>JAOEGL010000005.1:96061378-97261378 GCA_034509955.1 Urosaurus nigricauda | reverse complement strand
ACTACAGGAACTCCTATGGCTAGGTTATGCCTGTCGAAGAAAGTTGCAGACTCCACCTCGGTCTCCACTGATAGAGGTGAATTTAAGAGTACTCACAAGCTGCAAACCCAAAAACCATCACTCAATATAGGCACAAAAGCCCCCGAATTTGCAAAATCATTGAAAAATATACAGAATCTCACATAATCTCTTCCAGTGGGGAGAAAACACTCAAATTTCTTCATTATTTTATACAAGAATGAAGTAGCATTCTTCCTGATAAGTAAAATATAGATTTGCTTTTATATATTTCATAACCCTCTGTAGCTAAAGAATATCCTTTGATGGCATGATCAAGCTAACCACAATCCTATAAACTTCCTGATCTTGATATGTTTTGTAATAGTTTTACTGTCTTGTGTGCTTACTGGAAAGATTTTTTTTCTATAATCTATATACCTTCTAAAAATATATGGCTAGTGCTTTCTTTCTTTTTACGCAAAAAACAAGTTATAAATGGATCACAAATACTATTTCTTAGAAATTTAAGAAAACCTGACTAGTTTTCGCAATAATTTCTAAATTTGATTGCAGTTCAGGGTGGAAAGATAATTCCATCCCCAGTCAAAACATTTTGTATCCTTTGGATATGCATTTCCAACAATATTTTTAACAAAAGAAAATACTGATACAAAGATAAAGAAATTGAATCTTTTTTTAAAATCCCATTAGGTTGTGAGTTCAATAGCAGCAAAAGGGCCCAAGCTTGACTCAGGCTTTCATCCTTCCGAGATTGCTAAAATGAATACCTAGATTGTTGGGGGCAAGTAGCTTACAATTATAAACCGCTTAGACACTGCTTAGGCAGTATGAAGCAGTATATAAATGAAGCTGTTTGTTCTATATATGTGGCTCTTATGAAGTTAGTACAGCTATGAGCCAGACATGAGAAAGTGGAAAGATGGATACTCCTGCAATTTATGCTTCACATGAAATCTGCACATATAATTCACTAATGTGAACAAAAATAATGTTTTCCTAATTTATATTCCCAGAGTAGATGTAAAAGTCTGAATTTCTTAGAATAGAAGTTTGTTGCACACAAACTAAATGGCTACTGCTAATGATCAGAAATAGAGAAATCTTGTTGAAAGGGTTTAATTAGGAATGTTGTTTAGAAGACTGCATAAGAGGTAAAGGTATATTTTATGTATTTAAATGAGTGATTACAAATATCCCTCCCCCTTAATTTTGATTCCATTAAATGAATGGCTTTGTGTCATTTGGTTATGTAAACTGGAAATAATCAGCTAAATTGAGGAACATATCATAGTTTTTAATCATTGTTTCTTTCTGAGATATTATATCATCGCCGTCATCGTCATCAAACTTGTAGTAGTTTGCCCCCTCAGTATCTGAATACTTTGTTTAAAACAATTGCAAATTTACTATGTATAAAATCAAAAGCCTGCTAAATTGAGCATTAGGGGAACGGTCAGTGAACTTTTACTTTAATACTGAAGCCTTGGATTTAGTAGTAATTTTCTAGACACATTTTGCTCTTACTACTATCTTCATTTTCCATCAGTAACTGAATGCTTGATATAACTAGTGAGTCATTGAGCTACAATAAAGAGATTGACAAAGCTGAACCAAGATAACTTCCATTCATTGCCATCATCAGTATTAAGTTATTGGGCTAGTTGGTACTTCTCCTCACTGGCATGGAATGGGGTGATGGGATAAGACAATTTATATCATCCTGATATCCTAAAATATAATGTATAATGTTCTGAAGTGTATGCGTTCACGGCTAATAATATATTTCTCTGTCTCTCTCTCACACACACCCTCTTCCTCTGTTTGTTTGTTTGTTTGTTTTTAAACAGGTGGAGGTAAAGCCATATGTGTTGGATGACCAGATGTGTGATGAATGCCAGGGGGCACGATGTGGTGGAAAATTTGCTCCCTTTTTTTGTGCCAATGTCACTTGCCTGCAGTATTACTGTGAGTTTTGCTGGGCAAATATCCACTCTCGGGCAGGACGTGAATTCCATAAGCCATTGGTTAAGGAAGGGGCTGATCGCCCACGCCAGATCCACTTCCGCTGGAACTGAGCCTGGCTCTCCAGCATCTCCTTAAGGAATGAAGGGTGCATGTGGCTTACTGTATTTGAAGATATTGACATGCAGAAGAAATAAGTGCATTCTTCTGCTTCTCACCCCAACTCTCAATACATGCATCTTTTTCAGCAGTCAAAACACTACAAAGCCTCTTGTTTTTCACCAAAACCCTACATCTCAGGCTTACTAATTTTTGTGATATTTTCATGTTAAAATAAAAAAAAAGTTTTTTTGTATTTCTCCAACTTATTTTTATATGTAAAATTGAAACTAGATAAGAGAATGTTTTTTGCATAGGGGCACATTGTCTGCTGCTATATTTAGAGGGTGAAGCGTGCACTTATTTCTAAACATGGGTTTTTAACTTCAAGATCTGCCCCAGTAATTTACCAAAGGTAGCAAAAATAGTGAAGATGGAATATGTCTGCTACAAAAAAAGCTTATTTTTATTGTTGTTGCTATTTTCAGTGTATACATCACTTAAAAATAAGGTTGATTTTTTGCTCTCCATTTTGACTTGCAAGAAATAATACCTCAAGATAATCTGATTTATTAGCTATTTTTAAACATTTATAATCACAAGCTGAATTAGCTTTGCTGCTATATAGGTGTTGTGTGTAATGCCACCTATTAATACGGGATTGAAACGTTATAAGATACACTGCATTACAGATTAAAATGCAGGCAGCACAATATGGCATAAACTGCCATAGTTTTAGAATGTGAAAAATTGCATGTTTACTTATTTGTGTACACCATATGCATGCACTAGATCTAACAAGAAATGCGTTATTGCAGATGTTTTTAAGGCTCTGAAAGCTAGGTAGCATGAGCAGATTGCAAAATTTGTAACAAAAGACTTGCATGCATTATTGTGACTCAAGTTTTTTTTTCCCCCGAAAAATGTTCTACATGTGTATAATATGCAAATTAGCTTTAGATTAGAACGTGCAGCCATTTTGTGACCTGGTTGGTAGTGGAATTCGATTTTCGCAGACTGGATGTAATATTGTAAACCCTGTGCAACTTTGTGGTGTGTGGTTTTAATTAGTGTGAAGTGGTGTAGCATAGATACAAGTTTGAGGGGGCGGGGATTAATTTTTTTATAAAAATTATTTATTTCATCCCCTTTAATTGTTCATGGTTAAAACTCCCTCTACAAACCAAAGATGGCCAGCCCACTGCTAACCAGTCGCCAAATGGGAAACTACTGAGAAATGAGCATGAAAATATGCTCATGCAAACAATCAAAAAACAAAAACTAAATAAAGTCAAAATGGAGATGGTGTAATATACAGACCGCTAGTTGCAAAAGTTGTATGTTACCTTTAAGACAACAGTGAATCTGGCTTAAACTATGTGCTTGTTTGACCTTGGGCATGTTGGAGTCTTCTGTCAAGCTGGGTCACTGTTGCATGAAATGTAGTTAGTTGTCTGACAGCCAAGCATAGTGTTTTAATTTTGATGAAGGAGTTCTAAGTAATGACATTACTTGTAAGATTTTGGAGTGAAAAGTGATGTTAATACAAGAAATCCACTAGCAGTGTTTTAGTCCAGCCCAGAACATTTTAATAGAGCTAGCCCTTACCTTTCAGTAGAAAGAGCTGCCCTATAGTTTTATGTTTCAGCAAGCACCTAACAAAAGCAGAACTGAAAGTCTTACTCCAAGAGAGAAATTTAAAAGGGTTATGCTCTTGGCAATCCCTTGAGGACAATCCTTCATGTAAGCAAAGTGTTGCTCTTATACTGGTTGTCTGCAATGTGCTTTTTGTACTGTTCAGTGTGTGGTTCTTGTCTAACTCTGCTGTTATGTTGTGGCTGTGTGGCTCAAGTTTTTAAAGTTTTAAAGTTGATGCTGTTTTAAGAAGAGCTTTTTAACCGATTTATTTGTCAGTGTACCCTATTTGTTACTTAACCATGATCCTCCAGATTTTTTGGAGTATTCTTTTCTAACCTTAAACCCTGCCAAACCTTGATCCATTTTTGACATTTGTTATGCACTATTTTTATATCTCTGTGAGAGATTTTTTTTCCAACTAGTCAGCTATTTTAAGGCACACTTTTTTTGACTGATGACATCTCCTTTGCTATACCTCAATTTTTGGAATTTAGAAAAGAAAACAAAATCAATAGTTTTGCAATGTTAATTAGTTAGATATAATTTAATTCTGCAGATCTTTTGAACTTTATTTTTTCATATTTCTTGCTTGAAGTTTAAAAGCGCCTTTATCTGTTTTAAATAATGAAAATGAATATTGGAGGGAAAGTACACAATTGAAATAATTGGAGATGTTGAAAAATCTTCCCCACCCACCATAAAGATTTAAGAGAATACAAGAATACCCTCTTTTGGTATGGGTAAGCTAATTTCAATATCAGGCTATGCTTGTCACTTCATTTCTGGAGCCGTTGATAATCTACATTGCCTCTTTTCCTTTAATCCACATCTCCTCTTTTTCCTTATGTTTGGGGGGCTCAATCCATCTCTAAGGTCTCCTGCATCTGCACCTTTTGAAATGAATGGCTCTCCATGCAAGAACAGTTGTGTTCTTAGCTCCTGTTCATTTCTCTGGAGGCCAGCACATGCTGCTTTCTTGTGCAGCTCCTGTTTATTTCAGTATGGGATGATGCTAGGGTCCTCCCTCGTGGATTGTGCCCTCATCCTCCTAACTGCTCAACACTGTATTGGCTTTTGTTTTTATAAATCATATTTATTTTACTATTTTTGTAGAAGATTATTAATTTTATTGTATTTTTGTATTTTTAAAGCTTCTTTAATTTTGTTGCCCCAAATGTGCATATTGCTGTCCAAACGTATGACTGTGGAGGGAAAAAAAAATACTTTAAAAGTCCACATTTTTGTTAAGAAGGAAACATTGAGCATTTATATATTTGTGTATGGAAAACACTTGATATATTATTCCCTGTTGCATCTGGCTGCACAGAGCCTCTCCTCAAAGATGCTACAAAACTTGAATATAACACATTTTGGAAGGCTGACTAACCTCGATTCTGTGTTGTGACGTGCAATACTGTTTCTAATGTTTGTATAAAAAAAAGAATAACAGTGTAAACCTTTTTAATGCAAATTTTATTTTTTTCATTGCATCTTTTGCAAATTTTATCCACAGTGTCATTTTTTACTGTCAGAAAAAGAAAACCCCTTTTGTCATTGCAAATATTTTTTAAAATCCAGAAATCTTTGTACTGATGTAAATGATCGTAGTTATTTTGGATAGTGTTTTGCTAACAAAAGGAGAGACTTTTTTCATGCATATTTCTATTTTGTTGTCATGTTGGGTTTTGTTTATTTTATTTCAAATAGTAAAAATACTTGGAATAATTTTTCATATTCTTGTCATTAATATTATTTTGTATTTTTATGTGAAAATATATAATTTTATGACGCTAATTGCTAAAAGTTTATTTTATGTTGAATTATTTTTGGAGCTGAAATCTTTGTAATATTAAAGCAACTAGTTTCTAAATTCCGAGTTTCTGTAAAGAATCGCACAAGTGGTTTATGGAGTGTTTGGATTGTAATTATAAATGGTTCTTTGATATGCAAATTAATATTTTCAGTTAATTTTATTTTGTATTCCTAATGGGGTGTTAAACAATTTTTATTTTTATTTTTTTCTAAATAAAAAGAAAACCCATGCTTTTTATAGACACAAAGAGAGCAACACGCCAAAGCACCACTGCTAAGCTATTCACATTGATTTCGGGGGAGCTAAGAAGAGCACCACTGAAATAAGGAGGTGATTTCTGGCAGTAGTGCCTGGTGGATTGCTCCCTGAGTTAATCGCCTTCAGCTTAAACTCTTCTGTTAAAAGCTTTTAGTTTATTTTACTGTTATCTTCCAGGTGTCTAAATCTCCAGTCTGTCTGTTGTACTGGTAATTTAACTCTGTAATGGAATAGTTTGCTGCCAACTATTTATATAAGTAATTTTTAAATATTTGTAATATTGTTGACTGACTAATAAACTATTAAGTTATTGGCATATTTGTCTCTGAATTTTATTATCTTGTACTTGAGTTGTAGACAAGAATTAATAAGATTAAGGTTTGTTTTTGTTTTGTTTTTTACAGTATTTAGAAGTTTGGTCACTTTTTCAAGGTTCTGTGCCTGTGCTGTTCCTGGGTATGTGTTGTGTGCCTTCAAGTCATTTTTGACTTATGGTGACCATAAGGCCATGATACTCAGTGGGTATCATGAGGTTTTCTTGGCAAGATTAGTTCAGAGGAAGTTTATCAATGCCTTTCTCTGAGGCTCAGAGAATGTGGCTGAGCTGAGAACTGAACCCTTCCCTCCAGAGTCATATTCCAAGACCCAAACCACTATGCCCTCCTGGCTCTCACGCTCACTATATTCAAATATCTAACTGTTTCTATTTAATAACCAAAAATTAAAAACTGAGGAAGGTACACGTTAAAATTTCATAGCTAAAGTATACATTTAAATATAAAACTAAGGTTTCTTTATTAAAATTTCACCCTAATATTTGTCTGCAGATGCTGTTACTACTTATTATTTCAGTCTCCAAACCAACATAATTTCTTTGTTGCCTGAATTCAACTTAAATTTGTTAGCCCTCATCCAGGGTAGCTCTCATCCATCATAGGAGACATTGGTGCTCAATGTGGTAGTTGTTGCCTTAAGGTCAGACTTGAGAACTTTTGACCATCAACATATTGGTCTCCCTACCTCTATCAGCTGAACATGGCCAGTAGTCAAGCAATCTGGAAGTTTTCCATCTTTGTTTTAAAAATTCTGTTAAACTGGATACAAGGTACACTTAGAACAGATGTATTCCGTGTGTAATGGGAACAGTAACTGGGATGGAGTGCAGGTCAGAGTTTATTTCCAAATGTAAGACCCTGTGGATTTCCATTAACCTATTCTTCTTTTTTGACAGTTCAGCTCCAGGATTTTGGCACCTCTCAGAAAAGGCACCTTCTTTGTTCTCCCTTAATTTGCAAATGTCAGAGCCTTCAAATCAAGAATTGTTTCATGCTGCTTCTGAACTTAGTGCTTTATTAGAATGGAAGCACTGCTGGGTCAATGGGCTCTGGCAATTTCCCAACATCACAACCCTCTTTTGTGTATGTCATTTACTTATATACACACTCTCTCTCTCTCTCACACACACACACACACACACTGCTGGACCACATATTTGAAACCATTCCATTTCAGAAGGGGTTAAATTCCATATGCATGAGTGTAGTTTTGTGCTACATGGATTAATTTGCAGTTCTCTTCCTAAACTGTTTAAATGGCACAGAATTCTGCTGTCTGATACATCTGGGAGTATAATTAGATTCATCCTGTATTTTCTGAACCTTTGGATGATTTTTACCATTTGCCAGGTGGATGTGGAAGATCATAATCTGTATTTCATGAAATTCACTCTCCTTGACAGGTTATATGATCAACACATAGAGATTGGTATGTATGCTTACATACATACTTTACATTTTTGAAGCAATGGTATCTAGAAATATTGTGCTGGTGAATGTATTGTCTATGGTGGATGTATTGATGTATGTTTTAAGAAGAACCATTTTAGACATTGACAGTGATTTTATATTGCTGTATTCATTTTGTAGCTTTATGCATACTTAACCCTCCCAGTAAATTGTGAAGATGGGTATCGGCACCAGCACAAATATTATAGTGTGCATTGGACTCTACAGATGCACACTGGCACTCCCAAGTCTGTGTCCCAAAGTGCATCAGTCCTATTGTGCATTGGCTGCTTTGCTGGTTGCACTATGTAGCAACATCTCAGCAGCCCCTTACTTATTGCAGACATTGCAAAACTTCTCAGTTCTATTTCCCCCAGATATAAATTCACTTACGAAGACACAAGTCCCATAATTGATTTAATCTGTATGGTCAGGTTCCTTAAATGTCCATTGGTATTCCAAAATGAAAATATCACTACTGTTTTCTTGAAAGACAACTTACCTACTTTGCCTGCTCTTCCCCTACAATGTGAATTTATATCAGAGGATTTATAATGTGCATTTAGTTCCTATAGCATGAAGATGAGAGACCCCCAAAGGCCTAGTCAATACTTCATGTAAACTGAAATCCCTCAAATCATCTATGATAGGCAAGTGTTCTTCTGTGCACATGTCAATATAGAAAAGTTGAAGATTTGAAAAGCACTACTTTGTACAGCTGCTAGATGCATGACTATTAACTCCCCAGAAGACTTTGATTTTTGAAAAAATAAAATCTGATGCTTGGCATGACATGGCTGGAGGTATCAGTAAAAGATACAAATTAATATTGATGCAAGTTAGTAGTGGCTACTATTAAATTGATTTATTTTCAGCTGTCCAAAGGTATGTATTTGATTGGCAAAAATACTAAAAATTGCAAGGGTTAATACCATCTTATTACTAGGAACTGTAAGGGAGGCATAAACATTGGTCTAATTACAATAAACTGTGTGCAATATGCAGACCCATGCCCAATCTTCTAAAGTACACACGAGGCAGATGGTACAAAATGGATTTGCCTAGGCTATCAATTCAAACTGCTTGCTGTGTTGAATTTTATAGAGGAAATAAACTTGAAGTTAAGATTGCATTTGCTTTTGACAAATGTTGTAAAATAAGGGGCTCTACAAACAGCCCTGAAAGGGTGGCCTCCAGATGCCCTTCTTCAGCCGGATCAGGGCTGTGGCAACCTCATGCCGCAGCCTCAATCCAGCCTTTCAAGGGTGCAAAAAGGAGCTGCAAAAAGTGGCTCCTTTTTGCACCCTCAAAAGGATGGCATAGCCACAGTGACGTGGCTATATGGCGCACCTTCAGTGCTACATCATCTGGATGCAGTGCCAGAGGCACACCATGATTTTGCGCACTGTCTGGAGTGGCACGCAGTGTCAGGGTGCCTGGTGGGCAGATTCAGGCATGCGTCATCAGGATGCTATGCCCTGACTCTGCCCCCAGGCAGGCCTTTGAGGCTGGTCTATACAGGGCCTTAGTTAATCATTTTTTAATCCTTTCATTGAAGTGACTTAAAATTCCTAAGTCATTAACAGAATATTGCAAATGCACATCATTCCAGCATTATACATTATTCAGTATTCTCAAAGAGGATCATTTTCGAAAGGCTTGTATTAAAGATTCATGAATGGTGACAATTATACTGTGGGGATTTGTTTGTTTGCTGCCTTTCTCACAGAGTGGGACCCAAGGCGGCTCCCAGACAGAATAAATTTAAACACCTTCACAATAAAATGGAGAAAAATTACCACATAAAATAGTGTACAGTCATGTAAAAGAGAAGATAAACATCATATTAAAAAGCTTCACTGTTTACACATTTGAAGCCTGCTTTTAAATAAAGCTCTTTGTCTGCTAAAGAGAAAGCAGGGAGGCTAGAACAGAGTAATTTTAACAGGGAGAAATACAGCATGCCCCATTTGGCAGAAAAAGGAAGGAAGGAAGGAAGGAAGGAAGGAAGGAAGAGCACAAATACAGGATATGTGAAACCTGACTTGACAACAGTACATGAGAAATGGATCTTGGAGTCTTAGTAGATCACAAGCTGAACATGAGTCTAAGAGCCCTGGTGGCACAGTGGTTAAATGCCTGTACTCGCAAACCGCAAGCTTGTGAGTTCAATACCAGCCACGGGCTCAAGCTCGATTCAGGCTTGCATCCTTCCGGGATTGTTAAAATGAATACTTAGCTTGTTGGGGTCAATTAGCTTACACATTGTAAGCCACTTAGGGAATGCTTAAGTGCACTGATAAGTGGTATAGAAATGTACTTGCTATGAGTCAGCAGTGTGATCCAGCAGCTAAAAAAGCTGATATGATCCTAGGCTGCATCAATAGGAGTATAGTGTCTGGATTGAGGGAACTAATAGTACCACTGTGTTCTGCTTTGGTCAGACTTCACCTGGAATCCTGTGTCCTTTTCTGGCCACCACAATTCAAGAGGGATAATGACAAGCTGGAGCACGTCCAGAGAAGGGTGACTAAAATGGTGAAAGGTCTGGAAACCATGCCCTAAGAAATGGCTTAGGGAGCTGTTTAGCCTGGGAAAGAGAAGGTTACAAGGGGTCATGATAGCTTTGTTTAAATATTTCAAGGGTTGTCATATTGATGATGGAGAAAGCTTGGGTTTTTTCTGCTCTATAGATGAAGGTATGGAGCAATGGACTCATACTACAGGATTCCAACTAGGCATTAGGAATAACTTCCTGATAGTAAGAGCTGTTCAACAGTGGAATATATTGCCTCAGAGTGTGGTAGAGTCTCTTTTGGAAGTTTTTAAACAGAGTCTTGATGGTTTGGAGTGCTTTGATTTTATACTCCTCATGGCAAGGGGTTGGACAGGGTGGCCCTTGTGGTCTCTTGCAACACTATGATTCTGTTATTCTAGGGGAACAGTCTAGCCTCCTGCAGAAAGGAGTTCCATAGGGTAGAAGCGGCCACCGAGAAAGCGCTCTCTCATGTCCTCACGAAGTGAACTTGGGAAGAAGTGGGACTGAGGGAAATCCTTCCTCTGTAGACTTTAGGACTCAGGCAGGTTTGTATGGGGAGATACGTTCTTGAGTTTGGAGTTTATCACACTACAGGAATTGGAAGTATAATCCAATGGCAATGTGAACGCAATCATGGGGTTCGCATTATTGCGTGAAAGCTAATCACATGCATTTTCGGGCAATGGGAAGTCCTTCCGAACGCAATCGTGAGGTTTCACGTTATTGTGTGAGAAACTATCACATGCAATTTCGTGCACTGGGAGGCAATTTTGAGCAGTTCCGAACGCAATGAAGCGTAAATACGCAATCATGTAAATTCACTGAACTAGCGAATTCACTCAATTCCAAACTGGCCCCACTTTCATTTCTTTTGAAATAGAGAGAAATTCCTCCCGTGTGATAATGTCAATAGTCTGGAATCTTAGACAGGTCATGGCCAGTAGTTTGAATTGTGCCCAGAAAAAGTGGCAGCCAGTGAAGCTGGGACTCATGTGCATCAACATCAACATGGGACTCCTATGCTCCCTATAACTGGCTTCAACCAGCTTTTTAGCTGCAGCATTTTGAACCAGCTGAAATTTCCAAAGAGTTTCCAAAGGCAGGCCCACAGAAAATGTGATATAATAAAATGGGATGCAATTAAGGCCAGATCTCATATCTCAAGTAATAGGGACACCTGACACACTAGTTTAGCTATGCCAATGCACTCCTGGCCACTGCTAAAACCTCTGGGGCATTCAGGCGCCAAGGAGTCCAGAAGACCCCCCCCCCCCGCCCCAGCCTGAGATTTCAGTGGGAATGTCATCCCATCTAGTACAGGCAGAAACATATCCAATAATGCAGGACAAGCAGATGCCAAGGTTACATCCATAAGTGAATATTTTGCAACCAGGAAAATGCCAGTTTGTCTTTGTTTATTTAACTTTTGTGCCACAATAAAATTATTTTTACCTTCACAAGTGGTAACAATGCCAGCTAAGTCTATCATTCCAAATAAGAACACAAGAACTTACAGCAAAGCCAAAGGTGGGTGTGAATACTTGAGCAAGGCATTGTATGTATTATACCATTTCAAAATATATTGACAGTAATGTTGTGATTCTACAAGGAATTCTGTGTAGTACCACTCCCCAACACATACTTGCTGATCATTTGCAAGACTCACTGTATTGTCACCCATTACTTCTCTTTTCATAAATCAAGACAGTTTAATCCTTTTAGTGCTCAGATATTTTCTTCAGGATTAGAGATGAAATAGACAAGTTGATCCATTAACCTTCCACCTCTGAAGCTCTGCACAAAATGCTGATTTAAATCCAGAGTTGATTAGATTGGTGACTGCTGCCCTCAAAAAAGGCAGTGGGGCGTCAAACCAGTTCAAGAAAGAACCTTAAAATTAGGTCTATAAGATATGCTCAACATAGATTGCTTCTTTAGGGCATCAGTCTGCAAGTTTGACAGGCTACTGCCCTTCTTCTATAAGCAAGACTCCAAATATTTACAAAGAATATTTTTTCTGAAAATACTAAAATATTCTTTCACTAATAACAGCAGTTCAACGCAGAACTTCTGATGTAAAGAGAGGCTTTTGATTTTGCCAGTGAAATATAGATATATGGCTTGCCACCAGTCAATATGCGAACAAGACAAGGTGGCTGGAATGTATCTTTTGTATTTGACTATCGACTTGGAGTAATCTGTTTCAGATATGAGTACTTTCACTTGCTCTTTCTCCAGAGTTGAAAAAATAATTTCCTATACTGATATTTGAAAAATTTCTGAATCAGCATTTCTGTATTTGTCCCTACATTCTGTATTTGGGCTTAGAAGAAAATAGCCAGTGCAGGTGAAATAAAGTTACAGCCATAACAGGCATCACAGTAGCTTCATCTGGAAATTATTACAGCATAGATCAACTAATGTCAGGTGGTTTTTATTCTTCAGGTAAGGCTACTGCTGGCAAAATCAGTCATACATGGAGCAGGGATCCTGAGCACTGAGGCAGAAGGCATAGTTTTTCCACCTCTTATACTCACAGTTGCCCTGAGATATGGCGCTTGGCCAAGAGTCTTCTACTGAATTTAATTATTAAGTGGTAATTTGAACCAAGGTTGTTTGGCCTCATCCATTACACTAGACAAGATGCCCAAATCCTATATTATTTATTTAGGTTTCATTTGCCTGGGAATAAGAACTTGGGTTTTAAGTTAAAGATATACTCCTATAAAGCATCTATGAAACCTCTTTTATCAGCCACCTCTCATTTGAATAATCTCCCTCCCCCTTGTCTAAGTATAGGACCATGTTGCTGCCAGATCATGGAAATTGGGAAGGCCACTGAAACAAGGTAATTTTTCCAACTTTGATAAGCACAGAAAACAAAATTGGCTTTTTTGAAGCCAAGTCAATGCCAGGTGCCTTAATTATATTCTGCTGCACTGGGTTTATTGCTGCGGTCACCAGTGCCTCATGATCTCTCTCTGCACCTGCGTTCCACAGAATGTCACAGCATTTTCTAAGCAAGATGAATATCGGCCAGATGGTGACTCCAGAAGGGTATATTTCAAGAAGCATTCTTCTTGACCTGCAGTTCTGTATACAGAAATTCTGAACACCGTTCTAAAGAGTAAGATGAAACCAAGATGATACCAAACAGGCACGCTAACTAGCAGAACAGTACAACTGGTTTAAAAAATGTTGACAAAACTTCATATCACAGATGGGGGGGGGGGTCACAGGTCTTGGATGAACCTTGCTGGTTCATTGCCTATCTTCATGTCCACATGGTACTATGAGATAATTTTATCAAGTGCTAATTACTTGTTGGGGTAGATCTCTTCCTCCAGTGGACCCAGACGGTGGATGAAGGCAATTGGTGCAGCCCTATTTGGGTTTTGTTTTTTTTAAAGCTTAACACTTTTACTTATTTGGAAGTGCAGTTTATCTGATATGCAGAAAGATTTCAGAAGGTTATCTCAGCACTTTCCAAACAACTGTTCAACAATAATTACTCATATGGTACCAAAAACCTCCTTGTTGTTTATTCAGAGTTTTAGTGACCCATGATGCGCTGATTACTTGAGCGTAAGCTTTGCATGCAACAAATTAGAGGTAACAAATTGGATGTGCATCTCTTGATCAGCAGATAAAACTGCAATTCTCTGCATATTTTTGCTTGAGGCTAAGAGCCATGGATGACAGTAAGACTTATTTCTGAGGCTGCATCTACACTGCAGAATTAATGCAGTTTGACAAAGGCTTTAACTGCTATGGCTGAATGCGATCAAATGCTGCAGTTTGAAGTTTTGTGAGATAGCCTTTCATGTCAGAGAGTCCTGGTGCCACAACAAACTACAAATCTCAGATTCCATAGCATTGAGCCACGAAAGTTAAAGCGGTGCTAAACTACATTAATTCTGCAATGTGGCAGCAGACTGAATTAATATGCAGAGGACTAGGATTCATGTAAACCTGTGGGACCATTCACAAGCTAGGGTAGCTCGTGCACATGCAAATCCTGAAACCACCCTTGTTCCTTCTGTCCTGAAGAAGGCCTTTAGTTGTGTCTGTGTGTGTTTGTTAATGGCCATGAGATTGCCTGCAACATAGCTCTCTGTAAATAATGAAATAATGAATAACCAAACACTGAAGTGCTGGTAAATTAAAAGTGCCCCCAAGGCCATAAGATGAGACCAAAAGCAGTAAAAAAAAAAAAAAAAGAGGCAGTTAGGCTTCTCCGTCGGAAGTTACAAATCATCCCATTCTCAGAACTGTTTTGCACCAATCCTTGGAAGCAAAAACCTTTGGGAGCAGCTAGTTAAGCAGTGACTGAGGGGCCTCTTTCCTGCACTGGCCTTTGCCACAAGGCTGCCACAGGCAAATGCCTTGAGTGACCAGGTGGCAAAGGGTTGAACACTGGTTGTTTTCAATTTTCAGTAGAACAGTAGACCTCATATCAAGAAATACACATGGGGAGGGGGCTAGGCTTGTTACCCAAGAGGAAAGGGGGCAGTAGCCAAAAAGGTTTGGGGACCACTGCTTTAGACAACGGAGCAGGCTATGGAGTTTATCACATGGGGAGGAATTTCTCCCAATTTTGAATGGAACCAATTCGAATTCACGTAAATTCGCTAGTTTAGCGAATTTACGTGAGTTCTAGTTGCATTTGGAATGCATTCAGAGTGACTTCCCATTCCCCAAAAATGACCCTCCATTGCCCAAAATTGTGTGAGATAAGTTAGTACGCAATTACGTGAAACCCCATGATTGCGTTCGGAATGACTTCCCATTGCCCAAAATTGTGTGAGATAAGTTATCACTCAATAACGTGAAACCCCATGATTGCATTCAGATTGCCTTTGGAGTATACCCCCAAATTCCCTCATGTGATAAACTCCAAAGTCCATCATCTGAAGTCAGATCAGGTTGCTTTGCCTGGTGCTGGCAGGAGTTAAACCCTCGGAAAAATGATGACACAGATTGCACTTCCTCAAGTACAGGATCCCCTTGTTTGTGTCTTAGTTTGGTTTCTTCAGCTGCAGCGATACAAGCCATAACACAACACAATTCAAAATCTATCCTGCGGCAATCCATTTATTGCGCCAACCAAAAGTGCAAACTACATCACGTTAGCTCTCAAACCTTCACAGTCCGCTTCACCAGATGTTAAAAAAAGCATTGAGGAAAGACAGTGACAGTATTGTGGGCAACGGCTACATTTTTAGATGTTACAAAGAGAGGCATTAAGCACAACCAAACAACCTACAGTGGGATGGAGAGGCATTAAGCACCATGTATAGTGAGGAAGTTTACATAAGAATGAGAACACTGGGTCCTTGTTGTCCTTAAAGAACCTGGCCCTAGGGGAGAATTACAACCCTGTGTAATTCTGCTGAATAAAGAAAAATAGGTCTGGCACCATCTAGTGGAAGCTAGAAGAAGCTGACTATTTAAATGGTGTCTCCATTAAATAGATGTACATTAATAATGACAGGGCTTAATTTTTCATACTTTGCCATTTTACGTTGTTTGCTTCTCCTGCTATGAAAATAATCTTAGTGTAAAAATGAGAAAAGTAGGAAGGGTTTGGTCACCATCCTCTGGGTTCGCTACTATTCAAACGACGCAGAAATGTTAGGGTATCATTCATACAAAGCACAATCTTATTAAAAGAATTACTTAACTCTATGAAGATTGAACAGCCAGATAAGCTTTCACCAGCAGAAATGTGAAACAGTAAATAGAAAGTGCAAAAAAAAAAAAAAAATACTCATGGGAAGACATTCCTTGCAAAATGTGAGGGAAATTGGTCAGGACAGTAGTCAAGATTGAAAGAAAGTGGGAAGGCAATATCTAAGATGGAAAGAAGCACCTGACTTCCAAAAGCCAAACAACTGTCAGGATTTGCAGATTAGCAAATCGCCTTGCTGTATCAAATCAAAGTCCACAATTCCGCTTGCAGTAACACAGCACAAGTGTCCCTTCCTTAAGCAATCATAAAGTTTGTTTCGATTTTCTGTCCATTTCTTCTCAAGGGGTGACAAGAGCAAGGTTTCTGTCAAGCAGAGTAAAATCAAGGTTAATCTGAACTTGATAATTGTAAAATAGTCACCCCTCCATTTTCACAGACTTGAGATCTGCGGTTTTGATTATTCACGGATGGGTGACCTCCATTAAAGTTAATGGTGCATGCACCCATGGCACATGCACATGACAGCATGCAGGAGCACACGGCCATTCAAAGTTATGGGGCTTGAATATATGCGAGTTTCCAGATTCATGGGGGGGGGGGATCCAGAATGGGAGGGAGGACTGTAGTTCTTGCAACTTTTCATTTAGACACTGCCATATGCCTCACATGGGGGTGGCCTTAAAGACTAAACTGAAGTTGCAGTTAGTGTTTCATATGGTAGCTAGACTACTAGTAGGAACATTGTATAGAAATAGTATGACACTGGTTCCTAAGGAATTGTACTGTAATGCCAAGTCTGGTTCAAGGTGCTAATGATGACATTTCCAATCCTAAATGGCTTGGCACTTTGATGTGATTGGTCATAGGCATCTTCCTCTGTGTCTCACCAGTGGGAGCAATGCGGAGACATGGAAGACACCTTCTCTGGAAACCTAACTGAGGAAAGCTCACCCTTGGAGGCCCGAGGGCTACCTGTGTTGGCCTCATTTCAGTGTCAAGTCTTCAATAGAGTTTTTGGAACCTAGAGATCATAGCTTGATTGAACTGTGGATTCCTGTTTGAGAATTTGTTGTTGTTAACTCTGTTTGAGCTGATTTTGATTCATGGCAACCCTGTGAGTGAGATACCTCAAACATCTCCTGTCCTCAACTGCTCTGCTCTGCTCTGGTCCTGCAGGCTCAGGGCTATGGCTTCCTTGGTTGAGTCTATTAATTTGTATGCAGCCTTCCTCTCTTTCTTTCTTTCTTTCTCTCTCTCTCTCTCTCTCTCTCTCTCTCTCTCTTGGCCATCCATGGTAACCGTAGACTCTTCTCCAGCAGCACATTTCAAATGAGTTTATTCTCCTTCTGTCAGGTTCTTCACTGTCCAACTCTCACATTCATACGTGGTGTTGGGAAATATTATTTCTTGGACTATCCTAACTTTAGTGTTCAGTTTTGTGTTTTTTCACTTTAGGATCTTGCCAAGTCCTTTCATAGCTGCTCTTCCTATTTATACTCTTAACGATTTCTTGGCTGCAGTCTCCATCCTGATCAATGATTGTTCCAAAATATGGGAACACTGTGACTATTTTGATTTCTTAGTCATCTAGATTGAATTTATGCAAATATTCTGTGGTCGATATCTCTTCCTCTGATCTCTTCCTTTCTCTGAGTCTAAACCTGCTCTGCATCACCGGTATTGCCACACTGGGTGACACCTGGTGTGGGGGGCGGGACATCTGGGGGTTCGGGGGTGGGACTTCCGGGGATGGTGCATGCTCTCTGATAAGGAAAAGGATGGGACAGCATGTGGGGGACAGAGCGCATGCAGGAGAGACAGAATGGTGCATGTGCACAGGGAGAATGGAGTGGCACATGATCAGGAAGAATGGAGCACTACATGCATAGGGGATGAAGAGTCACATGCACCTTGGCAATGGAGCAGCATGCACGGCAAACAGAGTGGGGGGATGGTGCAGGGGGCTATTGCTCTGTGCATGATGTTTTCAGCATAGCAGTTGAACAAGTTAGATGATAGAATACAGTCTTGACAGACCTCTTTGCCTGTTGGGAACCATTCTGTTTCTCCATGCTCTATTCTAGTAGTAGCCTCTTGTCCTGAGTACAGATTTTGCATCAGGACAATCAAATGCCCTGGCGCTCCCATTTCTTCAAGAGCTAGCCATAGCTTTTTGTGATTTATGTAGTCAAAGGTGTTACTGTAATCTATAAAGCACATACGTATTTTCTTCTGGAATTCCCTGGTGTGCTCCATTAACCAACATATGTTTGCAATGTGATCCCTAATACCTCTTCCTTTCCTGAATCCAGCTTGCCACCTCTGGAATTTCTTATTCCATATATAATAGGAGCCTTTGCTGCAGAATTTTAAGCATGACTTTCCTTGTTTGGGAAATCAGCGCAATGGCCAGGTAATTACTGCAATCTTTTGTGTTTCCTTTTTTTTAATGTATGGGGATGTATATTGATATTTTTTTTCCAGTCTGTGGGCCACTGTTTTGTTTTCCATATTTTTGGCAGATTTTAGTTAGACCTACAGTTGATACTGTCTGTGTAGTAGTTCTGTTGGAATGCCATCTGTTCATGGTTATATATTCTTTCCAATAGCATTACTGTATATACTTGGCTATAAGTTGACCTCATTTATTAGTTAAGGGTTCCAACATTATGGATTTTTATAAGACCCATGGATAAGTCATGGGTAAAACTTAGGGGCATGTAACAAAGAATGCAAAGGAAAACGATGACAAAGAATTTAAAAAATTCAAACAGACATAACTGTTCACCCTCAAGGCTGAATAGATGAGGAGGAAACTATGGTAAATCATGGCTATGCAATGTATGGGGAGGGTGATCAGGCACAGGCAGGACTAAGACAATTCACACATGCCAAAATGAATGAAAAGACAAAGCACAGAAAATGACAATTACATTAACTTTAATGTGATAACTTTGCCTGATTTTAATTCAGAAAAGCTGATAAATATAAAACAATGTCTTATTCAAAGCCTTCAAAGCCAGATTTCTCATGGTGCTCTTTTAAGGAGAAGTGCCAAAGAGCTACCACTCTGACAATTTTCCTACCCCAACATTCAAAAATCCAAATGTGATGTTTAGCATAGAGATTAGAGAGCCTCGATGCTTCTTTTAGGTGTTCCCAGGATGGAATAAGCTGTGACCTTTTGCCACCTTATTCAGAAAAGAGATTAGTTCCTTTTTTCATATGAGTCCAGTACTTACAATGATTTGTGGATAAGATGACCCAGGGTTTTTGGATCAATTTTTTTACTAAAATTTCAAGACCTATACATGAGTATATAGAGTAAGTGCAGCTTTCACTTCACTTTCCAAAATCTGAGATTCATCTTCATATGAATCCTCTTCCTATTTGTCATTCATTCTTTCATCTGTTTTAAGTAGCTCTTCTGTGTATTGCTTCCATTGTCTTTTTATTTCATTTTCTTCTTGTAATATGTTCCTCTTCTGATTGTAGAGCATCCTCGTTCTTAATTTACATTTTCCTTTGAATTCATGGATCTTTCGGAAAAGATCTCTTGTTGTCAGCCTCTATTTCTTTGCATTGATTGTTATAGTAGTTCTCTTTGTCCTTGCACACTAGTTGTTGAACACTTGCATTCATGATTCTGGTTCTGCTCCTGTCTCCCTTTTCTTTTGCTTCTAAAAGCATTTTGTCTGTCATCCATTGTTTCTTCTTTTTTCTTTTTTGGCCAGATATTATCTTTCCAGATTCCTCCTGGATTATGTCTTTAGCTTCTGTTCTTCTGGTTCCTGATCCATTATACTTAATAGTACAAATCTATTTCTCACTTTGTTTTAGTGTACATGATTTTAAATTGTTGTTAATTATCTAGTATTGTTTTGTTATCTGTCCTTCTTTTAAATATCAAGTTGAAGTTATCATTGGCATGTTCTGCAACAGTTTATTACTGACTTGAAGTTTATAACTACATAAGCCAATGTTCAAAATCAAATAAGTCTCTCTCTCCTCAGTAGCCAGGCTTAAGATACAGACAACTAGCCACTGCTGAAGAAGCAAATGCCAAATTTTCTGTAAATCATTACAGATCAAATAGGTTTATGATTAAAGATTGTGGCACCAATTGAGGCTCAAGCAACAATATTTTTTAAATAGGCTGCTCATGTCCTGTTCTATGCCTGCTTCACTTGTATAGTGTGTCTTTTAAAGTACCACCAGAGGGCAATCATACAAAGAAAAAGTATTCTAAAATTAGCAAATGAGATTATCCATACTGTGCCTCCTTATATAATTTTGCCCATTGCTTATACACAAAAATCCAGATACGTGCTGTTAATATGCTTTATCATAGGCCATTTCCATGCTAGAAATTCATAGTATTGCAAACAGCCATACAGGTAGATCATTCTTCTGTTCACCAGACTCCAGCATACTTTTCTGTGTTAAAATGGCTACAATTCTGTATCAATTGACTAATGGTAAACCTGGAAGTGGCTGGTTTTTTTTAAATCCCCTTCTGTCCATTCTTCCCCACTCCATCCTGCTCAGTTCTCCATGCAGGAAAGGCTAACTTGCTCCATTTGTTTGCCATGTTTCTTAAGAAGTTGATCTGCACGAAGGTGAAAAATGTATTTTAAAATAATATACAAGCCTTTGACATCTGAAGCGCACAGCATTTAAAAGCCCAAACCTTGTCACTTTGGGAAAAAAATGTGATGTCACAAAAATGTTTTCACCTGTTGCTCAAATGAGAATAGGGTTGGGGTCATCCTGGCCTCTCTTGGGAGGGAGTTCCAGCATAGATCTGCTAAATCAATGGGACAAACCTACATATTGACTCATCCTTCAATAGTTATTATGTTAAGGGGATTACTCTAGTTTGAACTAACACATATTATGCATACTAAGAGAAGTGTTGCAAATACACTTTTAATATATATTATATTTCCTTTCCCTTTAGGTAACAGATGCATGGGGGAGGGGGGGGAATCAATCTCCAACTGAAAATAATGCCTATGATCCATGCAAATAACAAATGTAAAAGAGAAAATCTCAAATATGGAGTAACTGTTGCTGTGAGCTAAACCACTGTGTTAATGTTTGTTTTTAAATAAAGTTTTACACTGTACACCAAAGAGCTGAGAAGAAAAAGGCATCAGCGTTCCATCTAACTTTAGTGGCATGCTTTCCTGTCATATTTGGTTCTGTACTGTCATTGCTATCATCTGAATTTAGCAAAACTATTTGATTCAAATTCTTCATATTGGGCAATGTACCAAGCAGAGTCCATGTGGGGTGAAGGTGGGGTGTGTGGAGATGAGACACAGTTTAGATTATGTTTTGGAGTCTCCATGTGACTTTGAACATCTGGTTGGGCATGACCTTCTTGATTATATTTAAAAGAGGCATAGTTTCTTTGAAGACATCATGGTAACTGTGAAGCAGTCTGCAGTCTGTCAGCCGTTTCGTGACTAACCTGGCATTCAATTAATATCCACATTTTACCTCTGACCAAGAACAGATTCCTTCAATCTACACTAACAGAATCAACACTAATGCTAACCAACATATGTCGACAGATATGGAAAACAAAGTGATGGCCAACAGGTTGAAAGTGATCAATATACATCTCCATCCACAAAATAGGAGATACAAAAGACTGCAGCAATTATAGGACCACAGCTCTAATCTCTAATGCAAGCAAAATCATGCTCAAAATTCTTCAGTATAGACTCCAACCATGCATGGAGAGCAATATTCAGGAAAGGAAGAAGCACTAGGGACCGCTTTTCAAGCATACGGTGGCTAATGGAGCACTCCAAAGAATTTCAAAAGAGGATCAGTATATGCTTTATAGACTATAGCAGGGCCTTTGGCTGCATAGATCACAAAAGACTATGGAACGCCCTTGAAGGCATGGGACTACCAACACATCTGATAGTCCTAATGAGGAATCTTTACTCAGGACAGGAGACCACTATTAGGACAGAACATGGAGAAACAGAATGGTTCCCAGTTGGCAAAGGGGTCAGACAAGGGTGCATCCTCTCACCCTATCTGTTCAACTTGTATGCAGAACATATACGAAAAGCAGGATTGGACACAGAAGAAGGAAGAATGAAAATAGGAGGAAGGAACATCAACAATCTAAGATACGCAGACGATACCATACCGAAAAACATCACAGACTTGGAACAACTACTAAGGAAGATCAAGGAGGAAAGTGCAAAGGCAGGCTTATTGTTGAACATAAAGAAAATAAAAATAATGACCACAGAAAATTTATACAGATTCAACCTAGACAATGAGGAAACAGACATAGAAAATGAATTTTCATGCCTGGCATCAAATATTGATCAGAGTGGGGACTGCAGTCAAGAAGTCATAAGAAGACTAAGAATGGGGAGGGCAGCTATGAGAGAACTAGAAAATATCCTAAAACGTGAAGACATACAACTGAGCATGGAAGTTAGAATCATACAAGCCATTGTATTTCTTATTACCATGTATGGATATGACAGTTGGACAGTTACGAAAGCGGCTAGGAAGGGAATTAATTCATTTGCAATATGGTGCTAGAGAAGAGTGCTGAGGTTACTATGGACAGCAAGGAGTCAAACAAATGGGTTCTAGAGCAGATCAAACTAGAAATCTCTCTGGAAGCCAAGATAACAGGACTGAGGCTGTCGTACTTTGGCGACATCATGAGGAGGCATGACTCACTGGAAAAAACAATAATGCTAGGTAAGGTAGAGGGAAGCAGAAAGAGAAGAAGGCCACATGCTAGATGGATGGACTCTACTAAGGAGGCCATGGGTATGAATTTGCAGGACCTGGGCAGAGCAGTGGAGTATCGGGGGTCTTGGAGATGTCTCATCTACAGGTTGCCATGATTCAAGATCAACTCAAGGGTGGATAACAACAACAACAAAAACAATAGCTTTCCAGGCACAAAACAAGTCATAATACATGGTTGGTAGAATGTCATAGCTGGCAGGGTATAATGACACACTGGCTGGCAAATTCTACAGGCCTTTTATAATGGCCACTTTCTGAAAGGAGTTTGTATTGTTAAAGCTGATAGGAACTGAGTTGAAGCCAAGGCTATGAATATAAAATGGTGTTATATTCTAGGTCCTGGCTAATTCTAGTTCCATGTTTTCACTGCAGTAAGTCATAACATTCATACATCCATCAATTTGATCTCTCTTCCCTCAAGCTCAAGGGAATGCTTTTTTGAAGAAATCTGATTCTCTAGTAGATGTAGCCCCTGATTACGTTACTTGCAGCAGGAGGTGCTGACCTGCTTTTGAAACTGTATTTGAAGAATAAGGAAAGCAAAATCCAGTCTTTTGCAAAATTCACAAATACAGCTGATGGTGAGATTCTTGCACAACTGGGAGTTAGTTCCACCCCTGCCACAAAGCTCATACTCTGGCTCTTTTCTCAGCAAGAACAGGTCTACAGTATGTTCCTCCTGGCAATTTTAAGGAAGTATCAATTGTAACATTTACTAAAATCTTCCTTAGCAAGTATAATACTGCCTTTTGTAAAGGTTGGCCTAACATGAAATTTATCAGCCTCTGGCATAAGAAGCCAAAAAAAAAAAAAAAAGTTCTCATAGAAAAGATGATAGTTACATCTTTCAGAACCCCCCAGCCAAGATGGCTACTGGCCATGCTGGCTGGGGGAATTCTGCATCTTTAAAAAGGAACTTTTCTGTAACTCTGTAACTAGTTAGCTGCATGTATTGATTTTCTGAAGCTGCACAGGGACACCTTTCCAAGATCCAGGGACTTCCTACCCATCCCAGCAGACCCAGTGGTAGGAGGGTTGTACATCATTCCTCAAATCCATGGAAAAGTCCCTGGAAACACTGGGCAACAGTTTAGCCAGGTTTTCAGCCCTTTTTGTCATGACCTAGGTTCAGGAAGGTCAGCTGTTTTTTTTAAATCAGAAGTGACTGGGCTGAAAATAACTCATAGTGGTCAAAACCGTGTTGAGCTCCTCCCCACTCCAGGAGTGTGGAGGGTGGCACAGGAAGGCTTTTCTTTAAAGATATGAAAATGGTGGTGGAGTGTGGGCCTGCCATCAAATGTGCATTATAAGCCTCATTTTGCCCGTGTCTGTCTTAACCACTTTTATTAATTAAAACACACACAACAATCATAAAATTACATAGAGCATAACATACAGCATAACATACAACACATAATACCAATTATACATAAATGGCACATATTGAATTTTTATTTATCTTGACTTGCCTTTCCTCCATTTTATTCTCTAGTTTCACTTATACTATTTCTTATCTGTTTCCTCTCTTTTCCATATATTCATTCATTCATTCTTCACTCAATCCTTTCATTATCCCTCTAAACAAAAACCTTCCTATTACTTATATCTGTAATTGTGTAAATATACATTTTATGATCATCCTTAGTTATGTTTTTCTTATATTGAATGTACTGATTCCTTAGTAACTCTTCCCCTTACTTTCTAAAAGGAAGAGTTGCAAGCACATGATAACAAAGATATGGTCGCGTCTTTTCTAGCTGATCCTCAATCATACTATTTCATCATGTATTTCTATTCATGGGCATTCAAATAAATCAGTACAAAGAAAACAATATCTTTAATCATTTGCTGTCTTCCTTGCCATAACAAATTGCTACACTAGACCTTTAAAACATGGTGAGAACTTAGACTTGTGTGCCTTTGAGTCATTTCTGACTTATGGTGACTCTAAGGCAAACCTGGATGATGGCAAGATTTGTTCAGAGAGGGTTTTCTTTCACCTTCTTCTTTAGCTGAAAGAATGTGAGCGTGTATATTTACTACCAAACAAAATAAATTAAATCAATAGTCCCTCAGCCATGCAAAAAGGACTGCAGTCACTAAAGAGAAACCGTATTTACTGCAATTGCATTTCTCTGTTTATTTGTTGCTTGCTCTGAAAGAATCAGCATAAAACTGTGACATGCTACAAGAAAATTAGCATTGCTAGTACAATGAAACTCATCTTGTGTGCCTTCAAGTAATTTCTGATTTATGGTGACCCTAAGGCAAACCTGTATGATGGACCAAACTCAACAAATACTTATCACTAGGTCCTTTTCAGCCTGTAAAGAAGTGGCCAGTGGGTTCCACAGGGTTCTACCTGTGTCCAGAGTTGCTCAACATCTTTATAAATGTCTTGAAAGATGGGATGCAGAGCATCCCTATTAGATTTGCAGATGTCAGCAAATTAGGCTAATACCCCAGAGGACAGAATCAAATTCAAATTAACCTTAACAGATTCAAGAGCTGGATCAAAGCCAACAAAATAAATTTAAATGGGGAGAAATATAATATACTACATTTATGTAGGGAAAAAATGAAATATACATGACATCTGACTTGATAATAATATATGTGAACAGGATCTAGGGAGTCTTAGTAGAACCACAAACTAAACATGGGTCAATAGTGTGCTGTGGTCAAAAGGCCAATGCAATTCTAGTCTTCATCAACAGGAGTACAGTCAGCCCTCCTTATGCGTGGATTTTTTTATTCACGAATTCAAACATACACAGCTTGAAAATATTCAAAAGAAATATGAATTCCAACAGCAAACCTTGATTTTCCATTTTATATAAGGAAACCATTTGCTCTGCCATTATATTTAATGGGACTCGAGCATCCATGGATTTTGTTATCCACGGGGGATACTGGAACCAAACCCCAGTGGATAACAAGATCCCACTGTATAGTGTCCAGATCAAGGGAAGTAATACCACGCTATTCTGCTTTGGTCAGACCTCACCTCACCTGGAATACTGTGTCCAGATCTGAGTACTACAGTTTATGAAGGAGATCAACAAGCTGGAACATGTCCAAAGAAGGGGGACTAGATGAGCAATGGTTTGAAAACCAATCCTTATGAGGAACATCTTAAGTAGGTTTAGCTTGGAGAAGAAAATATTGATAAGTGGGGAATCAAAGTGGATTACAGCAAATATTAAAACAAAATACAATTGTTTCCAACTTTGGAGAGCTCTAATGGGACCCTATCATGGGGTTTCTTTGGCAAGATTTGTTTAGAGGGGGGGCTTCTTTCTGAGGCTGAGAAAGGATGGACTTGCCCAGGGTCACACAATGGGTTTCCATGGTCAAGCAAGTAGTCAGACCGTAGTCATCCAAGGTCCTAGTCAGACACTGAAACTGCTACATCATGCTGGCTCTGAAGAAGAGAATATTGAGAAATGATATGATAGTCATGTTTAAAAAAACTGAAATCACGTTGAAAATTGTCCAAGCTTGTCTTCTGCTGCTCCAGAGAAAAGAATACAAGCCAATTGATTCAAATTAAAAGAAAAGAGATTCCATTAGGAAGATCTTCTTGATACTAAGAGCTACTCAACAGTGAGACAGACTGCCTAGGAAGGTGGTGAACTCTCCTTCTTTGGATGTCTTTAAACAGAGATTGGATAGGCATATTTCAGGAGTGCTTTATTTGTGTGTTCCTGTATGGCAGGGGGTTGGACTGGATGTGGTACCTGTCAACTTTGATTTTGTTATTAAATCATATCCACACTAGCTCGTATTCATCCAGAATGAAAACAACACAGGCACACACACCACTATGACCTCTGTCTTGAATGCTGTACTGTGAGTGTCAGAATACAGATACATTCATTTTATATAGTAAGGGGGAAGATAACTAGTGTGGTTTGAGTGTAGGACTAAGACTCTGGAGATCAGGGCTTGATTCTGCACTCAGCCATGGAAACCTACTGAATGACCTTGGGCAAGTCACACTCTCTCAGCCCCAGAAAACCCCATGATAGGTTTGCCTTGTTGTGGTTGCTGTTTGCCTTCAAGTTGTTTCTGACGTATGGCAACCCTGAAGCCAAACCTATAGTGGCGTTGTCTTGGCAAAATCTGTCCGGGTTTGCCGCAGCCTTAGTGTCACCATAATTCAGAAAAGACATGGAGGCACACAGCAAAAAAAGTTAAGAGGAAAATCACAGGTGCTGATAACAAAGGCTGAACTCTAGTTTACGTCACTGATGACACATTCCTCCCTGCCAGGCATTCACTGTATATGCAGGACACTAGCTAGATACCAATTGCTGCTGCTCACACTGGAAATAACCCTTATAGCCCTGATTAGAACCTGCTGAATCCCAGAAGTTCTTGGAGGGAGACGAATAAAGAGCATCCCCAGCAAAACACAGCTGCTTGCCACATGAACATATTAAAACCAGCAGCTCTCAGGGGTATAATGATGGTTTGGAATGTCTGATACATTTACCTCAAGCTGCACATGTCCATATATAATTTGGGCTCATTTTATTAGAATTTTAGTTAAGAAAGACATCTGTAACTCACAAGGAAAGGAAGCCAGCATTGTGTCCTTTTAAATCCTTTTAAATCAGAGTTGACAGTGATATCCAGTAATACGAGTACATTTCGAGGTCAAAATGCTTCAACTAACATTCTCTCACAAATGATCCGAATATCTTTGTTAGGTGGATTAGTATCATCATTCCTTTATTTGTTTTGGGGGATAGGGGACAATGGCTAGGTCTCAGGTTTTGACCTTAAGATTCAGAGTTTTTGTTTCATCTTCACGGTCTCCAGTTGGAGGGAAATTTCACGGTAAAAACACAGAATGACTATAATGGCTTAAAAAGTTTTATTATGTACTTTTCCCCCCTCAGGTCCACCAAGCTGTACCTTGAGAAAGCTGGGCTCTTGGCCAGATAGGTTTCTCCAGGTTCTGTCATTCTTATCCAAGGATCCAACCTTTTATCTGCCAGGAGATTCTTAACTCCCGAGTCCATCCTCTGACCAAGGCTGCACCTCACAAGTAATGACAAGAAAACTTAATGTCATCTACTGACTCTGTGGCTGACATCTTGCTGATATCTGAGGCCGAGTGGGTGAGAATATAGGACAGGTCTTGGCGTTTCCTATGCTGGAAGATTTTTTATTTGCTCCTTCTGTTGACATTCAATTTTAGACTGAAACACTTTCATGCTCTGCAGGCTTTTGGTCAGCAAGACGTTTATCTTATTTCTTTTCCTGACATTTTGTCTGTTCCTATTTCTCTCTTTTCTTCCTTCAAAAGTTATATTATCTGGAGAGGTGCTTCCCCATCTTTTTAAGTTTGAAGAGTGTGTATTTTTAAATATTTTTTTAAAAATTGGTATGTTGCTGTTTTCTACTATGTTGACAGTCCTTGAGTGCCTCATACTAAGGCAAAAAGGCAGAATGTATAATTTTTTAAAACCTGGAGTGGAAATCATATCCCTGTTGTTGGACTTTAGTCAGCATTACCAATGAATGCTAGGACTCACAATTCAACAACATCACGGGATCCACACAATTCTTATCCATACTTTAATCTAATTATTTAAAAGACAGCATAATTTATGAATGTTTGTGCTGTTTGGGTTTTTTCAGTGCACCTGGATGCCCTTTACCTGTGCACAGCCAAGGCACACAGATTCACTCCCGAAGCACCACAAAAAGCACAGCTGATATGAGCACAACCGGCAAACAACTGGGCAAACATCAAGGTTTGTTAATACATCTCTGTTCATTGGGACTCTTGAATAAGCAAGAAAAGTACAGTCAGTCCTCCATTTTTGCGGGGCATCTGTTCTGCCCCCTCCTCTGAAAATAGAATTTCATACATATTCAAGCCCGATAGGCTTGAATGGGGGTGCGTGCCCCATTTTAATCCCCTCCGTTTGCTCCTCCTGAGTAAGCAAGGATTGTGGATATGAAGTCTGTGCAAACAGAGGGGCAACAGTACATCTAACGTGACAGCAGTAGTCTTTTGGAGTGACATTTGCCAGCAAGATAACAGCAGAAGGTTTCAGTCCAGGACTCCCAGGAGCTGTTCTCCTTCAAG
Source organism: Urosaurus nigricauda (assembly GCA_034509955.1). Taxonomy (NCBI): domain Eukaryota; kingdom Metazoa; phylum Chordata; class Lepidosauria; order Squamata; family Phrynosomatidae; genus Urosaurus; species Urosaurus nigricauda. Next base: position 97,232,668 of record JAOEGL010000005.1, on the reverse strand, counting down.
AGCCGTAAACTGTGCTTGGCTGCTTTCAGAGTATCAGGACTGCAGCTCTACGTGTCCTGCCAGAGAATGAAGGTAGCTGATTCCAACAACCTTATTTTGACATGGCCTAAGGGCTAATCAATAATCATGTTTGTTTGTTTGCTTGTTTGATTCCAACAACCAGTCACTGTACTCTTGGAAACTCCATTCCTCAGCATCTTCTCTCTTGCATTACAATATTATTGTCAGAGCACCTGCTCTTAGTCTTGGTCGCTTCATTGGATCTTGACTATCTGCCTGCCTACAAACTTTCTGACCTTTGTTTCTTTTCTGGGCCTAAACTGTGCTGTGTGTGTGTATGTGTTTCACAATAAAGCTCTCAACTGAACCAACAGGTAAGTTCCCCATGATGTCAAAACCAGATTTTCTGAAGACTGACCCTTGCCAAACCAATTAACATACAATGTAGAGGGGCAGGTACATGCATCAGTAAAGCCTGTACAGGTTTGTAGTTCAGATATGCTGAGGAACAGCCACCCAAGGCTAGCCTAGACAAAGCAACTACAGCTGTACTATTCAGACTGGGGCTAGAATTCTGAAGGAAGGGCTCAGAACCATTTCCTAAATACAGTTTACACCCTGAAAGATACACTTTTTTAAAAAAATTAAAGCCATGAATGTTTTCAGATTTTTATTTTATTTTATTTTATTTTATTTTAGGCAACAGATCTAATTTGCATCTGAGCAAGCGTTTGTGGCTGATTTACTTACTCTGTTTCGATTCCAGAATCTTGGGGCTAGTAATCCTCTTTTCAAAGCCCACAACAAAATGTGGCTTTAAGTTTTCCTTCCCTATGTGTTTTCTTTTCACAGAAGGAGGCAATTTGGATTCCTACATTTCCCAAATATTCTGTCACATTATTGCCTAGAGGACCCTATGGCTCCTAGAATTATAGTGCAATCTTATGAATGTCTACTTGGGAAATCAGTTATACTGAATGGAATGGGGATTACTCTGAGGTAAGAGGGAATCAGTTTGCAGCCCAAATGGCAAATTACTTCAGTCTGGAAGCAAACTTAACATCTTGCCCCTCCTGCAGTGTGCAGGGACCTCTTCTCCAAGTTTTATAGCAAAGTTGACAGTTGCTTTAAATTAGAGTGGCTGGCTGCAGTTCAAGGCATTGAGTGGGAGTTTATTTAGCTGAAAAAGACAGTTGCAAAACTTGGGAATAGAGCTCCAAATGAGCCTGGAGAAACCCACTATTTGACAGTTCTTGTTTGGGGAAGGATTTTCAGTCACTTGACATATCTGTATTTGTGCGAATCTGGAAAAAAAAATATGTTGCAATTCCTGAAGACATATATGGCTGACTTGGAAAATCTAGGTTCTGCAAATCCAAAGCAAGGTAAGGAATGATTTTGTTGTGAAGCTCTTTGAAAAGAAGCTAATGGAGGGAGCAAAAGAGAAGGAAAAAAAAGGGCGGGGGGAATTTAATTAAAATAAAATTTTCTACAAAAAAAGCAGCCAGTGTTGTAAATTTGCAGCTGACACTATATATGTACTCCCACACAATGTGGAGTTAGTTGTATATCCTAAACTCTAGGAAACTAACTTTCCTTTCAGTGCAATTGGGGCTTATAAAAACTCTCAGCTGTACAAACACAATTACTTTAGTAGCCTATTTCTTCCAGATTTCTGACATATGTCTAGCATTGTCACATTCCAGTTCCAAATCTCAGTAAATTAAATTCACTGGCATATTATGCAAATCATGGGGTGGGCTGAGAAAAGGATGGCCGCTAGTCCCACACCCAGACACATACTGAGTCCCTACTGCAAATCACTCCTTTAAACATTGATTTATAGAGAGGAAACATAAGTCTGCATTTGTAAACTCTTCTCTGTAACTTTTACTATAGGCTCAATCAAATTTAAGACAAATGTTTGGTTTTATTTATTTAGCAGCTCTATGTGCTGCCTTTCCAGGTAAAACCCTCGTGAAGTCTAAGTCAAAGACTTTCCTAAAGTGAGCCCCATGGAATACAGTGCACTTTGCTTCAGATGAAACATACAGTGGATGAACTGTTAGTCTCATTCAGTATAATTTGTCCTCTATTCGTATGCATGGAAATTTCTTCTTTCTATCGAGGTTTTTTTTTTTGGGCCAGTCTTAATTTTTTGGGTGATAAACATACCTCTTGAACATTTACCTATGCTTAGTTTTTTGTGGAGCTTTTGGGCTATGTGGCCATGTTCTGGAAGAGTTCCTTTCTGACGTTTCGCCAGCATCTGTGGCTGGCATCTTCGGAGAATGAGAGCCTGGAAATATATATATCCAATCCTTTTCCAGGCTCTCATTCTCTGAAGATGCCAGCCACAGATGCTGGCAAAACGTCAGAAAGGAACTCTTCCAGAACATGGCCACATAGCCCGAAAGCTCCACAAAAAACTATGGATGCCGGCCATGAAAGCCTTCGACTCCACATTTACCTATGCTGTTTCCCAGTCCCAGCTTCAATTCTGGACTTAGTTTTTCTATGGACAGCGATTACTTCTCCAAACCTTAGAAAAGAAAGAAAGGAATTCTAAATCAATGACAAAGTACCTTCTGGCCTTAATGGCTGTATCAGTATAGTTTTTGATCCTTCTGCTCTCATAAATGTCAATCATATTTGTAACTTCACTCACTGGCTAAAACCATTCTCAAAATGATCAAGGAGAATTGTTCCTTCACATTTGGTTGTGTATATCTTGTTCTTTAAGGACTGGAGGTTGTTTTTTTGTTTAATGAATGCTGAGAATAAGGCTGAGCCCTATTGGTTAGTCCCAGTTACCGGTAGAGTAAATCCCTTGAATCAGTGAACTTTATCTACATGTTGATTCACTGTTCAATACTTGATTCAGTGCGTCAACTGTAGTTGGGACTAACCAAGGGGATTCATACCTGGTCAGTTAATGGTGGAATCAACTGCTGGTCAGCATAGCTACAATCCGGGTAAAACACAGATAACTGGACAGTATAGTAAGTCTTTCCATTTATAGCAAAATAATATCCTACAAGTAAATCCAACTGTGTTGAATGGGCTTTTATGTCCAGGTTAGCACTTAAGGAGTTCATTGGGTGTTGGACATTAACATGAGCAAGTTCTGAACGTGTATGAAGCTGGAGGTAGCTGTTGATTCCTGTCCTCCAAAACATTTTAGCTTCCACTAAAATAACTTGGGTTTCCTTATGGAATTTTAAGTTCTAGTCCAATAATTACAGAGTTGTTAGTTAAAATTGCGAAAACTGCTAAAATGAATAAGCTGACTTCCTGAAGGAATTTTTCCCTGAAAATTTCTAGGCAAATTGACATTTCTATTGATTGGAACTTTATAATGTTGGAAATTTTTTTTATGTGCAAAGAAAGAATTATAGCGGGCCCAATTCAGTCAGAAGTAAATGTGTTTGTGCATATACCACATCTTCAACTGTTCCAGCTGGAGCCACCACCACTCTTTTTTTTCTGGTCCTCCCTGCCTGCATCACCAAATTTGCTGCTGGATCATTGAAATGCTAAATTATAGAGTAGTGGTTGGTTGCTTTTTAGAGGTATTTTTTAATCTTACCAAACACAATATTTTCAATATAATTTTCAGGACTGTAACAACTTGATCATAGCCTTGAACTTTTCATCAGTTTATCCTACGCATTCCACTTTCTCAACTGTTCTTAATAGGTCCCAGTTCCTCTGTCCTTCTCCCACTTAATCCTTGGCTTACTTCATCTCCTTGCATTTAAAGCATCCAAATAGCTTGCCCTCTATTAACTCATCTGCAGTGAGAGAAACAGGTGGAGTCTTGCCCTTCCCAGTAGGCTCAGGGAAAAGCAAACTGCTTTTAACTGTGTGACTCCAGATTGCTTTTTGAGATAAGCAAATTGAATAAACATCTTGTAAAAAGCAAGAGAGGAGGAGAACCCTGCCAGTTAAGAGGGCCTCTCCTTGAGGGAATTCCCTTTGAATTACAGCGGCCTCAGAACTGTTCACTAGGTTTAATATTGAAGAGAAAGATTGTTGATTTGCATTTTCTTCTTCTTCTTTTCAGTTCTGATTTTTGTTTGTGTGAGTTGCATAAAACTTATATTATGAGACATAGTTTTACTAGTTTACTTCTCTCCACACCCCTTTCTTTTGATATATTGATGATCTGTGTCTGCCGGAATTGCACATTGCTACAGGAAAGAAACTTTATCTTACTTTAGCTTACAATTGTAAATGAAGCTGTTTGTTTAACAAATTGTAAGCCGCTCTGATAGTCTTGGCTGAAGAGCGGGGTATAAATAAAACATTATTATTATTATTATTATTATTATTATCTTGTGGCGGTCAAAGAATAGAAAAGATTTCACTGTCTGGTTGAGAGTGGTTTTTTTCCCCCTGAAGAACAACTTTTCATTTACATTAACAATGCACAATTGGCATATCTACTCAGAAGTAAGTCTACTCAAACATACGTAAGATCCATGGGACTTACTCCTCAGTGAACATGTACAGGATTTGTTTCTAAAAGGCCATTTAATTGCATGTATTTCTTTATGATATTCACACTTTTTCCGGCTATAACTTTCATTATATCCCATTTCTTTTCTGGAGTTAAAAGTATTACACATTATCTTTCCCTGATCTTCACTTACCTCATTTTATTCTAAGAACAACCCTGTGAAAGTAGGTCACTTTGAGAAACTGCAGTTGGCTCAAAGTGACCATATGAATGTTATGTTATGAAAGTTGGAGTTTGACTTGATCTGTTCTGTGCATTGGGCAGAGGGTGTTGGTGTGAGCACTGAACTGATACAGTGGATTTGAAAAAAGGATGAAATTTAAAACAGATCTTGGTGACTTTCAGCAACTCATGCTTTCCAGCCTCAGAGAATGGCAATGGCAAACTCCCTCTGAAGAAACCTGCCAAGAAAACGCCATGATAGGTTTGCCTTAGGGTCGCCATAAGTTGGAAATGGCTTCAAGGCACACAACAACAGCTGATAAAGGCATTTTTATTTTAGAATAATCTATGATATAATATTATATTTATTGTTATTCATGCTGTGTGTATGCATGCATTCGCACACAGACAGAATATTGTAATCAGTGATTTGAGGTGGGGTATTTTTAGGCTTTTCCCAACTCAGTAGTTCTAGAGTTGCTTTGCTTAAAAAAGCAGTTTTCATTGTTCTTCCTCATTCATAATTTCTACCCTCTTTTCACCCTTTTACCACACTCTGAGGCTGCTTGGCCAAATATGTCCCAGATTTGAGAAAGCTCCAGAAATGCTGGAGGGTATGCCATACATTTTTAATGTAAGAATTGAAACCAGCAAGATTTATAAGTGCTTGATTTTTGGATGGACTGTGTTCATATTTGGACTGATTTTCTGTTTCCTTTTATCCTCTTGTTTTGAGTGTTTTCAGTTCAGCTTTCCCATAAGATGTGAACATCATTCCAAACATTCACTTTAGCCCAGTTGCTATGGTTCCCCTTACACTTTTTTTTTTTAAAAAAAACACTGTTCTGTAAATACAAAATAAATCATAAGTCTTTAGGAACATTGCTTTAGCAAAATCAGACTAATTCCAACATAGATATTTCCCACACTCACCAAAAAAAAAAAAGGTTGGGCAGGGATTGGCTAACAACATCTCTCAGAACAAACGCAACACAAATTAAGAGTGGTTAACATTCTGTACGAGATACCAAGAGAGCAAGAGAGCAAGCATGAGCAGACACGTGCACACATGCACACAGATATAAAGATTGGGATGAAGTATTCCATTCTGCAGCCACACCCTCAAATGAATATTCAGTAACATTAATTTTATTTCTTAACATTGTTTTACCATGCCTTTCCATCCACCCAGGATCTTCCCGGCAGGAGTGAATCAGACACTAAAATACTATTTCCATATAATTGAAAAATAAAATGGCCATTTCAGACCAAGGGCTTGATTCACATACAGGAAACAATCAAACAGTAAGAACCCAAATAATTACTGACCAATCAGCCTGACATCAGCACCAAGAAAGATTCTAGAGCAGATCATTAAACAGAGAGTCTGTAAGCATTTGAAAGGAATGCTTTCTAATCACTAATAATCACGTAATCAGTAAAAGTTGACAGCAAAGTTTTTGAGTTTCTCAAAAACAAGTCATGTCAGATTAATCTGATTTCTCATTCATACACACACACACACACACATACACACATACATATATATACACCAGTGGATATGTAATTGGTTGACCAACCCAACCCAAAGGATGCTCGCCAATGGCACCATCTTGGAGTGAAGTGAGTAGAGGGTACCAAAGGGATCTGTCCTGGGTCCAGTGCAATTCCACATCTTTATTAGTGACTAGGGCTCTTAGATGATGGGGGAAAGGTCATGCTTATGAAATTTGCAGAAGACACCAAATTAGGAGGGGTAGCTAATACCCTAAAGGGCAGGATCAAAATTACCATAATCGGTTAGAAAGCTGGGCCAAAACTAACAAAATAAATTTCAACAGGCAGAATGTAAGGTGCTACACTTAGACAGAAAAAATAAAATGCATAGATATAGGATGGGGGATACCTGACCTGAAATGGATTCAAATTACAGGAAAAGAGATTCCATTTCAACATTAGGAAGAAGCTCTTTATTTTATTTATTATTTTATTTATTTATACCCCACTCTTCAGCCCTAACGGCTATCAAAGCGGCTTACAATTATCTTGACAGTGAGAGCTGTCCAACAGTGGAACACACTCCCTTTGAGTGTAGTAGAGTCTTTCTTTGGAAGTTTTTTAAACAGAGGGTGAATGGCCCATCTGTCATGGGTGCTTTGACTGTATCTTCCTGAATAGCAGGAGGTTGGCTTTTGTGGTCTCTTCCAACTCTATGATTCTATTACTCTATGATTCTATGTGAAAAGAATCTAGGAGTCCTAGTAGACACCAAGTTGAGCATGAGTCAACAGTGTGATATGGTACCTAAAAAACCCCAATCTGATTCTAGGCTGCATTAAAAGGACTATAATGTCTTGATTGAGGGAAGTAGTAGTACCACTTTATTCTGCTTTGGTCAGGCCTCACCTGTGTTTGATTCTGGGCATCACAATTCAAAATGGATGTTGACAAGCTGGAGCATATCCATAGGAGAGCAACTAAAATGGTGAAGAATCTGGAAGCTTGAATCTCGAACTGCCAACTTTTCGATCTTGCACTTTTCAGAGTCGGCATATTAACCACTGAACCACCGCGTCCCTTAGCATATTAAAACACCTTGTTAAACTAGCTTCACTGACTACTGATTTGTTTCCGGGCATAACTTGAAATGCTGGTCATGTCTTCTAAAGTCCCATATGGCTTAGGTCCAGACTATCTGAAACACTTGATCTCCCCATATGAACCTGCCATAATTTTAAAATCTACAGGGGAAGGCTTTCTGTCTGTCCTGAAACCATCACCGGTGCACTTAATAAGGACCTGAGAGAGGCCATGCTCTGTAGCTGCATAGGATGCATCCATGACAGTTAAAGTGGTACCAAAGTGCTATAACTAAGTAGTGTGAAGGAGAGGTCTGTGTGGGGAAGAAGCTTTATTTCATAAAGAAGTATCTTAAAATATGCAGCCCAAGTTCCTTTCACAGGCTGCCTGAAGTGTTCAGTAAAGGAATACATTTATGGATTGGTTCTGATGACTCCATAATTTGCCCTAAATTTAGCATTTTTCAGATGTCGGAAAATATTAGTTTGTTTTGAAATGCAGTAAAGCAGTTTTCTTCACTGATATATAACATGCCTGTGGTTATTTTGACAGGGGTACATTGTTTATTCAAGCTGAGAGATTTTTAAAAGGTAAAGAAAATACATCTGTTGCTCTTCAGGTTGAGGAAATATGTGGATGCTGGCTTGAATAGCTGCCTCAATGCCAAAACAGATGTATCAGCTAATACATTTGTTCAAATCTGGGTCTCTCCCAATCATATGTAAATACCTTTGTATTTCCAGGCAGACGTAGGTTGTTCCCATTTTTTAAAAGGCATGGTGTCCAATTAGGAGGTTTACAAATCCTTGTGTTCCACATGATTTACCTCATGTATACACAACTAAAAAGGACCTGGGTTAAACCAAGGTGTCTGTCGCTGCTGTGTCTCCTTGGTTCTCTTTTCAGAGAGTAAAGGGTTGGAATAGCAACGAATGGCAAGCTATCACATCCGAAGAAAAACCCAAACAGATGCAATTGCAGAGGTCACCTGGGGTAGATCTCATTACGTTCCATGGCTGCAGATAGTCCTGGGTGCCAAAGAGAGTCTAGAAGAAGCAACCTGGACTTCTTGTATATTAAAAAAGCTCTTTCTGTTTGGCATTTTTCTGTCTTCCAAGCGCAGTTTGCTTCCCCAGGCCTTTGGTTTATGGATTCATCTATTTATTGCATTGCTTAAGGCAACACATGGGAACAGAACTGTCTCTGGGATATCAGCACATCTCTGGAATAACATTCCAATAGGTATCTGTCATTTGTGGAAGACTATTCTGCCCCCTGTCCTCAGGGAAAAATTCCAGCAAATGACACTGTGATCTGCTAATTTTTTTGCTAATCATTTTGTGTAAATTTTGGCATGGGTTGTTTTTGAGTTTGTTTTATTCACATAACTTGACTGAAGCAAAATGATTTAGTTTGAAATTTTATATTGTAAATTTCCTTGAGCGAATATGATGGAAATGTAGGAGTTAAAATATTTAAAATACCTAATGAGGTGACTCATATGACATGTCTGTTGTTGAACTTCAGTTGAGGGGAGGATCTCATGTTTAAATGGTGCTCTCCTTTCTATTATATATTTTTTTAAAACTCCTGCTACACATGCAAAACTATGGAATTGTAGGTTAACCTTTTTTTCCGAATAGGCACAAACCATTCTCTTCTCTCTCTCTGTAAGGGGCAAGCATTTCATTCAGATCTCCTTGTTGCAATCTTAAATAATATGGATTCATCATCACATGAGTCTGTTGTTAGTGTAGTTTAATCCTTAAACCAGAGGAACAATCAAACTCTCTCATTCTGCCAGGCCTCCATCCCTCTGTTTCTGCAGCCCCTTTCTTCCTCCCATTACAACAGTCTACTGTGGAAAATATCATTCTTTTCAGGGGCTGAATGATCCCCTCTTGATAGTAGGTTGAGGGCTGCAGGTTGCTCATCCATCTAAAATGACTTTTTAAAGATTATGTTAGCAAGGTTCCAGATTTTGGAGAGTTAACTGGGAAAGAAAGACCATCTCAGCTATTACCACTAGCTAACACACACCCGCTCCTTCCAAGCCCAATCCACACAAGTGCATAAATGGAGAGCATAAACAACGAAAGGATGCTGCTGTGTTTCCTCTTGGCACTATCTGATTCTACTGTGGAGAAAGTCTTGTTATCACAGGATTGTGTTAGCTGCAAGGGTGGCTTGCGGTCAGGTGGCCTTTTATTTCCCTCTTGATGGCATCTCACCTCTCCACAGGTTCCTCACCTTTCATGAGTTGGTTTTGGACCATGATTCTAGGGTTGTCAGATCACAGCCCAGATAATCTTTCCCTCTTTAAAGCTACCAAAGTCTTTGGTGAGGCAAGGAGTTGGAGACATCTAAAGAAATCAGCCACAAAGTACAATTTCAATCCCAACTGAAGGATGGAGGCAAATGCCAACTGGGGTAGGGCTCTGCAAGGGTATGGGGTGCCTTGTAGTCCGCTCCACATTTGCCAAGCTGAAGGCCTCAGAGTGCCAGTTTAGATGGTGGTATGGCTGTTCCTTTCTTTAGATCTGGTTATGAATCTGTTGCAACGTTACCAACGCATTTTTTAAAAAATGAAGTAAGAAGCTTATTGTTTTGGTATAATACAAATTGAATGTCTCTTATCTGGAATTCTGAAATACTCCAAAATCCAAAATTGTCCACATGATTGGCTGAGACAGTGGCACCTTTGCTTTCTGATGATTCAGTGTACAAAACTTTGTTTCATGGACAAAATTATTAAATATATATAAAATATATATAAAATTACCTTTAGGTTCTGTATAAAATGTTTATCCAACAAAAATTAATTTCATATTTAGACCTGGTCCCATCTCTAAGAAATCTCACTGTGTGTTTGCAAATATTCCAAAAATTTGGGGCGGGGGGATCCAAAATCCAAAACAATTCTGGTGCCAAGCATGTAAAATACTGGATACTCATCCTGTATTTCATATAGACATGATGTGGTAAAGCCACCTGACTCTGGCCTGAAGCTGTAGGAAATAGTAAATGTTGAAATTGTGTTCTAAAGCATGAGGAACAGTTTGAAAGAAGGACATAACCAGAGCTCCTAACATCTGCATTGCATGTAATCAAAAGTCTTCTTTGAAAGTTAATTTTAGCTCCCCTGATTTCTAAAAGCCACCTGGCTTCATTATGTTATAACCCAGCATCTGTTTCAATTGGTGATGTCAGAAGCGCTTGTCTTTTCTGAAGGATAATGAAGGAGGATGAATATAATGGCCCTAAATTAAACATGGTTTTAATTATATAGAAACATTGTCAGTAGTTTAAGATTTAAAGCCTCTTCTCGTTAGTCATGATTATTAATGCTTATATGCCCTTAACATGTTAAAAGGGGAAGTTTCTATTTTAGTTCTCATCAGTGGCCTTTATTAAAATTCAGTTTCAACTTTCTTTACCCTGGTGCCCTCTAAATGTGATGGACTAAAATTCCCATCACCCACAGCAGTAGTCCACCAAAGCTAGCAGGTGATAGCTTGGGGAAGGCGAACTGATAAGAATGAAGATATAATCACAGAAATAATCATCTATGCTACTTCTTCTGAAAGAGTTTTTGGAATCTATTTAAACACATACCTCCCTGGGACCCTTTCATACTGCACACATGGGTATGAGGCCACTTTATTTGCCATGGTAACATTGTATGCTTTCTTAGGATTTGTAGCTTAGGGAAAGGATTTTGGAGTTCTCAGCCACAGAACTGGAGTGCCTCATCAGACTACAAGCCCCAGGATTCCTTAGGATGCAACAGCCATGGCACTTACTGTAAAATGACACCATAGTGTCAAAACTGTATAGTCTGAAGGGACCTCTGGAGCATCCTGCTTCAGATGCAGGAGAATTAGACATGGATGTTAGACTATGAGGTTTATCACACTAGAGGGCAAACAGGATTTAAACAGGAATTAAACAGGAAATGTCCTATGTTAAACATAAGGCATGTTATATGTTTCCCTGTGCAGAAAATTTCACATATTGAAGTAGCCTGTTGGGAAGAACTTTAGGCTAGAATGTTTCCCCTTTTGACCAAAGTAGATGTAATTCATAGTTGTTGGGGGTTTTTTTTGTTTTGTTTTTGTTTTGTTTTGTAGGGTTTTCAGGCTATGTCGTCATGTTCTGGAAGAGTTTGTTCCTGTTGTTTTGCCAGCATCTATGGCTGGCATCTTCAGAGACTGCTGGCATGGGAGTGAGTGTGGTGTGTGTGTACTGTGTGACCCTTGGTTGAGAGGAGGTGATTTGCATATTAATTTCCATATTCGTCTGTTGGCTTCAGGGTGTCTATGTAATTAATGATCCATTGTCTGCTAGGAAAACCCACTGACCCTGGGTGGTTTTCATTTGCACGTGCTGGGTCTTGATTTTGGTGTTTTTCAGGACTGGTAGCCAAACTTTGTTTACTTTAAGGGTTTCTTCTTTCCTGTTGAAGTTGTGCAGGTGTTTGTGGATTTCAGTGGCTTCTCTGTGCATTCTGACCTTACAGTTGGTGGCATGGTCCAGAATTCCAGTGTTTTCAAATAGCATTTTGTACCCAGCATGGTTTGTAACATATTCTGCCACTCCGATGCCAGCATTCTCTGAAGATGCCAGCCACAGATGCTGGAAAAATGTCAGGAATAAACTCTTCCAGAACACAGCCACAAAACCTGAAAACCCCACAAAAAACTATGGATTCCAGCTGTCAAAACCTTTGACTTCACATAGGTATGATTCATTCCACACTGTTATCACGTGGACTTTTAACTTTTGCCCTCTACTGGTGTCCTACTTTTAGTCCTCCTCAGACAGCTGTTACTGGGATTCAGTGAAAGCTTCCATTGTAGTGGATCAGAGTTCTCCTTCCAAAGTGGAGAACTGTATGGCTATTGAGCTGCATACAGACTCTTTGAGAAAGGAGGGGTGTGTGGTGGTATTCTTGTGAAAACTTGCTTTCACCATCATCATGTTCCAAAACAGTTCCACTATGCCATATATATATATATATATATATAGAGAGAGAGAGAGAGAGAGAGTTAGTGTTAATTGTGTAAATGGTGATATGTTTAGTTTGACTCCTACTTTTCTATATTCTGAGTGCTATTTCTTTTAAAAGGGAAAATACTAGGAACAATTTAAGCATGCTTTTCATCCATTCTAATCCCATTATACTATGCACAGTGAGACAGTTCAACAGTATGATCCTGTGCCTCTCTCAAAAGTAAGTTCCAATTAGTTAAATGGATGTCATGCTGTAATCATGCAAATACAACATCTTTGGTCTAAATGTGTTTAATGTTGGCTGAACAGATGAATTACTATAATGCCAACGGAATGCAGCCTATATAGTCAAACTCTCTATAATATTAGTAAATCTAGTCATTTTGTGGCTGCTCCATTGCAACAAGATCACACAGTGAGTTCTGATGCATTGATGAATCTAATGGCCCTTGAGATCCCTTCCAGCTCTATGGTTATAGTAATATAACATGCAGTAAGCAATGAGTCCGCATGCCCTGCTGCCTTTATGCATTAAAAATATATAGTGTAAATGAGAAGATATATTTATCTGAGTATGACATTTCACAGGCCCCATACTCCTACTCCTGGATTAAAACAGATCATTGGGATATGTAAAAGTCAAGTATAGGCAAATGCCATACCTCCTGAGCAAGGCACTCTGTTCTGTCTGTGATGGACAGTGGGAAAGCATGTAAAGGACAAAGATTCATTGCTGTCTCGTGCCAGCTTGTGCAGAGTATATCTGAACATGACTCTGGGCGTAGCTGAGGAAACGATGTATTTGCTCAGTTTATTTGGACAATTAATTGGACAACCATTATTTAAATATGTGGATAATTAATTTGGACAACTATTAATTAAAATATATATTGTCCAAATAAATAAATCAGTTCTAAAAAGTTCCGGATTTCCATGTTTGTTGAAGGAAATTAATATCTTGATCTTACATAAAGATCTGGGAAAGATCATTTATTGAAGTCCTTTATGTGTTAAAAAGACACATAAGAGGTAGCCCTGAACAAGTGAATTAGACATTCATTTCGGGTATGTGCTTGTATGTGGGTACATGTTTTTATTTATATACACCAGCTCCCAGGATTCCATCATACCCAGGGGGTAGAAGTTGACCATAATCAATAAATCCACAAAACAGTGATGCCTTTATTGGGCCAATAAAACCAACCAAAATGCATAAAATATATGTCACAAACTTTCAAAGCTCTACAGGCTTCTTTTCAAGCAAAGGTGTTTAAAAATGCAGAAGAAAAAACATGATGATGTTAGTCACAGGCCTTCATTTTGTCAAGATGGTGGGGGTGGTGTTCTGTGTATAAAGGGATACTGATGTAGGCAGGCCACTCCTTCTGACTATGTGATACTGGGAGATAAAGCGTTTTAAAGTCCATCAAGGTGTGTCCATGAAACCAAGAAAAAAATAACATAAGGGTAGGAACATATGTGAGCCTCATAGATGAGGTGAGATGTAGCAGAAAGCAACATTACCTCCCTCTTTCTCATTCCAGTGTTAGCTTTAAGGCACCTATTTACTTTCCGTTATATAGGTTAGCATTTCAGATTCTCATCGTGTACATTTTCTGTGCTGTTGAGGAAGCATACGATATGGCTTCTAGCCTAATGCTTCTTCATTTTACACTTAAACCCCTAAAGGAATTCTGCAGGACAACATAGCATGCAAACACTCCCTATATGAATCACAGTGATGGGCATCTTGCTAGATGCATCCTTAGGTCTTCTTTAGTCAGTCTACCATTTGGCCTTCACCTGCTGCAAATAGCTCATTCTGCTGATCTAGAATTGACTCCAGCTCCTTGTCGTCATGTAATGATGAATTACGGCTGTATTTATACTAAATGAGGACCACCCCTGGCCATTTCAAGTGCACCACCTCCCTGGAGTGATTTCAAAACATGGGAAGCAACATTGGCGCCAAAAGCCAGAACATCTGGGGAGCATCTGGGATTTTAAAAAATGGAGAGTTGCTCCAGATGTGCTCTGATATATCTATACCTTGTGTATTGTGACAACACTGTTTCCTTATTTATTGTGATTTTTATTACTTTTGTTTATGGCCTACCCTTCCTCCAGTGAACTGAATACAGTGTACATTCCCACTTTATGTTTATAACAGTACTGTGAAGTAAATCAGGAAGAGAGAGTGACTGGCCCAGTGAGTATCATGTCTTAGTGGGATATGAAATTGGATCTTCCAAGTTTCAGGCTAACCAACTAACCGCCATGGCCACAGTGTTGAGCTTTGACTGAATACACCAACTAGTTTCAAATCCTTTTGGCTTTGAACTTGATTCTGTTAGCTTGTATGGGCTGCTCCAAGCCTCCTTCATGGTTCCAAATTGTGCTTTGGGCTGTTACATTGGATGGAGTACAATCACAGCATCCTTTCAAATCTTCCAGTTCAGTGCAGGTCATGGGTGGAGGAGACAGAGCACACATTTCCCCATGTTTTCTCCACAGTTAATCTTGAAGCTACCAGACCGATTCAGTCTTCCTCACATGGTTGTGGTGAGGGCAAAATCAGTTTGCCACCTGCCACCTTCAGATCCTTAGGGAAAGCATGGAACAGAAGTCGGGCTGGGAAATAATTTTAGCTGCATGGTTATGTATGCCTTTCACTAGAACCTTTACTCTTTTAACCTTTGGCAGACGTTTTTGTTTTTTTAAGAGAATGAGGAGGGTATATGACAAAGATGTGGATGAATGTGCAATACCAATGCTGAAAAAGTGTTCAAAAGTGAAATGGACGACCTGGGCAGGTGAAGTGCTCACTTTTATTGGATATTTTTAAACAGATGTTGGATGACCATCTGTCAGGGATGCTTTAGCTGTAGACCTCTGCACCAGTAGAAGGTCGGTTGAGATGGCCATTGGGATCTGTTTCAAGTCTATGAAAGTCATTTCTCTGCATTGTTTTTGGAGGTGGGGAATATATGCTGCTGTCTGTATTTGGGATGTCTGAGGGCATAAGCACATCACATACACACATCAGCCAAACGGGTGTCAGGTGGGCATTTCAGAGAAAACATAACAGTCTAACCAGAACTGCCCTGACTTCCAATTTGCTTCCGAGCTCAGTTCAAGGTGCTAAACAGCTTGCGGTAGGATATCTGAAAGGCTGTCTCCTCCCATACGAGCCTGCCCAAAATTTGAGATCTTCAGCAGCAGCCCTGTGTATGCCCATATAATAGAAATTTCTCTGTGGAGCACCCCAATTATGAAACTCCTTGCCAAAGAAAGTTAGGCTGTTTTGTGCTTTTGGTGGGTAGCTAAAACAGTCTTGCTACACATGGCCTTTGATGTTTAACACTGCTCAGTCTATTTTAATCGTCTATTATAAAAATATTTAAGGACTTCTCAAACTTTAAAAAATGTTGAAGGGTATTTATGTGTGTTTTCAAAGTTTTTATCTCTTGTGCAGTTTTAAATGCTTTTATCTGTTGTTCAGTGCTTTATGACCCCTGGGCTGCTGAGAGACTATATATAAATAATTTAAATAAATAAATAAACTAGCTCTGCTAAAAATAAGTCCCTTTGAGATGACATTGGATGATATCAACGTTTTAACTCTAGAATTATGCTCATCAACGACATGCTGCCAAATGGTGATGGAGATGAAGACCATGGCTGTGTAAATCCATTGACCATAATCCAGCAGGTCATCTTGCATAGTATAGCAGTGTGCAGCTCCAACTAATTTCCATGGTACTTGCCTATGACAAAAATTTCTTGTGATGGTTGTACTTCAGACAAACTAGTAGGAGAAGTCCCAATTCGACTTTCTTCTGTAGGCCCCAAAATATCTTGGGCCACTTCTAGACTGCAGCTACTTCAAGAATGCATCAGCCAAGTGTGAGACTTTCACATAGATCCTTAGTGACTAAGTCAAAGGCATAGCATTCTGTGCATGCCATTGTGTTTCTTATGATCAATTTAGTGTAATACATCTTGAAAATGTCAGTTTTAGCTGGATCAGCCACCAGACATTTGTATGCAAAAACCTGGGTATTCTGAACATTTTAATTCTCCTCCCACGCATATGTTGTAATCTATTGTCCTATGCAGAAGCTTTCATAGAATCCCTCCATCCTTCCTTTTATCATGTTCTTTCTCTTTAAAACTGTAATGAATAAAGAATATGGGGAACTGGAGAGTGGATATGTGTTTCATCCAGCTTAAAATTGATTCAGAGAGACATATGGCCCACCAGGATATTTCACGGAAATGGAAAATTAGCTGTGATGCTTATGATGTTATGGGCTTGATAAAAGGAAAATATTGTTTTTCCTAGAGAAATTAAGGTAGAATATGGTTTTGTATGGGATGTATAGTATACTGTATGTTAAAAAAAAAAGACATAACCAGTATGCAAAGTGATCTTGTAACACCTATGAGACTAATTGAGAGAAAGAAGTTGCTAACATAAACTTATGTATTATTTATGCAGTGTAAATGCATCCAGTTAGGAGATTATTAGATGCCTGAAAGTGATAGGACCAAAGTGGGATGCTCCCGTCGCAACCGTGCAATTGGGGCAAGAATATCAAACAATGTCGTACGACATTGCCATTATACCGTTCTTGTCCTATCTGTGGGGATAAATTCTCCTGTCACTTTTCATTAGTCTCAAAGATGCTACAAAATCCCTTTGCATATATGTAACACAATAAGTGATCTGTTGGGAGGAGGTGAGAGCCTACTGTGTTGGGGTGAATACTGAAGGGATGTTTTTAAAAGGCTAGCATGTAGGACAGTTAGCATGAGAGATATGAGTTTATCAAAGTTAGACCTCATATATAAGTCGAGGGAAGGTTTCAGGGTCAAAATCATGGAATTTTATATGACCCATGGATAAGTTGAGGGTAAAACACAGAGGGCTATAAGGAAGGATGGAAAGGTGAAAATACCACTTCCATCTCTCTTTCTCTGGACTAACTAAAAATTGCCTTGCTCAGTCTGAGCAACTTTTTCTAGAGATACATTCCCTATTGCTTACCACTGCTCCCCTCTAGAATTTAAGCATTTTCCTTTCTTGGATTAGGCTGCCTCCCAATGGTCTGGTGGTTTCTTAATTACATAGGTGTCTGTTCTTATGTTCGTAGTGCATGTGTATGTGCCTTCAAGCCACCTATCGCTCTATGGCAACCCCATTAATTTCATAGTGTTTTCTTAGGTCTCTCATAAAGGTTTATCATTTGGGCCCTGTCTTGACCACAAAAGTCCTCCTCTGGAGTTCAGAAGAGTATCATACTCCTATAAGCAGGCTCCTTCAGAATGTGTCAGGCTCCATAACAAAGTTTGTACAGTAGAGCAGGAAAGTCATTGAGAACATCCTTTCTTAGGACAAAGGCTAGTTATGATCTGTTGGTTTTCATCTATGTAGGCAGTAACTGGGAATGTCCTTCTGATAGCTCTCAAGTTTCTGGGATGCAATATTCACGAATGGATTAAGTGATAATTCCAGCTATATGAAATAGAGAAAGTGTTTGGAGCTCATTAGCAAATTAAATGGTGAAATATAGATAAAGTTTCTAATTGTGTGTTGACTTTAGATGAAATATCCTTGGGATACAGCTGTCCATCACTGCAGGATTAGTAACTACACTGTCTGCTGAAAGCATCTGTTTGTCTTCTCTATGTTCTGTATATATATTAGAGAATAAAGGCAATGCAGCTGAAATGTATTAAGTTTCCAGTTTCTTATCCAAAGGAAACTAAACTTTGTAACATTGTAGCTAGACTTTTGACCACCTAGGAAACCAGTTGTCAAATTAACAATGTAAAATCCAAAAGGTCTAATATTAAAACATAGGCTGTCTCTATGTTTTTGGCACATATTCATCTTTTTCACATAAATGAAAGTGTATGAACCAACTCTGATGACAGCTTACATGAAATTTGGTAATGCCTTTAGGAGACCATCAAATATTATTTTGGAGGTCCAGGCTGTCCAAATGTTACTAAGTAGTATCCTTATGTTACATGACTTATCTGTTATTCTAAATAACAATTTATCATCTTCCTCATAAAATAATTTTTTCTTGTGGTTACGAAGGCATAACAAGAGGATGTCTGGATTATGTAAATTAAGGGAATTAATTCACTCTTGAATATAATACTGGGTGAAATACATACTGTGGATCAAAAACATATTTGACTTCAATCTGTTGAGACAAGATTTAAAAAATGATTTATTTTGTCTGGGTTGAAACAGCTGTGTTTTCCGTGAAGCAACCATCTAACCATGCCCAACAGACCAGTGGGTAGTTTTCCATAATTTCAGGTTGAGATGGAGTTGAGTGCAAAGCAAGTTTGGCATCTAGCTTTACTATCTTGTTTTGTAGTCTGTTTTTTCAGCCAAGCATGACTGTGATCAAGTTGTGGCTGTCTCCCCCAGACATGAAGAGAATGTTGCATCCATTTCCAAGACCAGCAAATTATTTTGCTGAGGTGGGCGGAGGCATCTTGGGGCTGTTAACTGGAAGTATAAGAGGTCTGTCTTTTGGAAATACAAATGCCATTTTTCCATGATCACCTTGACCTCTGTGGGTTTTTTTCTGGAACATGCTTTGGATGTTTAGAATTTAAGGCTAGATGATCCCATAGGGGAGAGAGAAAAAATATTGTTTGGAGAAAGCTGCCAAGATGTCCTTAAAAGGAAGGGTCTGCCTCATACATAGCTCTGAAAATATTCTGTGGCTGTTGGAACTCTGCTGAAACTCAAGGCTAACTATGCTCAAATGTGTTTCCATTGCTGAACATCAATACTCACTGATTCTTCAGTCCATGCAAACACCATGCACCTGTTAGTACAGCCATATGTCCTCAAGTTATTGGGAACATTAAGATCTAATGTAGGATTAAACAGAAGCAACCAAAGACTTGTCTAGATGATTTAAATACTGATCATTCTGTTTGAATAGAATGTGATCCCTCCACATGTGGTTTGGAGGAATTTGGGTTTAAGAGAGCAAAAACTCCTGGGAAGAACCAGGAATGCTCCAGCAACAAACTATTCATGGAATTTCCCCGTGAATGGTTTGTTGCTGGAGCATTCCTGGTTCTTCCTGGGATAAGTCCTCTCAGATCATGATGTGTGTGAAAATCTTGGGCATGATCACATGATTTTCCCCTTGTGACAGTCTCTTCTGACAAAAGGTGAAGGAGCCAGACTTCTTGCAGAAAGATTACAGGTTCCTTCCCTGAAAGTTCAGTGTTGTTTTCTCTTTCAAATAAGTCTTTATCTCTTTTATATAGAAATATATGAAGAAAAGAGTGCAGGCTCACAAAGGTCCACTGTAAGCATAGTACTCATAAAGGGAGAAAAATAAAACAAACAAATCTGGCACTTGCAGTGTGAATGCTACTGGCACAACCTTCAGCATAGGCATGCAGTCTTTCCCAGCACAATTTCCACCCAAACCATTCTTGATGTTAGGTGAAAAAAGGTTGGGGGGGTGGGGAACAAGTATGCCACTTTTTTGGAAGAAAATAGGATAAACATTCATTTGTAAAAGGGACGAGGGGCTTTCTGCATCACCTGCACAGGTACTGTTAGCATATTGTGGCTATGGAAGTATAATATAAAGACAGATAATTCTGCTGGTGACTATGTTTATATTAAATGAACTGCATAATTCTTGGATTCTGTCACAAGTAGTTCCCTATCACTTTTGTGGGAATTCAAGTGTACAGTCTTGTGAATCCCAGTTTACAATAAATCACAGTTGGAGGTTTTTCCTGTAATACCAGCCAACAGTTGTCAAGTGCTTTTTTTAAAAAATGAGAAACAGTAATAGACATGTATAAACACTTACCTGCTGAGGAATGTTTGCCCAAATTTTATGGCTGCTTATAGGCAGCATTGCGAAATAAAACACATTGCCAAAATGATGTTTTGTGAGAGCACATATGGCTTAATAGGAGGTAGGAAACTGACCTCAGAACTATTTTTCAGATCTTGTTTCTTTTGTAATTTGCCTTCTAAAAGCAACCCTCTCAATATCAACAAAGTAAGGTTGGCTGTAACTTACACTGAAGGAGGGCTAGGACAATGTCAGAAAATACTATGGGGCCTTTCACATCACAGAATTATAGTGCTATAGTTCCACTTTAACTGCCCTGTCAACATCCTGTGACATGCAGAGATTTGCAGTTTAGGGGAGGTGTATTTACAATTCTCAGCCAGAGAACTCACCAGACTACATATCTCACTTCAGTTCTAACTAAAAATCAATTTTCAATCATGACTTTTTCATTGGTATATTTTAAGGAATGTATTATATGAGTATATTTTATTGGTTTTATAATGTATTTTGACTATTGGTTTAATGTAGTTTTCTTTAGACTGTAAATTATCAATATACATTTCTATACACACAAAAAAGAGACACAAAGGATTGCAGCAACTGCCACACAAGCAAAGTCATGCTCAAAATTCTGCAGCAAAGACTCCTGTCATATATGAAATGAGAAATCCCAGAGTTGCAAGCTGGTTTCAGGAAAGGAAGAGGCACTAGAGATCACACTGCAAGTATGCAATGGGTAATGGAGAACACAAGGGAATTCCAAAAGAAAATCTACAGGTGCTTTAGTGACTATAGCAAAGCCTTTGACTACATAGACTATGAAAAGCTATGGAATGCTCTCATAGAAATGAGAGTACCATTACATTTTATTGTCCTGATACACAATCTGTACTCAGGACAAGAGGTTGCCATCGGAACTGAATACGGAAAAAACAGAATGGTTCGCAATTAGAAAAGGAATCAGGCAAGGTTGCTTACTATCATCCTATTTATTGTATTAATTAATGTATTAGTGTATTAATTAATGGTCCCAATGCCTGTGAAATCAGACTGTGATACATAAGTAACTCCACAAGAATTGCAAAGAAATTTGAAGAGAAATGTTTGGGGGCACTGCTTTAGCTTTAATCTGGACACTTTTTGCCTTCTTCAGCAGCACAGTCATAGCTGGTCATTCAAAATGTCTTTTCCAACTTCACAGCTGTGTTATGTCTGAAATGGACTTGAGCCCTGGGAACAAAGCTAGACTGTCCACATGTCCTCATGTTGCTTGTGGACAGCACATTTATTCTTTGTTCTTTACTAATAGCAGGCATCTTGGATTACAGACAGAAACACACTTGTGGACAATGTTGGCTTGAAAGGATATTCCAAATATTTGTTTTGACAACATCAGTAAAGAAGAGAGTAGGATGGGGGGGGGGGGGTACTGCTTTGTGCCTTCTACCCTAATGCTAGTTTTGGAAGCCTTGTTTTGATGTTAAATAGAGCATTATATAGAAGGAGGACAGGGATAACACCTTTTGCTCCTCTGAACTTCCTACATTTCATAATTCATTTACGAATGGGTCTCTACATACTTTCTGGCCTCTGTTTATGCAGTATGTACGTTATATGGAGGCCTCTGGGCAACCAAAAGCATTTTCACATCATACAGTTATAGGACTTTAATTCCACTTTAATTGCTGTGGTTCCATCCTAAAGAATCATGAGGTCTACAGTTTCATGACAATTCTCTGTCAGAAATTTCTAGCACCTCTCTAGACAACAATTCCCAAGATTCCATAGAATACAGCCATAGCTGTTAAAGAAGAATAAAACTGCTAAGATTGTGTAATATGAAAAGAGGCCCAGGAAACTGTCCATTTGTGAGTGTCTGCATACCTGCCAACTATCCTCTCTCATCTTACTTTTTCAATTGTTTTGTTTGTTTTTAATATCCCCGTTTCTCTCTCCTCCTCCTCTCACTTTCCCTATTTTTCTTTGGCTTGTGAAGTTGAACGCTTTTACAGATGGCATCCATAGTTTTCTGTGGGTTTTCTGGGTTATGAGGCTGTGTTCTGGAAGAATTTATTCCTGATGTTTCGCCTGCGTCTGTGGCTGGCATCCTCAGTGAGTAGTGGCATAGAAGTATCTGGGGCATATATACTTGTGTGACCCTTGGTTGGGAGGAAGTGGTTTATATGTTGTTCTGTGTGTTGATCTGTTGTTGAATGGCAAGGCCTTAGGGTGGAAGGATATGCGGGAGGATATCTGTGTCTATTTAATTAGCAATCCGTTGACTTCAGGAAAAAACCCCAACCCTGGGTGGTGTTCATTTGCATGTATTGAGTCTTAATTTTGGTGTTCTTCAGGACTGGTAGCCAAACTTTGTTTACTTTCACTATTTCTTCTTTCCTGTTGAAGTTGTCCAAGTGTTTGTGGATTTCACTGGCCTCCCTGTGCATTCTGACCTGATAGTTGCTGGCATGGTCCAGAATTGCTGATTCGGTTTGCGCATGACCAAGATATCCAAGAATGTAATGTTCCTTCCTTCTCTTTTTCCATCATGAATTGGATGTTTGGATGGATGACGTTCAGATGGGTCAAAACATGGTCAGATCTTCTCCGTGACTCCAAATGGTGAAAGTGTCGACTACATATTGTGGGCTTCTTTGGTGCTGTTTCCAGGGCTTGCTTTTCAAAGTTTTCAATGTAAAAATTTGCTATTATAGGGCTCAGAAGGCTTTCCATGGCTATCCCATCTCTCTGCATAGATATGTGCATGAGATTTTCACCATTTGAAGCCACAGAGAAGATCTGACTGTGTTTTTCAGCTTTTCAGGTGGTCTCTTCTGGCACTGTGTTTCTGCCCTTGGGGAATCCTTCCATGTATTTATACACCTAAAGACAATAATAAATCCTGCAAAGCAAGGAGCAGCACTGTTGGCCATCTTGTCCAGAGACCAGGTTTTGTAAAACTACCATTAATAGGCTATGGTCCAAAGATCTGTTTAGCCATGTGATCTGTTTAGGCTCAGGGAAAAGCATCCACTTCCCAGATAAAATGTTCTTTTCTTTCATCACATTGCAAATTGATTTTATAACACACACAAAATACTCCTTTACTACCAAAAGTAGTTTGTCATGTACAGAGGCCCCTTGGGATCATGTTTAATTGTACTCTGAATTTTGGCCATAGTTGTTGCCTTAGAATTTATTGACACTAGACTGATATTTAGTATTGAAGTTTTTATTATTCTATTGCGCTAATTTTTATTGTATATCTCTTCAGGAGCTTGTGAGAATCACAGTAGAAAATGAAAAACAAAACCAGGGATCCAAAGTTCTGTGTGCAATTGAACCTTTCAGTTTGTACTGTCAAGCAGCATCCCTAACTCCCTCACTGGACTCATATCTCATTATGCCAAGGAGCCAACCATTTTTAAAATGAAGGGAGTTTTGCAAAGCAGTAGCTCTTTGAATCGCAGCGAAAAACAATACTAATCTACCACCCTGTTTCCAAGGGAGGCAGCCAGACATTTGGCTTAAAATATTGTAAGTATTTAAAAGGGAGCAAAAAATGCAAATAAGGATTTCACAAGGGAGTGACAGAATGCATCTGCTATTTTGGTTCAAATCCCGTTGTCCCAAAGAAACTTCAGTCTCTAGAGTGTCTCTTATCAGTGCTGATCTGAATTTCCTGATGTTTGGTGTTTTGTTTTTGAAGTGTTGCAGTTTGTTTTGCCATTTCTAGGGGAGCCAATTTTTTTCTCTAAATGAGCCATGGAAAAAAATACAACAAAATCTGGATCTTTCTCTTACACTTGGCAAAATACCAGCCAAGATGTGATGAGGGATGCAGCAGCCTTTTTAAGGGAGGGATTCCATAGTGAAAGGTAGAATCCAGCTTTTACCATCTCTTGCAAGAGACTGGGTCAGTTCCAATGTATGTGGCGTAGAGGAAGGCTTTGTTGAAAGTGGAAGCTACCGCTGGAAAGAAGGTGAATATTTGTGTCAATTCCCCTCCCCCCCAAAAAAACATAATGGAGGGGAAATTGTGACCATTTGTCGTTATATGTCTTCAAGTAACTTCTGATTCATGATTACCCTAGGGCAAACCTATCATGGGGGTTTCTTGGCAACATTTGTTCAGAAGGGGATTTGCCTTTGCCTTCCCCTGAGACTGAGTATGAATTCCCCAAGATCTTCAAGTGGAGGGGATTCAAACCTTGGTTTTCAGAGTTGTAATCCAATGCTCAAACCATTATACAACACTGCCTCATCACAAAAACATTCCCTCCCATGCTTTTTGTTTCAGACCTAATGAGCTACAACTAAAGGCTAGTTTACATGAAAGAGTATTATGCTCATTCCTGCTGGCTTTCATGCATTCAAATTGATGATTAATTGTCTTTGCTTTCCTGTACAAATTTGCATCTACAGTCCTCGCTCCATTCTCACAGTCTTTGGACTCGCGTCCCTCGCTTATGCGTGAGGGACGAATGGAGGGAGACTGAATGGGGCATGCTTCCGCAGCACGCACCTGCATACCCCCACATGCCCACGTCTATATTCAAGCCAATGGGGCTTGAATATATGTGAAATTCCATTTTTGCAAGGGGTCCGGAAACAGATTTACCGCAAAAAAGAAGGGGACTGTATTCACATCTGTTCACCCTATCTCTGCTAAAAATTCACAGCCATGTGTGCAATAATTCACATTTCTGTGGTTTTCTGCAAATACTCTGGTAAAAAGTTCCCTGCAGAGTGAAATCGAAGGCTTTCATGCCCAGCATTCATAGTTTTTTGTGGGTTTTTTGGCTATGTGGCCATGTTCTTTAAGAGTTTATTCCTGGTGTTTCACCTGCATCTGTGGCTGGCATCTTCAGAGAATGCTGGCATGGAAGAGAGTTGGGTATATATATACTGTGTGACCTTGGGTAGGGAGGAGGGATTCCCATATTCATCTGTGTATTGTTCTGTTGTTGATGGCAAGGCCTGAGGATGAGAAGATATGCAAAGAGGATTAGTGTCTGCTTAATTAATGATCATTGTCTGCTGGGAAAGCCCCTGACCTTGGGTGGTTTCTCATTTGCGTTTGCTGAGTCCTGATTTTGCTGTTCTTCAGGACTGGTAGCCAAACTTTGTTTACTTTCAATGTTTCTTCTTTCCTGTTGAAGTTGTCCAGATGTTTGTGGATTTCAATGGCTTCCCTGTGCATTCTGACCTGATAGTTGTTGGCATGGTCCAGAATTTCAGTGTTTTCAAACAGAATTTTATGCCCAGGATGGTTTATCGTGTTCTGCTATTGGTGATTTTGGCTGAGTCACCTGACCAACAGTCCCTACGTCTTCCATGCCATTAGTCTAGTCCTTGTCATCCAGCCAAAACTGTTTAAAGTGGGAGTAATAGTGATCAACCAGCAAGCTTCTGTGTGTTGAATTATTCTTCTGCACATCGATCCCATTCATGATCCTCATGGACAAAAGCTTGTTATCTTGGTAAACTCTGAGGAAACTTATTTGGGTTCCCTGTTAAAATGAGTAGATATTAGAATTAGGGCCCTAAAACCCTAAAACAGTCAATCTCTGTTTGCCTTAGTGCTTGTATAATGATGAAACCTGTATTCTAAAATCTTGTGTGCCATTTTTGTGCCATGGTTCAAACTCACTTGCCCTCCCTGTGTATGATTCTGTGGGTGAAAGAGGAGTGTGGAGAAAACCTTATCCAAAGAGGCTCAGAGGTCTCTAGGCCCTGTAACATGCACAAAGTCAGGAGTCTAGTGCAGAATTCTTCTTGGAAATGGGGATTAATTTCCAGATGTTCTCAGAAGCCCTCGGCAATCTGTCTAGTTTTCTCAGGTGAATTCTGGATTTGGCTTGAGGTTACCCGTCCCTGAACAGTTTGCATTGCTGATTATTACATGCTCTGCTTCTTGCTTTGGAACTGAACTGTGGAAGACTTGTGCACACATACACATACACATACACACACTAGAAAGGGGCTTGGTGAACATCATCCTGAAAGCTGTGCAAAAGATTCTTCCTGTGAATGTTTTCAGAAGATTCGCATGGGAAAATCAGCATGCTTCACATGATATGCCACAATTTTTCTGCAGCAATTGTTTGTTATTATTGCTGAAATGTGCATCCAGGGCTGAGCTAGAGTATACTGTATCTTTCCAGTAGGGAGAGGGGATTAACTGAGAGATTTTCTCCTCCTCTCCCTCTTCAGACCAAAAGGGCAGAGAAGTCTTTTTGCACCCTCACTACCAGTTGCATGGCACATAACCTGCTATGCATTCTTCCAGTGTCAGAGTGGACCAGTGATAAACTATGTCCGAATTTTGTAAAAGGGAAACCAGGAAATTACTTATCAAGCTCAAGCATTACAGAAATCTTGGTGCCAAGGTTTGGGGTGGGGAGTGGGGGAAGTCTAAACCAAAGACAGCTTCTGCACACATTATAATCCAGAGGCTCCAGCTGTTCAGAACTCTTTCAGACCATGTAAGTAACATAGGTTTTCTTTCTCCAAAGCGAACTGTCTTTATTCTTTTGATTCCTGAAATCAGGACAAAGTAGATTCCACATGAGTTTGCTAAAATCAGCTTCTGTTTTATCTGCTTTCTTGTATTCAGCAGTGCATACCCAGAAGTCTAATAAATAGTATCCTGGTTTGCTTGTAAATATAGTGGTATGGTAATCTATTTGTCAAACAGCTTGTCTGTTCTTCCTCAGTAATAACTTTTGCCATCTTGACCACACTGATATTGTGTGACCACATGTGTCCCAGTTATCATCTGTGAAATGTTGGGTCACAGCTGTGTGGACCCTGATTTCATTATGTGCTGTTCTAGGTGTTCAATTAATGTATATAAATCTTTGTTTATTTCAGTATGGAAGAACAAAGAAGTGCAAGAGGTTTTTCCCTTGCTGGGTGAAATCCTGAGAGTTTTACCTAAATTTTCAATGATTTACACTTTTGGGGAATTTTGTACAAAGAAAAATAGTGTCTTCGTATACAAAATACACAGATTTCTCTGAACATACCAAGTCTTTTGTATAAACAAATATTTTACAAAGAAGTCCTGAAATGTGACAAATATAATAATTAGTTCATAATTTTCTCAGTTGAGTGAGAAAATTTACATTCTTTACATCTCTAGCACATATGTGCATGTGGATACGTGTGTATTCATGCTTATCTCCCTCCTATGCATGCAGTTGTTATGGCCAAAAGTATTTAAGCATTTGGGAAATGTTAAATACTTATTAATTCTTTTTAAAAAATTAAATTATTTTTATGTGAGTTAATATGTAGCACTTCCTCTTCTGTTTCTCTTCTTCCTGTAAAGAACTCCTTAGCTACACAGATTGTGCAAGGCACCAAAATGATCTCTCCAAATTAGATAAGCCCTTCTGTTGATCATTTATCAAATAAAGAGAGAGCCTTTTAGTGCCTTGCATATTTTCTTGTTCAAGGAGTCTTCCACAGCAGCAAGTGGAAAAGGAAAGATTTAGAGCAGTGGTTGCTTGTCTAGAAATTTTGGACATCAGTTCCCAACATCCCTGGCTGTTGGCCATACTTGCCGGGTCATGTGGGAACTGAACATCTAGAAGGTGAAAGGCTGTGACACACAGATATATAGGGAGGAAACTCAATAGGGCAAAAGAATAGTGGGCCTAGAGAAAGCACATTGTAAGAGTGGGTCCCAAGGAGGATTTTCGGGATGGAGTAATTGTACATTGCTATAGCATTTGACAGTATTGTCCCCAAGCATCACAGTATGAAATAGTTGTACACTGTTTCAGAATCCTACAATCTGTAGGACAATGACTTCATGCAGCAGAGATCACCATGTTATGTGGAGCAATCTCATCAGACCATCTGTCACATTTGAACCCAAGGTTTGCTTTGTCTTTTGTTTTTTTTAAAAATCTGCTTACATTTTCTGTTGGAAGTGAAACAAAATTTAAAATTATAAAAAAGACATATCTGCAGTTCAATATTTTCTCCCTTGCTTGCTTGGATCTTGGATGAAGTACACTTATCATATCTGAACATTTGTACTGTATCTACAAATTCTTTATCCTTAGATTCAACAATCCACAGCTTGAAAATATTTTTTTAAAAATATAAATTTCGAAAAGGAAACCTTGATTTTGCCATTTTATACTAGGGACACAATTTTACTACACCATTTTATTTAATGGGACTTGAACATCCATGGATTTTGGCATCCACAATGAGGTCTTGGAACCAAACTCCCACGGAACCCAAGGGCCTATTGTATTTAGATGAGGGATGAAAATAATATTAATACATATTTTTAAGTTGTTGGAAAATGGGCTTCTTGAGTATCAGGAGACTCTGATATGGGGCCTCCTTTGTTGTTGTAAGCTGCCCTCGAGTCGGTTCCGACTCATGGCGACCCCGTAGATGAGACATCTCCAAGAATCCCTATCCTCCACTGCCCTGCCCAGATCCTACAAGCCCTTGCCCACAAACCCCCTGACTGTGTCTATTTATCTGGTTTGTGGTCTTCCTCTCTTTCGTCTACCCTCTACCTTTTCTAGAATTATTATTTTTTCTAATGATCTTTGCCTTCTCATTATGTGACCAAAGTACAATAGTCTCAACTTGATCATCTTTGCTTCCAAGGAGAGTCCTGGTCTGAACTGTTCAAGAACCCATTTGTTTATTTTCATTTGGAACCAGTCTGTTTCCCCCAGATTCTGTTTTGATGGTGATCTTTTGTTCTTGGGGACATGCCCATGTCTTTAAGTGCATTCCATAGCTTTTCGTGATCTGTGCAATCAAATGTAGTCTATGAAACACATGCTGATTCTTTTTTGGAATTCTTTGGTGCATTCCATTAGCCATTGCATGTTTGCAATGTGGTCCCTAGTGCCCCTTCCTTTTCTGAATCCTGCATGCACCTCTAGGATTGGACTCTTATGCTGCAGAATTTTAAGCATTATTTTGGTTGCATGTAAGATTAGTGCTAATGTCCTATAGTTGTTGTAGTCTTTTGTATCTCCTTTCTTGTGGATTGGTAAGTATATTGAGCATTTCCAGCCTGTTGACCGCCACTTTGTTTCCATTATTTGTTGGCATATTTCAGTTAGCACTAAAATTGCATCTGTCTGTAGTCACTGTAGCAGTTCAATTGGGATATCATGTTTTCCCAGGGAATCCAAGACTGGCAATAATCTTTGCAATTGGGAATGGCAAGAAAAAGATGTTTACGGGCTTTTGCACAGAAAATGGTGTTTTCTTCACAATACACAAGTCTCTTGAACTACAACTTGCTTTCTGTATAAATATTATTCTGTACAAAAAGAAAATCTATGCATTATTTTATAATTTTATGCACAGGATAAATCCTGAGGTGTGAATAGATCTCAAACGACCTCTTGCAGGCCAAACAACCTCTTGCAGCCAAAGCGAATGGCCTCTACTCTATTCTCATTCTTCTTGACCTGTCTGCAGCCTTCGACACAGTGGATCACTGTCTCTTGCTTGACTTACTTTCTAACCTCGGGTTCTCTGACTCTGTTCTCAACTGGTTTAAATCTTACTTATCAGACAGATCTTTTGCAGCGGTCACAGATGGCCAGACCTCTTCCTCTGTCCCCTTATCTGTAGGAGTTCCTCAGGGCTCTGTCTTGGGTCCCCTTCTGTTCTCTCTTTACACACTGTCCCTAGGCAAACTCATCAGTTCTTTTGGTTTCTCCTATCATCTGTACGCCGACGACACTCAGCTGTAACTTTCCACCCCTGACCTCTCGCCAGGGCTTGATCAGCAAATTTCATCTTGTCTGGCTGCCATCTCTCAGTGGATGCGGCATCGGCGCTTGAAGCTCAACATGTCTAAGACAGAGCTTCTTGTCTTCCCACCTAAGCCCACCCTTCAATACTCCTTTTCTGTTTCTGTTGACGGCACTTCTATTCAACCGATTAAGCAAGCCCGCAGTCTAGGTTTCATTTTTTATTCCTTTCTGTAATTTATTCCCCATATTCAGGCCACCGCCAAGACCTGTAGATTCTCCCTTTACAATATTGTTAAGATGTCCATTCCTCTCAGCCTCCACTGCCGACTCCGGTCCATGTGCTGGTGGTCTTACAACTTGATTATTGTAACCTTCATCTGACAGGGCTTTCTCTCTCTCACCTCCATCCTTTAATCTCTGTTCAGAACTCAGCTGCACATATCATCACATCCGCTCGCCGCTTTGACCATGTTTCTCCTCTCTTATCTTCCCTTCATTGGCTCCCCTTCCCCTTCCGCATCCAGTACAAGCTTTTGTTATTGACTTTCAAAGCCCTCCTTACTTGTCTGACCTTCTTTCTCCTCACACTCCTTCTCTTCCCCTCCGCTCTGGTAGTCAAGGTCTCCTGTCCCAGCCGAGGATTTCCACTGCCCTGTCCCAACTTCATCCTTTCTCACTTGCTGACTCTCACTTCTGGAACCTTCTTCCTCTACATGCGTGCCTCATCACTTCTCTAACCAGTTTCAAAACTGAGTTAAAGACTATATTGTTTAGAGAAGCGTTCCCAGATGTGTGACTTTGCCTTATGTGCATTATGAAGCCGAGCCCTCCCTCTGGTCCATCTGCCTTTGTCCAGGCCTCAGAGGGAGAGAAGAACCACCGGACCTGATACCCTTCCCCATCACCTTTCCCTTCTCCTTTTGTGTCATGTCTTTTAGATTGTAAGCCTGAGGGCAGGGAACAGTCTAATTATAAGTTTATATGTGCAGCACTGTGTAAACCTACAGCGCTATATAAATAAAGGATAATAATAATAATAATAATAATAATAATGAAAACTTTGCCCATTTCACCAACTTGCTTGCAGCAAGTAGGAAAATGGCTATTTGTTCTTGCTTATGAGAATGAAGCATATGAAGATATACATCCCTAGTTTGGACGTAACAGCAAACATGAATGTGCCAGTCTGCTAGCCAAAAGTTTTTCTGTTAGGTGGTGCTGTCATTAAGGAGCTGAAACATTTTTGAGAGATTGTTTGTGTGTAGAATTTTTCCTAGCAGGTTATGTCACAGCCTCAGCAAAACAAAGGCTATTTCCATATCAAAGATATTGTTGGGATGGGGGAAGTCACCTCTCAGAACTACATTTCCAGTGTAAATCAGCTAACCTTGCCCGCAACAGCTGCATTTTCCCAATGTGGTGGAAAATTCAGTCATAGATCTCTATAGTCCCTTTTCTTTTAGCTTGAAAGTGGCCTTACATCAGCCTAGGCTCTAGTGGCTTCTCAAAGTAGTGAAAAAAAATCTCTGTCATAGCTCATGATTTTTCTTATGTATATATCATACATGTAACATGCTTTGCTTTGCAATTAGCTGTTGCATGATAAACATGCCACTAATTTGCAAGCCAGATTTCTAAAGTATGGCTTTAAGAGGAATCCTGGTCTCAGAGAGAAAATGATTTAATTAAGTTAATCAAAGGGAACACCCATTCCTCTTAACATCTAGTTTTGACCCCTGTTTATACCTGTTTTTTGTTTTTGTTTTTGTAAACAAAATAATCCAATTGGAGGGCTTTGAACAATCAAACATAAAATACAAACATAAAATAAGGGTTATGCCAGATGGGATTATTTCAATAAGGAAGACCGATATTATTGTTTGTTGTTGTTTATATCCCACCCTTTCCCCAAAACTGGGACTCAAAGCAGCTGAGTCCCTAATGTTTAGGTTTAGGTATTTTCCTAGATCCTCCACAGATGCACCTTCTATATATTTCAGGATCTTTTGTTCCCTGTCCCTTTGATCCAGCAGATGTCCCTTGCTCTACAGATGGTTAGCCTCTCTAATTTTCTTTGTAATCCTCAAACGCAATGCTCAGTACATTTCTACATGCAGGAATGTGCTGGGTTGTATCATACAGACTTCATATACTGAATGAAGAGCTCTCCGACTGCTGCATGATGTCATTTCCTGGCTCCAAAGCTAATAAGCCACATATGTCATCTTGTGTATTTGTACTGGTTAGTTTCTTCCTTTTTCTTTAATGCATGTTTTCCAACTGGCATACACTAAATGCTTTAATGTGGCTTGGTTCTAGTTAGGCAAGCTATCAAACGGTTTTGTTGCCAAGGGTTGCATAACTGAGTGTTTATCTGGATGTTATTTCCCAAACTATATGTTGTGAAAAGTGAATGAAATTGTATAATCACAATGCAAGCCTCACAGTTTATAATCCTCCAAATAACACACAGCTCCCCAAAAGCTTGATCAACATCCGGTTTGTGCTGCTTTGCCCAGGACTTCAAAAACAGGGAGGGAAGAGTCTGCATTTGGTTTTGTAGATCACTAGTAATGTCCAAAATATGTATTATCTCACTTGCCAAGACATAACCTATGCTTGCCGTTTGTACCATATGGATAGCCTGAGAGAAGGAAAGATTGCACACATGGGCAATGTTCACTTGCTCCAAGCAGGCATACTTTCAACCCTGATAAATATTAACAGTAGAAGATGTGCCTGCCCTCTCTGTAGTATTAATGTCTATCTGGATACCTTGAATATATTTAGGAAACGGGAAAAGTAGAAGCAGATCACACAACAACATTAGCAGATCACACAACAACCCTACAAAATTTAATGTTCAGGGTATCCACAGCCCCTGGACATATTTTTAAAGTTGTGGGAGACTCAATATTGGCAGGTAGATCATTATTAATTTTGCTACCTATAAAGGGAAAGAAGATAAGTCCACTCTTGGATCAGGATGCATCTACAATATAGAAATAATGCAGCCCACCACCAGTTTAACTGCCATGGTTCTACCCTACAGAATCCTGGGATCTATAGTTTTGTGAGGCAAAAATACTCTTTGGCCGTTAAGGCTAAAGACCTTTAAAACTACATAGCTGAGCATTTTGTGGGATGGAGCTACAGTGCTTAAAGTGGTATCAAACTGTATTATTTCTACAGTGTAGATGCACCGTCAATGAAATAATTAAAAAGCATAGATGATTTCTAGGACCACTGAAAGCAGGACAGTCTCCCTGCTGTTGTTATTTGAAATCTCCCATCAGACTCTCACAACAGCTATCATAACGCTTTAAGGGAACAATCATGAGAGGGAATTACTTCTTCCATCTATTTATCTTTCAACCACCTTTAAGAACAGACACTTTTGTAAACACAAGGTGTATTTCAAAATAACCTCTAGGTGCTCACAGTAGCGTAGACCATCTAGTCTATAATGTCTGAAACCTAAAACATACAATGTGGCAACATTATCTCATTTTCTGTGCTTGGGAGCCTTGATTTTGTTGTTGTTGTTGTACTCAGCATTGACCTGTCAGTTCATGCACTGCAGCAGATGGTAAGTTGGCTGGCTGTTGCCTGGGTTGGCCCCGGAACCATTTCTTCTTGACTGTTGGCAAATGTCTTCTTTGACCTCTATGAGGACACCACATGTATGCTGTAAAAACCTTCTTTACTTTCCAAGTGAAGCAGGCCATGGGTAACCACCATATGTTGTTCATATGCAGCCATTCTTTTTGCCCATGTTTGGCTTAATAAGAACTTACTTTGTATCAAATTTTTATTTCCATTCTTTGCTTCATTTATCATACATTTAACTCATTACTCAGTATGATTTCAGATAAACAGCTTGCAAATTCCAAGTTGAAGTCAAATTCTTTATTAAATTTGTCTCGGAATGTAAGATTAATTCCTGCGTACATCAGAGAACCGAGCTGTGAAAAATGAAGAATTAAAAACTAGCCCAAGGGTATAAAATGTCTCCTCCCTTCATCTTCCCCTTTCTTCTTCCTGCTTACCTGTCATTTCCTTGTCTGTCTCCTAGGCAGCTTAAACCATCGTTTTCCCGGTGTAGTGATAAAATTTGAAGTACCAGGCCCTCACCAGGAAAGTCTATATAGCAATAGCCCCACTGAGTCCAAAGGACAGGTGACTGTGATCATCTGCAACAGTTTCTAGCAGTATTCTTCTCCACCAGCAGGACATCATTTATTTTAAAAAAATACTTTGAATTATAACCAAATACTTTAAATTATAACTGGGATAGCTCACATCCATTATTTCTTGGAAATTCTATTTTCACTCAACTATTGTAGCAATTGCAGCTAAACTGAGAGGGAAAATGGAAGTCCAAGGTGGTGCACTATTCCCTGCTAATAAAGGAAGTCCAGGGTCTTTGAATCTGTAAGATCTGTCTCTTACACATGACGGCCATGGCATCTTTCTTTCTTTCTTTCTTTCTTTCTTTTTCTTATTTATTTCAGGTCTATGCCACCTGTCTCCCAGAAAAGGACCCAAAGCAAAAATCATTTAAATTTTTTTACAATAAAAATGTATAAACAATTAAAATAATCCAGCTAAAAACAATACAACGTTACATAAACCATACAAAAGTTAAAGAACACAACTAGAACATCTCAACGCTTGGGATGAGTTGATTGTTATTTGCAGGCAAGTAGTATCTATAATTTGCAAATTTAGATATCACAGCAAACACAGAGGGGCTGCATGATTCCTTCTGGGTGCTACTACGCTCAGCCAAAGGAAATCAAAAGAGAGTGGTTTGAGATTGGTGATCATACTAAAGGACAGAAATAGGAACGAATATGATCAGGAGATAGCTGGTTACTGTAACCGCTTACTCCTACCCCCCACTTCCTCCTTCTACCCTTGACTGTCCTACAGTGAGCTGGGATGTCTGAAGGGCAAGGGGAATGATTCTGCTTCAATAAAGCTAGGTGTCTTCAAAGGAACATGAATAGATCTTCCTCCTTCAGACTTCCCATGACAGCATGCTCTTTACCTTCCTTCCTTCCTCCCTCCTTTATTTGTACCACCCCAAAACAAAAGTTTGCAGTGTGCAAATATTTAAAAATATAGCATACCACCCACAAACAATAACTAGAGACAGCACATAATAAAACCAAGTTTAATAAACAGAGATAAAAACCTCTTCTGCTTAATGTGTGCTTTTTTCTTAACCTAGATTTCAGGCTTTCGTACTAACAGAGACAGAACCAGCAGGAAGCTTTCATCTACTCTTTTCCAACCCTCATTTTAACTATTGCATAAGCATCAGAATGATAGTAACTTGGAAAGTTTTTCATTTGGATACTATAAGGCCTGCAGAAGGATTCTGCCAAAACAAACATATTTTTTATTGCACCATCCAGGCACTGACTTGAATTTTTTATTTTTCTAGACCATATTGTCTTCTTCAAATTTGCCAAGTAGATTTTTGTTTATATGACTTATCCATACTGCCTGGAATTCACATTTGACTTGGTGGATATGTACCATCATATCCACCATGTTCATGTAACACTGACTACAAAATCTTTGCCTGTGTAACAGCTGAAAGATTGAAAAAAAAAATCTTATAGCACCAAATTCATGAAAACCAGAATGGATTTATCCTGAACTGACATATAAAAGAACACTTTGAATATCATAGTGAGAAGAAATTAACTAAGATATTCATAGACATGGAGAAAGATTTTGATAAGGTTAGTTGGTTATTTGTGCAGGAAACAATCAAAAGGATGACTATAGGTGACCAATTTATTAAATGGATCAATGCTATATATAAAGATAAAAAAGCACAAATCCTAATAAAATAATGAAAAAATAAAATACATCAATATAGAAAGAGGAACCAGACAGGGCTGTTCCTTGTTGCCCTTGTTATTTGTAATCACTTATAATGTTTGTAGGTTTTAAACAACAGAATAAGAGAGAATTGGGAAATAGAAGGAGTTAAGATTAAAGGCCACAATTTTAAGCTAAAGGCCTTCGCAGATGACATTGTTTGTTTTCTGGACAACCTGACAAAATTTGAAAACTTAATTTTAAAAAAAGAAACCTGGGGCCACTCCTTTTTCCTCCTACTGAGCTTCACCCCACCATCTCTTCTGCATTTTCATGGAGCACAGGTGTGATGAATTGGAAGTCCTCAATTCAAATGTTAAATATGGTGAGAGGAAGGGCCTGCATGCTAATGAGAATTTACATCACAGATGACATGGATGATTATCTGACCAATCAGCTGAGTAAGACCAGGAATTTCCAGATGATTCCAAACAGAGATTTTAAAAAGGGGTTTCCCCAGCACATGGTGCTGAGTTTTTCCTTTGTCTGCAAGCCCAGCTGTAGGGCCTTTGCCAAGTGGGCAGGCTTAAGGGTTGTGGGTCAAGCTAGGCAATGGGGGCCAGATCCCCACATCCAAAACCAGTGAGGACAGCAGATCCCATGTTATTGTGAGTATTGTAGAGCTATGTGTTAGTACGCTTAGGCTTTGGGTTGTTTTACTAGCTTGGATGAAATGGCTGTATTTCTGTACTTTCTGTATTTTCTGTAAAAACACTCCTCCGTGTCTAGCCGACAAGGAGGTCTAGTACTAATAATGTTCTTCCTTTGCCTATGATTCTGTAGTAGAATAAAGCTTGTCTTAAAAAGTACCTTGCCCCTGCTTACACATGCCTTAGGAAGGAAGGGAAGGAAACTATAAGTCCCTAGCAAGCCCCAGTGTATGCTAAGGGGAATCCATTATAGATTCACTGGGTGGTGACAGCTGTAGATAGTCTCAGCTCAGCATGGAGTGGTAACAGAGACCCACGAGACTAGGGGAACTGATGATCTGCTGTGGACGCCACAGTCTGTATCTGCCCCAAAGGCAGATTTTGAGGATCAGTAGTGTCACCCTACTTTAGGAGGTCATTTGGTGCAGTCCACACACCCCTAGTGATGCCACTGAGTCATTCCAAAACATTATGAAGTAGATTGCTCAAAATGCTGCAAAATCAACCTGAAGGTATGCACTGAATTTAATCTCTGGTCAACATTCAAACGTTTTGGCACCCATTTGGTGGACAGCTTCTGCACAACTAGCGGTTCAAGAATTATAAATCCAATACATTCCCCGAATATCTCTAGTGTCTCAGACATTCTTTTAGTTGAGATTCGCCAGTCTGCCAAAATCAGGTCATAAACACATAAAACAGTTTCAGGAGCTGACACTGGACTTTATCGGACACAATTTTGTCCCCGTTATGGACATGGGAAGGGGACTCTTGGGACCGTGCATGGCCGAGAAAATATGTATTTTACCATACACCAAAATGTCCGCAAAATGGCCCCATTCCATCGCCTGGTGCCAGGGCGTTCCTATTCAGTGCTGAGGGGCACCATTTTGCTTGGTCGGAAGTCTTCCAACCAAAACAAATGACGCTCCTAAGCACTGAATAGGAACACCCTGGCACTGGGCGATGGAATGAGGCTGTTTTGAGGACACTTCGGTAATATCTGTTTTTTCTCAGCCACGCACGGCCCCAAGAGACCCCTTCCCATGTCCATAATGGGGACAAAACTGTATAAAGTCCATTGTTGAAGGCCTCCCAGAGTTTATTGCATTTTCAGTTTCAAAATCCCCATACTGAAAGTTGACACACCCCTTCTTCACAGTTGAGTATGACGGCACTTGTCATTCTTTGCATCACACACTCATGGATTTCCTTTGGAACCTTTTGAACTTCCTTTTGAACTTCATGACAGCCCAGAGATCAGTGCCTGAAAATCTTACATTTTCTGTTGACATTAGAACAAAAGATAAATGATCTGAAGGGGGGGAAATATCAGAAATTAGAGCTATGATCCTGCAAATTGGTAATTTACAATACAAAAGAACACTCTTTCAAGCTGCAGTGATAAAATTACACTCAGAATTTGGAAAGTGCTTATATTTGTATCCAACAAGCTAAAGTGCCTCTATGGCCTCATTCCCACTTACAGATAAATCGGTGTGCGAATCGATGGATTGATTTGACATCAGATCGTGGTTTACACTACACTTCAACTGATCACATTTTCTGGCATTTTCTGGCATCAAAATAACCCACTTGTGGTTCCCATTCACGAATGAATCGATTCAAAATGATTCAGTTCCAGCCAGCCGAAGGGAAAATTTGAATTGATTCCAATCCACTTGCATGGAATCGATTTATTGAAAAAGAAGCGTAAAAAAAATCAGCGTCAAAAAGATGCAGGTTAAGATGCAGATGCAGGTGTATGGCCCCCTCTCAGAATCACTTCAACGATTCAGATTAAATGGGGACTAGGGTCGTTTGAATCGGTTCATGCTGAATCATGATCCAGTTTAAAAGGTGGTGGGAATGAGGCCTAGGTTTTACCTCTATCTCTGTCTAATAATCCCTCTGATTAATGAATATGACAAGATGTTCAGTTTGTTTTCCAATACCACATGACTGATCTGTATTTTAAATTTTTGATATTTCCTTCTGTCCTCCTTTAAATTACTATTGACCATCTTTCATCTCAGATTCAGCATCATTACACTGTATTGCCAGCAACACATGTGATAAGGAAACCAGGTTTTGCAGGACGGAGACCTCTGGCTTATTTAAAGCATGCAAATTAAGAGAATTCTCTTACTAATATTTCTGTGAAATTTATCATGCTTCAATTAATTATGATGACAGGTAGTGAAACAGACCCCTTAGAAATCTAATTCAGGTAACTCTCCCTGTCTTCTGAGATTTTACTAGGCTTTGTCACTTGCAGGTGTAGCTGGCATTGGGTGTTGACATGCATGGTTACGTTCAATACATGCAGCTGTACTTTTATTTGGCCAATACATAATGTCCATATTCAGCTGAAGGTTACGAAAGTGAAGTTATGCATGTGTTGTCATCATACATTGTTATATGTGGTACATTATGTGATTGCATGCTCACATATGGTTGTGTACTGTGTATTAATGTGCAATGCACATTTTCTTGGGCATCATTGCAGTTCTGAAACAGCATGGCATAATACAACTGATGTTGCATAAATTATACTGCTTCTGTTTGATCTTGGCTTATATCTGAATAGACAAGAGAGTAGAACTCATAGGCCTAAATCCTATTGTTAGTCCAAACTGGAGTAGAGCCATTGAATCAGTTGGATTTACAGATGTCTTGACTCATTACTCAGCAATTGATTCAGTGGATTTATTCTCATTTAGACTGATCAACATGAATCCAGCCATAAGAATTTTTTTTAATTGCCTTTTAGAACTGCTTCCTCCTCAAAGCAGAAGAGGTAAGAAACAAGGTAGAAATTAAAGGTGATCTTATCTGGAAAGATGTCCAGGAAATAAGCACTGTTCAACCCCTCTGAATACTTGGAAGATTAGTGTCTTATTTTGTCATAATTTTGTCTGATTCGTCCAGTATTTTCGAAACTTCTCTTACTAGACAAATATAGTGCAGTGTCATCTAGTGGCAAAAGACAGTATTTTTTCTAGTGTTTTTGGTAATTCTTAAGATATACATTTGTGATAATGGCAAAGACGAGGATGTGATATGCTTTGATTTTGTTATTAATTATTAAAATATGAAAAAAGATGTGGTTAAGAGAGTTCTACAAAATAAATTAAAGTGACTTATTCCAGCTATATTCACTCATGCCATCTGTATCCAAAACCAATAAGAAAGTGAATGTGGTGTTGTGGTTAGAACAATTTTCACCCTCATGGTGCCTTCCAGCTGTTTGGGATTAAAACTCTTGAGCATACCTCATCATTCATCATGCTCTCTGGGGATTAGTTTGATTAATGTTTTACAATCTGGAAAAAAGACTGAGTGAGTTGGGCCAGCGCAAACCCACTGGGTGACCTTGGGTGAGTCACACTCTCTCAGCCTCAGAGGATGGCAATAGCAAATCCCCTCTGAGGAAACATGCTAGGAAAAGCCCATAATAGATTCACCTTAGGGTCATCATAAGTCAGAAATGACGCGAAGGCACCCAACAACAACATTGACAACATAGGGCACACTACTGCAAAAGTTTGGAGTGTCTTGCTTTTTGATCTTTTCTTTCTATAGGACTTAATTGATGATGCTCTTGGTATTTAGAGCTGAACTTCCAGTTACATTTGATGCAGGGATATCATAGAAAATGGCTTCCCCTTATATTTAGGCACCCTTGTTGGTATCATGTGGAGCTAAATCAGAAAGTGATGTAACATGATGGTATCATGAGAGAGGCCAATGTGTTTAAACGTTAATGAACAAATATGAAGATGAATTACATGCACATATGTGTGAACCATATCCTGGGCAAGTGCCTCTGAAATCTATGAAACTGGGGGCAATTAATGTTTTACTGAGAACAAAACAGGGACCACTTATTTCCATACAATGTCTTTCCACATCCCAGTGGCCACATTTGGTAGTAAGGACATATGAGGAAGGCCAATTAGATTGTTTCCATTTAACCAGCCTTTCTCCTTGTCAAATGACATTTGTACAGGGAAGATCCCATGCTGCCTGACATGTGGCATAGATATGGGTGGTTTCTTTGAATGGGCGTGCAGAACTGCATAGGGAGAAAGTATTTCCCCAGAATTCATTGAAGAATGGTTGAACAGATCAGAAGAAAAGGCATTTCTTTAGAATAAAATACATTTTTAGAAGCAAGCATTTATAGCTGTGTGATGTGACTGTGTTAGGATGCTTTGATAAGTGTGAATGGAGAATTCATGAACAGCCAGAAAACTTCAACAAAAGAGCAATAAATTTCTTTGATATTTAGGAAGCTCTGGAATCTAATAGAGTTTGGTTAGGGTGCAGAGAAAAGAAACATGCTTCAAAGCACATTTGCTGTTTCAATTTGGAGGCAGGCTGAGAGTGAATTCAGCTGGAGTGAGCGAAATCTGAGGTTGAGATTTGATGGATTGCATTAGTGGATTTCCGAGAATTTGCTGTTGGATCAGCAGCTCTGCTGCCTGTTCCTAGGAGTGTGTTTAAACAAACAGCTTGCATTTTTTGTCAATACAAGCAAATATGGTAAATATGCCATAAGTCTCAGTTACCTTTCTCACCCAAAAGAAAACAAACCCTTCAGTATTGTCTCTATAATTTCCTCCTGTCCAGGAAGTCTGAATATGTAACAAGTGAATAATTTTGCAAAAGTTTTTGCCAAGACCATTGGTTTTACTTTTAAACACTAGATTCCTTGTGCGTGCTGTGACTCATTTACTGAACCTGCTGCTCTTTGTTTCCCTTTATCATATAAAACTGTGGAACTAAGATTGTTTGGTCTACAAAGAAATGTGGTGCCTCCTGCAGCAAAACCTTCCAGCTTGTTTTGTCTACGAAAGTTCATTGGATTCAAATGGCAGGTTAGCCTGCTAGGGAGGACTTCACAAGATAGATTATATATCTATCTGATATATTAAAGTGCCATTACATTTGTGCCCCTGTCATAACAGAGCTTCCCACAGCCTGAATGGTTGTTTTGACGGGTAACATTTCACATTCCAGATGTTTGCATTTCAACCAGGGTCTACAACAGCTAAGCTCCAGGTTCCATTGCTGACTGCAGTCAGTGTCTCTTTGAAGAGAATGGCAGAAAGCATTTCTAAACACACACATACATTGGCTATTTCTGCCTAATTACAAAAGAAGAAGAGGAAAAGTACTTTTCTGACTTTATTTCCCTATGATATATTCATATCAATTTTAGTTCTCATGTAAAGCTTTAAAAAAAAAAAAGAATTGGGTGTGGAGGTTGGGGCATTTTGGTAATTTCTACCCCATTATTTAGCACACATCCCAAAGTGCACAGACTTTAGTGTGTGTGTGTGCACGCGTGCATATGTGCCTTCAAGTTGCCTGTAGACCTATGGTGATCTCATGAGTTTCATAGAGGTTTCTTATGCAAGGAGTACTCAAAGGTGGTTTTGCTAGTTATTTCCTCTGAAATATAGTGCCTGCTGTTATATATTACATTTGAGTGTGACGGAGTTGTGAGCCTGCCTATTCTTCCACCCTGGGGTGAGATTTGCTTGTTTGTTTTACTCCGCTTAACTGTGAGCTCGCAGCAACTAGCAGAAATGTTATAACTATCCACAGAGGGGTTGAATTGAAGATCCACCAGGGGTGTTTCTGCAAGGGAGCAAAATACGCATTTCCTGCATTACTGAGAGTGAGGCACTGAAAATCGTTCATGCCTAGAATTCTTATATTTCCAGTGTTTGCATTCCCTTGAGTGCCTAAAATGTATTTGTAAATGCTCAAGTTATATTTCAAGTTACTGCCATGCTAGACATTTGACAACTGGAAGAAAATTTCACTGGGGAGAATTTTCATTTGGGGGAGGCAATGACTTCATCCCCCCCCTTTCATCCTGTAACTACACCCCACCTCTGCTTGCATTTTTGGACCTTAGCTGGATAGGTTCTTTTGTGGGGCAATAATGGCCAAAATGCTATCACCAGCAAAGCCACAGTAATCCAAAAAAGTAACTTATCTGCCTGTGATATGAGTATCCTAGTCCATATGTCTCTGCTCACTTCTAATTTCTTTATAAACATGGTTGGAAGCCAGTAATAATAATTAAGGGAAATAATTAAGATTTCAAGTATATATTATTTGTTGTTATTGTTATGCACTTTAAAGTTGCTTCTGACCATTGGTAACCCTCCTACTGTGATTTTCTTGGCAATATTTATGTGAGGAGGTTTGCCATTGCCTTCTTCTAAGACTGAGAGAGTGTGAGTTGCATTGGTCATTCAGTGGGTTTCTATGGATGAGCAGGAACTCAAACCCTGATCTCCCTTTTAGGAGCTAGCATGGTATGGTGGTCTGAGCATTGGACTAGGACTGCAGGAGATCAGAGTTCAAAACCCAGCTCAGCCATGGAAAGCCACTGGGTGGCCTTGGGCACATTGCCCTCTCTCATCCTCAGAGGAAGACAGTGGCAAACCCCCTCTGAACAAATCTTGCTGGGAAAAGTTTGTGTTATATCCACCATATGTTGAAAACAACTTGCAGACACACAACAACAGCACAATCATTTACCAGGAATATATGTGTTCAGACTGCACAAGAGACTGCAGCAACTATAGAACCGTAGCACTAATCTCCAATGCAAGCAAAATCATGCTCAAAATTCTGCAACATAGACTCCAATCATACATGGAAAGAGAAATGCCAGAGGTCCAAGCAGGGTTCAGGAAAGGAAGAGGTACCAGGGATCACATTGCAAATATAGGATGGCGAATGGAGCATAGCAGGGAGTTCCAAACGAAAGTCAGCATGTGCCTTATAGACTATAGCAAAGCTTTTGACTGCATAGATCATGAAAGGCTATGGAATGCTCTTAAAGACATGGGAGTGCCAACACATCTGATAGTCCTGATGAGGAACCTGTAATCAGAACAAGAGGCTACTGTCAGGACAAAACATGGAGAAACTGAATGGTTCTCAATTGGCAAAGGGATCAGACAAGTCTGCATCCTATCACCCTACCTATTCAACTTATATACAGAACATATTGTAAGGAAAGCAGGCTTGGATATGGAAGAGGGAGGAGTGAAAATACATGGAAGAAATTTCAACAATCTGAGCAGAGAACCTCACAGACCTGGACCATCTACTAAGTAAGATCAAAGAAGAAAGTGCAAAGGCATAAAGAAAACAAAAATAATGACCACAAGAAGTTACACACATTCAAACTAGACAATGATGAAATAAAAATAGTAAAAGAGTTCTAGTATCTGGGATTAAACATTGATCGGAACAGGGACTGCAGCCAGGAAATCAGAAGATTAAGAATGGGGAGGGTGGCTATGAAAGAACTAGAAAAGATCCTAAAATGCAAAGACAGCACAAAAATCAGAATCCTACAAGCCATTGTATTCCCTAATACCACGTATGCATGTGAGAGCTGGACAGTCAAGAAAGAAGATAGGAGGAAAATCAACTCATTTGAGATGTGGTGCTGGAGAAGGGTGCTGAGGATTCCATGGACAGCCAAAAGGACAAACAAATGGGTCCTAGAACAGATAGAGCCAGACATATCCCTGGATGCCAAGATGACAAGACTTGGACTGTCATAATTTGGACACATCATGAGAAGGCATGAATTGTGGAAAAAGACAGTAATGTTAGGAAAGGTGGAGGGAAGTAGAAAGAGAGGAAGGCCATGTGCTAGATCAGTGGACTTTATTAAAGAAACAACGAATATGAGTTTGCAGGAGCTGGGCAGAGTAGTAGAGGATGGGGGACCTGGAGATGACTCCTAGGGTTGCCATGGGTTGAGATCGATGTGAAGGCAGTTAACAACAACAAAAGTATCGACATATCTTCTTGTAGTACCTTTTCTTGAACTTAAGTAACAGATAGAAGATGTCTTAAGAAAAGAAAAGGGAGCTGTGGTTAAATGCTAGTACTGCAGCCACAATGTTGTGAGATTGATCCCAGGTCTCCAAGTTGACTCAGCTTTCCATCCTTTCGTAGGTCGGTAAAATGAATATCCAGCTTGTTGGGGGTAATTGGCTTACAGATTGTAAACCACTTAGAGAGTGCTGAGTTCACTGTGAAGCAGTATAGAAATGCAAATGCTATTGCTAAA
This sequence comes from Urosaurus nigricauda, assembly GCA_034509955.1. Classification (NCBI taxonomy): domain Eukaryota; kingdom Metazoa; phylum Chordata; class Lepidosauria; order Squamata; family Phrynosomatidae; genus Urosaurus; species Urosaurus nigricauda. The sequence goes on along the minus strand of JAOEGL010000005.1, from coordinate 97,188,107 downwards.
TGCCAAAGACATTTAGATTTTAAAAATGGCAAGCAATTTCTTCCACTTCACTAACAGTGATATCCCTGTTTCTCCAGTTGTCCCCAAATATAGCTCTCATGAAGCATACAAGTTTAAAGGCACAAAGAGGATGTGGCAGAAAATAAATGTAAGACAGCTAAGGGCTACATACAGACATGTAGCCATGGAGGCCACTGACACACACACCCAAATAAGAATTCTGTCCCCCAATGAAATTTTCCTTCAGTCCCCAAATTGCAATAACTTGACATTTCAGTTGAATATTTAGAAATATATAGTTTATGCATCCAAAGAAAAGGTGTAAGTAAAGTGACCAAGGGAATGCAAACGCAGCAAATACAAATTCTAGGTGTGCATGATTTTCAGTGGGGAGCTCTGGCATCAAATCTTCCAACATTCAACAGATAAAAACTGAGACACTGTGATGTTTGACAGATAAAAACTGGGACACTGTGAGAGGCATAGCTTGAGCCAGAATCCAGCAGCTCAGAGGTTTGACATTCAGAAATGTCTCAGCCTATGGAAGTTCACCTCAGATGTGCCTTAGGCAAAAGTAGGACTCAAGAGTATATGCCAGTATGCAGCTCCAGGTGACAAATCAGTAAGGAAAGTCAAGTACAAATATTTTATGGACCCTATAATACATTTAAGCAATTTTAATCCCATTTCACTATTGAGGAACATTGAGTTACAAAAATAAGTGATTAGCCTATAATAAAGAAGTGAATTCATGGCAGAAAAATAACAGTTTAACAGAGATAAGTTACACAAGAGCCCTGGTGGCACAGTGGTTAAATGCTAGTACCGTAGCCACAAGGTTGTGAGCTCGGTTCCAGGCAGGGCTCCAGGATCCACTCAGCTTTCCATCCTTTTGTAGGTGAGTAAAATGAGTAACTAGCTTGCTGGGGGCAATCGGTTTACACAAACCACTTAGGGAGTGCTAGTTCACTGATAAGTGGTATAGAAATGTACTTCCTATAGCTATTGTTTTTTTATAGCTATTGTTTTTTATAGTTATAGCTATTACTATAAGAGTGTTTTTGAACAAATGCAGAAAGATTTCTGCTCACTATGGAGCACCTGTAGCCTTGCCCTTTTGTACACACATAGCATGCAGAAGCATTGTTTATAAAATGCTGGCATTTCTCTTATTAAATGTAATAAAACATTTCTGTCTAAAGTATAAATTAAACACTGTCCCTGAACTGTTGCTGGTAAATTACAACTAGAAATCAGATACAACAGTCAAGAAACTTTATTTACCCTTTATTTTCCCCACCCCCAACAATTGCTGTATGAATAGACCAAATAATGTGAAACAGTTCCAACAGAAACACATTTGTGTTTGCGGGAATGTAAAAGGGCTTTCCATGGTGCTAAAGAACTCATTCCCACATTAAAGTAATCCCATGATGTCAATGGATGAGAACATATATACACAAGAGCTGCTCTCAAGTGTCTGGTTTTCATTCTGGTTTCCAAGAAATGCATCAATAGCAGTGGTAAATGGGACACATAACTCTTTAAAGTAAAAATATCCATCCCCCCTCCCATACTCCCGGCTTACCTTCTAGAGAACTGTTTAACTCAAGAAACAATTGTTATTTTCAGATTTTCTATTTTAATACAGCATGTGAATGCAGTCATAGTCTATGATGGAAGAATCTATGAAAGTATTCATGGCAATGGGAAACATGTTGTTTAGTCAAAACTTTATTAGGTTACTTTATTTCTAAATCTTGATATCTAGCCATAATAGATTGTACAAATTCTGTACAATCCACAACATCTACAAATCTAGACTACACTATAGAAGTTACAAAGCCAAAGGGTGCTTTACAAGCAATTCAGTATTTCTGTAAGTGGGTCATTGGCAGATTGTGTTGGCTGTAGTAACCAGTGTGTATTTGTAATGTTTGTGCTGGCACATATATGGGTGGATAATTATTTTAGTGACAATTAAAGTAATGACCAACTACATTCATATTTTACTATTACTTCTTGGCATCACGCATAAAACCCAGGCAAACTGCCAACTCTGCTTTGGCAAACTATGCAAGTAAACTCATTGTTTGGCATCTTAGGGCTGAACTAGAAAATTTTCCAACAGATGCTGATCTGAGAACCATTTTCATTGCTGAATAACTGCAAAGCAGTGGAGTATGGTGTAAGTTACAACCAAGAATCAGCTGGTGCATGGCTGACTGGGTTGTTTCAGGTAGTATCAAATGATGAGGTGGAGTAAATGAAGTCAAGAATTGGTGTCTAATTTGATGGGGGAGAAAGTCAAACTGGTTGTGATGCCAATTAAAGTGCTATAAGTATCATTCCAATCAATTCCCTGTGAAATCCTGGGATTTGCAGTTTAGGATGGAGATTTTAAAATATTCTGCCAGAGAGCAACTCGAGTGCCTCTAATCAAACTACAAATTGCAGGATTCTGTAGAATGCAGCCATAGCAATTTAAATAAAATGATAGCAGTGTATTGTTTATTTATTTCAGTTGTATGCCACTTTTCTCCCAGAAGGGATCCATGGTGGCTCACAGATAAAACATTTTTTAAAAAATACAACAAAATTTTAAAACAATTAAAATAATCTAAGTAGAGCATAAAACCACATTAAAAGCACGACTAAAACACACCTACTCCTTGAAAACCTGCCTGATATGATTATGAGTCAATCGCCTGCTTAAATAAAAATGTCTTGGCTTGCTGACGAAAAGCAAGCAGGGAGAGTGGCAGCCTAGCCTCCCATGGAAGGGCATTCCAGAGGGTGGGATCAGCCACTGAGAAGGCTCTCTCTCGTGTCCTCACCAAGTGAGCCTGTGATGGTGGTGGGGCCAAGAGAAAGCCTTCCCCCCAAAATATTAGTGTTCTGGCAAGTTCATAAGGGGAGGTAAGGTTCTTCAAATATAGTGGGCCCTCGATATCTGCGGGGGATCTGTTATGGATATCCCCGCAGATATAAAAATCTGCAGAAGTTCAAGGCCCATATAATTTCTTCGCGTCACAATTCCCATGACAGACCAAACTCTGGTCCATGCCCTAGTGGTCTCACAACTAGATTATTGTAACCTCCTTCTAACAGGGATTTCTATCTCTCACCTCCAACCTTTAATCTCTGTCCAGAACTCAGCTGCACGTATCATCACATCCGCTCGCCGCTTTGACCATGTTTCTCCTCTCTTTTCCTCCCTTCACTGGCTCCCCTTCCCCTTCTGCATCCAGTACAAGCTTTTGTTGTTGACTTTCAAAGCCCTCCACAGACTGGCCCCTCCTTACTTGTCTGACCTTCTTTTTTCTCACACTCCTTCTCATACCCTCCATTGTGGTAGTCAAGGTCTCCTGTCCCAGCTGAGGATTTCCACTGCCCTGTCCTGGATTCGTCCCTTCTCACTTGCTGCCCCTTCTTCCCCCACATGTATGCCTCATCACTTCTCTAACCAGGTGCAAAATTAAGTTAATGACTATATTGTTTAGGGTAGAGTTCCCAGGATTGTGCCGTCTGCCCCAGGATGCCTCCTTTTAACTATGTATTAAGAACCCGTGCCCTCCCTCCAGTCCATCTGCCTGGGTCCAGGCCCCAGAGGGAAGAACCACTGGACCTCATCCCCTTTCCCACCACCTTTCCCTTCTCCTTTTGTGTTGTCTCTTTTAGACTGTAAGTCTGAGGGCAGGGAACTGCCTCATTATAAGATTGTATGTACGGCACTGTGTAAATTTACAGCACTATATAAATAAAGGTTAATAATAATAATACATAGATCTTCCAATGGGCGTTAGCTGTGCTTGGTTGGACTCACTCCAAGTTTTCCGCCATTGTTGTTCTTGTCTCTGTCCCACTCATTTAATCACTGCCAGCTCCCTGGTGAACAAGGGGGGTTGCTTGGCTTTGTGGGAGGCGATGGTTAGAGGCAGTCATGTCCACCACCCTAGCCATTTTCCTTTTCCAGAGATCAGTCAGGGTTTCAACAGGGTCACTTGCCAAGGCAACAGGAAACTTCCCAAGAGCCATCAGGAATCTGTCACCTGGGGTTGACCATCTTAATCTGTCCCCCACCCCTGCAGAGGGTTTGAGTCCCAGTGAGTCTAACCTTACCAGATAGTGATCAGTCCATGACAATGGAACTACAGAAAGTTCTTCTACACCCAGATCACCATCATCCCATCCAGAACAGAAAATCTGATCCATGATGTGTCCTGAAGCATGGACAAGAACCAGATACTACTTGGGACAGCCCTGTGGTTGTCATGGCAAACATGAAGTTGAACCACTCCTAACAGAGCAGTCTTTCCATATAGATGTCCAACACCACTGTAAAGACCACCTCAGCCAGCTTAGGAAGGGAGACTGTTGAACCATGAGATGGACAGTACACCAATATGATCCCTATTCTATCCAGACCACCTACTTTTAAATAGACACACATCTACCCAGCAGACTGTGGGGCAGGGCACCTGATAAAGGAGATGGAATCCTGATAGACCACTGCCCCTCTGCCCCTCAGGCTTCACCAGCTGCTGTACAGAGAACCCAGGTGTACAAAACTGAAAGAGGAGAAGGAACTGGCAAAACTACCTTTGAGTACTGCTTGCCTAAGAAAATACTCTGAAATTCATGGGGTGTCATAAGTCAATAGGCGACACATACAGTACTTATAGATTAGGAATAAATCCCTTCAGTTTGTGTTGCCACATTTATTTCTGCATTCTTCTGTATCAACATAAAATTAAACACCACATTTGGGCAAAGACCATAGGAAGCTGGCTTCTAATTAACCAGACTAATGGCCCATCTGACCTAGTATTTTCTACACTGACTGCCAGTACTTCTCCAGCACTTCAGACAGCTGTTTTCCCCAGTACTGAAGATGCCCAGTATTGAATCTGGAACCCTTTGCAGGCCAAGCATGTGTTTTCCCTTTTCACTACATCCACACCTCTCTTTTTCTTTTTCTTTTTTCCCCCTTTTTGAACAAACCAAAGAGCTGGCTACAACATGAGTCACAGGCTCCAAAATGAAAATATTTATGTTTTGTACATTACCTGATAGTTGTTGAAGATTTTATGTCAAATTTATATTTTCTGTCTATAACACAAATTTAAAATAATTTTATTGATAGAAACAGATTTTTTTAAAAAAATTGCAAAAAGAGCACAGCTACTGAGGGTACAAATTGATGCATTTTGTTGGGGCCAGGAGCACCCAAGCAGCCCAAAGAGCACCGCTTGGGTCAAGGAGCTCCTGTGCATCCCCAAAGACCACTGTGTGGGGCCAAGGAGTGCTGTGTGGCCCTGAGGAACACCCACACAGTCCTGAAGAGCACCCATGCAGGGCCAAAGAGCACCTACGCAGCCCTGAGCAGCTCCCACAAGGAGTGGAGCAGCAACTGCATGGGCTGAAGCAGCTGTCATGTGCCTCAAACAGCACCCACATAGGGATGGGAGGCAACCTGGTATCACACCCCCCCCCCCCGGTCTGGGGTGTCACCTGCTGCGGCCCGTACCATCCGCACCCCTCCAATGATGCTACTGTTTAGCATCCCTCTCTCTCTCATCCTTTACTTCTTACCCCATTTTTCCTAGCTACACTCTTCACTTCCTTTTCTCAAATCTCTGGGATAGTAGAAGTGTTTAGGAAAGCTGTTGTTACCTTCATATGCCAGTTTACCCCAGCCCCTCATCCCCTTACATGTTAGATTGTGCCACTTTGAATTACATGGTCAAGAAATTAAGATGTGGGAAAGTGTGGTGAAGGGGCCAGGAAAAGAAGAGAAATGGGCAGAATTAAATGATGAAGCAGCAGTAGCTGATGTAGATCCACAAACGATGCCAAACAAGATTTCAAATTTAGCAGGGAGGGAGAGAGCACAGTGTAAGAAAAATGCAGGAAGAGAAAAGTAAGGAATAAGGAATTGAGTGGATCTGGGCAACAGTAAGGAGACAGGAAAGAAGAAAGTGGAAGATGGTAGGAATAAAAAGAGGAAGGGAAGCAACAACATAGAAGTGTCTGGAGAAAAACAGAATTGGTTAGAGTTGATTTATTTATTTATGTCTTAGATTCCTATTCATTATTGCACAGTACACAATTATCCGGTTTATAGCAATAAAAAATAAACAAAAACAAGCATACATTGTTTCCTGTCTTCTAAGACACTGGTTCCTTGATAAAACACAATTTCTAATTTTGCCTTTGTGGGGTGTCTTTCAAAAGTTGTTAATGTGAGTTGCTAGAGTTACTGCCAGGATTTCGCACTTTCCCTAGGATCTCTAGAAGTGAAATCTTCAAACTGAGCAGCGTATGTATCTTGACTGTAGTGCACATGCACATAAATTGCATGTGGATAAATACTAACGCACCATCCCATGCACAACCTGCTATCCCACATGCTGGAAACATTTATGTTGATCTCTGGATGACATACTGTAAGATAATCAGGTTTTTAAATAGCCAAAAGAACAAACACTCTTTTGGATTGCAATCAATGCAGAACAAGCTATTGTAGAGGAAGTAATTATAGTAAATGGAGTAAAGCCTTCAACAGTATGTCAGTGAATGGGTGGAGGTTTGGGCAAAGATCCTTGCTGTAGGAACTGAGGAGTTATAAGCATGCCTTTGTCTTCAACAGGGTATGCTGTAGTACATTAGACAAAAGCAGCAGCAGTGCTTTCATAACCACGTTTACTTGGAACTAAAAGTAATATAACTACAGAGTAACTATAATATACCAGCACATATACGGGAAGATTTCTCTACTCTGTACAGAGATAGTGGAGGGCATGAGTCTATGGTATTAGAAGCATTAAACTATACTCCGTTTTACTTATTAGATGTCCCAGAGTGGCCATCTGTGACCCATCACAAAGTAAACACAATGCTCTCCATGATTAGGCCCAGTAAAGCTCAAGGATCTAATCATGCCTGGATTTTTAAAAAGTAACATCATATGGTGGGCATTTCTGTTGGCAGTCCTCTTTACTCCCATTAACTGGACAGCTCACTTACAAATAGCTGGTCCCAAGTCATCATAATACCCATGTCCAAAAAAAGACAATAGGAATGACCTGGCAAATTATTGTCTCATCAGTTTTCTGTCTGTTGTGGGAAAACTGTCATACATTATTATTATTTTTTGTATAATGCATTTCAATTGGGCAATAACAGTATAACCTTTTTGTGTATTTTGAGTTTTGTTGCATGGCCAATACAGCTATCCCTGAATATGTTTCCCACTTGCACACGTCTCCTCTTTCCACCGAGAACGGCAAATCTATTGTTTATGTCCAAGCCATCCAATACAACCACATCTGCCCAGACTCACAAGCAAGAGAACAAAGATAATGGCTTCATCCCATTCTTTAAAAGGTTCAGGAGAAGCCAGGGTTACGTACAGAATGAGTACTGTCCGGGGATGGGGCTATGTGATAGAATTCATCTCTTTTCATTTATATCCTGTGCCTAGTGCAGGAATAAAAGCCATTATACTAATCTCCTACAATACAAGAGTCCTTGCTATTGCACATATAACAAAAGGAATTTTCTCAGAGAAGGGTTTGAACCCAAGTGAACTCACCTTTGGTAAGCAGATGTATTGCTTTCACACATCAGCATTAACTGATCACTGTAAGGATTGGAAAGACCTGTACCACATTACACAGTCCTTTGAAAATTTATGGCAAGGGTCATGAGCTGCATCTTTCTGGATCCTATTACATTATGTCCCACTCCCAGAACTGTATAAATATGCTTTATGCAAAACCAAAAAAATGGAAAGCACATATTCACAGTGGAAGAATGAGAGGAGACAAATTCCCATGTACTATGCAATGGTCAAAAACTTAAACAAACAAACCATGTGTTTCAGCCTTATCATCAATTGACCTTCTTCAGGGGCTATTCAGTCCTCAGAAGTGTACCGTGTTTCCCCGAAAATAAAACAGTGTCTTATATTAATTTTTGCTCCCGAAGAAGCAGTAGGTCTTATTTTCAGGGAATGTCTAATTTCTTTCCATGAAGAGAAATTCACATTCCCTGTTGAACCAAAATAAAATAAAATAAAATAAAAAATGAACATTTATTATATACTGTTTATATTTTTATATACCCAAACTTTGCTAGGTCTTACTTTCAGGGCAGGCCTTATATTTAGCAATTCAGCAAAACCTCTACTAGGTCTTATTTTTGGGGGATGTCTTATTTTTGGGGAAACAGGGTATGAAGTTGCAGTCTGTATTCTCTATATAAGTGGACATTTGATTATTAGAAGAAAGCATACATGTTTTATAACCTGAAGGTTTAATATCACTCTGTACTGCATCTGTAGAAGTGGTTTGATATCCACTTTGCATGAGACCTTGTGCTAAAATAAAAACTAGATAGTAATTCCGTTTTTTCCTCCCCCTCCCTTCCTCCTAATTTTAAAGATTTTTAGGAATATTTAGGGCCCAGTGTTCTAAAATTACACAAGAAACATTAACGGACATTACAAAATGGTTACACTTGTCTTCAATTTGTAATCAAATATTGTTTGTACTTATACTTGGATAATCAAATATGATTCAAGTTGGTATCATATGAAGAGAAAAGTATTACATTCAAAATAATGGGTTTTATTAGTCTTTGAATTATCAAAAATCATAAAGTAGGAATTTCACATGCTCAGAATTCAGTTTAGGAAATTACATTTTTTTTAATTTAGCATATTCCCAAATTATGTTTAAAACACAGAGTCCTGCCATTTTCTAGATTTTCTCAAGTCAAATAGTATTTGTTAAATACTATACTGACTATACACAGCCCTGCATACATCTGCCATTTTTCTCCTTTCAGAACTTGGTTCTCTTTCCTTCTTTACTGAGAAACAGAGATACTATTTCCATTCTTTCCACATAAGACATTTCCAAACATCTCTTCCAAACCCAATGGCTGCCATCAATTAATTCATTTCAAGGAGGGGACAATACATCCATAATATTTTCAGGTCAATATTTGCTTCTTAATGCAAGAATTATATAGATATTACAAGAACGATAGGAAATATTCCCCAGTGGAATATACTGTATTACAACTGCTTGCTTTTTGACTGCAAGGCTAAGGATGAAGCCACAATTGCCAAGAAAATACAATAGTTGTATCTCCAACATGTCTCCTACATCTGTAAAAGATGCAACTGCAGTGAGCATGTGCAGGTTTTTTTTTCTCCTGTGTGAAGTACAGTCTATTGGAAAGATTCTTAGAACTTGTTTTAGTAATTTAGAAAATAATTATGAATCAAATACCCTTATAAAAAAACCATGAATCTAATTTACAAACAGAAACTAAAACAAAAATGCATATTCAAAATACATTTTTTGTACAAATCTAAAATATGCATGTGTGCTACATATGTATTACACCAATGTCAATGCACATATTTTATACATGTGTCTATAAACTAATCTTAAAGCTTGAACTAAACAAGATTAACTTATTGCCTGCACATTTGTGTTCTTTTTTCAGCACCAAGGATGTTTGTATTCCTATATATCACAAGTTTTGCCATCTGTACAAGTGGGCAATCTCTCCACAGCCAGTTTAAAGGAGAAAATTATTCTACAAAATACGTTTGTAGCATACCTGGATTGCCAGGTCCTTCAGGTCTTCCTGGAGATCAAGGATCACCTGGACCTCATGGGCGCATTGGTATCCCAGGACGAGATGGTAGAGATGGCAGGAAGGGAGAAAAGGGTGAAAAAGGAAATGCAGGTACTAAATGTTAATCTGTTTTTAAAAGAAACTGCTATAAACATTTATGGGGATGTCAGTGTCTCTAATCCTTGGTTTGTAGAGCTCCAAGCATAGCTCTCTCATTGATGTAGTGTAATGGCTACAAGACAGAGGTATGGAGCAGGAAGGCTTTCCATCCACATCAAATGGTTGACCTTAGACAAACTATTACTGTTGATTTGGAGCCAACATCAGAGCCACCAGACCAAACCAAATCCATGGATGTCAAGAAGAGAAAAAGCCACTTGAACAAATTGATCTCTGATTTCTGGGCATAGCAGATGTTTTATAGCAGAAGCACCCAACGTCTGTGCTGCCATGGAGGGCCCACAAAGTAACAAAAGCATACAACCGCCTTGATTTGCAAGAAGATTCCTGATTAATCTTCTGCCATTTCACCTTTTCAGTTGCTTTTTAACTACTCCAGCTCGGCTGTCCTCCTCCCACTTTCCCCCCTTATGCTGGCCTACTTCAATTGCTGAAAAATGAGTTAAAAGGGCAAAAGTAATTTCTACTCAACTCGGCAGAAAGAGAGAAGAGGAGAGGGTGAAATGGAATCTTGCCCTTTCCAGTAGGCTCAAGCCAAACCAAACTGATATAACTTGTGTTTTCTTCCTCAGTTATAACTTTTACCATCTCGATGTTACTTGGCCATATGTTTCCCAATTTTCATGTGTGAAGTTTTGCAGGGTATACAGAAGGAACACCTTTGAAGTTACGACATCTCTTTGTGGGATAGGATGTCCGTCTTCCTTGCCCGAAACAACAAGGTCAAAGGAAAAGTTCACACCACATGTTTTTAAGGGCTATTCCCAAAAATGTAGACAAAACAATATGCACTGTGCAGGAATAACATCTAAGAAATTTAGAACCTTTCAGAAGTTCTGAAAATAAAAAGCACTACAGTCACTGGAGCACACATATACCAAACATGGCTAGATTGAGAGCTTAGGTTAGGTCCTCACAATATCTCATTTTCTCTTATTCATTGGAATTCAACACAAGAGTAAACAGTTCAATGAGACCTAATGTTTTCAAACTGTGGATGCTTAAATCTGTAGATAAAAAAATCCATCGATATGGAGGGCTGACTGTAGAACAGAACATCCTCTTCCTCTTTCACTCACATCCCCAATATGATGCATAGTGGGGATTATGAACATAATGCTGACTTATGCTGTAAGGAAAGATGATAACAATTGTGTGAATGAGGTGCTTTACAATAATCAGTAATGCAGTTACACTTAAGACCTGTTACAGTACTTTTCTGAAGTTATTCAAACTGCTTCACTTCAAGCTTTGAAAGAGCTTAGTAGAAGGATTAGTCTATTAGTGTCTTGGTCTTGCATGTTTCATTCTTTCAAAATATTCCTTTGCTGACAGTTCTTTTTCTTTCGATCAGACCTGCACAACTTGGCAGTAGGAGGGGGCCAAAAATAATATGGGTTAACTTCTTTGGGCCGCAGATAGGTTTTAATTAAATATTAATGAATAATTATTAATATTATTAATTTCATCATCATCATCATCATCATCATCATCATCCTCTGCCTGGCTCTTTCCTCAACAGAAAGTTGAGCAGCAAAGGAGCATTGCAAGTGTTCATCCATCCTCTTCCTCTACCCGGTCTTTTCCTCAGGAGAAAGCCTAGCAGCAGAGGAGCCTCATGGGGCAAGTATTTGCCCATCTTCGTCATCTGCTGCTGCCCGGCTTCCTCCTCAGGAAAGAGCCAAATGGTGGAGGAACCTTGCTCAACAAGCATTTGCCCAATCTCCTCCTCTGCTGCCTGGCCTCCTCCGCAGGAGAAGTCCAAGCAATGGAGGAGCCTTGAAGTCATTCCATATCTTTGCTAGCCACCTGAAATCCTTTGGCAGGCCGCATGTGGCCCCCAGGCCGTATGTTGTGCAGGAGTGCTTTAGATCTGTTTTTCCACTCTCCCCGCAAAATGAGAGCTATTCGGAGTAAACAAAGGACCAAATAGAGAGGATTTCACCCTAACTGTAATTGGACAGCAGCATGGTTTCTGATCCACCTGAAACAAAATGTATTTGCAAACACAGCCACTTTGTTTTCTAGTGCGAAATTAGAAATTTCATTTCAAAACTATTAGATGCCCATACAGCATTTTCCTTGCTCTGTATCTTAAACAATCTGTAAGTCTTGGAAACTCAAAAAACAGAAGGAATGTGGCAGCAGGTCTGAATAGGAAGTCAAAAATAATTTTGCTTTCAACGTAAAAAAGCTCATTGTTCTGTAAACCTAGTGGCTTTGGCTGTATAAAAACTACAGTATTATTTTTGGATAGACCTTTTTAATTTTCAGACCAGTGGTTAGCTGAGTAACCAAGTTTTGCATGAAAGGGAAAGAAAATTATCACTGTGCAGTGATTCAGGTATATATCAGGGAGAAAGGGGGTGGCAGAAGATGATAGTGTATCATGAGATACACAGGATTGGGAAGGAAAGAAATCAATGGAGTTTGTCATACTTTGGAATTTGGGGGTATAATCTGAACGCAATCATGGGGTTTCACATAATTGCGTATTTGGGTATTTCACATAGTTTCGGGAAATGGGAAGTCATTCCAAATGCAATCATGGGGTTTCTTGTAATTGCGTATTTGAGTATCTCACACAATTTCAGGAAATGAGGGGTCATTTTCGGGCGATGGGAAGTCATTCCGAATGCAGTCTGAACGCAATCAGAATTCACGTAAATTCTCTAAACTAGCGAATTTATGTGAATTCGAATTGGCTCCATTTGAAAATACCTCCAAATTCCAAAGTATGATAAACTCCAATGTGGTTGGGATCCAGATATGTATATAACAGGGCTGGGGAAACTGTATTTGAGTATCTCACACAATTTCAGGAAATGAGGGGTCATTTTCGGGCGATGGGAAGTCATTCCGAATGCAGTCTGAATGCAATCAGAATTCACATAAATTCTCTAAACTAGCGAATTTATGTGAATTCGAATTGGTTCCATTTGAAAATACCCCAAAATTCCAAAGTATGATAAACTCCAATGTGGTTGGGATCCAGATATTTATATAACAGGGCTGGGGAAAGTGTGTTCCTCCAGATGTTGTAGGACTCCAAATCCCATCTGCCTCAGTCAGCATGGCTAGTAATGGTGCAAGTTGTAGTCCTGAAGTTGATAGGTTCCCAAGCCTACTATATACAGATAAATCAGGAATGAGGATGACTTAGTTGACTAAGACTGGGTCAGACTTCATTTAACAGAATCTCCTTATCACTAAAACATTGTGGATATACTTGTGTTCAAATTTTTTGGAAAACAATAGATTCTGAAAGAATTCTGTTCATATGCAAAGAGTAACATGTGGATCTCAGTTCGTAGAACAGAAATTGTTAGAAGCTGCCTTGAATTTGCACATCAACTCTGATTTATTCAGTTGATGTTAACAAATGTCTAGCTTTCAATAAGAATTTTGTGCCAAGTGTTTAATATATTTTAATAAGTATACTTTAATAAACTTTGGCTTATTGAAGCATGGTTGTTAGGGGCTTCTTGAATTGCTCTTCATTGACTTGGTTGAACTATTTAACTATATTTTACTTGGTCATTCAACAAGTGGATATTTTGATAGTGAGACCAAATTAGATCACATTCCTTTTCTAAACAGTGATAGTTCATGTCTAAAAATGTTAGTAGGAGGAATTCTCACTATCTGAGGAATTTGTTTCTTAGAGGGATAAAGGAACAGAATTCTCCAATATTGAATTGTCACTAACTGTACACCTGATTTATATCATATGCTCATTGTTAATAACTAATTCATTTTTTTTAAGGTTTAAGAGGGAAGACTGGTCCGGTAGGACAACCGGGAGAGAAAGGAGACCAAGGAGAACCTGGTAAAAAAGGACCTATGGGATCAGGTGGTGTTAAAGGTGATGTAGGTCCTGTTGGCCCAGCAGGCCCAAAAGGAGAGAAAGGAGAAAGAGGGAAAACAGGCTTACCAGGAGTCTGTAAGTGTGGGAAAATAGTACTGAAATCTGCCTTCTCTGTTGGGATCACCACAAGTTACCCAGAAGAAAGAATTCCAATTGTGTTCAATAAAGTCTTGTTCAATGAAGGTGGGCATTACAATCCTTCAAATGGGAAGTTCATATGTGCCATTCCAGGGATTTATTACTTCTCGTATGATATCACATTGGCAAATAAACATCTTGCTATCGGTCTAGTTCATAATGGAAAGTTCCGGATAAAGACATTTGATGCCAATACAGGAAATCATGATGTAGCATCTGGGTCAACAGTGATTTACCTTCAGCCAGAAGATGAAGTATGGCTTGAGATCTTCTACACTGACCAAAATGGCCTCTTTGCTGATCCCACATGGGCAGACAGTTTGTTTTCAGGATTTCTCTTATATGTTGATACAGACTATCTTGATGCCTTGTCAGACGAAGACGAACTGTGATTTTAGAAATGTTTGAGGTGAACTAAATGAACATAGGAAAACATACAGAATGTGATCTTCACTTTTAATAAGACAAAGCAATGAAGGATTGGTCAGGGATTTTGATTTTGCTGACAAAAATCCAAAAGTAGGACTCATTGCCTAGGCTGTCTGTTTTCCTTGTTGTCTGTTGCTGTTTTTATCTCACAGATGGTTCTACTAATCCAGTGTAAATAATTACCTTCTCAAAAAAGGTTTCTAATAATATTTAAGTGAATTTGAACTGACGTGCATGAGGTTTTATTGAAAATATGTGGGGTAACAATGTAGTTCTTATGAATGGCATGGGTGTCGAGGTGCTTATCATATTAAGTGCTTATATTGCAGCTGCATACTGCATACTGGTGACTGGATGAGTAGGACACTAGCTGGAGTCATGGCTTCACAAGAAGTTACACAAGAAAATAATTTTGATCTGTCAGTTCCTTCCCTGTCTACCACTACAGGTTTTCTAACTTTTTTCTTTTCATTAGGAGTAGTGATACCAGGTATACTGAAAGAGGAAGCCTGAATTCATGGTTTTCTTTCTAATGTCTCTTGGCACAGCACAACAAATGCTAGGGCAATACATTGAATGTGTAAATGCAGCAAGACATCTTCCTTAAGTTCCAGGGCAAATGGAAACCAATCAAAAACCAGGGAGACATCAGAATGCAGCAAAATTGAAGTTGTGGCAGAGTAGAAAATACAATAAACAAGAACTCACTTGAAACACACAATGGAGTTTGTCATACGACGGAATTTGGGGGTATAATGCAATGGCAATCTGATCGCAATCATGGGGTTTCACGTAATTGCGTATGAGTGTATCTCATGCAATTGAAGGCAAAAGGGAAGTCATTCCAAACACAATCATAGGTTTTACGTTAATGCGTATAAGAGTATCTCATGCAATTTCGGGCAATGGGGAGTCATTTTCGAGAAACGGGAAGTCATTCTGAATGCATTCCGAATGCAATTAGATTTCACGTAAATTCGCTAAACTAGCGAATTTACGTGAATTTGAATTGGCTCAATTCGAAAATGGGAGAAATTCCTCTTGTGTGATAAACTCCAATGAAGGACTGAGAAAAGAGCGGGGAGTATTTTGTTCTTTCCAAAACCAAGAAAAGCTTAGGTGGTGTATATGGGACAGGTGGGGCTTCAGCAAGAGTACTTATGAGATTTAGTTTCCAAATGAGAAGAACTGCAATAGCAATATAACAGTGTCAAAGGTGCTAGGAGGAGAAGCTTCAGTTCATAGTTTTCTTTTTAATAACTCTCAGGTTAGCACAATAGTGGCAGGGCATGAATGTGCAAATGCAGCAAAACAGCTACCTCAGTTCAGTGACATCACTAGGGTTGGCATCACCTGGTGACACTCATGCTGTCACCTTCCCCCACTGACCTCTTCTTTGCACTAATGTTACTCATAAATTATAACTCCCTTATATCACTGAATGTAATGGTAATAACATAAAACAACAAGCAAAATTAAAACTATACCTTTAAATTAAAATATCATATGTACAGCCTAAAGTGAAAATTTGGTAAGATTTGATGTTTTTAAAGAAAATTTTAAAAGAATTTAAAAATTGAAATACAGTGCACTTGCATCATATACAGCTTTAACCTTATGCAGAAGGCAAGTCTCAGAAGTAATAATGGGGTACGCGCCCATGGCATGAGCGCTGCGTGCAGGAGTGCACAGCCATTGTTTTAAACAGGGCTTGAGCATATGTGCTTTTCCCTTTACACAGATGAGTTCGGAACAGATCCCCCACGTATGGAAAGGGCCCACTGTATATATTTTTTGCTAAAAAAAGAAATTATTTTTTTATTTTTATTTTTTTGAAGAAAAACTGAGGCCTCCCCTTTCTCCTCGCATGGAGCCTTGCCCCACTCACATTATCTCTTCAGAATTTTAAAGGGAAGGAGGCAAACACCACAGCCCACATCTGCCAAAAGGCAGATGTTTGGGGAGCAGTGGTATCACACAGCCCTTAGAGTGTCACCTGGGGCAGTCCCCTGAACCCCCTTAGTGATGCTCCTGCCCCAGCTTCTGTGGTCAAACAGAAAACTCAACCCACTGAAAACCAAGAATGCTACAATGTCACAATGGAGGATTGAGAAAAGAGTTTGGTGAGCATTTTTTGCAAAAACAAGAAAAGGTATACAGAGGGCAGAGTTGGAGCCCCAAGTGAGAGTATTGAGAGGCATGCTATAGGATAAGGCATCACTGCAGCACAACTGTGGCTACTTGGTTTGTGGGGTGTTGTTTGTTTTAAAGACAGCTGTATGAAGGAACACATGCATGACGTTCACCAACTGCTGCCGGTTATGGAAAAGAAGATGGAGTCAAGGCTACTTTCAGCACCAGAATGTGAAAAGACAAATGCAGAAACCAACACCATTGACCCAGGATTGCAATGATGATACAAAAGGAAGCATTGCCCTCCTGCTGTCTTTCCAAGAAGGAAAAGGAGAAGAGGTCAGTGTGCTAAACATTTAAAACTGTTGAATGTTGATTGCTTTGAAACTGAATATGAATATCAGTGCTAAATGTGGTTAACATTCAAGAAAGTAAGTGCTAAGAAAGAAAAATGTAAATACATTTTTACTGTTGTCATCTCCTTAAAAATTGTCTTATCACAATCAGTGCGTGCAGGCAGGTGTAGGTAAATTATAGTCACATTTTCTCTTCCCTTCCCAGCCATCCATCCCATATTTAAAGTCACTTATATAGCTCATTGATGTTTCAAAAGCATCTCTGAAGAACAACATAACTAGCTGCCATTCATTGGAAGAAAAGTAGATATGTGTATACAAGGTCTTCTATCTTCATAATGGGCTTTGCTAGATTATGGTCATCCTAAAACACTGAGTTGTGGCTGTTGTTTTTCTTTCCTTTTCCTCCTCTTCTTCCTCTTTTATTACTGTTTACAAATGCACAGAGCATGTACTAGGCATAGTACAATATCTGGGGGGGGGGGGGGAGGGACACCAGAACTTGGATAAATTAGATTTTGGACTACAATTCCCAGAATCCTGCAATCGGCATGACTATCGGCACAAAAGTGACAAAAAGGAGAAAGGAGTAGGAGGGAATTCTTCCATCAAGTTTTGCATGCAAAATATGCTCATAATAATGAACATTTATCAGGTGTAGTAGAAGACATTCCTGCTAGGCCTCCAGTAGCAGAAGACTTTGAGCTATCAAAACTATATTCTTACATTGAACAGTGTTCTATTTTTACATAAATGAGGCTGTGTGGCAGTCAGTTTCCCCAAACTAATTAGCAAAAGGAAGGTTTTAACCCACTTTCTATTGTTTTCTGTGGGGTTTTGGGGCTATGAGACTATGTTCTGGAAGAATTTATTCCTGACTTTTTGCCTGCATCTGTGGCTGGCATCTTCAGCCTCTGAGGCTGCCAGCCAAAACATCAGGGATAAATTCTTCCAGAATGCAGCCGCATAGCCTGAAAAACCCACAGAAAAGTAAGGATGCTGACCGTGAAAGCCTCCGATTCCGATTCAGATTTGTGTGTGTGTGTGTTTATGTGTGTGTGGAATATTTGCTTGTTGTAGTTGTTGTTGTTGTGTGCTGTGAGGTTGTTTCCAACTTATGGTGACTTTATGGTAAACCTATCATGGAATTTTTGGGGGTTGAAAAAATGTGACTAGCCCAAGGGAACCAATGTATTTTCATGAGATCAGAGAATCAAAATCTGGTCTCCAGAATCATAGCTCACTACTCATATCCCGACACCTTGCTTGCTCTCAAATTTGCATACACATAATGCATTATCTTGGAGATGGGAACCATATCTAAACATGAAATTCATTTTTGTTTCATATACACCTTATACACAAAGCCTGAAATTAACAGATTCTTACCCTTCCTCAGTACCCTTGATCAATTTTGTAATAGAAACATATTGGGTAAGAAGGAAATGTTCACAAGCCCTTCCTCTGCCTGGCTGTTTTCAGGAGAGTCCCAGACACGTGTAGTTCTTCTGAGTTTACATACTGAATGTATGAAGTGCCTTGCCTTGACTCCGAGTATCGGTTAATCTAGTGCTGTTTTATCCAGTGGGACCAGGAGGAACTCTCCAGGGTCTAAGGTTGAAATTGTCTTCACCCCTTCTAACTGAGATCTTTTCTAAGAGGAGGAGACTGAATCTAAACTCATTCACACTACACAATTATAGCACTATTATTCTACTTTAACTGTTATAATCCCATCCTATGGTATCCAGGGACTAGTACTCTTTCAAGGCACTGGGCTGCTCTAGCTGAGAATTTTAAATGCAGGTCCCCAACCTATAACCGAGGAGTCCATAAAATGGAAAAATTGTGGTTAAAGTGGAATCAAAGTGCTATAATTGTGTTATGTGAATGAGCCCAGAATCTCTTGGGTTTAATTCATGCTCAGGCTTCCAACTTATTTCTTTCAGTTGATCTCAAAGATGCTACAAGATCTCTCTCTCTCATGTGTAAGATTTGGAACTTGAACACTCAGGCCTGAATCCTGTTGTTGATTCATCTTTCAGCCATTGATTCAATCAGTCCTAATTATGAAAAAGCAATAAGATTCAGGCTTATTTCTTTCCCTGTTCCACAAAGAGTGAGTCATAATCATTGGTATAAAATATTGATATCTTGAGATTTTAGCCCCATTTTCTCCAAACATTGGCCATGCTGGCAGTTCATCATCACCTGGAGGCTCACCCAGTTCCCACCCCTGTAATTGGCCAAAACATTTTAAATTAATTCTGGTTCCTCCTCTGATCTTACTCTCTGTACAATGGCTATACAAAATTAAATGAAGTGAGGAATAGCAAAGTGTCTTAGCCGCACCTATGATTCAAATTAAGTCACTGAGCTACACAGATGGAAAGACTAATGGTTTTCTTTAATTCTCATTTCAGTGGATCATTATAGTAATGGAAAAGTGAGTTCAGTTTCCGTAGATTTTTCCACATGGGTGATTATTTCAGCACCATTTCAGTGGCTGAATAAAGTTGGCATAAACATCTGAAAATTACTAATATATTAATCACTGTCATTGTTGGTATTGGAAAAAGCTGGGGAGTTAGAAGAAAGGATATATTTTATGTGATGCACAGGCTCTGTGTCATAGCAGCTGCCTCATAGCATGGACATTTCTTTACTATAACCAACCCAACTATTTTTTTTTAATCCAGTAAGATAGAATAAGCAATACATCTCTGAGTTTCTGGATAGAGTTTTAAAATATACAAAATATTGTTTTGTAATGACTACTCATTTTTAAAAGACAATGCTTTCTTCACTGTTTGGACAAAAAAAGAGATCACATTTAATTCCATTAGAAGACAGGTAGACAAATCAGACCACACTGAATTTTTTTTCTCCAAAAGCTTGACACCCCCACTGCACTTTTTAGTAACTGGCCTGAGGAGCTCAATCTGATTTTGCTTCTCATAGGAATAGAGATGATGTTGACTATACATAAAGTCCCAAAATCAATCAGATGCTTGGCAAAGAATATTTTCAGGTTTCTTACAGATCTTAGAATGCTCTAGTCAGTGGCAGACACGCTGGTTTAGGGATTCTCTTAGTCCTAACTTTAGAAAGTTTCCAGGAGCTGAACTAAATCTCTGCTATTTCTAGGTTGGACTGGGAAAATCTCCCACCTGAAACCCTGGAGAACTACTACCTGCTTGGCTAGAGCAGTGTTTCTCAAACTGTAGGCCAGAAACCATCAGTGTACTCCATGCAGTAGTCCTGTTTTATACATGATGTTCCATATCTGAAAGCTTAAAATTTGGTCTTATCTTGGGGTCATACCAGATACCCCCAAATCCCATGTCTGTCAATCTAGTGAATAGGGGCATCAGCTGCAGTCACAAGAGACTGATCCCCAAGGATCTGGTACACAGAACACTTGTCTATTACATACCAAATGCTGAAGTCCATCTACTATAGGGTTGCCAGGTTTTTAAAAATACCAATAAAGATCAGACAAAATTCATGAGGCAGTGTCAAAAGTCCGGAAGTGCTATTAAAGAGATTGTGATAATAAGAGGGTAAATGGAGAAATCAGAATGGGGGGGGGGGGAGAGAATGGGCCATTTCTGAGAAAGAACTTGATGCCAAAAGCATTGCTATGTGTTGGGCATGCGTGAGAAAAATGCCAAAAATCCTGTAACACTTGAGAGGCTGATCTATGGAATTCTGTGCCAAAGGGAAAGGCAAAGAATTTAGTAAATCAGTAATCTGCAAAAGAAAAACAAGAAAAAGAAAAAAGATCCACTATGAAAAGTAAATTATCTCAGTAATTACCAGTTGATTATGCCAAACTCCACCTCCATCCACAGCTATACATCAACATTGCTGTTTTTTGACTGATGTTGATATGTTTTTACCTCTCATATTTGAGGATTAAGCTTGAAAATCCCTAGGGCATATAATATTGAGCTATATGGGTCAATGGTCTGACTCGGTATAAGGAGTTTATCACACGAAGTAGATCGGGAGTTTATCCCGTGAATATCCTGGAAAAATTGCATAATTACGTGAAATGATTTCACACAACGTTGCACAAAACCCACCATTAAAGTGGTCACAAAGAAGTATTAATGCACATCTTTTTACTGTCAGGATTTCAGCAACAATGCCCTTTATCACTTCATTTGCGCAATTGCGTGTGATAATCATTCATGCAATTGCTTACCATTTTTATTTTATTTGCAGGATGCTTTAAGTGTGCTTTAATCTCTCTTTAATGCCAAAATTAGCCCCAGTGTGATAAACTCCTTTAAGGCAGCTTCCCGTGTTTGCCTTTTTAAAAAATGCCTTATGTACATTTATTCAATTTAATGTGCTTTCACATGCAAACCTTTTTAAAAAGTGGAAAACATGTTAAAATTTATTATTAAAACTTGCCTTGGAAATGAGAGGGGATGTGAGTTAGTAACTTCACTTGTGCACAGAAGCTTTTACAGCAAGACCTGATTTCCTAAATTACAATAGCACTCTCCAGACAGCTTCTTTCCAGCAGAGAAATACATCTTTGAATCTTAAAATTACAAACAAACAAACAAGAAACAGGGGGGCAAGCTGCATCATACAGGACACAGCTGAAAGCTGAGAGTTGAATCCCCAGAATTTACTGAGAGGATTATCAACTAACACAGAGAGATTTGTCAGCAAGCAAACCTGTGGAATGAATTGAAAACAGAACATCCACTTCTTTTAAACCACTGTTTGTTTCACTCTGTTTCCAAGCAGGCAGCAAAGATGCTACCAATGAGATAAAGAAGAGACAAAGGTAGCATCCATAATCTAGGAAGCCCATGATCTTTACCTATGGTGATAGTTCCCTAAATGAGTCACCTGAAGGACAAATCATAGCCAGGTTGCTTGAAAGCATGCCTGTGTCTTTGTATGAGAAGGTAGTAGGCTAGTTCCCTATATTGGCTTGTATATATTTGCCTGATACAACTCCCCGATCTTTAACAATACGAACTGCAAGTCAGGCCTCATCTGAAGTACTGCATTCAGTTATGGGCATCTCATTTTAGGAAGGATATAGACAAGTTGAAACAAGTTCAGATAAGGCCAACAAAGGTGATAACAAGTAGACATATGAGGAGAGACTGAAAGAGTGGGCATGTTCACCTTGATGAAAAGAAGGATGATTGCCCTCTTAAATATCTTAAAGGCTGTCACAGAGAGAAGTGGGCAGTCTTGTTCCTGGCTGCCCCAGAGAGTAGGACCAGGTCTAATGCTTTGAAGTTACAGGAGGGTAGATTTGAACATTAGAATGAACTTCTTTACAGTATGAGTGATTTGGCAATGGAGCAAATTGCCTATCAAGGCAGTGGGGGTCTCCTTTGGACATCTTCAAAAAGAGGATGCACAGCACAGCTACCTGCTGGGGATGCTTTAGCTGGAAATTACATTATGCAGGGGGTTGGACTCAATGGCCCAATGAGGCACTTTCCAATGCCATGATCCATATGTGTTATGCTACAGTAGTACCGAGAATGAGGATTGAATAATGCATGCATGCTGGCAGTTCTTCAGACTAGGCAGTGGTGATACAGGATCTTGGCCAAAGAGTGCAGGGAAAGTATACCAATAATATATCATGCATATTTGTGCATAAGTCAATCTCATGTATCAGTTGACGGCAGGGTTGGGGGACAAAATTATGGATTTTGTTATGATCCATGGATAAGTCAAAGGTAAAACCTAGGGGCATGTCACAAATATTTTCCTCTTCTTTTATAAATGCATAGAGGGAACATACTTAGGAAAAGCTAGAGGATCTGTTTATTGAAAGGTTACAGCTGGAAGATGGAAATGGCATTTCTGATCTTAAAATGTTTACATCCATATAGAAATAAAGATAAGGAAAAGAATATGAATGAGGAAAAAGAATGAGAATGCAGCCTGAAAAAGGGTGGGGAGAAGAACTAGGAAAACAACCAGCCTCTATTAGAGACCCTGCATGAAGCAAGAGGCAAAGACAAAAAAAATCTCTAGGCATGGAAGCAGCACTCCCACCCCATTACCTCTCTCTTGCCCAAAGAGTAAGAACTCTTTCAGACGTGGGAAATTGGAAGTATAATCCAAGGGCAATCCAAACGCAATCATGGGGTTTCACGATATTGCGAATTAGACCTTCTCACGCAATTTCAGGCAAAAGGGAAGTCACTCCGAATGCAATCATGGGTTTCATGTTATTGCGAATTAAAGCTTCTCACGCAATTACGGGCAAGGGGGGTTATTTCCGGGTAATGGGAAGTCATTCCGAACACCTTCCAAACACAATGGGGATTCATGTGAATTCACTAAACTAGCAAATTCACGTGAATTCGCATTGGCTCCATTCAAAGTTGGGAGATCCTCCCGTGTGAAAGAGTCCTAAGAAAGGCAGGTCTCCCTCTTTTTCTTCCAGAGTGGATTCAGCAACAATGAAGCTTAAAGAGAGACTGGAGTGGACATTTTTAACAGATGCATATGTAGATGTAGATAGATCTATCTACAGAGAGACTACCAAGCCCCATACTTCTTTGATTCCCCCCACCCCAAAAGATCTCCATAAAATATCAGACAAACCCCCCTCTAATGCTGAGGCAGTGATTTAACTTTTCATAGCCCTGATCCTCAGAATATGCCCAAATGCCTGAAAAATGGAAATTAAAAATGGAAGGAGAAGACGGAAGTACATGTCTGGTCACTTTCAGGTCGTACTATGGGTAAATTTTGTGCTGAAAAGATGATTCTGCAGTGCACCATGGCAGTGGAAATTGGCTTACACCACACCTCATTATCCCTGTGTTATCGAGTTGTTGTTGCTGCTGCTGCTGCTGCTGTGTGCTTTCAAGTTGTTTCTGACTTATGGCAACCCTAAGGCAAACCTATCATGGGGTTTTCTTGGAGAGAGTTGTTGGGGGGGGGGTTTGCTATTGCCATCTTCTGAGGCTGAGAGCATGTGACGTGCCCAAGGCATCCAGTGAGTGTCCATGGCCAAGTGGGGATTTCAACCCAGGTTTCCAGAGTTTGATGCTCAAGCTACTATGCCATACTGGCTCTCGTCATCAGATTAGTGAGCAGGAATATAACAGAAGTGGGAAGGAGGGAACTAGCTTGTACAAGTTATGAAAAAGATGATGGAATGGCAGTGAGCAGATGTCAGGGCTTGGTAGATATGGCATCTTCAACTAGCAGCTATTGTTTTGGATCCAAAAGTGCCCTTCTGCATGTAGAAGGTATATTCATTTAAAGATAAGCTGTTCAGCACTTTCTGCTACAGCACGAGCGCTCCATACACATTCACTGTCTTGTAGCATTTTAAAGTAACATTAATATTTTCCGGCATTGCACTGGGCCTCACATTTATACAGCGGACAGTGGAAAAGGTGCATTAGGCTTAAGCTCATCCATTCTCACCTAGTCAAAAATGAGAAAAAGTGCTTTCTGTGCATTTGTGGAATGTCTGGGTGCACTTACCGTATATACCCAACTATAGTCAATCTCATGTATAAATCGAGGGCAAGTTTTGGGGCAAAAGTTATAGATTTTGGTATGTCAAGGGTAAAACTCTGAGGCTGCTCAGGTCCATGGTGGTTCATCAGCGTTTCTCCAGCAGTGGACAAAGGCTGTTTCTCTGCTGCAGTGAGAAAGCACCAAAGAGCCCTGATTGCAGCCATTTTTTTTCCTTGGGGTGAGGTTAAACAGTCACAGATGCCCTCTGCCCGTTCAATCGTCCCTAGATGAGTATATATGGTACACAACCTCCATGAAAGTCCAACCACTTGTACAACTATGACACTAGTCCATAGAATCATAGAGTTGGAAGAGACCCTAGTTATTGCATTACAGTTTAGAGTTCGTCAGTAGATAAAACCTACATTGAGACTGTGAGATAATGCTCTGTGCTGAAATGCTCATCAATTACTTTGAACTGTTTGGATAAGCTTTTTCATGATGAAGACAAAGCATTTTGAGGTAAGATGTAGGAGGAATCTTATGGGGATGTTTCCATTATGGTATCTCTTCCTATTCCTGATGAAATAAAGCAGACATTAAAACCGGCACCAATAGATGTAACATTTGATACATTTTTAATATGCAACATGACATTGGTTTATTGATGTTTTAGTGAGAAATTTGGTGAATCAATAGATGGTAACGAGTTTAATGCAGAACATCCAGTTCATTCTCTAAATCTATTGCAGAAGGCAATAAATCTAACCTTAGAAGTCATTTATCAGAACTCTTGTGTGATAAATATGGTCAGAAAAGCCATCTGTCTCAGTCAATGGGTTATATATCATCTACTGTACTGCATCAGCCCTGTCTTATTTAATAGTTATATCTTTCCCTTTGAGTAATTTATTGTTCTGCAAAGCAATTTATTGCTGGTAGTTTAAAATTCAACGTGCAGGACATTTATTCAAGGAAGAGCACACATTTCAGGAGCATGCAATATCCTATCTGCTTTTTAGAAACATCTCTTGACACATGTCAGCACTGATGAAAATTAAAAAAAAAATGGAAGTCCATTTCTGTAAGACCTTATTTCTCCTTATGTTTTTCATTTCTGCATTGCCCCCAATCATAAATGCAACAAAAATATAGCTTAAAAATAAATTAAAACCAGGGCTTATTTAAAAAATGTGAACCAATATATTTATTACTTTCATTACTGAATGTGAGGTCAGTTTAAGCTAGTCAATCCTTTAAATTGATTGATTTGATTGAAATCCAGTTCTGTATACAATTCAGAGCTTTACACAAACGAAAGATTCCTTTAATCAATATGGCTGAAATCAAAAGCAGAATATGTCAACCCTACTTATAAACACAGTTTACATTGGAATGCATATTTTATTTTTATTAAAACATTTTTAAAACACTATTAATACTAGCAGATTCCATAGTGTTTACAAAAGCATTAAAAAATAAAATGCAGCATGAAAACAGCATACGCATATTGAAGCAAGAGGGAATGCACCAATAGCAAAAAGTATCAATTAATGAAAGTTAAAATGCCCTGGCCCCCCAAAAAAGTGGGGGGAGAAATTTTTTAAAAATGTTTGTGCGAGCATCCATACAATAACAACTTTATTACCAGTCACTTTCCATGGAGATTAGCTGAAGTTTCCAAGAGATCTTCAATGCACCCATCTATGGTGCATTTCTGCAGAGGTCAGCCCTTGCAGGCTCCTGGCCACATCTGGCTGTAAAAATTCACAACCAGCAGCATTTCTCCAACCTTTGATAATTCCCATTTTTCAAAACCAGATATGAACTTGTGTTGACACAATTTTTTGTTTGGGGTTTTGAGGGGTGTTTCCCTCCACTCTATGTGGCTTCTAGAGGGCCTTGGGAATGACCCACAGACTTGCTGCAGTTGCCCACTCCCGCGTTACAGTAAGCTACCCAGGAGGTTATCAGAATTTGAATTGCCATGGCCCAACTAGCAAACCAGGCAGAGCCAGTAAAAGGCACTGCTAGCTCCCAAAACCAGCTGAGCTTCAAGTGACTGGGCTGAATCAGGGAATTCCTCCTTGCATTTTTCCTTTGAGGGAAAGAGCAACCCCATCTAGAACAGGCAGTGGAATCAGTGAATTATAGAGTTGGAAGAAAACACAAGAGTCATCCAAGTCCAATCCCCTCTTCATGGAGATAAGTACCACAAACTCACAGGGCCTTCATTCTGGCAGCATTAAGCATCATTCCATTGACCATCATGTTGCCCATTGCTGAATCCAGACACTGGTTCAGTGCCAATACATCACCTGAGTTGGATGATAAGGAGAAACATAAGTGGACATCATTAGCACACTGATGCATACATGCCTTCAAGTCACCTATTAGATGACCCCAAGAGAACTTATCACAGGGTTTTCTATGGAAGATTTTCTCCGAGGTGATTTGCCTTTGCCTTCCTCTGAAGTGAGAGAATGTGACTTACTCAGAGCTTGGTCTTCAGAGTCATAGTCTAATGCTCAAACCACTACACCACAGCAACTCTTCAAAATGGCCAGAGAAGAGTACAATCATCCAGCAGTAAAATACTGCTCCAGAACACAAAAGCTGTCTATTTATTAAAATATATACTTTCTGCCTTCCTTGTTTCTCTGACCGAATGATTAACTCAAGGCAGCTAATGACTCTGAAATTCAAATAAAAATGAAAATAAAACTTATTATGAACTTAATTCCTACCTCTTGGGCAGATTCCAGATGGTGATGCGGGGGAACAGTTGCTCTTGTAAAAGAGAGCTAACATCTGGCGTCCCTCCGGGTGCCATTCTGTCCCCCATGCTTTTTAACATTTACATGAAGCAGCTGGGAGAGGTCTTCCAGAGACATGGGGTGCAGTGTTATCAGTATGCTGATGACACCCAAATCTATTTCTCTATGTCTCCGACTGAAGCAGTGACCAAGGATGGTATCTCCCCTCTGAATTCCTGCCTGGAGTCGGTAATGGGCTGGATGAGGAAAAACAAGCTCAAGCTGAATCCAGAGAAAACGGAGGTACTCATGATAGGTACTCCTAGTCCGGGTATGGAGATTTGTCAACCAGTCCTGGATGCGATCACACTTCCCCTAAAGGATGAAGTTCGCAATTTGGGAGTGCTCCTGGACTCGTCTCTACAGCTTTCATCGCAGGTGAAACAGTGGTTCACGCACTGGTAACCTCTCGGTTAGATTTCTGTAATGCACTCTACATAGGGCTACCTTTGTACCAGGCCCGGAAGCTTCAATTAATTCAAAACACTGCAGCCAGGTTGATTGCTGGTATACCTAGATCTGAGCATATTACACCAGTACTAAGATCTCTTCACTGGCTGCCGATTAGCTTCCAGGCGCAATACAAAGTGTTGGTTATTACCTTTAAAGCCCTAAATGGCTTGGGCCCCAGTTACTTGAGGGAACACCTCTCCCTACACAATCTGCTCCACACTCTCAGAGCCTCAGGGGAAAAAACTACTAGAGTGTCCAAAAATAAAGCGGAAGTCCACTTTTGATAGATCATTCACTGCTGTTGCCCCCAGTCTCTGGAATGGCCTCCCGGAAGAGATCCGTCTTATTAACACCTTAGATGCCTTTAAAAAGGCACTTAAGATGGATCTCTTCTGGCGGGCTTACCCATTCGACCCTCCATGAACAGCCCCACAAACTGTTTCCTTTAGACAACTGGAGTATGGGATTGACAATGGCAATTGAAATGTTTGTAATATGCTTAGATTGTTTTAATATTGTTATTTTAATGTATTGCGATTTTAAATTGTTGTACTCCCACCTCGATCCATGGGGAGAGGTGGGAAATATAAATAATAATAATAATTATTATTATTATTATTATTATTAAAAGACCATTAAAAACATATCAATAAAAATAAAGGATAGCCCCTTCGATTGAAATCTAGCAAGATGCCCAAAGCCTGACTGAACAATAAGGCCTTTCCTATTAGCAGAAGAACAGGTGTGAGGGGGATCAGTTTAGCCTCCTTCCAGGGGTTGTTCCAAAATCTGGGAGCAGCCACCAGAAAATCCTAATATTCCTCTGAAGGCAGAAGAACAGAGAGAAAGGTCTCCCCTGAAACTCTTAGCTCTGTGAACTTGTATTGGAGAATATAAACTTTCAGATATCCTACAACATAACAAATGTGTTAAACAATTAGCCCTCTGGCATTTTGGATTACAAAATTGGGGGCTTACTTATCAAATTTTCAGGTGACACCAAATTAGGAGGAGTAGCTCATACCCCAGAGGACAGGATCAAAATTCAAAATGACCTGAATTGACTAGAAAGCTGAGCCAAAGCTAACAAAATGAAATTGAACACGGAGAAATGTAAAGTACTGCAGGGTGGATAAATGAAATGTACAGATATAGGATGGGGGACACCTGGCTGAATGAAACTACATGTAAAAGGGATCTAGGAGTCCAAGTAGGCCACAAATTGAACATGAGTCAACAGTGCAATGCGGCAGCTAAAAAAGGCCAATCCAATTTTAGGCTGTATCAATAGAGGTATAGTGTCTAGATCAAGGAAAGTCATAGTGCCACTCTATTCTGCTTTGGTGAGGCCCAATACTGTGTCCAGTTCTGGGCACCACAATTCAAAAAGGATGTGGAGAAACTGGAGCGTGTCCAGAGGAGGGTGAGGGGTCTGGAAACTAAGTCCTATGATGAAAGACTTAGGGAGCTGGGGATGTTTAGCCTGGAGAAGAAAAGGTTAAGAGGTGATATGATAGCCCTGTTTAAATATTTGAAGGGATGCCATATTGAGGAGGTAGCAAGCTTGTTTTCTGTTGCTCCAGAGACTAGAACATGGAACAGTTGATGGAAAAGAGATTCCACCTCAACATTAGGAGGAACTTCCTGACAGTAAGGGCTGTTCGACAGTGGAATACACTCCTTCCTCGGAGAGTGGTGTAGTCTTCTTCCTTGGAGGTCTTTAAGCAGAGGCTGGATGGCCATCTGTCGGGGATGCTTTGATTGACAGTTCCTGCATGGCAGAAGGGATTTGGACTGGATGGCCCTTATGGTCTCTTCCGACTCTATGATTATAAGGACCTTATCACACAAGCAAAATTTGAAGTTATCCCAGGGTCAATTTGAAGTTACCCCAGGATCAGTGTGAAGGCAATGCATGGGCAATCATGGGGTTTCAAGTTGTTTTAATCACACGACACCAAAACCAACCAGGAGCCAATCGGGGGTCATTTCAGAGTCATTCCAGGGTTAGGTAAAGTTTCAAGTTGTTTTATCACACTACGCCAAACCCAATAAGGAGACATCTTAAACACAATCGGGGGTCATTCTAGGTAAATTTGGGGGAAAAGAAGATTTACCTAACCCTGGAATCAACCCCAATTGTGTTTAAGATGGCTCCTGATTAAAGCCCCATAATTGCCCCTGCATTGGCTTCACATTGACTTTGGGATAATTTCAAATTGACCCTGGGGAAACTTCAAATTTTGCTCGTGTGATAAGGTTCTATGATTCTTACTGAGCTGCTGAGTATCTTTCCACTTAAGCAGTTCAAGAGGTTTTCTGATGATAAATATGATAATGTGGAAAAAGCAGGGATCTAAGAACAAAGTTGCCAATAGTTGTTGTACAGTTGTTATTTTTCCTACATCATGTCACATATGTCAAACCCTAAGGACCAAGCGAGGGGGGGGGAGTTCATTTGTGAGCAGAGTTCCTTCCATATGGTTCATTTTCACTTGATACAATAATTCAAATTCCCCTCCCCTCCCTTGGGGTGTTTGTGCCTAGAGATGTCTGTGGGGAAATCCAGGATTTCAGCACAGCTGGACATGAGCATCCCTTCCAATGAACACCCGACCCTTCATTTAGCAGCAAAGGTTGGCATTCCTGGACTTTTTTTGAGTTGGCTCTTCAACTCACAGTGTTGGATGCTTGGACTCTTACGTTTTATATGCAGAGGGGTGGTCTAAGTGGGAGGGATGAGGAATTTAAGGAAATCCAAGCCAGTCTAAGCACCATCTCTGTTCTATATTGCAAGATGAGCATCAGCCTCATCTATCAATTGTATTGCTTAATTCTCAAGATGCTTTCTGCTGCAGTTCCTACAACCTACAACATGGGGATAATGGGCAGAATTTGATCAGGATTTGCATAGGAAATGTTGTTTCCTTTTCAGCCTTGCAAACAGTGAAATGTTATAACAAAAAACAAAATGCTTCCTTATGCTTCCTTATGGGCCAATATCCCCCAATATCCCCTATGGGCAAATATCCCCCAATGCTTCCTTATGAGGCAATATCCCCCCATGCTTCCTTATGGGGCCAATATCCCCCAATGCTTCCTTATGGGCCAATATCCCCCAATGCTTCCCTATGGGCCAATATCCCTCAATGCTTCCTTATGGGGCCAATATCCCCCAATGCTTCCTTAGGGGCAAATATCCCCCAATGCTTCCTTATGTGCCAATATCCCCCAATGCTTCCTTAGGGGCCAATATCCCTCAATGCTTCCTTATGGGCAAATATCCCCTAATGCTTCCTTATGGGCAAATATCCCCCAATGCTTCCTTATGGGCAAATATCCCCTAATGCTTCCTTATGGGCCAATATCCCCCAATGCTTCCCTATGGGCAAATATCCCCAAATGCTTCCTTATGGAGCCAATATCCCCAAATGCTTCCTTATGGAGCCAATATCCCCCAATGCTTCCTTATGGGGCCAATATCCCCAATGCTTCCTTATGGGCTGGGCTTGGAACTGCGCAGATGCGGCAAGTGGCCAACTCTCCTCCCCTGGTTGCCAAGCTCTGGCCTGTGATTCTGCAAAAGGCTCCTTTGCACCCCCTTTGGAGGCTGCTTTTAAAGACTTCTTGCACTGCACCTTGGGGGACACATAATAATAAATCACCAACTCCCCTTATCCCCCCCCTCCACACAAAAGGTACGTTCCAGCAGCAGAGCGGGAGGCGACTTGGGATGAACCACTGTCTTTGTTTGGGGGGGTGAAGGGGGAGATGTATGTTAGGAGACCAGTTTTCTGCTATGGAGACCCCCTGGGTGACCACAGTTGCCTCCATTTTCAGCCTTCCTGCCCAGGAGGCCTCCCACAATGCTCTCCATGTTTGAGCAGCATGGCTTAAGAAGCCTGAGTTGTTTGTTTGTTTGTTTGTTGTCTTTTTCTGTGTTTTTAAGTTTTCACACTCTGCTCTTTAAGGGATTTTGGACTTCAGCTCCCAGAATCCTAAGTCATTGGCCAACATGGCTGAGGCTTCTGGGAGTTGGAGTCCAACATCTCTTAAAGGGCACAGTTAGCAGCATGGCTAAAAAGCCTGAGGATGAGGATGATTATGCTTTAAGGGGATTTTGGACTTCAGTTCCCAGAATCCCAGGCTGTTGGCCAACATGGCTGAGGCTTCTGGGAGATGGAGTCCACAATCTTTTAAAGGGCACAGTTTGGGAACCACTGACTTAGTACTGTACAGTACATCAGTAAGCAGTGCAGAAATGTGCTTGCTATTGCTAGTTTTTCTTGGTCATGCTTTACATTTTTTTTAATTTAAAAAATTGTCTTTCATTTTTGCATATTCCTCCTTTGCATTTTGGGCAATCTGGTTATGCTGAGTCGGTGGACCTTGGGCAAGTCACACTCTCTCAGCCTCAGAGAATGGCAGTGGCAGTGGCAAATCCCCATCTGAAGAAACTTGCCAGTAAAAGCCTCTGATGGCCACCATAAAGCAAACCTGTCATGTTTTGTTTTTGGTTTTGGTTTTTTTTTTTTTTTTGGTGGCAAGAATTGTTCAGAAGAGGTTTGCTATTGTCTTCCCTTGAGGCTGAGAGAGTGTGACTTGCCCAAGGTTACAGTGGGGTCATCTTAGGATCACCATAAGTCAGAAACTACTTGAAGGCATACAACAACAACTATAACAACTACAACAGCAATAACTTTGCTGTTTTCAAGGCTCCTTCTGCTAATACACATTTTCTGGAACTTGGTGGGCCTTTGGGAATGCCTCTGCCATCCCCGCAGTTTGGCGTAGCAGTTTTGAGTGCTGGACTACGACTCTAGAGACCAGGGTTCGATTTCCATCTTGGCCATGAAACCCACTGTAACCTTGGGCAAGTCACACACTCTCAGCCTCAAGCGAAGGCAACAGCAAACCTCTTCTGAACAATTCTTGCCCCAAAAAACCCCATGGCAGGTTTGCTTTAGGGTCGCCGTAAGTTGCGAATGACTTGAAAGCTCACAAAAACAGCAAGCCCATCCTACAGTACTGGTTTTATGAGCTTACTCTTTCCTCTTCATCAGATGCATATTTTCAGATGGAGATACAGAGCTGTTTGTATGTTATGCTGAGTGCTTGTGTGCACTGCCTATTCCAGTGTTCAGTTGTTTATTCTGTATCTGTAAGGTTTTTCTTCTCATCCACAGATACAGGCAGCTCGTGCATGCGCTCAGTATAAAAGAAAGGTTCTACAGACAGGCTTGGACCATTCACACCACATAAATTTTGTACGGTACCATATCCCACTTCAACTGCTATGGTGACAGTCATATGAATCCTGGAGTTTGTAGTTTAGTGAGGCACTAGAGTTCTATGGCTGTGAATTAATAATAATAATAATAATAATAATAATAATAATTTTTATTTATAGCCTGCCCCTCTGAACAAGCAATCAGGGCCGGGTACAACAAATTAAAACAACAGCAGTTAAAATAGATCAATTTCATCCCAATAGATCAGTCCCATCCCATAGATCAATCCCATCCCAAATGCTCTTTGCTAAACTACATGTCTAAGACATTGGAGTTTATCACACGAAGGGAACTGGAAGTATAATCCAATGGCAATCTGAATGCAATTATGGGGTTTCACGTGATTGCGTGAAAGCTGATCACACACATTTTCGGGCAAAGGGAAGTCCTTCCGAATGCAATCGTGGGGTTTCATGTGATTGCGTGAGAAACTATCACACACAATTTCGGGCACTGGGAGGCAATTTCGGGCAGTTCTGAACGCAATGCAGTGTCAATACGCAATCATGTAAATTAGCTGAACTAGCGAATTTACTCAATTCCGAACTGGCCTCACTTCCATTTCTTTCGAAATTGAGAGAAATTCTTCCCGTATGATAAACTCAATTGTATTCCCCATTGCCATGTACAGATGTGAGAGCTGGAGAGTGAAGAAGACATCTCCACGGATTGAAAGAAAATTCATTTGAGATGTGGTGCTGGAGAAGCAGGCTGAGGATACTGTGGATAGCCAAAAAGACAAACAAATGGGTCCTTGAGCTGTCATACCTTGGCCCCATCATGAGAAGGCATGACTCATTAGAAAAGATGAATAATGTGAAAGGCAATAGAAAGAGAGGAAGGCCACACACCAGATGGATAGATTCAATTAGGGAGGTCACAGGCTTCAGCTTGCAGGAGTGAGCAGAGAGGTTGAGACCATGGAGATGTCTTCTTCACAGGCTGGCAGTGAGTCAAAGTCTGTTCAAAGGCAGCCAACAGCAACAACAAATTGTAAATCCCAGGATTCCATAGGTTGTTGCCTTGGCAGCTAAAATGGAATAAAGTAGTGTGAATGAGCTAACAAGGTGAAGAAGAGTGCAGATACCTTCCCAGACCAAAGGGAAAAGGCTTCACTTTCTGTTTGAAGATCCTATGGATTAGGATATATCAGCACCAAGATAAGGATTTCATCCATGGTGGCGGTCTGGGAAAGTCAGCATTATGCAAGTCTATTTACTAGCTTTCTCCAAAATGGTGAAGGGTCTGGAAGCCATGCTTTATGAGGAGAAACATAGGTAGCTGGGGATGGTTAGCCTGGAGAAAAGATGGTTAAGAGGTGATATGACAGCCCTGTTTAAATATTTGAAGGGATGTCATATTGAGGAGGGAGCAAACTTGTTTTCTGCTGCTGCAGAGAACAGGACCTGAACAATGGATGCAAACTGCAGGAAGAGATTCCACCTCAACATTAGGAGGAACTTCCTGACAGTAAGGGCTGTTCGACAGTGGAACACACTCCCTTGGAGAGTGGTGGAGTCTCCTTCCTTAGAGATCTTTAACCAGAGGCTGGATGGCCATCTGTCGGGGATGCTTTGACTGGGAGTTCCTGCATGGCAGGGGATTGGACTGGATGGCCCTTGTGGTCTCTTCCAACTCTATGATTCTATGAAGGCATGAGGAGGAGATACATGCAGCTTGGTAGTTATATAGGCCCTGTTGATTTCTGCTTGAATCACGTGTATAATAATACAAGAAAATGAATGTTTTAACTGTCTGTTAGATCCATATAAGGAACACCAGTCATCAGAGGCTGCATCAGCACTGCAGAAATAATGGAGTTTGACATCTCTTTAACTGCCATGGCCACAGAATTCTGGGATTTGTAGTTTTGTGAGATATTTAGCCTTCTCTGTGAAAGAGCTCTGATGCTACAACAAACTACAAATCCCAGGATTCTACAGTATAGAGCCTGGGCAGGTAATGCAGTGTCAAACTACATTATTTCTGCAGTGTAGGCACAGACAGATGTTGTATCCAAAAATTTTAATGATCACCTTTAAAAAAATTGACAGAAAGTTTGTTTTGATTTGTAGTTGTTAACTTATCTCTGTATAGTCACTATCTAGATTTATACATTTTTTGCAGCGTATCCTGATCCTCCAAATACCTGATATTGTAGAAGTCTGCAGATTGTGCCTTATGAGGGGGTATCGTAAAGTAATAATTATCACCCGGAAGTTATTATGGTATATTGATGAAATTTTGTCAGTCTCATCATTGGTTCCTAAGTGCACGTTACTGAGAAAATTAACTCATTGCACCCTTTATTTTTGTGACTGGCTCTGCCAGAAGTGACTAAAGTGTAAAATCCTTGTCAGGCGCAATCTGCAGACTTCTACAATATCAGGTATTCGGAGGGTCAAGAAACACTGGGGGAAATGTGTAAATCTAGATATTGACTACATAGAGATAAGTTAACAACTACAAATCAAAACAAACTTTCTGTCAATTTTTTTTTTAAATGTGATCATTAAAACTTTTGGATACCCCCTTCATACATGTTAAGGGGACCCGAGAGATGAGCAGAAGGGGATTACATGCTCTTTAAAGGCATGCTTTGCTTTATTTTATATGTGTTTGAAGCAATCACCATCAGCTTTAGTCAATATTGTTGCAGAGGGTCGTCCCAGAGACAGAATCAAAGGGTTGCCCTTCCTTCCTCTTATAGAGTGTATGTGTGCGCACACATGCACACACGCCACAGGCATACAGTGGGTAAAAGACTTCACTTAACAGGCGTACCCAGCATTCCCAAGGGTTTGGGGATTGTTAGGTTCCTTGGTGCCAAGGAAGATCAGATGCTGGGGCAGGAGGACAATGTGTCCATCTCTGACAAGTGTACAGCATAACTTTTCTTCACTGTATCGAACTGTTTCAAACTATGTTGACATGGATACTTTTGTGAGTATAAAATACATTGGAAATGACCAGAAGGTGAAAATGTCTAAGGAAGAGTGTGAGTTGCTCTCAAAGTTGGATTTTTTATCACAGCGCAACTACTGAGTTTTAATAGTAGGTTTCTGTTATAAGATCAGTGACCCAGATTAGGAGTTTACCCAACAGAAGAATGGCACATTTACTGATGGTGGTAATAGGAATGGTGATTAAGAGTAACAGGTTATGTACAGAGTGGGACTCTGTTTGCAAACTTCTGCTAAAGGCCTCTGAATGAATGCTAAAATGTTTACTGGTAGTGACAACACTTAAGACATAGTCACCCCTTTTTGCGGGGGAAAGTGACCTCAATGGTTTGATTGAGCAGGGACAGTTGCGCTTTTTTTACAAGGTGCATATGGATCCATCTTCAGAATTCTTCGTGAATAAAGCTACTGCTGCTGCTAGTACCATATCTTCTTCTGCATATCCCACCTTTTTCTCAGTTTTGGACTCGAGACAACTTACGAATGTTCAAGCAGATGTGGCAAAAATTGCACATCATGTGAAAGTTAAAAAATACAGTTAAACTGCCAATAAAATTAAAAGCGGTTAAAAGCATAACCATAAAAAAAGAGCAACACATGAACAACACAACACATGAAAAGCCCTTCCCACCCCCACAAGCAGCCAGCCCTCGAAGGAAGGCCTGCCAAAACAAAAAGGTTTTCACATGCCTATGAAAGGATAGCAAGGAGGACATTAACCTCTCTGTTTGCTGCTTGTGTGTATATTCCATGTAAAGAGTCCACGTATTTCAGGAACTGGGGATACATGAATATTTCTGCACCACTGAGAAGTCACACAGTCAGATTCCTTGTGGGTTAGTGACAATTTGTATGTGGGAACCATCCATGCATGCTCCGAAATTAACACTGGTCCCATTTCATCAGGGACCAGTGACATCTGAGATCCTTACTGTTAAGACTGTGGCAGTTTTTACTTCCTGCTTCCTTCCCAATCTGTCTTTTAGGTGGCAGAGACAAAGCAAGCACTACTTAAGGACGCTGGCTAAATTGATGTACCATGGCAGCTACAAGTGTCCAGGCGCCACGCAGTAAGTGCTCCAGTCAATGGGTGACAGAGGGATTTAGAGAAATTCCTCCTTGTGATATGAGATCCAAATTCAATTTGTTACCTGGAAGTAGGAATTGCATGGCTTGAAGGAGAGGAATCTACACATGTTAAGATAGCTCTATTCATCTTGATCTCTTTAACCTTCCTAAAGTCTTTTCTCTGCTCTCTTATGAATGCCTTTGCTTTGCTTTACTTTTCTGTTTTGCTGAAAAGCTATAATTTGATCATCATATTTCTGAGGACTGGGCATTGTCTCAAGACAGCTTTGTGGCCAGGGGGAGAGGGAAAAATCCCAGCATGTGCAGACTTTACTTAATGTCCCCAAGAGCCACTCAACTTAATATATATATATATTTTTAATATCCATACTGGTCTGACAGTGTACATTTAAAATTACATCCATGGAATGAGTAACAATTACAACAGGATAGTTTCTTTCTCCTCTGAGTCCTGTTCAATATTTTCCTCAGTTTTGTTTTGTTTTTACATCCTTTGGCAAAAACCTCTCATTTCCCTTTGTTTAATCTTTGCTCGCTCTTGGATTCAGAACTACCCTTTCAACTCCAAGACATTGGCAATATTTAAATCCACTAATCAGGCAGACTAATGGTGAATAGAAAACAGCTGTGAATAATGAGGAAGTGGTGTTTTAGTCTTTGACA
The DNA here is from genome assembly GCA_034509955.1 of Urosaurus nigricauda. Lineage (NCBI taxonomy): Eukaryota > Metazoa > Chordata > Lepidosauria > Squamata > Phrynosomatidae > Urosaurus > Urosaurus nigricauda. The sequence goes on along the minus strand of JAOEGL010000005.1, from coordinate 97,150,598 downwards.
GCTATTCCCATGACAAATGCAGAAAGATGAAAACGTTGTGTAGTTCATTCCCTTTTTGTATGATTGCTGTTAAGATGTTCACATCGGTTGTACCTTAGTACAGTTTTATGAGCTTTAAAGTTTTAGGGTTTCATGCAACTTCTCATACCAAAACTAGTGAGTGCATACAGTTTGTCAGAAAGAACTCTTGCTCATTGTTCTTGACTTATTTTAAGGAAAGGAGACAAAATGTCTGCCATTCCTTTCCCAATCTTCAAGGACTTTTTTTAAAGGAAGACCTCTCTGAATGGTGCTCCCTTTCCTTGTGTAATTTCATAATGGCCCCATTATGTGTGGGATCACAACAGGACTAATGCTGTTGGCCAGGGGCACAGGAATCTAGGACAGCGGTTCTTAACCTTTTCTTCACCATGGGTGCTCTTTAAATACCCTTTGTTCCTGTGGAACACCAAGACTAAACTCTTTTTAAATCCTAAAGTCAAAGGGTATCAAATGCTTATTTAAAATTGCTCATCAAGGAAGTAGTTTAAACAGAAGCTTGATCTGCGTCAAACAAACAGGTGAAGGTATACCAATGGTTCCCAAATCGGAGTGTCCATCTGTTGCTGGACTTCAGTTCCCAGAAGCCCAATTCAGCATGGCCAGTGACCATGGATTGTGGGCCTTGCATTCCAGCAATATCTGTAGACTGTTTGGAAAACGACGTGGAGTTTCAGCATTGCTCAAGTGCCAGTATCTGCATTTTAAACTATCATTCAAGGCATAGCTGCAGAACTGACTTGGAAAGCTGGCAACTGTAACACCTTTACATACTAATTAACAAAAAATTAAGCACTGCCTTTGGTAAATTCAGAAATAGGAATCTTTACTATTTACTAAATAGTCACTCTCCACAGTGGAATTTGCTAATCTTCAGAACTTGATCCACACTTTGAGAAATGCCTAGTTCACCAAAGCACAGAGTTTATTTCTGTGTCAAACACTAGCTTGAAATACATAAGAAAGATTCTTGAAGCAATTGCATTGGCATTGAAATCCTACTCACTCTTACTCTAGAGTAACCTTCAGTGACCAGCCTGGGCCTCTAGGTGCAGCAGATACCCACAGACACCTGACTTTTTCCTGCTTTCAACCCACCCTTAAAATGCTCTCAGTGTTCCCCAGATCTCCAGCAGCAAAGAGGAAGTCCCTCATTCTCTACTCCCAAAATAATCCAAATGCCTCTAGGACCTTGGTAGGCTCTAAGACCTATTTAACTCTTTCTCAGCCTAGACAGAGTACCTTTTGAAATGCCCATTTGCCTGATCGCTACCCATTTCCACACATCTGGGATCATGGGGGAAGGATTTCCCAGGTCAGAAAGTTGTAGTTTCTGGGCAGCTTTGAACCCACCTGGCACCTTTCTTTCTCTTTTATTTTGGAAATTAGTCACCGGCAAAAACTGAAGGAGAATAACCAGCCACAGCACCAGTTCAAGTTGCATTTGCAGGATCACTAGCTGTAAAAGTTAACAACATTTCTTCAAGCCTTCACAGACCCTCTGTGAGGACACTGCAGCCCCCCAGGTGTCTGCAGACCTCGAGTTAAGAACCACTGGCCTAAGATTCCCATCTGGTTCTCCAAAGGAGGAAAGTGACAATTCTGATGCCCCTTGTTTTCCTGCCCAGCACAAATACTTGGAGAAGATCCTACACTGGACTCTTTCAGACATCGGGAATTGGAAGTATAATCTAGGGTCAATCCGAACGCAATCATAGGGTTTGATGTTATTGTGAATTAAAGCTTCGCACACAATTTTTGGCAAAAGGGAAGTCAATTAGAACGCAATCATGGGTTTGACGTTATTGTGAATTAAAGCTTCGCACACAATTTTGGGCAAAGGGGGGTCATTTTCGGGAAATGGAACGTTACTCCGAATGCAATGGGGATTCCTGTGAATTTGCTAAACAAGCGAATTTACAGGAATTCGCATTGGCTCCATTCGAAGTTTGGGAGAAATTCCTCCCGTGTGAAAGAGTCCACTATGTCACCTTTAAGCACTGTCTCCCCGTGTTGTGTCCACTTTCTTTGTGTCTCCAGTCTCACATGATTGCTATGTATTGTGGAACTAAGCGCTTTAATTACATTTACATTGCATATTTACATACTGTAATAACATCAATAGAAGTAATAATAATAATATATTAACTACTGTAGGCTTGCCTCCAGCTCCATCTGCCTCAGAATCAAGCTTTGTTGAGACTTCTGTGAGAGAACGAATGAGAGAGAAACTGAAAGCAGCACGGGTGAGAGTAAATGTATACAAGATTTCGTCATTCTTCTAAAATGAACTAAGGTGATAGAGGACCTGTTATTTGGGAAGCGAAACAAGGCCACACATAATAAGGGGGTGGTTTCTACATATTTAAGGGACTCCTTTGGTGTGCATAATTCTATAAAAATATAAATTATTGTAAACAAAAAGGAAAATACATGTTAAAAAAATCTAAATAAATGACCCATCTAGGACCTGTTTGCTTCTAGGGTTGAAAGCTAGTTCACTGTATTTTGCCAGTGTCAGGTCCTGCTGGCTAGATATCAAATGTAAGATGAATTAACTTAAAAGTAAAGGCTGGCAAGCTGTTCAGCAGTTATGATATTGTAACTGCTGGACTTAGGATATTGCAACCGCTAGGAATCCGAATTTACAGTCATGAATGAGATCAAATGTGACCCCCAAAACCTACCTTCACAGGCTGGCAGTGCTCCACCAAGTGTTTCTGAGGCACTGGGGGGGGGGGGGCACTAGGAAATGATGTATGCACCATGCTCATAGTTATGGAGTGATTTGGGATAAGTATTTGTGGTAGGAACTCAAGGAACTCCAGTTGTCTGTCCTCAAGGCATCCAATGATCTCCAGCACCAAAGAAACATTTCATCCAGGATGCTGTCAGGCTGCAAAAGTCACTTTGGGAAGGGCATCATCAGTGGCAACTATGATTATGGAGCTCTGTCATTGTAATTACAATCACAAATAAGATCACAGTCAAAAGGTGCTAAAGTTATAAGTAATTTCCAGTGGATAATGGGTGGCGAACCTATAGGGTTAAAACTGTTATTTCTATTTAGGAAAACTGGATACTACCATTATCTGGGTATAGTGCCCAATAACAATAAACAGAAGTAAGTTTAGTATAAACAAAAAAACCCAGTGTCTCAAACCAAAAAGTGAGAATCCACCTTTATTCAAGTGTGAGCACCTATGCCTTCCAGTCATCTGTCAACTTTTGCCAACCACATACTTTTCATAGGGTTTTCAATGAAGGAATACTCAGAGGTGGTTTGCCATTGCTCTCCTCTGAAATATAACTACAACACCTCTTATTCCTTGCAGATCCCATTCTAATACTAACCAGGCCTGATGGTTTAGGCTCCTTAGAGAGTCCTTAATCAGGTTTGATGGCAGATAGCCAGATCAAGAGATATAGTAGCTTTTAATTTCAGACTCCTTTCAGATAAAAACATCTTGTGATTCTCAGCCCTATAGTAGATGGTCTTGTTAATTTAAATAGGCAATTTAGGCCAAGTTCCTATGGAGCAGTGTAACTATGTCAGTAAAGAAGAAGGAGAGGGTGGTGTGACTGCAGTATTTCAGTGCTGTGGGAGCTGCAGTGAAGAGGGAACTGTCAGCAAAGCCATCTCTGTCAAGGGATAAAGTTGTCCTCTCAAGCTGCTTAGGAGCTGGCAGGACAGCTTTATCTCCCATAGGAGACTGTCTTTCCTGCTGTTCTCCGCACCTGCTGTTGCTGTGGCCTGGCTTGCTCGAAAAAGTAGTGTACACTGGCCCACCAACAGTACCAACAGGATTCCAGCCTAAAGCTTTACTGCCATTTAGGCTGTCACTTACTGGAATTTAAAAATGTGAAATTTACAACTGGTTAGAAACTTGGTGTCCGCTCAGCAGTTCCCAGAATGGGTTATTATGGTGTTAGTGGGGTGCTGGCAAATGGTGATGCAGAAAGAATAAAAATGAAAATTCCTTCTTTTTGTTTAGTCTAAAGCAGAAAGTACTTTACTGCAGGAATCTTCAGGCCCTCGTCCCCGAACTCTGAAAAAACTTGGAGCGAGGAAGGCACAAAGTAAACTGGATAATGAGGTGATTATAACTTGAACATTCCTGCATTGTTTCCCTTTGCTATATCAGAATGTTTCGCAAGAATGAGGTAGGTTATGATATGATTGCAAGGTTAATTAATTTATTATTATAATATTATTTATAGCATTATTTCTTTTTTTAAAAAAAAAAAAAGAATTTACTGGTTTATAGAAAGTTGCTCAATGCAGGCACAGTCAGAATCAATTAATTCCCCTTATTCCAACAATGAACATGGGAAAGACCAAATGTTGCATGATCCAGGATTATGATAAATAATAATAAGACCTTTCAAAATGGTTGTGCATTTGAACTAATGCTCCCAATCAGTGTGTTTTATTTATAACAGTACTAGCTGTGGGATCCAGTGTTGCTTGGGAGTTTCAATTGCACTGGAGGATAAGTGTCTATTGAGTGCTCAAGCATCCCTCATGTTGCACATCAGCCTCAATTGCTCTTTAGAGAGCATAGCTTTCCCATTTTGCTGTCCTAGGAGCCATAGGGAACTCTGGGATTTATAGTTTTATTAACTACTTAGATTTCTCTGCCAAAGAGCTCTAATGTTCTAGTTCAGTGGTGTGGGCTAGAGTTCTCCAATAGCAGAATTCTTAAGTACTGTACCTGCCTAATTCTCTCTCTTCTTTTGAAATGATTAAGTAAAAGTCAGCCTATACATCTATATAAATTTCTGTTTGTTACTGTGTCATGGGAAAATGGCTGAATGGTTTTCCACCAATTTTTTAGGTTATATCTGGGATAGTTTGGCTTAAAATACAGGCTATGTGGCATGAAATTTGGTATGGTATGATATGGTATGAAATTTATTGGAGGAGCAGTAAATTATTTTTTCATTCAAACAGAGCAGATTGCTTGGCAGCAGATAGGGAAAGATATGTTGTCTAAAGTGCAACTGAGACTGATGTGCAACATGAGGGATGTTTGAGCCCTCAATAGGCACTTATCCTCTAGTACAATTGAAACTAAACAGTTATTAATGGTGATTGTAGTCGATGTGGTATCAAACTGCCATATCTGTGTAGTGTTGATATATCCTAATTAATAAAAAAAATACTAGGATGAGGGAATTGGTCAGTAAATCCTGCACAGGAGATAATATTGGGCTTTCTTCCAAATTTCACAAAGCAAACAATACAAGACAAAATCTTCAACGTGGATTAGCTTCTTTATCAGTGTTATTTGGTGACTTGTATCTAAAAGTACCACTGACCACCACTGAAGGAATGAATCTTTTTTTGGTCAGTAATCAGAAAAGTAGAATAAAATATAGTGTCAAGAAAAGAATATTTATAACAGCACAGTATAAAATAATTCAAAACAGTGATACCTTAAGTGCTACACGAGCATCCTTCCCTGAGATTGCATCTGCATAGAATCTGGCTCCCTTAGCTATGATCTGAGGTGACTGGTCAGCAGATGTTAATTAGTATTTTTGTTGTTTTTCAGGACAGGTAGCCAAACTTTGTCTACTTTAAAGGTTTCTTCTTTCCTGTTGAAGTTGTCCAGGAGCTTATGGATTTCATTGGCTTCCCTGTGCATTGTTACTTGATAGTTGTTGGCATGGTCCAGAATTTCAGTGTTTTCAAACAGCATTTTATGCCCTGGATGGTTTATAACATGTTCTTCTATTGCTGATTTTTCTGGCTGACCCAATCTGTAGTTTCTCTTGTGTTTCTTGATTCATGTTTGAACACTGTGTTTGTTGGTCCCTATGTAGACTTGTCTGCAGTACATGGCATAGTGTAAACCCATCCGGCCGTGTGCTCTCTCCTATCCTTTGCTGAGTGTAGCATTTGCTGGATTTTCTTGGTCGGTTTGTGGACCATTTGGAGGTTGTGTTTCCTCACCAGTTTCCCTATTGTGTCTGTGCCTCCTTTGATGTATGGTAAAAATACCTTTCCTTTGGGTGGTTGTCTGTCTTCACTCCTATGGGTTTTTCTGGATCTGGCAGTCCTTCTGATGTCTGAGCTGGAGTACCCTTTGGCCTGTAGAGCCCAGTCTAGGTGCTTCAATTCATCTTCTGGGAAGTGGGTTTCATAGATCCTTTTTGCTCGGTCTACAAATGTTTTTATTGTTCTTCTTTTTTGTCCCGGGTGATGGTTGGAGTTCTTCTGTAGATATCTGTCAGTGTGTGTAGGTTTTCTGGATACTGTGTGGCCTAGCCATTGGTTCAGTTTAAAAATACAGTCAGGTCTTCTTGCTCATGGCTCCAGATGGTGAAAGTGTCATACATATATCAGAACTATGTTGTGGGCTTTTTTTGGTGCTGTTTTCAGGGCTTGCTTTTCAAAGTGTTCCATGTAAAGGTTTGCTATCACAGGGCTCAGAGGGCTTCCCATGGCTACCCCATCTCTCTGCTCATAGAATCAATTGTCCCAGTGGAAGTAGCTTGTGATGAGGCAATGTTTGAACAGGGCTGTGATGTCTTCTGGAAAAATTTGATGGATGAGTGCCATGGTGTACATTGTGTGGACTTTGGTGAACAAGGAGACCACATCAAAGCTGGTTAGTATGTCTCTGAGGTTGAGTTCTGGAGATGCCAGCCACAGCTGCTGATGAAACGTCAGGAAAAAACTCTTCTAGAACAATCCAAAAATCCACAAAAAACTAAACACAAAAGACTTTAGCAACTATAGGACTCGCAACATTAATTTCCCATGCAAGCAAAATTATGCTTAAAATTCTGCAACACAGATTCCAAACACATATGTAGAGAGAGATCCAAGAGGTGCAAGCAGGATTCAGGAAAGGAAGAGGCACTAGGGACCACATTGTAAACATACAATGTCTAATGGAGTGTACTAAGGAATTTAAAAAAAAACAGCAAAGATATTTAACTGAGCACTAAATTTAGAATCATCCAAGCCATTGTATTCCCCATCACTATGTAAGGATGTGAGAACTGGAGTATGAAGAAAATGAATAAAAAGAAAAATCAGCTCATTTGTGATGTGCTAGTGAGGAGTGCTGAGGATACCATAGATAGCAAAAAAGACAAATAAATGGATCCTGAAACAGCTCAACCTGAAATACCCCTAGAAGCCAAGATGATCAAATTGAGGCTGTTGTACTTTGGCCACGTCATGAGAAGGTACAACTCATTGGAAAAGACTACAAGTGCTTTTGGAAAAGGTAGAGAGTAGTAGAAAGAGAGGAAGACCTTGAAGGCATATACACAGTGGTAAAGGACTTCAGTCATTAAGACCTGGGCTAGCATTAAGGTCTCTTCAAAGCAAAAATGTTTCTAGAAACATAACTGTCATTTTGTTAATAACCTGCTGTAGCCTGAGTCTAGAGATAGAGATGAAAATGGAGTATTAACTTTCTCTGTAGATATTGAAATTCATTTTGTTACTTTAGGAACATAACATATTTTTGCATAAAATTGTCATGTTTGATTTAGTACAAGTACAGTTTATTCAGAATACAATTAGAAATTGAACTTAATTTAATTTAATTTAATTTTTGCTACAAATGGTGCATCAGGGTCCCAAAATATAAAGTTTGAGGAGCGGGGGGGGGGGGGCACCAAATAAAAACAAAACATCAGATTAGTAAACAGATAGAATTGTTTTGTCTCCACTAGTTCCCTCTAGCATGAAATAGACATAATGTACTCATTTCCATTAAACAACAACAACAACCAGGAATTGTTTTTATTTGATACTGTACATAGTCTTACATACAATTCTTTTTCTTACATTTTTAGTTTTTAGAAATGCTTTTGGTGCAGTCAGTATGTGAACACCTTGGCTTAAAGATTTTATTCATCTTTCTAAAAAATATAACTACTACAATGAATGCTTTCAATTTTGGTGGGAAGAAAGGCATTGGGAAAAAATGGGGAATTGTTTTTTCTCTCTTTGTGTATTTCCATACTTTCTCCTCCTGGTACTTTACATCTCTGCTTGAGCCACCTATCCTTATTTGGCTGTCTTTGACATAACAGTGGATATTAAAATTTATTAGTGGCAATGAAATTGAGCAGAATATGATCGAGCAATTGCAAAATTAGAGAATGTGGCAACACTAGAAAACTTAGTAGAGATTGCGTTTCTGAGACCTCCTTTACACCAGTCTCCTGTTTACATCATTACCACTATTTACTGTAAACTGTATAAAGACTATATTAGTAGCATAAAGTGAAAGAAATCAATATGTTTTGTGTTCATACATGCAGATGGGTGAAGGTGAATCAAGTGTAATGCAGGAGAATGAAAGCAAGGTATCTGCAAAAGTGAAGTTTCATGATTCTGTCAGAAAAGTCAAGCAGAGAGCACAGGTGAGGAGGATTAATCTTAAGTGACAACTATGTATGCATCATAGAATGTCTGTTTTATGGTTTAAGACTGATGTGCACACCATTGTGATGGGACTGAATTTTGTATGGCAAGCAACCTGAAAGCACGTAAGATTTGGAAATGTTAAAGTCATGCTGAAATACTCTATAGTGAATATAATATGCAATTCCAATTTAAATACATGGGGGCTAATCCAAATAGTCCCTCGTGTGCACTATCAGTTGGGTTCAACTTTTCACTCAGACTATGGCAGAGTGGGAAAGTACATGGTCAGGGTAAAATCCCACATGCAGAATCATCACAGGAGGATGTGGTGACTGGATCGATGTTTTTGCTGTTTTTTAGATTAAGGGATGCAATTCAGTGTTCAAACCAACCCAGTCTATCATCTGAATGCTTTAGCTATTAGAATAGAAATTAGTGTGTATATTTTGGATATAATTTATTTTCAGGATGACTAAATATAACACCCTGAATTTATTTTCAAACTGACTAAGTCTGAGTGAAGTTTCTCAGCCCTTTTTACTATTTTTATCTGCTTTGTTGTCACTGTGAAGGATGAATGAGAGCACTTGTTAATTTGTTTTGTTCAGTTGTATCTGCTTAATTTTCTCAAAAAGAATAAAAATATGGATTTTACCAATTTATTTGGATTTAAAATTACATTATGAATATCATCTTTAATAAAAATTACATTTTCCCATTAGGTTCAAACTGGTTATCCTTCTTCTGAAGAAGCCTATAATTTCTTTACTTTTGATTTTGGTCCTGAACCAGAGAGCATAGGGGACCAAACTGCTAAGAAGAAAAAGAGTGTATTGAGCACGGATAACAAAGAGGGGGAAGTTCAGGGATCAGCACTCAGCAGCCAAGAAGAACAAGGAGAGAGTGAAATGGTACAATTGAAACTACAGTATATGTGCTAACTTTTAGTGTTAATTGTTTTTTATTTTGTAGTAAATGAAATTTAGAGCCATGGTATCAGTACCTGGGGAGCAGTAGGATCATTTTCATGTACAGACCTTGGTATCTGTGGTGGATCTGTTCTGGACCCCTCCCCACCTCCTCCGGATACCAAAATCCATGGATGCTCAAACCTGTGTTGTCCCCAATAGCAGTGTAGCCACATGCATAGCCTGCCATTAGGGACAATGTGGGTTTGGCAGCTGCGGATGCTCAAATCCACAGATGGCAAGTCTGCAGATACCAAGGTCCCACTGTATGTTTACACATTGAGCATTTTAACCCTACTCAGGGATTCAGGATACAGTTAACCTGAATGTTGGAACAACGGCTGGTTTTGCTGCTCTCATCACAGCACTTGAAAAATACAATTGTCCATTGATAGTATGCATGTATTGTCTGAAAAATTGTGTGTTGATAGCATATTCTTCAGGTAATGTAACCTGCTTGCAAACAGATGTTGCTTTGTCTTGATGATTTTGCCTAAACCACTGGTTCTGTCATAAAGAAGCGTTATAAACTTTTAACATAATATGTGGTACTGTAGGAATATATGTTGGCAGATTTAGTGTCAAAAATGCAGCTGTGCCCTATGCCCAGATGAAGAGTCGGAACAGACACAGTAGTATATCATCCATGGAGGAAATTCTGGCATTTGGACACGTGGCACAAACTTTTTAATTTCCATTTCTGTATACATTGTGTATTATTGGCATTGGGATACCACTGAAAGTGTCTTGCACTTTAACAAAACATTGAATTGGATGTGATGCCATGGCCTCTTGTTAGGTGTTGTTTTGCACATTTGGGGTGCACATCAGCATTATTCATTTTCAATTACACTGGGTATTACTGGTACTGAGTACTGACAGAATCTTGTACTCACCGGAGGTGCTGAGAGAGATGAACTGGTATGCCAGTTTGGACATGCTTATTAAGGTCTGGATGACTGGTGTGGTGTGGCCCAAGGTTTATTGGCACAATAAGCTCTGGTTTTTGTATTATTTATATACCATGTTTGATGGTATCTTTTGACTAGACAGAATGTTGAGCTGTATGCAAAGCTGTGGCATCTTATTGAGGCTATTGTCCTTGAGGTTTAGGTTGTCTAAATCTTGGTTTAGGGTGCCTGGTTGCTTCTCTCTAGTTGTGACTTCATTTATAAACATTTTAGCAAATAATAAGTATATGGTTGACTATACTTGATGCCCAAACTGATGGTTTAAGTGTGTGTCCATGGTCTCTGGGTCTTACCATCCCCTTTAGCCAATTCATCTTCTTTGTTGTGCTCAGCTTGTGGCTTTGGTAAGAATGTTGATGGTTATGATAATTTCTTAGAAGCTTTTTTAATGAGGAAAGGGTCAAAGTATTTTACATTCAATATGTATTCACATTTGTATTTTTATAAACTGTGATTCCATATATGGCCTCAGTTTTGCTACAGATCTACCACCTGTTGTTCATTTCTTGATGTGCACACCTGGTTAAGAAATCACACCTGGTATTATACATTGTGTGTGCTAAGAATGTTTGCCCGGTCTGTCTTCTGCCCTCCAGAGGGAATTGCTTACTGGGATCCATATTATAAAATAATATGGGCCGATGTATACATTTTCAGGATTTCATAAGTGCACTATTTTAATGAGTCTGCAAGGCTTTCTGAAAGTGTGCTGCTACAAAATGGACATAACCTACATGGACAAATAGTCTCACCAATATAAGGTAGCTTCCTAGGTATAGATATAAAAGGTGCAACGATAGCCTTTGTGGTGAAAATGCTTAAGATTAAATTTTGCCTTATTTTAATCACCTGTACAGTTTTATGCATTTTTTTTTACTGTTTTGTCTGATCTTGGTGATTATTTGTAGGTACCTTTCTGGGACCAAGGTAAACATACCGTACTTACTCCTCTTGGCATTCTTTCATCCATATTATTAGGGGAAGTTAACAGCTTTACCATTTCTATAGTATATGAAACAAGGTATTTATTTATACTGCAACTTGTATTCCTTTTCATCTGTCTTTTTTCCAATTTGTATGTAAAATACAGGATGAAGAGGAACACCTTGTTTGTGATAAAGATGATGATGACCTATTTATTTTAGAACAGACAGCACTTGATTTCCTTGTAGTTAGACCTGCAGAATATGAAAGCTACTCTGGACGGGTGCAGAAAGAGAAAGAAATGTTCTTCATTCCCAGTATGCTAAGAGGTACACACATTCTTGTGAGGTTTTATGAGATGCAAACTACTAACATGCCACCTACAACAATTGTAATTCTCATGCAAGTAGAGTTAAAGTACAAATTGTTTCTGAAATGACTTCAGTATGAATTATTGGAGGAGATTCAGGTTGGTGTACAATAAAATCATTTTGAGATGATTCCAGATGAATAATTTGTCCAAGGCATTGCCAAAAATCCATGGGCTCATTTAGACTACAAAATTATGGTGCTATTGTTCCACTTTAATTGCCACAAGATGCTGGGATTTGCAATTTAGGGAGGGACCTTTAGAATTCTCAGCCAGAGCGTTCTGTAATGTCTCATGGGAATACCTGTCCCAGGATTCCATAGGATGGAACCATGACAGTTAAAGTGGAGTTTAAATGCTGTAAGTGTAGTAAGAATGGACCCATGGTCACTCATGGGACATCCAATCTCTTGGATGTCTCAGTCTTCAGTTATTTGAAAGTTATATATACAAAGTTAACAGAAACATATTATTAGTAAATAGTTTTTACTGTGTATAAGAGATGGAAATAAATTTCCTTGGATTTGACAGTCTTGTTGGAGGCAGGGCTTTTTGTCTTCTTTGTGACTTGCTGTCACCGCATTTTAAGCATAAGTGCATTTGCTAACCTCTTCAGTTGTTTTGGCAAATAAAGTACACATGAAACATTGTGCCTATTTTAAATTCCAAATGACTGAAATGTGCAGCATTGAAAAATATATATGCAGAAACATTTTAGTCAGTAGAGAAAAGTTGTGGATAAATGAGGAAAACTACTAAATAAATGCACAGGTTAGGAAAAAATGCATTGAAAATTGAGAGAATTCGAGCGTAGGAAGAAAGCAAAAGATAGAAAAGAAAGATGAGAAGAAAATACTATTCAGAAAAAGTCACTGAAATCAAAAGTGAGACATTTTCATGTCCTTGGTCTGTGTGTGTGTGTGTGATATCACTCTTTCTTTTAGTGCCTGCCTCATTGAAGGTACCTGAAAATATGCAGCCAAGGTACCTGGAAGATGAAGGTCTATATGCAGGAAGGCGCCCCATTGTATCACTGTCAAACCAAAATATTATAGAGAATAGGATACTGAAGCAGGAACAGGTAAATTGTCTAAAGTATTGATGCTTTTTTCTTCTTTACTCTTTTGAAGTGGGAATAATAATGATTCAGTGAGAGGCACCCAGTCAGAAATTCTCAAATGACCCATTCAAACAGTGTCACACTATGTCTTTATAACATAGAGGAGTCCCAGATGATGGAATATAATACAAGAATAGAATAGAAAGATGTATCTTTATGCTTTTCTGTATCTTCTTGAACACTCACTTTCCTTGGCATTTGAAGAGTTTTGTAGCTTGCAAAGGAACCTAAACCTTTACAGGATGATGCAGTCGAGCTAGGGAAATTTTACTTAACCCCTATTGACTTCATTGTTGTTATGCCAGTTAGTGAAGCATATTTTAAATTGTTGAATTTTCATTTTCTTTCCTTCTTGACAAAGATTTCTTGTATAGTGTTGGGGAGGGGCATGATTTAAATATGCCTATAAGCTTAAGCCCAATATATTATTAGAAAATATAATTGTATAATTTAGAAGTGCTGATACATTTTTTTTAAAAAAAGCTGTCACCACACCTAGAATTATCTTGCAAGGAATACTTCATTGCAAACCCCTTAGAGAGACCCAGAATAATTATATGGGGTTCAAAATGCTTATGTAAGAAATTCCCTAATTAGAATTGTTTAAAAAACACCATGGTAACATCAGAAAGGTAAGCATGGTATGTTAAGTAAATGTTCACTATACACATCATTGACCACCCCACTCACCCCAGCCAGTAAAGGGTGATGTTTAGAGGACTGGAGTGTAATTGGGAGTAACTGAGTTCAAATCCCAATGAGTCAATCACTATTTCTCAGTCTAACCTACATCACAGGATTATTGTTACAGACATTATGATTATGGATACATAAATCTTGTACAGAGGTTGTTCTGTAGGTGTATGCTAGGTTTTGGTTTTCTAAAGAATACTTTAGTTCTGCAAAATATTTCTGTCAAGTTAGAAGCATTTTATTCTCTGATATTTTTTCAGGGGAAAAGGTGGTTTGGAGATGATGGCCAAATTTTAGCCTTGCCCAATCCAATTAAACAGTCCCTGACTAGACCACCAATATTTCCAGCTGAAGAAGGTAAAGAATCAGAGTTAGTGACGTTTTATAAAAAGGTGAGTTTGTTGCATCATTGTATTAGGTCTTTCCCTATAGAGTATCATATTAGGAGGAATCTTAAATATCAGAAATTTTTCAGCATGGAAAAAAATTAATGGTTGCCTAGGGGAAATAGATATAATAATGAGACCCTCCCCTTTTCTGCATCACTTAGAGGGTTTTACCTTTAGCCTAGAGGAACAACTGCTTGCATAGCTAGTTTGGTTTCCAAACCTTTCAGCAGCATATGGAAGCAAGTTTGACTTTGGACTGTTTATGTTGTCTGTAGTACTGTAAGCAAGGGACTGCTTACCCATGAAGGTTCTTTACATCTGTAGTGCACGTGAAGATGCTTGTATATATCCTGACCCAGCTGTCTTCCAGTCATGTTGTCTACGTTTTTGTTTTGTTTTTAACTTTTTTTATTTTTGTCTTTTTGACAAATGAATTGTGCATCCAACAAAAATGTTGTGTGAAGTCCTGTGTTTAATTGGAGTGGGGGGTGATATTGGGATGCCCAAGTGGAATAATTTAAAAATGCTTTCTATTTTCTGACTTAAGAGAAAACTTAAACTAATCTGTGGGAATACCCCAGCTCTCCAGATGCTGTTGAACTGCAGCTCCCAGCAGCTCTAGCCATTATAGGTAATGGCAAAAAATGCTGTGAGTTCCATTCTAAGAACATTTGAAAAAGAACCATTCTTATTTTAACTAGACAGGAATCACAGTTCTGAGTCTAATATATGGCAGATAAGGTGGAAAGAAGAGAAACAAGATCACTTGTGGCTTATTAATTCATGATGTATGTTTGAAAGGGAGCAAAGATTTGTCCTTTATAAAGAAATGATGAAAAGTGAATTGATGGCTGTGGGTACTATCCAACATTGTACTCCTTTGGCTATAGCAGCGGAGTCTAATGGTGATGGACGAGGGTGATGCCTCTTCCCTGCTACTGTCTCCCAAGTGCACCCAATATAGGTGGTCTTTTCATACTACACAGTCATGGATGTGTCCTATGGGATCCTGGGGTTTGTACTTTTGTGAAGTACTAGAACTGGCTGAGAATTCTCAAAAACCCTCCCTAAGTTGCAGATCTGAATATTTCACAGAATGGGACCATAGCATTTAAAGTGGAAACTTAGCACAATAATTGAGTGATATAAAAAGCTACTTGCTTGTTGGAGTGGAACTGAAATAGCTCCAGACCCAGTTTACAAGTGGTTTGGAGAACTGCAGGAGAGAAAGAAGGAGAAGAAATATTCATTGCCCTGGCACTCCAGTGCCAGTACAAAGCTGAATTTTGGCCTATGTCAGTGGTTCTTAAACCTGTGGTTCACAGACCCCCAGGAGGCTGTGGTCCTCATAGGGGCTCCGCAAAAGCTTAAAGGGTGCTCAGCTCACATCCTCCTAATAGCAGAGCATCCTCATGATAGGAGCCAATGTAAACGCTTGCTGGCAGGATGGGTCTGCACATTGCCTTTCAGTCCACACCAGCCACAAACTGGTGGGAAGAAGCAGGAGAAAAGTCTTCCCTCCACCTCTGATGAGGGAAGTTTTAATAGGTAATGTAATTGTTAATGGTTTAGATCAGATATTATCAATCATCATTATCATTTGGGTTTGAATCTTGAATAAAGTCTTAAGAGTCTGCGACAACAAAATAGATTTAAAGGTCTCGGGTAAAGAAAAAAATAAGTACTGGCTCATGCATTTTCAAGCTTCAATGTACACATCAGAAAACTTCTACTTGTAGTGCATGTTTGATTATAGAAATAAGTTTAAGATTGTTTTAATGTTGCTTTTATACTGTATTGTGATTTTAAACTGTTGTACTCCTGCCGTGATCCATGGGGAGAGGCGGGAAATATTATTATTATTATTATTATTATTATTATTATTATTATTATTTTCATTTACTTAATCATTTTAGGCGATAAAGATGAAGCTTGCCAATCAGTATATTGTTGGATCAGATGATCCTCAGGGACAGTTTCAGCTGGATGTTGATATTTCTGGATTGATATTCACTCACCATCCTTGCTTTAGCCGTGAGCATGTCTTAGCAGCTAAACTGGCACAGTTGTTTGATCAGTATCTATCAAGAAGACAAAAAAATCTCACCAAACTTCTTACAGATAAGGTAATTTCATCGTTTTCCATTCCTTTTTTTGAAAAAGGCTTAGGCACTTAACAATAAAATAGAGACAGATATCTTAATTAATTCCAGGGATATGTCATATTTTTTATTGAATGTCTAAAACATGCGTATGTTTACATTATAGGATAAAAAAATAGTATTCTCCTCCAAAACATGCATGGCAGGGGGTTGGACTGGATGGCCCTTGTGGTCTCTTCCAACTCTGTGATTCTATGATTCTATGAAAACACCATTTTAGTGAACAGTCTGAAGATAAATAAATAATTAGGTATTGCTTATTGTCACTTATCTTCAAGCTCCTCCAGTAGCTATTGACCCAACAACTATGATATCATGGAATATTAATTAGCATTCTAGTCAGTGTAGAATGATGGTAATGGGATGGCCTAGGGAAACCTGTTCCCAAATGTGCCTCATCTATCACGTCACAGATTTAGGTTTGTCAGGTTACTATGTCTGAACATAAGCTCCTTCATCTGTCATACACTAAGTAATTAATTTTTTAAAAAAATTCTTCTCTTATTTTTTTAAGTTGCGTGCACTCAGAAATGCTTTACAGAGTATTTTGGATACTAGTGAGAGTGGAATTCTTAACCCAGTCACACAGCAAAGCATAACGGAATATAAGCTTGAAATAAGGTGAGCAAAAAAACTTTTCATAACATTTAATTTGTAGAGGATGTAAAGCTATTCAGATTGACATTGGAAAGACTGTCTCTTGTAAAGCAATTGAGTCTAGCAAGGGAGAGAATTCACCCTTTCACTGAATTCATCATAAAAAAATCTCCCTTCTCTTGCAAAACATGAATTTCGTTTGACTGCAAATTAGAGATTTGGGTGAACTGAATGTAGCTCAGGATCTTTTCGTTGGTTTTTAAGTGATTTCAGTAGAACATCAAGTGTTTCTGGTGTTCTGTCATCAAACAGCCACTAAAAATATTAAAAATATAAACATTTAAATTTTATACTAGAACCAGTGTGCTATAGTGGTTTGCATGTTGGACTATGGCTCTGTAGAGCAGGGTTTGAATCCCCGCTCGGCTGTGGAAATCCACTGGATCACCATGGACAGTTCATACTCTGTCAGCCTTAGAGGAAGATAAAGGCAAACCTCCTCTGAATAAATCGTGCCAATAAAACCTCATGATAGGGTCACCTTAGAGTCACAGAAGTTGGAAATGACTTGAAGGCACACAACAGCAATAAATATTTTGTAGTAGGGAACACTCCAGAATGGCAAGCAGTGTAGCAAGGGCACAAATCTGTAGGAATCCTATGAGGGCATCTTTCATAAGCATTGTAGCCCCCTGTGCCATATTCCATGCTGTGCTAAGGTTGGGACAGCTTCTCTTAAGTTCCTGCTACAGGATGAGTCTCTCTTAACTGGAATTCCAAAATCCAAAACATTCCAAAAAATCAAATCTTTTCTCATGGGTGGCTGAGATACTGACACCTTTGTTTTCTGATGATTCAGTGTACACCAACTTTGTTTCATGCACAAAATGATTAAAAATATTGCATTTACGATACAATAAAATATTGCATTTATAATAAAATATTGTAATATTATCTTTAGGCTATGTGTATAAGGTGTATATGAAACAGAAATTAATTTTGTATTTAGACTTGATCCCATCTCCAAGATATCTCATTATTTGCATAAATGCAAATACAAAAAATAAAAAATAAAAATAAAAAACTCCAAAATCCAAAGTACTTCTGGTCCCAAACATTTCTTATAAGGCAGACTTAATCTGTACATCTTTCTGTCTGCACAGAGGTACATAGTGGGGAAGAAGAGATGGGAAAGCCCCACTGAGTAAGTGGCCTTTTCCTTTCATGAGTTTGGATCCAAGTTTGGATTCATAGCCCCTCAGAGGCATGGCTTCAGACAGCAGAAATGCAGTTCTCTGGGGCCTCATTGTGTTATTAATTTGGCCAGAATAATACTTTTTGCGTCTCTATTCACAAACAGATCATTAAATATTTGGTGATGAACAAACTGACATGCTATTTTTAGAAAAAACAATAATAAAATAGCAAATTAATATATGGCTTTAGTACGTATTACTTCACAGTGTCACCAACAGTGCATTTTATGCGTGCTGACTAACATACCCATGAGTATGAATTTCCAGCTCAAATTTAGCAGGGCTTGCACATATTTGTGGGCTGGATTGCAGCCATACCATTAACATGTTCTTCATCTTGTGTTTATAATGAATCTTATTTGTGCTGGAAAGCTCAAGGGAAGCAACTAATTTCTGGCCAACTGTGAAGAATCAAACTAAGCAGACTGAAGGTACATCTGTACTGCAGAAATAATTCAGGTTGACACTACTTTAACTGCCATGGCTCAATGCTATGGAATTTTTGGAATTGTAGTTTTGTGACACATTTAGCCTTCTCTGGTGCCACAGCACACTGCAGTTCCCAAAATTCGATACCACTGAGCCATAGCAGTTAAAGTGGTGTCAAACTGGACTATTTCTGCAGTGTGCATTCGGCCCAAGCTCACAGTGTGATCTGTATCCACTACTGGTTAGATAATCAGACTCTGAGAAGCAAATTTAACATACTTGTTAGCCATAAAGCTGACTGGATAACTCTTGTCCAGTTGTACCTCTATCAAACCTTACTGAGAGTGCGATTGTAAGATTTAAGATAAAATGTCCAAGGGAGGGTAATGTGTACCTTCTGATTTTGCAGGAACTGCAAATGTGGGGTAAAAATTACCATAAATAAATAAATAAATAAATTTTGAAATCTTGAATCCTTTTATTCTTACACTTTAATTAGCTGTAGTACCCAATATCGCTCAAAAGAACTGTTAGTGATCATTAATGATTACTCAATTTCAGCTGATCTGGAGGATGTGTCTTTAACTCTGGGTGCTCAGGTGTTCCTCACATTGCACATCAGACTTAGTTGCACTGAGCATTCCTTTGCTCATTAATCACATGCCTCTACTCATCAGACTCTGTTCGAATGTAAAAACCCTTGGGGGATCCTCCCAAACCACCATCACCCCAAAATGAATTTTGTGTACACCATGTAGCCTGTATGTTAAGTGAGAATATCCCAAAGATCCTCTGCAAATTTGGTGTCAATATGTTGGTTTACATGTGACGAGAAACAAAGAACAAGACAGAAACTTAATTTTCTGGGCACTTCCAGTGGAAAGATCAAATGAAAATATTGATAACAAATATTTGCTCATAATGGTTTCTGCAGCTTTACTTGATACTAGATACTAGAGATATGTCTCTACATGCCCGCCCACCCACCCACCCACATAATGCAGTTGCAGGGTTATTTGACTGGGCCAACCATTTTTCCAAACAAAATGTCCTGTGACCTGCACATATAGGGAAAAATAGGTCTACCCATTTTTTTCTCTTGTGAGAAAAATACTAGCTTGGAGGAGGCAGTTTTTAGCAGGTAGACAGCTTACAGGAAAAGGGTTAAACATATTTACACATTCACATAATTCTGCTCTGCCATGGTAACTGTCATTATCGCACTGCACTTGTTAGATTGTCCCTGAAGTTCAGTATGATTTAGATCATTGTAATTATTTAATATTGCTGACTAGAACATTTGACATTCAATAATTTAGAATGATTAAATGTTCAGAATGGTGTTCCCACTAATGATGTCTATGTGCGCAGGCAGACAAGAAGACTTCGTGATGCTGAGCAGGAAAAAGATCGAGCCTTGCTTAAGGCTATTATCAAAGTTTGGAAAGAAATGAAGTCCCTACGTGACTTTCAGAAGTTCACTAATACACCCTTGAAGCTCTACTTGAGGAAGTATGTTTTGAAAAATAATTACTTTGCTTAGCAGCAGCAAGTCCACAATCACAGTTTGGTACAGGTTTGGTTCTTATTGACATGGCACACTTCTGTAACCACTTCAGCCTTTAAACAGAACTAATATGATTTATTATTCTCATGGAGGATTTTTAAAATAAACAAACAGCACAATCATTTCATACATTGTCTCTCCAAACCCATTCTTCTCTAGTAGCTCAGTCGGATATCATGGTCAATAATACTGAATCCACTTAGAACAGTTCACCTCTTCAGAAATTTCTATCCGGCTAGAATTCTTTTCCTATATATTTTTCTAACTGCAGAGTTTTTGATCTATGGGAACATTTAATCAGAGTTTACACACAATTTGGGTTGGTACAGACTGAATATACCGTAAGGTTACAATTTCAATTAAAAACTAGCTCAAATATATTATAGATATTGTCTCTATCAGCTTTTCCTCCTCTGGTCCTTTCCAGTTTAAGTGATTTTGTCACTGATAAAAAAGATAGCCAATTTTATCTGAAAATCTTTTTGTTTGCGTGCACATAACATTGAAAATAATGCCATGTACAATAGTAACCTCCTCATTTGGAGAAACATTTGGATTTCTGCCCAGTTTTATGTTTTTCATTGGGATTGGAGAACCAGCTTGAGGAATTTAAAGCCCTTTGATAAATAGTGTGTAGTGTGTTGACAAATTTATTTTTTTAAAGGGAAGAAGTTAACCAAAGGTTGCATGAGAAGGAATATGAGGCAGAAATTCAAGCTGAAATAGCTGAACTGTTAGAAGAAAACAATGAAGACTATGAAAAGAACATGGAAAAATATAAAACTGAACTACATGAATGGAAATCTTGGAAGAAAGCACAGGTTGATGAGTTAATATCGTTGTGTGTTTGAAAGTGTGTTTGATCCTTTTTCACAATGATAAGACATGGCAATATAAAATGTGGGAATAGTGACTGTGCAAATTGATCAGGTGGATATACTGTATGTATATACCCTACTATAAGTTAACCTCATGTATAAGTCGATGATAGGTTTGGGGGCCAAAATTAGGATTTTGATATGACCCATGGATAGTTCGAGAATAAAAGACCACAACAACAGAAGTCCGTCATAGAGTGTCTGGTTCTGGGACTTCCAATTAAGCCGGGATTTAGCCCTCACTTCCGCCAGCCGAGGATGAAACATTTGTGACTAGAGTCTTATTCATCCTCGGCTACTGCACTTGGCTGTGCAGGAGCCAAGGATGAAGCATCCTCTCAGCATGCAGTCGCCTCAGTGGCTGCATGTCATCAGAAATGGCTATGCGTGTCAGTGTTGACACGCATGTCATAGGTTTGCCATCAGGGACCTAGGTCATGGTGCATGGAGTGGTCCTCAGAATTTCAGCCATTTGGCTACTATTAATCGTGTTATGTCACTGCTAGTAACTTCTTCATCTAATTTCACTTTGACCCAACTGTCTACATTCCCATCCCTAGCAGTGGGTACTGTATACAGCATATTCCTGAAATTCTTGATAATGTCCCCATTAATCTGCTGTAAGAAAGTTGCAATTCATGAAAGCTCACACTGTAACATACTGTTTAGTCTTTAAACTGCCAAAGGACTCTTCGCTTTTCTTCACAGTTCACCATCTAGACTGCAACTACAGAACACAGTGGGATATAATAAGTCACTGTTTATTTATTTTATATTCTTTGAAATAGGAAGGGAAGAAGGAACAAATCGCTGAAAAGACAAATGGATAGTGCATCCCTTGGTAGCGTGTGGTATTGTGGTGATGAAATGCTAGACCCAGAGCAGCATTTCCCTGGCATTTAAAGTTTTTTGTTTTTGTTTTTGCAACAGGCAAAGATCTTTTAATTGAATTTAATTCCATGTTTTTAATTCATGTTGGAAATAATTTTGTTGCCTGCTTCTTTTACTATTCTTTATCCTGTTATCCTGTTGTAGCATGAGCTTTCATAAACTTAGAGGCTATACAGATGGGTGGCATGGAGCTGCCCCATTTGCCCCGGATCAGTGCCACAGCAACCGCACGCAGCAGCACCGATCCACTCCCTGGAGGAAGCAAAAAGAAGCCACCCCAAGCACTTCCCTGGAAGGAGCATCATAAGTGCCATGGTGCGGCATTATCATGCCCCTTCCATGCTGCACTATTTGGGTGCTGTGCCACAGTGGCATCATCATGGCATGTGCCGTGTAAATGGGTGTGCGCCAAAACAGCGCCATGGGGGCAGGTTCATGGCGTCGAGCATGCAGATGCTACACTGTGAGTCAGCCCACAGGCCAGCCTTTCGGGCCGATCTGTACAGGCCCTTGGTCATATGCAACTGATGAATTAGACTGAGGCTTGAAACAGATGGCCACAGCAGACCCAAACTGGCAATGCCAGGAGTTAGATTTAATCTGTTCCTTTTTGATCTGGTCCTTTAGACCAGATCACAGTGCTGGAATGGCTTTCAGTTACTTTGGGAGTGTGCATCATTTGAATGCCACACTCTCAAAGCGGTCAGAAGTTGCCTTATTTGCCTGGCCCATGCATTTTGGGCCTGAATCTACGACAGCTCATTCTACAACTTCTTTCACAGTCTCAAAGATGCTAAAAAGATCCCTTCACATACTGATACTCCAGACAACACAGCTGTGTCTCAGAATTCTAGAGCTGGAAGTTTTGGTTTAGTATTAAGAGTTAGTTGTGATTGTCTTTTAAGGAAATTGTCTTCTCTGGAAATGATACATGTTTATAAATTATATAACAATGTGTAACAGTTGGAACAGTTTGACATTCTTATTGTATAATATGCATTAAACTCAAAAGGAACTAGACATTAGAAATACCAAAACTTTGTTATGTTAGATATTTGGCATTTTAATTAGTTCAATTTGATCATTTCCAAGTTATTAGAAATATTGAATTGAATGGTATTGTTTATGTGTTTTTGATAGTGGGAAAAATAATTTTTAATGCCCACAGAAAGGCAAGAAGAAGAAAAAGAAAAAATCAAATCAAAACTCAGCAGATGAAGAAGAACCAGAAGAATCTCAATGCTTAGATGAACCTGTAAAACCCATTCCTCCACAAGTGGTTGATAGGCTGCAGATAGAACAGCAAGTTCGAGAGAAAGCTGCAGATATTAGAAGAAAACCAGGAGAGCCTGTTTTACTTCCTGAATTGAGCCTGACAGGGAATATCACTCCTAATGACCTTTGTCCTAAGTGAGTTTGCAGTTCTAGTTTTTGTGAACATAACAGACAAACTTCCTGAACCATGGTACAGAGAAATGTTTGAACTTGGGTCTCCAAATCTAAGTGCAGCAACTTCTGCACATGAATTGTTATTCGTTGATTACTCTTAAAGTGTCTATGAAATCCTCCCGCCATCACATAGGAGAAATGTGACCTCAGTCCCAGTCTGTTGTTTTAACAACAATCAAAAGTGCCAGAGAAAATTATCTTTTGTATGTTATTAATTTTGTGGCACTTTGTCCTTTCTGACAATTTTTAATGCCATAAGATTCTGTTTATGTTATGATCATGTTGAAATTTTGTTCAGACTTTTGTTCCATCTCATTAAATACTAAGCTGGAACAGCAGTTGCCTTCGATAAATATACTTTAAATGTTTAGGATTGGGATTGGTAGATTCAACCTTCAAGATCTCTTTGGGGAGATCTATCAACAATATATTATATGCCTTCAAGAACTGGGAGTTGAAAATTGTGTTACACTGGAGATTCTCCAAAATAAATTTCTATGAAATGTATTGTCACATTGCCTGGGATTTTAGTTGTTTTTAGAGCAAAGGGTGGGTTCTTGCTTGTTCCTCTAGACTGCCAGGTCCCTTTTTCTGTTCCGGATAAGACATTATAAGATGACAAAAGACTGTGTGGTTAAGAGCTGTACTCTTAAAGCATCTTGAAAAAGTGGTTGAACAGACTCAGCAATATTAAAATGTGATTCTGACATTTTCACTGTCTTCAGTAGAGGTAGTTTTGAAGGAGAGCAAGGTTAACATTAATGTTCCTATATGATGCAGATGTGGATTTCTTAAGCACACCTTTCTCGTCTGTCTCCTGCGTGGAAGACTGTTACTATGAAATCCTCATGGCCTCTTGATATTGTACTTTTAGCGCTGGACAAATAAATACTCACTAGTGCTGTGCTCACTAAAGAGTACATATGGATGACAGCCTTTGGTCCTTAGTATAGACTGATCTACAGGTTATATTTTTTTTTGAAAGAGATGTGTATACAGTCAACTTCTCCATGGATCAAGCATCCATGGCTTGAATATATTTTTAAAAATATATAAATCCAAAAAGCAAAACTTGATTTTGCCATTTTATGTGAGTTACACCATTTTACTAAGCCATTGTATTTAAGGGGACTGAGAATCCACAGATCTTGGTATCCACGGGGGGTCTTGGAACCAAACCCCAGTGGATAGGAAGGGCCCACTGTACTAACATAAAGTTGCCTTAGTTTTGCCAGTTCCTTCCTCTGAAATATAGCTAACAGCACTTGACCTTTGTTGGTGGTCTTCCATTCAAGTACTAACCAGGGCCTGTTATCTTTAGGGTGTTTAGGATGGCTGCCGGGGGGGGGGGGAATAAATGAATAATAGTAAAAATTGTGCAGACATTTTAAACAAGTTGCCATTAGTATCTTGGTCTAATATTTTACTGTACATTCTATTTAATTATCTTCCCCTCCATTATTGGTGATGCCAGTGTCTTGCTGTAATGATACATAGCTAAAAGTGGCTTGAATTGATTTTACTTGTAATATTATTGTCTTGTCAATTGTCATCTGTAGCTGTCAGATTTGAGAGAAGTATGACAGTTTTGAATATCACATTTTGATTGTCAAAAATTGATTCGCAAAAACACTTGAAAAATGTATAGATGTTCCTGTGTAGTTCTTTTACTTTTTAATTGAACTTTCACATATGAAGTTACTAGTAGATTATCTTCCAGGTAGTGAAATTAAAATACTTTATAATCCAGTCTTGGAATAGAAGAAGCCATTAACTGAAAAATACATTGCTTCAACATTTGAACAGAATCTCTTCTTTTTACATTGCTTTTTCTTCAATATCTGATCCATCTATAGGAGTGGGTGGATCATAGCCAGCAGACATATTTGTCCTTTTTCAATAGAATATACAGATCTAAAATTAAATAATCATAAACCCAACTGCATCTAGACTTTTGGACTTTTGAGATGAACAAAAGATGTTAGCTGCACTATTTTGGCTTTCTTTACATTAGTTTTAGGCCTGTACACTGTAATCAGCTATTGTGACCAGTTCATACAGATCCAGGTGTAAGAGACAGGATGTGATCTGCCTTTTCTTCATGGTGGATAGAGGATGTTTCAGAGATAAGACAGTTTCAGCTGATAGACAGACAGGTTGGAAAGGCACAGTATCCTTTTAATGGAAGAGGAAAATGTAATGCATAGTATTATCTGATAGTTAGGTTTGCTTATTGGTCATATTTAAATCTTGTTCATTATTCTGAAGTCTAAAAATATTTTTTCAAGGAAATATATATGTTTTAAAGTAAGCATATTTTAACATCTTTTCTAGGGCTGAAGTTTTAAGACGTGAAGATGTAAAGAAACGGTCTTTGTTCATAAAAGTTCTTTTCAATTCCAAAGAAGTGTCAAGAACAATTTCACGGCAAATATGCTCAGATTTCAGAATTCATTTTGGACAAATTTTCAACTTGCAAATATTCAATTGGCCAGAGAGTTTGAAACTACAGGTAGGCTATGGTTCATTTTTAATAGTTCCATACATATTGTTGTTTGTTTTTGTGTGCCTTCAAGTCATTTCCAACTTAGGTAAACCCTTTGGTTGGATATCATAGCATTTTCTCCTTTTCAGGGGGGTTTGCCATTGCCTTCCTCTGAGGCTAAGAAGATGTGGCTTGCCAAGGTGACCCAGTGGGTTTCATGGCTGAGTGGGAAATCAAACCCTGGTATCCAGAGTCAAACCACTGTACCACCATGGCTCTCTTTCTACACACACATACACACACGCACACATTTTGTTATGAGTCATGAAATCAGCATTAACGTATGGCAAGCCTGGGAATGAGAGGCCTCCAAGAGAACCAATTATATTGACAGCCCTGCTTAATTTTTGCAATCTCAGAACTATGGCTTCCTTGACTACACTGTGCGGCTTTGGATTTTCCTTTCACATCTGAGTATATCAGCAGCTGAATATTCTTTTGGCTTGAATCCAGTTCCATCTTTAGCACAGCACTCTTTGTAGGGTCTCTTTGCTGTTTTCTAGATAGCTGGTTGAGTGCCTTCTTACCTGATAGTCTCATCTTCCAGCATTATCTCTTGCTTCCTTTTGAATTGTCTCAAAAGGAGACACAAGTGGTTTATCAACATCTACTGACAAGAGTTAACTAACTGAGAGTTGTGTCTGAGAGATCCTCTGTCAGTGTCAATCCCAACTACCGTTGCTGCCCAGTAATTTTCCATCCTGGTTTTGCCCACACCATTAGAACTATTAGTTGTTTTATGATGCATCCATTATTCCCTGAAGAGGATAGATGCATCTGAATTTAATTTCTCCACTTTGAATATTGTGCGGGCTTACAAGGTATCTGGACTCTTGATACAAGCCAGTCTCTAGAAAGTTTTATTCTCGGATAGCCTCGCACTCTCAAATCCTCTCACCACATGAAAACGTTCTTCTGAGATATATGCAGAGAGAGAGAGAGAGAGAGAGAGCAATGTTGCATACAGCTGATGCTGTGAATACTATCAAAAGTTATGAAGAGGTCAGTCAGTCAAACTTTATTGCTTTTGTCCAATAACCATTGCATAAAACAATGCCACAATAACAACAAAATAATACATATCATATACCCTATATTAATAGTATGATTAGACAGAAATTTACAACTTACAAAATTTAGCAATTAAAATTTAAAATTGTGTGAGTGTGTGTGTGTGTATAACAAATATAAAGTTATTAAATGTAATTATCACCTTTACAACATAGGGCCATCTCTGCTATATATTTCTTTCTGATTTTTGGGCTGCTAAAACATACAAAGCTACTCACCAGGTCACATATTTGTCCATATCCACTAAGAGGTAGAAAACCACTTCTTGTGGGCTTTGGTAAGTTGTAGTTTCAATTATGGGTGTCACAAATTGTTCCCTTGGTTCACTATATAGTGGGCAATGCAATATGTAATGAACAAGGTCCTCAACTGTATAAACTACTGTTTCTAAAAAGTGTCTCCTATGCCTCAGTGCCAGAGTAGATTGCAATGAACAGTTAAAATAAAACAAACAAAATATAAAACATTATAACACAATGTCTAGATGCAGCAGGTATATCACTTGCATCATCAGATCAGATCAGTAACTTAAATGGTTGAAAATGAATCTTTTCCTAGTCTACACTTATGCATACCCTGATGATGTGGGGTTTATCATTGGACACAGCAGTGTTTGGTGTTTTTGTTTTGGAGGCTTACCGGGGGTTAAGAATCGTGAAGGTGTGATAGCTGGTTGTGCTTCTGAAGCATCACTGAAGCGTCCCCTCTCCTCACCTGTCCTCAAAGCATTCGCAGAGCAACCACTTCTTCAATAGTGGGAACTTCCGTTATGAAGAAATGGCTGCTCAGTAAAACACTTTACTGATGGGAGAGGAGAGGGGACACTTCAGTGACATTTCAGAAGCGTGACCGGCTATCACACCTTCACATTTCTGGTGCGTTTGACTGGCATTTTAACCATGGTAAGCTCAGGTGTGATAATCTTCTAAGAAAGGATTAGTTGAAATCACATAGTTGCAGAAGATGGTGTCATCTGCTATATGTTAAATACTTCTGTGATTGAATGAAGTTGAGATCTTCAGCATGAGAGCTGTGCTTTGTTATGTGATAGTAAGCTGCAAAATCAGTATATAACCTTCAGTGAAACTTTCTAGATGCATCAAACATTGAAATGATTTATCTTCAGCATAAGTCTTTTCAGGGTGATGAAGTGTAACAAAACTATCATTCCTCACCATCACCTCATTTAAAAAATGTCAGATGCTTGTAAGGTCTCCCTCAATAACGCATTCTCTAAACTTTGTGATCCTGAATTTTTCAGAAAACGATGTCCAAGTTCATTTGGGCTTTATTTTCCTCCCCTTGGCAGTCTTTGGGAGGAAAGCCTGAACTCTGCTCCTAGTTGTAGTTGACTTTAAAGTCTGAGATCCCTTGAAATCTTTGCCCATAGTGACAGTGGCAAGTTCTGTTAGATGTCTGAGTCACACCACTTCAGCGGGTGGGGGCTTATGTGATACTGAATGCCCTTCTCATACAAAAAATCCCTCAAGATAGAAAATTAGATGTCAGAAAATGTGCTTTAGCCTAGGCTGCATACACATGCATACACATGCATATTCTCTCTCTCTCTCTGACATACACGTTCACACATGCTTTCACTTACTTTTATACAACCTTTATAGGTACTCATACTAGGTGCTGTTGTTTCACTTGTGAAAGTTTGCATTCCTTCTTATTACGTGTCTTCAAGTCATTTCAGACTTATGGGGTTTTCTTGGCAAGATGTGCTCAGAGAGGGTTTGCCCTGGCCTTTCTCTGAGGCTAAGAGCGTGTGACTTGTCCAAGTGCATCCAGTGAGTTTCCATGGCTAGGTGGGGATTTGAACCCTGGTCTCCAGAGTCAAAAGAGTCCAGTGCTCAAGTCACTACATAACACTGACTCTCCTGTCATTCTTCTTGCCTACCAACAATTTCTAGTCACATACTGCATATAGCTCCTGAAAGAGTGAATGCAAATTGTTCCTGGTTAACTTGATTTGAGGGTGCCTCCCCTTTCCAGTCCCATACAACTTTGTGTCTGCTATGTGACAACATCTTCTAACATTACACTTGCCTGTAGTTACAAATGGGCAGTGCTGCTTTCTGCTGATAGAAGATCACACCCTCCAGACCCTGGATATATGTAACAGCTTCATTTAACAGCTTCATTTATGTACCGCTTCATACCGCCTAAGCAGTGTCTAAGCGGTTTACAACTGTAAGCTACTTGCCCCCAACAATCTGGGTACTCATTTTAGCGACCTCGGAAGGATGCAAGCCTGAGTCGAGCTTGAGCCCTTTTGCTGGTCTTGAACTCACCACCTTATGGTTTTGAGTGAGTGGCTGCATTTAACCACTGTGCCGCCAAGGCTCCTATATGTAGTCTTGAAAACTGAGTTTCAGGTTGTCATAAGATGATATGTAAATTTACTGTAAAACTACAAAATGACCCACAGTGTAAAAATAAAAACCATGTTCTACTCTTTGCTTGCAGCTATATGAAACAGTGGGACTCAGCACTGCTAACTTGTTAATGGAAGTATTTATACCAATCCCTGAGACGACAGTGCTAACAGGAAAAGCTCCAATAGAAGAAATAGAATTCAGCAGTGACCAGCGTGTGATGTTGGACCACGAAGGAGTGGGGAGTGGTACAGAGCTTCTTCCATTACTAAATTTATTTTTATGTCAAAAAATTAACATTTGCTTGTTCAGTTGTAATACAGTGGATAGATTTCTGGGCAAAGATTGTGAGGACCTAGGTGCAAATGGCCACTGGCTAACCTCTTTCTCTTAGCCTAAGAAGGTCCATTTAAAGGTTTGAAAAGGGGTGGCATATACACATTTGAGTAAATGCAGTTAAAATAAATAACATGATGAAAGTATTTACTCTATTAGCCAATTTCATTTCTTACATTCTCAAGAGAATCTAGAAACATAGAATCATAAAAGTTCCATAAAACAGATAAGAGTAAGAATCAGGGCAAGCCCAAAATTATCCAGTTAATGTAATTGAATAGTAAAGAAATCCAGCTCACATCCAATATATTTGGTCATTACACTAGCTCTCTAACTGTTTTGTGTGACTATATATAATTACATTTACTCTGATTTTAAAAGTTATTTTTAATATTGCTGCAAACCAGCCAGCTGCATGTTGTATAAACAGTTTCATATTCAATTATTTTGATTTTTCCCAAGATTAAAATATAGGAAAATAATTTAAGTTTTATTTGAAACATATTCCAGATTTTGTAGTTGTTTTTCCTGTAATGATAAACACTGAGAAGGCATTTTCACTTTACATCGTTCTTTATTTTATATGAAACATATTTGGACTTTCTAGTCTGTTCAGGATGCCTGAAATTTTGGAAAATGTACAGTGATAAACATATATATTTTTAAATTCTTAAATATAAATTTGATGATAGAACATTATCCAGTGCTATTATTTATTGTGGTGAAACCAACTTGAGTTGGCATTTGTCAAGAACAGGAACCAGGAAATACCAGTAAGAATTGCAGTCATACACCTTATGTAGCGTGCATGCTCAAAACAGATAATGTACCCGGTGATACCTGTTTTCATTTATATTTTTTTCAGTTATAGGAGACCATTAATTTAATAGTCTGGGAATGAACCTTCTAAGATTTGCTTTGCAGGAACATAAGAAACCTACTTGGTCAGACTAAATGTCCAATGTCATCTTTCACACATTGTCTAGTCTGATGCTTTTATTAAACCCAGGAGCATAGCTTGGAGGCATTTGCCCTCTTGTTGATCCTCAGCAACTTGATTTCAGTGATCAGCAGAATCAACCCTGGTGATCAGTGAGGTGACAGATACTGCAGCCAAGTCACCCTCAGTAGCACTACTAGTAGCAGATTTCAATGACTTATTATCTATGAAAGAGCTTGGCAGTCACCTTTTGGAATGCAGCTCCCTTGGCTGGGAACTGTAGACCGAAAAATGTAACATTTCAAAACACTCTTTCCCGTGTCTTCAACAGACAAGATTGTTAGAATGGTGGAACAGCAAGAAGGCTCTTCCCTGAAGATTGTAAGGGGCTGAGCAGGTCAACCAGCTTTCCTGGCCCTAGTGCTCACCTGAATTGGTCCCTGGGCCAGCGGGGGTGGGAGGGTGTGGGGAGCTTTTCACACACCCATCCTTGCGCTGGCCTGTGACCAGTGTGCACTCCTTATCTTCCCTAACCCTTGATTGCATTCAGAAGCCACATTGCTGTGTCTGACAGAGAGATGGGGCGGCTGGCCGTATGGTGCAGCCAAGCTCCTTGTTTCTCCAAAGATTATCACACTAGCGCTTAAGCACTGGTAAATCGCCTCTAAAACGCTGAAGAAGCACACACGTGTGAAAGCCGGGCACACTTCCTCAAGGTCAGGGAATCGTCGGCTCCCCTCCGGCATCACTGAATCATTCGGGAAGAAGGAATTTCCTCTGAACGGAAACTTTGCATTCAGAGGAAATTCCTTCTCCTTGAACGATTCACAGACGTTGGAGGAGAGCCGACAATTTCCTGACCTTGAGGAAGCGTGCCAGACTTTCACACACACGCTCTTCCTCAATGTTTTAGAGGCAATTTACGAGTGCTTATCCCATGGTAAGTGTTGGTGTGATAATCTTCAGTGTCAGATGTGGGTGACAAGGGGAGGGGGTTTCTGAGTGAAGCAATGGCACAGCAAGGTAAGAAATGCAGGGGGTGGTGTAAACAGGAGTTTGTAAGAAACCCCACCCAAACCCAGGATATTTTACCTGGGATAAAGGCTGTTTATCCTGGGATTGGGCTGGATCCACATCTGGTCTGGCATGATTGCACCCAATCCCACTTCTGGGGTTTTGGACTACATTGTCTGACCTAAATGACACAAGGCTGGAGAGTGGGGGAAACCTAATCCTTTTGCCCATGCAGACAATCCCTAAATCTCATAAAATGGGGGTAAAAATAGAAAAGTCGAAACAGTTTGTGCACACTAGTTCTGACACATAAAATTAATCATCATTTATTTCTGTATAGTGATCTGGTTCAGATGTAAGAAAATATGGTTTATTGTTGCATCCTGAGTTAGCGCTGTCTTAGTTTGATATCTGGCAAATTGTATTTTGAATAAACCACCAGTTTATTCACAGAGCAATAAACTGTAATCTGCTTCTGCCAGAAACTCTGAAATTTTCTGTTATGCTTAAAAGGTAGGGTAACTACACAATTTTGGGGGTTTTGCTACTTCAGCAATGAACCATGGTTTGTGTCACATCTAAATAGGGCCAATATATTTTGACTCTTACTTCAGGTGTACCATTTTCATTTGAAGCTGATGGCAGTAATAAAATAATTTTAATGACATCTGGGAAAGTGTCCTGCTGTGTCTCCTGGGCAGTTGGAGAAAATGGGATACCCTTGATTCCTCCAGTGTCACAGAAGAATTCTGGAGTCACAAGGTAATTAACATTAACAAGCATTTGAGAAGCCTTATGGTATCTTGCTTAAATACACTATTCCAATGACAAGCAATTTTATCAAAGATCATTATGAATTTTGTTATAAACTATATATTAAACAAGTAAAAGGAGCACATCCTCTGTCGTTACCTGTAAAATAACATGTCATTATTTATTGTACTGCATTTTTGTCCCATATTTCCTTCAGGGAATTCAAGGCAGGATACAGACATGGTTTCTATATAGCTTTGTTTTGAGTGCCATATATCATCAAAATAATTTATTTTCCATAATCCTTTTTTTTTACTTTCAATTTACATGTTAATATGTCATTAATCGCTAATCTCCAAACTTCTTTATACCAATCCTCTAATTGCATGTTTATTTTCATTTTCCAATTTCTTGCTCTAATTAATCTCGCAGCTGTAAATTTGTTACAAGGTTTTTTTCTTCTTTTTCCATTCTACTTCAATACAATACTAACTATACTATATTTGGTTTTCTATCTATCTTTATATTCATAATATTTTCTATTTCTAATATTACTATTTCCCAGAATGTTTTTACATATTTACATTGCCACTACATATGTATATATGATCCTACTTCCTGACAATCTCTCCAACAATATTTTGAATTATATCTATTAATATTATGTAATATCACTGGTATCAAATACCATTTCCAAATTAATTTATAATATTTTCTCTTAATTCACACCAATAATTTTTTTCAAATATCTTTGTTCCCAAATTTTATTCCATTTATTTGCACAAATTTTACATCCTAATTCATCTTCCCATATTTCTTTCAAAATAATTTGGTTTAATTTTTCCCTCCTGTTCTCCATTAATATTTTATAAATTTTAATAATTATACCTTTCATATTTTCATTTTCCTCAATTTCTTTTCCTTTCTGAATTATTTGTTCAAATTGTGTATATTTTCCCCTTTCTATATTTTTCTTCCAATTTTAAACCATTGTTCTATTTGTATATAATGAAACCAGAACATATTTATTCCCCTAAGTTTTTCTTTTATATTTTCTTTTCCTATTTTTAGCCCTATCCAATTTTCTATTTTATCTATTTTTCTTTCCTTTAAATGCTTATCTAATAAATCTCTTAAATTATTTGGGAATGATTTTTCCATTATTATTGGTACTGTCATTGAATTTTCATTCATTAATTATTTTATATTTATTCCATATTTCTAATATATTTTTCATGCATGGGTTTTCAATTTCCTTAATTTCTTTCCTACAAAATTCTTTTTTAAAAAAATCTTTGTTTTCATATCTATTTCTTCTTTTCCCATTACTAACCAGTCCAAATCTGGTATAATGTGCAACATATGAGTCGATACGTAGGACAAAAACACATTATACAAGAGTAACTACCAGTTTTCTATCTCCACTTAGATTTCTTTTAACTATGCATTTTTATGTTATTTGTCACAATTACAGCGCTTTAAAAAATATTGATGCCATTGCATCAATTGGCACGTCAGGGTTAACTGATATGAAGAAACTAGCCAAATGGGTGGCAGACACCAAGCTTGATCCAAATGATCCAAGCAATGCAGCCTTAATGCAACTGATTATGGTAAGATAGTATGACAGTTAAACCCCACATTTGCAAAGCTTCTTGTTTCTAGAGCTTGAAGAGTCTTCTTCTATTTTTGTGTGGTTGGATGTTCATAGATTATAATATAATGTAGTGAAATATAATATGGATATGGGATGTGATATAGTGAGCACAATGTTGCTGTTTTTTCATATGATTCCCATTCATTTGTAATATATTTTAGATGCATGTGTTAATTGTTGTTGTTGTGTGCCTTCAGGCAATTTCCCATTTATGGCAACCCTAAAGTGAATGGGGTTTTCTTGGAAAGAAGCCCTGGCGGCAGAGTGGTTAAATAACTGTACTGCAACCACTCACTCACAAAGGTGGTGAGTCCAATACCAGCCAGGGGCTCCGGGTTGATTCAGCCTGGCATACTTCCATAGGTCACTAAATGAAATGAAATGAAATGAAATGAGCTTGTTGGGGGCAATTGGCTTACATGTTGTAAACCACTTAGGGAGTGCGTAAGTGCACTGCTAGGCGGTATAGAAACGTACTTGCTTGCTACTGATATTTGTTCAGAGGAGGCTTGCCATCCCCTTCCCGTGAGGCTGAGAGTATGTGAGTTGCCTAAGGTCAGCCAGTGGGTTTTGTGGCTAAATTGGAAATCAAACCCTGGTCTCCAGAGTCATAGTCCAATATTCAAACCACTCTGCCAGGCTGGCTCTCACATGTGCCAATTAGACTATGAATAATAGAGCAATGGCATATTGCTTTTATGGTTTGCAGATCTCTATTCTTCTTGTGATTCCCAATTAGATACTGTATATTTGGTCAGCATCAAAGTCATTACAGTAAGCCCTCTGTATCCACAGATTTCTTATCCATTCAACCAACCACAGCTTAAAAACAGTATTTAAAATATATACATTCCAAAAAGCATACAGTGGTCCCCCGGTTTACGAATCCCCCGGGGAACGAAATCCCCGGGACCCGAAACCGGCGGGACCAAAAAACATCCCCCGGGATCCGAAGGATCCCCCGGAATGTGAAGGAGAAAAACCATGCGGCCCCTTTAAATTGGCCGCGCGGTCCGTTTCCTAATGCGGTCCCCCGGGAAACAAAGACTTCCGGGTTACGAAAGGCAATCCGGAACGGATTACCTTCGTAACCTGGGGGACCACTGTACCTTGATTTTGCCATTTTATATAAGGGACCCTGTTTTACTATACCATTGTATTTAATGAGACTTTAGCATCCACAGATTTTGGTGTCCAAGGGGAGTTCTAGAACCAAACCCCAGCAGATACCAAGGGTCCACCGTATTATGTTTAGGTCTTCATTCTCTAGATACAGATGTTACAATCTACAAATGGATGAAAATTGTGTAGGTCCCAAGTTGGAACTAATTTTGTGGGGGTAGGCTAGAGTCCTCTGACCTATAACACCCTCCTTGCATTTGGATAGCAGGTTGCTGATTCCTAATGTAGTTGGTTGCTGCTTTCCTAATGCAGAGGCTGAGACGATATTACATTCTGTAACAGTTTTTCTATATTTCTACATTTTTTTGTTTAGGTTGCTACAGGTGGTGATGCATCTGTTCCTGATTTCTTCAGACTAGAGCAATTACAACAAGAGTTCAACTTTGTTTCTGATGAAGAGTTTAACAGATCCAAAAGATTCCGACTTCTAGAGCTCAGAAATAGTGAAGTGGCTGAGTTTCGAAATTATAAGTGTGTTCCATTACTGGAAAGAGAAATTAATGAAAAAATCTTCCAGGTAGGAAGTAATCTAGAGTCATTGTGATTAAACTGCACACTACAATGTTGTCTTTCTCATTCTTTAGCTCTTCTTCGTTCAGATAACTTCATTTCCATATTATTTTAAATCTTTGATAACTCTCCTTTTAGTGGCTTTACAGCATGGGTGGGAAACCTGGAGCTTGTGGGCCCTGTAGAGTCCTCTATGAATTTTTGTGTGGCCTTTGAACACCCCAAAACCCCATGTCAACTTTATTTACTGAAAAAAAGGAGGGCGTCTGCCATTCATGGAAGCTTCTAGGAGATTCTCCTTCTGAACAAAGTGAAGCTTCATATGCCTTTTAAAACTGCTTCTTCACACAATCACTTTTTACAATAAATCAGAAGGACACTTATGATGACTTTCAGTTTCCTTTTCTCCATTAAAAATGGGATCCATGCAGCCTCCTGCAGATTCTGAGTTTGCAAGATTGGCCCCTGGATTCCTGGACCTTGCCCACCCCTGCTGTAGATGATTCACAGTGAGGGCCCTTAGGGGCTTTTATTTAATTTTTTAAAAAAAGTCAGTTAAAGTGGATGGCATGGTGTGGAGGAAAAAAAATTGGGGATGAGCATTTCTTTCTGAATCCAGGATCAGCAACTGAAGTTCATTTGTGAGAGATTCAGGACTTCCTTCATGAAAAGAAGTAAGGTCTTGGTTCAGTGTGTTGCTAGTCTGAAGAATTTACTACTGGAAGATGTAATGAACCTTGTGGTAAGATGTCAAATGGAGGCTTTAAAAAGAGCTTAAATATACTTATGACTACCGTATTTTTACCTCAAGTATTGAAGGCAGTGTGCCTTTCAGAATACTAGTTTCTGGGAAAAGTGACCATGTCTGTTGCATTAACGTCTTGCTTGTGGGCGTCCCATAGGAAGCTTTTCTTTGTGGTCTTTGGCCAGATCCAGCATGGCTCTTCTTAGGGTGTACTGTATATACACTGAAAGGGTCTCAGGACCTACATGGTTGAAACTTTGGTTGAAACTTCAAATTTTTAGATTTTTGCAGGTTATGATGCCTCCACTCAAACTCATTTGAATCTTACAGACTGTACGTACTAATTTATGTTGCTGTTCTTTTACAGTTACCCTCTAAAAGTTTGCAAATAATAAAGGAAGTGTTTTTAACACCACATGGTAAAACTCATCACCAGCATAAGCTTTAATGTCTGATATATGAAAAAAGCAACAACAAAAAAGACACTTTTCTGCCCTTTTGTCCTACTTGCTACATTTGTTTTTCTTCGAAGTGACAGATGTAGAAAGTTTGAAAACCTTTGTGGTAATTCTGGTTACTCCCATTAAGAGCAAGAGATAAAATAATGGAAGGGAATTTAAAGGTGTTATTTATAGTTAAATGTTTATAGATTGCTTGTCTGCTACAAGGCACCTGAAGTAGTATAGAGCAGTGGTTTGCAGACTGTCCAGTCTGAAGGACTGGCAGTTATTGTTTGCTATCGTGCCAGAGAGTGACACTAAATATGACCACATTGTGTTATAATTGTTTGTTCTTTTTATGGAAGCTTGCCAGAGACTCGCAGCTGCTAGTTCAGGAACCAACACTTTGAGTAACACTGGTGTAAGTCATTAAAAGACGACATGTTTGTTGACATTTTCCTTCTAGGACTATGAGAAAAGATTGCGTGAGAAAGATGTAGTTGATACCAAAGATCACTTGGATGCACATAGAGCATTAGTTGCAAAGTACCTCCAAAAGGTAGGAAATAAAAGAGAGTCATATCAGCAAATTGTATCAGCAAATGTCTAACCTAATTTGGTGACATAGCTGTAAGGTTGAATGTCGTATATGTTAAATCATAGCTTGTAGCAGCCATTCTTTGGCACCTTACATCTTATGCCACCAGTTCCCTGGTATCTTAGCAAGACAGGTGAAGAGCAAGTTAATAGTGCTTTTGCATGAAATGTGCAGGGATTTTTAAAATGTCAGTTTCATGAGTTGGGATCAAAGCAGGAGAGTGAGAAATCTTTTCTTCCTCCTTCACCCTTTAGGAAAATATCTCTTCTGGAGAAGATATTTGGTTTAGTAAGAAATTCCAGCTTTCGCTGCAGTGCTGTGCTCCCCATTTTTTGCTATTTTGCTTGCTATATCTATTCTCTTTTACCAATAGCTCTCTATATATGCTGCTTTTGGGACATTATATTGTCCAGAAGTTAGCCTAAAAGTTTAAATTGCAAATAGCACTTGAGTAAATGTTAGCATACTTATTGCTGGGGAGAATTATAGAGCGACAATTTGTGAAAATATGAAACTAGCTGAAAAGCCAGATATTTGCCTTTAAACAAGAGAATACAGCCTATAGTATTTGTCCTACCTTGTTGAATAGTAAGCTAGGATCTGCAAAAATGCTCATGAAAAAAATGACTGCATTTGGTTAGCTAGTTGTCATATGGGTTTAGTTATTTCATATTCAAAGTAAACATGGGATTTTTTTTTCCTTCAGGTTCGGGAGTCAGTAATTAACCGATTCCTGGTTGCCAAGCATCATTTTCTCCATTCTGATCTGGTCAATGAAGATGAAATCCCCACTCTTGGGTAAGGAAGCTAAATCATATTGAAGATAACTATATTTTTGCATTATTCTTGAATGTATAGTTTACAAGCTATATTCATCTTTAATTCCCTTTTAAAAGAAGATAATTAAAGGTGAAAGCCGCCTGAGGGAAATGTAGAATAAACACTCAAGAATAAGAGTAGATTTTTCCAGCTATTTTAGATACCGTTGCAAGGAAGTAAAGTTTAACTGTTGTTTGCATATTTAAAATAATATAGCCTCCAAAGATCATTAACTTTTAATATCCCATCAGAGAGACTTTTTTGGTAAGACTTGCTGTTTTTTAAATATTTTCTGAAAGCAAATCATTAATTGCATGTTGAGAGGTAGTGTAGTGTAAAAGATATAGTGAAACATAAAGATGGCTCTGGTGGAAGGGACAGTGGGGGAAAAAGAGACATTTTTGGGCTGGTGGGAAGAAGAAAACTGTCAATGTGGTGCTGTATCCCTTGAAGCTGCTTAACTGAGCAAAATAGGCAGAAATTGGATGGAGAGCAGCCCGTGGCCCAGTTTCTTCTGCCTCATCTGCAACTGGCACAACTTCTTTATGCTTATCCCATGAATGTTTTAAAATGGCTTACTAGCTATCATCATTATCTTAATCATAATTTGTATTTACATCCCAACTTTCTCCCTAGATTTGGACTCAAATTATGTTAAAAAGTAAAGTGATTACAATATAATGTTTAAACATTCAAAAAGTCAATATAAAATAGAACAGTTGAATATATCAAAATAATGTAAGGCATACACTTTAAAAAGGTTTTTTTAACAAATTAAAACAAAAAAATTTAAAATAATACAATGCCATTTATTTATTTAGGTTATTTTCCACCTCTCTCCCAAAATGGAATCCAAGGTGGCTTATAGTCCTTTCCTTAAAAGCCTGTGTGGCACAGTGACCTGACACTGTCAAATCCCTTAAACCCCTTTACACTGTGTGCACCACTGCCACCTATTATGTATGGAGACCCTCGAACTCGGATCTCTCATCACACTGGAACTTTCCTCAAATGCCAGCACTTTGGGGTTTTAAACCCCACAACTTGGTACCAATTGTCAATTGATAACTACAGACCCACTGTCTCTCTTGGTATTGTTTTATTTTATTTTATTTTTTGTAGCGTGTATGATGTTATCTTTAAAAACACTTAAGGCAATTTCTTGTTGAAACCAAGAAAAGAACTTTATTTACAAACAAAGCTTATTATTGCGGAAGTTATTCAAGCTTGTTACTGTATATGGATTGCTTCAGTAGTTACAAATCTTATCACTTTCTTTCACTTGACACTATGTACGTTTCCTTTCACGCTTGGTTCACACAGAACCTCTATCCAGCTTCTTTAGCTGTTAACTCTTCAGGTTATCTGTTACCTTAACAGGAACTATTGCTGAACTTCCTCATCTTAACCCTCCTCAGGTGGCTCCTAATAGTTTCTATAACCTTCCTAGCTGTAATCCCAGAGGATATTAACACACACTTTAATTCTGGACGTCTGTTATCCTTAAATTGGGTAACTAAAACCCTCAAACTACACCTCACGGCAGTCCGACTCAGCCACCTTGGCTGTTAAGCCCATAGGGTAAAATGACACACTCCTTTCAAACATAGCCTAAACAGTACCATCTGCTGGATGCTTGAAAGACAACCGGAACCATTTATGTTGCAGAACTCTAAAGTTGTCTGTCTTCTATTGAAGACATTTGCCTCTAATTTAAGCCATTTTCATTAAACATTTAAAAGCTAAAAGCCTGTGAGTGACAACTGAAAGCACATTTGTATGCTGAAAGAACGACAGTAATAGTGCTAGTCGTCATGTGCCTTTTAGTTACACATGTAGCCATGAGAGATTTTAACATGGCATCTTACAGGGTAATAGTCTCGTCAACATTTACCTGGAAGTGAGTGCCATTAGACTCAATGGCGGATACGAGCGAGTATCCAAAAGTTTTAATGATCACCTTAAAAAAAATTTGACAGAAAGTTTGTTTTGATTTGTAGTTGTTAACTTATCTCTATGTAGTCACTATCTAGAGTTATCAGTGTATCTTGACCCTCCGAATACCTGATATTGTAGAAGTCTGCAGATTGCGCCTTACGAGGGGGTATCATAAAGTAATAATTATCACCCAGAAGTTATTATGGCATATTGATGAAATGTTGTCAGTCTCATCATTGGTCCCTAAGTGCACGTTGCTGAGAAAATCAACTAATTGCATCCTTTATTTTTGTGACTGGCTCTGCCAGAAGTGACTAAAGTGTAAAATCCTTGGTGCAATCTGCAGACTTCTTCAATATCAAGTATTTGGAGGGTCAACAAACACTGAGGAAAATGTGTAAATTTAGATTGTGACTACATAGAGGTAAGTTAACCACTACAAATCAAAACAAACTTTCCGTCAATTTTTTTAAAGGTGATCATTAACACTTTTGGATACCCCCTCGTACTTCTACCACAACGTATTACTCTGCTGCTATTACCTTCTCCCCCGCTCCCTTCATACACTCTTTCTTTCATTGTCCCCCACTCATACAGCTCTGTGCTTAGTGTATTCATGCATAACCATCCTACAATACTATGGAATTGCAATGTGACCACACATCCTTCCATATGAATGAAAGAGCTTTCTACTGAAAACATGCATGCACACACACACAAACCACAAGGCATTTTTCTTTCAAACAGCACACACATGCCTACATACTACATACTATCCACATACACTCCCCTTTCCTCTGTTTTCAAGGTGATCTGACCTTTCCATGTTTCACACCTATTTTTGTGTTTCCATCCCACTTGCTATTACTGAGCCAGCATGGTATGGAGTAAGTCTTGATGCAGCTGAGCAAGCAAGCTGAGGACTAGTCAGAGCACACTGCTGCAGCAAGCAACGGTGGGACATATTTCAGTTCTGCCTCTTGATTCACAGCAGCCAAAGTACATGCTCCTGCTGCTCCATTCTCCTCCAGCTGGCTGAAAAACTGAGCAACATTGTGCACTCAATTTTACATTCGAAATGAGGAGACAAAGAGATCAGGCCGGGTGCAGTGAATGAATTTGTCTTTAATTATTTTTACTGAGTAAAATAAAATTCTGCTTCTGAAAAGAGCTGATTCAGTTATTTGATCCAATTTGCTTTGTGGCAGGACTTTGGCTGCTCTTTATCGGCAAATGTTGAAAGTCCCTTTAGCTGTGTAGACCTGGCTGTATAGTTCTTTCATCCTAGATGTTTTACAATTGTATGTAATTTTCTGGTCTTAATAGGATTCTAAAATGCAAAATCATATTCCATTTTGTACTGGGGAAAAAAAACTAAAAAAGTGTGCGTTACAGAATTTACAGTATCCATATAACTTGGACTCTGGTTATTGGTAGGATACTAGTTTGTGCTCCACCTTCTACTTTAATGTTGGTCTTAGCGTGATTTACAAGAGGATGGGAAACTTTTCAGATAATTGCAACTTAATAGGGCAAGAAAACTTTGGGATACTTTACTGCATCACTCACCATAAGGAAAAACCTGTTGGAGTGAGGAAAAATTCTCTTATATATGGGATATTTAAGTAATAAGGGAATTTGTCTGATTACATTTGGTCTTTTAAGTTATTTTTAATGGCTTTTCAAAATGTTTTTAATGTTTTTAATTTTTTTTAATGTTTTCTGTTCAGCTAGTTTGCTATATGCATGCATGCTATTTTGATTGATTTTGTATTCATATAACTGTTTTTCTTTTATTCTTTGTTTCTCTTTTCATTCTGCTTTGCCTTCTGTTAAGTTCTGAAGGTCCAGGGTATGTCGTTACACATATTAATTTTTGTATCTCTGTAGATGGTTGCTTGATCTGTGCATCCAAACAGGCATGATTTGTACACTGTTATCATAGCTTAGATGCCAACTGTATCATACCCATTTAGCTATTTTATATTTCCACTATAAATTTTTACTGCATGTTTTTGCTTTATTTTCTAATGCAAAATGTTGTCTATTTTAATAATGACAAACTGTGAAAATCTCTAATGACACTTTTCTTATGCCTAGCATTTTGGGGCTCAGCCTGTTCAAACTGACAGAGGCAAAACGACCCTTAAAACCAAGGCGAAAGGAGAGGAAAAAAGTAACTGTGCAGAATCTTTCAGATGGTGACATAAAACTCTTGGTGAACATCACTAGAGCTTATGAGATTCCTGTCAGAAAGCCAGCTGGGAGGTATAAAGCTTTCACTCAGTTTTTCTTAAGAAAGCTAGCCAGACTAATTTCTCTTTTCCATTATTAATCAGGATGTCTAAGACTATTATGATTGAAAAACATATGAAAATAGGCCATGTGTGCTAAAACTGGCAGTGTAGACATGGGGCTGTATGTGCCCCCCCCCCAGTGAAATTTTGTGGCCTTGGACACCTCCAGATTCCTCCAATTGATCTTCTTCTGATGCAGAAAGATAGAGAATGGTTTCTCTAGAAAGCCTCCAGGCAAAGCAGTTTGCCTTTTAAAACAGGTTGCAAGATCTCTGTACTATTTAACTGTAAAAATAAATAAAAAGAACCCTTTTTGTGAGAATCAGAGATGGTCTTCTGGCCACTTTGGCTTGGCTGGTTGTTTTGTTTATTTTATAGGCTTTGTGGCCTTTGGATAGTCCTGGGCATAAAAGTGGCCCCCAGGCCTGCTGTAGCACAGGCACCACAAGAAAGATCTGTACACTGAAGCGAGCTTTTACCTATGCAGCTGGTGTAAACATAGATGTCCACACATCACCATCTTTTCTTTATGATAAATAGCTGATTCCACTAAACTGTCTGGATGCAA
Organism: Urosaurus nigricauda; assembly: GCA_034509955.1. Lineage (NCBI taxonomy): Eukaryota > Metazoa > Chordata > Lepidosauria > Squamata > Phrynosomatidae > Urosaurus > Urosaurus nigricauda. Next base: position 97,107,703 of record JAOEGL010000005.1, on the reverse strand, counting down.
CCTTTGACATAGGTGGAGATGCAGATTGCAATCCCGGACCATGAAGAGGGACACCTTAGCTTATCTCTGTAGGATTATGTGAATTTTGTTACTTTTGAACAACTGTGGCAACAGGGATTCAGCGTGCATGTCTGTGCAGAAAACTATTCCCCCTGCCTTATTTATTTCAACAACTTTATTGGATACTCTTGACAGGAAAGCTGTATGCAGATACTTATACTACAAAACAGCCTTTTAGCGTGCTGTTAATATCTTTGTAAATTTTGCTAATTTTAGTCATCTTTTTACTTGAACATAAATCAGTTACATAAAAAAAATTATTATTAGAGTTTATTTACATCCTGACTTTTCCCCACAGCTGGGACTCATTGCAGCTAAAATACAACATTGTTAAATGTTGTTAAAATACAACGTTGTTGAAGCATACAAAGTATCAACATTACAGTGGAATCAAACAAACATTTTAAAACAGTTGAAAACATAGGCCCAAAACACACTGCAGAATTAATCCTGTTTGAAACGGCTTTAACTGCCCTGGCTCAGTGCTAGGGAATCCTGGGAATTGTAGCTTATTGTGGCACCAGAACTCTCTGACAGAGAAGGCTAAATGTCTCACAAAATCACAGTTCCCAGAATTCCCTAGCATTGAGCCAAGGAAGTTAAAGTATTCTTGAACTGGATTATTTCTGCAGTGTATTGTGGACTGTAATTAAAATGATAAAAACAGTTTTCAAAGTTCTTTAATTACAAACCTTCAGGTCTCAAAAATCTATTGAAATAAGGAAATCTTTGCATGCCAGCAAAAAGACTGTAAAGTAGAAACTGTTCTAATTTCCTTAGGGTGGGAGACTAAACACTGTTGTTACAATGCTGTTATTATGTGATTATGTGAAAGTCCAAACCACACTGCAGAAATAATCCAGTTTGAGACTGCTTTAACTGCCCTGGCTCAATGCTCGGGAATTCTGGGACCTGTATTTTATTGTAGGACCAGAGCTCTCTGACACAGAAGGCTAAATGTCTCACAAAATTACAGTTCCCAGAATTGCCTAGCATTGAGCCAGGGCAATTAAAACGGTCTCAAACTGGATTGTTTCTGCAATATGCTTTGAATCACAGTTGTAGTTGTGACAACTATTTAGCCCAATCAAGTTTTTTATTCAGTTGAAAAATGGTTCAGCAATAGGAGTTCAATCGATTGTTCATTCAGAGGGGTGGATTATAAATAATAATAATAATAATTATTATTATTATTATTATTATTATTTAGGAATATTTGTTTTTCTGTCTCTGACTATGCTGTCATGCTAACCTCTGCTGCAAAGATGCTTAGCTGTGGTTAGACTAGGAGCCACTTTCCAGTTGCTGAAGTGCTTGAGAGCTGTAACTTAAAACAACAACAACAACCAACTTCTATCATCATCATTTTCATCATCAAAAATCTGCTTTCTTCAGTGGTCAGAAGTCAGTTTAATCAATTTTTGTGTCGAGTGGTCAGTATTAATAGTAATAAATTTAACAATAAAATTATCTGGCCCCAGAGATCTCTCTACTGCTGTCAATTAAGTTTTTGCTCTCTCTATTTTTTAAACTACTAGTTCTTGCCTGTGAGGAAAGCTGCTTGCCTTCTTCTTCTACTCTCTTTTTGGAGAGTTTCTTTTCAAGGGAGAAATTACTTCTTAAATTGCTTTTCGGTTGCAGGAATCCTTGGATTTACTACATTTGCACCCTTTTCCTGATTGTAGTATCCAAAGCCACTCACTCCGTGTAGAAGTGAAACTTTAAACCTAGCAGTGCAATTGGGATGACAATTGTAATTTTATTTCATATTTTTAAAATATGTACCATGATGTTGCAAAAATAGTTATGGCTGCCAAAGACAAGCGGGCACACTATTTTATTATTATATATACATGCATTCTTCTCAGGAACTGGGAATTCCCTTGAGTTGTGGGAGAGACATTTATTACAAGTTTAGTCCGTTTCATTTTAGCTTTTATTAGAATTTAATATATTGATTAACTTTATAAAACAAAGCATTTTATGAAAAAAATGTCCATAGGAATCTATAATAGTTGAAAATTTTCTGTCCCACAATAACCCATAAAGATATTTCACAATTTTGGCAAAATGTGATGCATCAAACCTTCTTTTCATGTGGATGCTTTTTCATGGTCATATTGAAAACTCTCGCATTTCTGTATGTTCTAGCAAACTTCAGCAACCATCTAAATCATCATGGTCCTTCAATGAAATGTTTGCTGCTTCTGCAACTCCTCAGAGCCCAACACACAGTGTGGACTGGGCATTTAACCAAGTAAGTTGGAATGCCCTCATTCTTTTCTCCTAGAAAGGTTTTCATTTCGGTTATTTATTTTATTAGAATAATAAATTCAGAGATTGTAAATTCAAATAACAGTATAGAAACAACTTCAATATTTTGTTGTTTTTTTTTTATAAGTTTAATATTTTTTAGAAAGAAGAATACATGCTGTGGTTTGCCACAAATAAATGTATGTACCACAACATATAGAGTGACTTAACAAAAGTATTCAAGCCCTTTGACTTTTACACACTTAATTGTGTTGTATGCTGGAAACCATGTGACGTACACAAAAAACTGAATACAGTGGAGGTGGAATATATTGTCATTGTGGCAGGAAGAAAAATGGTAGTACTTGTTGGTTGCTAAAGTATTCACTCCCTTCTCTATAAAGTAGCTAAATAAATTCTGGTGCTATTCATTGCCCCTTGAAGTCACTTAAATTTTTGAAAGGAATCCACCTGTGTGCACTTCCAGTGCTATGTAATCCCAGATTAAATGTGTCTATTTTTGGAAGACCCTAGAGGTTTTTGGAGAGTACATGTAAAGAAATGGCAGCATGGATACCAAGGATCTATCAAAATAAGTTTGGGGGAATTGTGCAAAAGCACCTGTCAGGGTTGATTGATTGATTGATTGATTTTTGATGTTTTGCCGTGAAGAATGGGCAAAAAGTGATGCAGATGTGCAAAGCTGATAGAGGTCTTATCTGCATTACAGACATAATACAATTTGACACTGCTTTAACTGTGCTCAGTGCTATGGAACTCTGGAATTTGTAATAATAATAATAATAATAATAATAATTTTTATTTCTTGTCCGCCCCTCTGAACAAAGCAATTGGGGGAATTGTTGTGGCACCAGAGCTTTCTGATAGAGAAGGCTAAATATCTCACAGAATTACCGATCAAGTGGTAACAATGCCAACTGAATGGATTTCAGTTCCAGGTTTTAAGACAACAAAATGTAGAACAGACAGCTGGAGGTGCTGTAAATGTATAGAAATTTAAAACTCCTCAAAATATTGTCAGTTTAGAACTTGTGCCAATATTCCATATACTATTCCATATACTAACCCAAGTACTTGATATGCATGCTTAACAACAGCAGAATATTAATATCTACTTCCAAATCTGTGTCTAATATGGTGCATAACAAAGATTTTTTGTTGTGTGCCTTCAATTTGCAAATCTGCAGTAATCTTCAGTGCTATTTAGAAAATGTAGTTTAAAAGAAGAGCTAATGTGGTGTAGTGGTTTGAGCATTGGACTACGACTCAGGAGGCCACGGTTCAAATCCCTGGTTGGCCATGGAAACACAATGTATGACCTTGGGTGAGTCACATACTCTCAGCCTCAGAAAACTTTGATAGGTTTGTCTTAGGGTCTCTATAGATCAGAAATAACTTGAAGGAACACAACAAACACAACAAAGTTTAGAAGAAGCATAACAGACCTCTGCTGATATTTCCTGTATATCTGGTTTCGAGAAAAAGAGTTTCAAGATAACAAAAGGCACTTATCCTACTATGCCAGATTTTGCTTTGTTGAAAGCTGAGGCCATTATCTTCTCCCAGCTCTTCCTACCAACAGCAATAGCCATTTAGCCTATTCCTTGGTGCTAAGGAGTCTCTGTCCCTGGCCACCCTGATTTTTGGATGCATATAAATCATCCAGATAAATGCACTCTGAAGATGCAGAATGATCAAAAGATGGAAGTGCTGCACAGCCTTATACAGTGGTCCCCCGCCTTACGAATCCCCCGGGTTACGAAAACCCCGGGATCCGAAAGGCGGCGGACCGGCATTGTATCCCCCGGGATACGAAATATCCCCCGGGATACGAAGAAAAAAAAGCTGCGTGGCCCCTTTAAATGGCCGCGCGGTCCGTTAAAATAGCGGTCCACCGGGAAACGAAAGCTTCTGGGTTACGAAAGGTAATCCGGAACGGATTACCTTCGTAACCTGGGGGACCACTGTACTTATTTATACATGTACATGTATAAATACTTATACTTATTTATACATATGTATCCTTAATAATTTTTTAAGTATAAATGCTCTGAGCTTTGACAAAAAGGGTACCTTTTGTTTGTCCAATTTCTAGGTTTCAGTCCGGCCTTTCGTAGAAGTTTCCTTTCAGAGAACAGTGTGTCGGACAACTACTGCTGAAGGGCCAAATCCAAACTGGAATGAAGAGCTTGAACTTCCATTTAGGTGCAAGTCCATCTACTAAACTGTTTACTTCTGGCCCTTGAAGTATGAAAGATGATAACCTCTCCAGGACAAACATTTAAGTTGCTCTGTGTATATCATTCACTATGACAGTTTCTCTTTGTTTAGTCCTGCAAACCTGAATCTTTTCTGGTCAGTTTGTATGGGAGAAAGTAAAAGGATTGAAGTCAGAAACATGGTTAAGGTGTGGGTGAAGCTTTACCTAAGGTGGGGCTACAGAGAGGACAAAATAAGGGCATTGTCCTCTAATCTTCTCCTGAAGTCCTTAAATTCTAGCATTGCACAAAGTGCAAACCCATTCATCTTATGAAACTATAGTGCTATTGTTCCAGGTTTGAGTTCTATGGTTTACAGTTTGGAGAGGAGCATTTAGAACCCTCAGCCAGTGGTCAGTAGAGTACAAATCCCAGGACTCTATAGGGTGGAACCATGGCAATTAAAGTGGAATAATATATAGTGTGAATGGACCCCTGAAACACAGGAAATTGTTCCAACTTAGAGCTCATGTTTGCTGTGTTTGCCTTCCCTTGATAACTATGTCTGTCCCTTTTCTTTGTGTGCCTAAACTATACCTAAATGCTCAGCTGAAGTTTTAAGTTACTGCAATGCTAGACATTTGGGGACTTTTAGGAAAATTTAATGGGAGCAGTAGAATTCTTGTTGCGCAGTCGAATTCTTGGAGGGCAGACTTTTTGTTTGGGAAAGGGATCCCATTCTCCCCACTCTGAGTTTTCACCTTTGGCTTCACCCTTACCCCCTCACTAGCTTTATGGTTCTAGGCCACTCCACAATATCCTTTACTGCATTTTCTTTTCTTTCTCTCATTTAAATTATTGACTCCTGTTGGCTGCTCAGAGAGACTTTTTTTGAGATGGGGGAAAAGGAGGAGACAACCCATTGAATATTTGAACTCTGCTTAACCATTGTGTGAGACAAGTGTGGTGGGCTTTTCTTGTGCCAGACCATGCCCATCTCATCAGTTTTCCTGGTAGCAATTCCTATAGATTGCTGTTGCTTATGGAAATCTGTAGGACCTATTTGATATCCATGCAAGAAAAGAGAAAGAAAAGGAGGGTGAAGGAGGAAAATGTGTCATGGTTTGATATTTTATATGTGTGACTGCAAGTTGTGCAATAATTTATTTTGGATATTTTTATCTCTCTTTTTTAAAATGTTCTAGATCTCCTGATGGCAACTACAGCACTTCCAGCCTGCAGTCAGTAAAGGATGACATCTTCATAAACATATTTGATGAAGTACTGTATGATGTGTTAGAGGTGAGCAAAGCATCTAAAACATTATACTAGTTTGTATCATAAGAAGTCAAGGTGCTGATGTCCATGTAATGGAAGCAAATGTGTTTGCCCTAGTGAGACCTCAGATTGCAGTACAACTCTGCAAAGCAAAATTTTCCTCCAAGATTTACCAGCCAGTTTGTTGCATATGTTGTAGATTTAGTTTGGCATGCTAACATTCAAGAGTCTGAATACTTACTGGTCTATATGGTGCCCAGGTAGAAGATATAAGGACTGAGACAAAATGGGGAGATAGCTCTATAGTTTTACCTTTAAGACCCTTTATGGGTAGCATCCAATACAGGGGTTGGAAGAAAATATTTTCCTGTTTAGACTGAATACAGGAATCTTTGTCATTGCTCAAAACCCAATTCAGAACACTGGTTTTAAATCTACGGAAGACTTAATGGCTTGGGCCTTTTATTTCATTTATTTATGGGAGAAAGCAAGATATAAAATAAAAAACAAAACAAACAAACAAACAGCTTCATTTATATACCGCTTCATACCCTTAAGGAGTGTCTAAGCGGTTTACAACTGTAAGCTATTTGCCCCCCAACAATCTGGGTACTCATTTTAGCGACCTCGGAAGGATGCAAGCCTGAGTCGAGCTTCAGCCCTTTGCTGGTCTTGAACTCGCCACCTTATGGTTTTGAGTGAGTGAGTGGCTGCAGTACAGGCATTTAACCACTGCGCCACCAGCAATTTAAGTTATATCCCTTTTTCTTCCAATATAGGACCAAAATAGATTATAATTTAAATTAAAATTGCTAGAACAATATATAGTACAAAAGTTAAAAAAAAGTTCTCCAATGAAAATATTTGTTTAAAACAATTAAGAGCACCTTGAAGACACAGAATAGTATTCAAGATAAAGCACACCCATTAAACATCCTTCTGCCCCAGTGATATTGGACTTTGGTATCTTATGACCTTCTTCCATATATGCCTAATTTATATCCTATAGTCACCTGCCGAAGACCTCCATCAAAGGTCCCGTCACTGTGAAGCTCAATAGGTGACACACTGCAGAAATAGTGCAGTTTGACACCACTTCAATGGGCATGGTTCATTGCTATGGAATTCTAAGATTTGTAGTTTTTTTCTTTTTTCTTTTTTTGCTTTTTGCTTTATTTATAAGTTTTATGGTCCATAATACTATATAATATACATAATAAAACTTTACTAAATATTCCCATTATTACATCACATACTTTTCATCCCTCTCCTCCCTCCTCTCCCTCCAGGGGCTATAACCAAGTAAATTAGTACCCAGTACCCATAATATGGAATATCTTGTTAATAGTTTAAATTTGTTTTACCTCTTTTCAGCTTTAGCTTTCTCAATACAACAACCCCATTTGCCCCACAAGATCATTTCCTTTATATGACCATTATATATTCCTTTTCTTTCCCTTAGTCAAATAAAAGATATTCTGCAATATAATGCAACCAACCCACCCACCCACCCTATCAACATTGTTTTTCCATCAGAATTGTAGTTTTGTGAGACATTTAGCCTTCTCTGTCAGTAATTTCTGACTTTGTTGTAAATCAGCTATAACATACTAGCTTCTCTAAGGTCATGGTGTCAGCTTGTCTTGTCACTTGTAGTTATATATTTTTATGAATTAAATGTCATTCCTTAATCCCAAATTGAGTATGCAGGGGAGTTTGCCAGGAGATAAGAAAACTGGGCATGTTCTTTTTGCAAATGCTTGTTAAGATTTTATGGCTTCTATTAGGATGATCGTGAAAGGGAAACTGGTGCCATCCACACGCGCACTGAGAAGCACTGGCTTGGATCAGTTCGGATTCCATTTACAACAGTGTATTTTCAAGGAAGAGTAAGTACAGAACATGTTTCAGAAAAAAAGTTGCAAAAGAAAAATCCTTTTATTCAAGGCTGAACAAAGTTCAGCATTCCAGAAGCTGTTGAACTGTCAGCTCCCATCTGCCCAAGCTAACAGAGCAAATAATAAGAAATGATGGGAGTTGCAGTCAGCAACATCTGGAGGACTGCACATTGCCCGTGCTACTTTTATTAACAGCAAAACAAAATATTTGTTGTTCTTGGCTGTTAATTCTAAGCTGAATATTGATTTTAGAAACAGTTCTGTTTTGCTTTTTCTAGATTGAAGGTACATTCAAGATAGATATTCCCCCAGTTCTTCTTGGATATAGTAAAGGGAAAAATATGGGAATTGAAAGAGGCTATGATTCCTTTCGAAATCTGAGTGAAGGCTCTTTTCTGTCATTGTTTGTTACAATTGAACCCCAGCTCATTCCTGGAGAATCTATTCGGGAAAAGGTAAATCCCTTCAAATTTTTATTTCTGGTTATGATTTTAAAATTTCAGGGGTACTTCATTCACTATTTCTGAGCTGTAATTCATCAAAGACAACAAAGACAACATCAAAATAAACAACCTGCAATTTTCTGCTTAAAGATATTATCGTGGCTTGGTTTCTGAGCAAATTATTTTATTTTCTACAGTATTTAGGTACATACAGAGCAGTGGTCCCCAAACTGTGCTCTTTAAGGGATTTTGGACTTCAACTCCCAGAATCCCAGACTATTGGCCAACATGGCTGAGGCTTCTGGGGCTGAACTTCAAAACCTCTTAAAGGGCACCATTTGGGACCACTGATACAGAGGAACAAGTCACAAGAAAAGTTAAGCAATTTTATCAGAATTGTCTTAAATGTTATGCATTCTGAATGGTCATAGCTAAAAGCTGTAGCTATTCGTGCTCAGACAGATTTTCAATTTTCATTGTGAGGACAACCTTAATTAGAAGTAGTGCATAAGTATATTTGAGCAATCAAATTAGCATAGATTAATTAGTTGTGCTGGCTGTTCTTTGCAATAATTAGTGGCAACTGTCACAATGCCAGCTTTCTTGTTCCAAGTGTGGTTGTCTGTTCTGTCTCCCATACTTGAATCAAGAGAGCCAAATCCAGGGTATTTCTGGACCGGGTAGTTTTATGCATCCTTTTCTTCTTTGTGCAAAAATCTAGTAGCACACATCTCTGGAGGAAATAGCTGATTTGGAGGCTTTGCAAGGAGTCAGGCAAACGTAGGGGATGAGATTGTAACTTTCTTGCATCTCTCAACTCCTAACAGTTGTGGTTTTATCTCAGCATTATCACCAATGAATGTGTATTATTACTGTGAACCTGATTTTCCCCTTATCCATAAAATGTGTGTACATATATTAATAGCATTTTAAAAAGTGATGGCCAGAATTCTGTATGGAAGTTATGTATTCATAAGTGGACTTACAAATGCAGGAATCATAACTAGGTAATTTCATAATGTCTATATCCTGTAGAGGGCTAATGTTCATGTTACTCTATAGCAAAACAGGCAAATGGCCCTTTTCATAATGGGCACCAATGCACATTGATCCCATTGTGCATCAGGCACCGATGAGCATTGGGCACCCTTGCCATTGTCCCAAATCATGTGGCCAGTCAGAAGTTTCAGCAGCATAAATAATGGTGAGGAATGTTGGGATCTGAAGTCCCATGGTGTCTGGAGCGCCACATTAGGGAGTACCCTGCAATAATCCCATTACCTGTTTAGTTTTTCTATAGACAGTTGGGAATTTGGCTGGATGTTCTACAGAATCTTAATTGTGATGTTGGCATAACCACACAACTCCTTGCACCTTTAAAAAATTATCAGACTTTGGTTGTTTCTGTAGGCTTGGTCTCTTCAGGCCAATGCTTAGGCTTTTAAGAAAAGATTTTAGGAATCTTTTAGATTGCACTGACTTCTTATGTTTTCTTTCAGAAACAGTGTTAGCTAGTTTTCTTCAAGAGAGAAGTCAATATCTTAGGAACTAGGAAAGAGAATATAGCATATACTCGGGAGATGGACTAAAAAGCCATAGAACTGACTTTATCAAATAGAAGAGGAATTTCAGTTTGAATATTGAAAGCCAATTACTGTCAAAATGTTAGCAGTGATAAGCAGTGGTATCAAAATAAACAGTTTACCCCCCAAAATAAAAGGGAGAGACAGAAGGAAAAGAAAAAAAAAAGAAGTCAGGTAAGAAAATGTTACAGAACTATTTAATCTCTCTTAAAATAGGAAAGCAAGAATAGAATTGGGTGTTAGCACCAGTGCTTTCAATGTGATCATTTTTAAAAATATTCTGATAATCAGTTCTAGTTAGCAGACCTACCAAAATCTTCATTATGTTTGATGGGTGGGCCTGGGCAGAGGACTGTATGTCAGTAAGGAACACATGATACTTTCTACAAGATCCTTGTGACTGAGGTTCCTATCATCCAGTTTCAGAGAGTGGGTGACATGTTTTTCCTTTATCACAAGTGTGTTCCTAAGTGAAGAACTTTACTTTGCCTGATATTCAGTTGCTTCTCATCTATTCTAATTCTAAGCTTTCAGTAAATTGAAATAATTGAATCTGCATCTGTATGTTTTTAATTACTTAACTCAGTTGATTTTTTCACATTATTGCACATTATTTTATATTGTTCACATCTCTGTCTCTCTTCTTACTTGCCTTCCTTGATCTGGATAGATGAATGAAATGCTTAAGAAGGTACAAAATGCTTGTGTATGATAGTGGTGATTGGTTAATGCTTGTATTGTGCAGCTGTTCCCCTTTAGAAATAGTTTCCATTGCGGTTGTACAGAAAAAAATGTATATTCAGACAATGCAAAATTTGTGTGCATCTTTTTGTCATTAGTAAAAAAAATTATAACTCCAGTCCTCCCTCTGTTCTCGCAGTCTTTGGACTCGTGTGCCTCACTGATGCACAAGGGACAAACGGAGGGAGGATGAATGGGGCATGCGCCCGCAGCGCACACCCATGCCTATGTTTAAGCCACGGGATCCCTGTGAAAAAGAAGGGGCGACTGTTGTAAGAATAATGCAAATATTCCTGCCCAATTCAGAAGCAAACAATTGTTCCTCAGAGCCAGCTGAAAGAAAGGAAGGCTTGGCAACCTGGGTGCATTTGCATAGATCCTGTTCTTGTTGGTGCCTTCTGGCTTCACTTGGTGTTTGTTCAATCTCAGTGTCTTGCTCCAAAAATTGGCTGCTGGTCTTGACACATTAGCAGAGAGGGGGAAAAGACTGTGGCTGCTTTTTGAAGAGATCTCTTGAGATTGTGGAGATCAAGTGATGCCACGAAAATTTACTTAATGATTACTTGGCAGACAGCAAGTAGTGTGTCTTTAGAATATCTTAGTTCTTAGGCAGGGTTATGTGGAGGAAAAAGGTTTCCCAGTGATGTGGCTCCAAATAATTTAGGACTTTATAAGTCAAACCCAGCACTTTGAATTCTGCATGGACATGACAATGTAGTTGACAGAACCGGACGGGATGAAAGAAGTGGAGCCCTCTGTCTCAACTTTGTAAGAAACATGTTTGTAGTATTGTGATCCAGATGAAGTTTTCAAATGATTTAGATTACATCATAATAATCAAGAAGAGGAAGTAACAGAGGCATTGGCTTTCCACTGGATATGTACTACATGACATTAATAAGCAAAATTGACTTTTTTTTTTACAAGTTTGACAGCCAAGAAGATGAGAAGCTTCTCCAAGCAGCTGAACGATACCAAGCTGAATGTGCTCTGAAGTTTCCAAACCGCCAGTGTCTGACAACAGTAATTGACATCAATGGGAAGACAGTATTTATTACAAGATACATCAAACCTCTGAACCCACCAGAGGAACTCCTACAGCTTCATGCAGACAATCCACAAGAAACTTCTGTAAGTGTTCAGGGCTGGAGGGGAATGAGGTGTTTCCTAATATTGTGAAGTGCATTTTTATTCCCCCTTGAAAACCCACAAGGGAGGTTTTGTGAAAATTAGAGAAGAAGGTAGTTTTGTAAGAAGGTGTGGCCATAACTGACTAATTTTCCTTGATCTGGTCAGATAAGAAGCTTTGTAGTAAGCATAGAACTTTTTTGTCTGGATAGACATCAGCACAATAATAGTGAAGGCTCTGATCAGCCTTCTTTTCCAGTGCTTCCGGTCATGGCTGCTAAATCTTTAGTATTTTTCCTTCTGCTGCCACTGCCACCTACACCAGCATGGTTATGGCAACATAGTGTGCCAACAGGATTCTGGCATGAATTTCAGCTGAAAAGTTATAATTTGGTATTTTGATTTGCGAACATTTTGCTCTTTCTTTATTTCAGTCCTCACCAGATAGTGGCATGCATATTCTTGCTGGCTTTACTAAAACTCGGTTCTAACTGAACTAAAATGAACACCAGATTTATCACAAAATGAATTCATATGGACCAGCAAGAAAGAATCTCAAGAAAGATGGAGGTTGATAAATGTCTTGTAGAAACTGAGGCAGAGCTAGGAATGAGCCAGGGGACAGGAAGAAAAGAACAAATTTTGCTATTCTAAAGCCATTTGGAAATGTGTCAATAGTAGTAGCAGCTTCAGTACTATATTGATGGGAGCTGATGTTCTGTTTGTTTCTTCTAGGAGCTAGTGGCACGCTATGTTGCCTTGATTCCTTTCTTACCTGATGCTGTATCATTTGCTGGAATTTGTGATTTATGGAGTACTTCAGATGTAAGTGAAAGGTCTGAAAGTTTTTAATGCTTCATGCATGTTTCAGGTATTTAGGTTTCATAGTCTTGGACCTAGGGCAGAGACAGTCTCTCATACACATACTCTCCATCATCATTACATATATTAATAAGTATTATAGAAAGCACCACCTCCTACAGAAACGTGTATCCCAGACTCCTGATGCTTACACACCATTCAAGGTGTCTAACAGTAATTTGAAAATGCAGTAAAATTACAAAACAAAAACATTATAATGAAAACATACATTTTCCCCTTCATCTTGACCTTTGGTGTTGTCTTGTTGTTGTGGTTTTCTGTAAACCGCTTTGATCTATTTGGAAAGGCGGTATATAAATATTATTATTATTATTATTATTATTATTAAAGCTGAACTCCTCCAACTGAAAGCAGAAACTGTATCATTGTCTGTAGCACAGCATCCTCTGTAGGTTGGAGCAATATTTGTCAATTTAGACAAATCAAATCATAATTCAGCTTCCTTAGATATTGTCTGAAGTGAGCTGGGAGGGAGGCATAAGGACATTTCTAGTCAAACAAGGCAGTACAGTGGGGGAAGTATCCTGCACAGTGGAAATAAACTAGAAGCATTAATGATACTGCTAATACAAGTTTACTTGCCTTTGCTAGCAATTCCTTGATCTTTTGGCTGGAGATGAAGAAGAACATGCTGTGCTCTTGTGTAACTATTTTCTTGCTCTTGGCAAAAAAGCCTGGCTTCTAATTGGAAATGCTATTCCTGAGGTAAGTTGCTTCCTGTTGATGTCTAAGCAAACTTGCACATGCATTAGAATGGTTCATTTGTGATATTGTCTGGGTGGTAGCATCTTGGTCTTCACAATAAATAGAATCACACTTGAATAATAGTGTCTGACCCTAAAATATAATCAACCACACTGGGTCCTTCATTAATTTTATATATAAGGTACCTTTGGAATAGGGTATTATAAAGTCAGATGAGCTGATATTTTAGTTCAGAAGAGATAAAATTTTCTGAACTAAAATATCAGCTCATCTGACTTTATGATACCCTATTCAAAAGGTACCTTATATATAAAATTAATTTTAAAAAATCTTGACCAAACTCATTAATTTACCTTGCAAAGTTTGAGGAATTGTTAAAACTCCCCTCAAAAATCCCCTGAGACTTTTCCCATAATCAAATAGTCACTGTCTATTATAGCATTAAAATCACCACAGATTAAAGCAAAGTAGTCTGTAAAACAGAATATCAAACCAATTCTTCAATTTAGCCCAAATTTATAATGAGGTAGATCTAGGATAAACATTAATGTATATCAGGGGGCCTGGTTTACAACCTTGAATAATTAAAAACTGACAGTAGTAATTGCGGCAGTAGTAAATAAAATAAAAAAATATTTTATATTTTGTATATATATATAATTTATATAAATATAAAATAAAATAAAACAGTTTTGTGGCACACCTTATGTACAGTGGTACTTGAATACTGCTACATGTATGTTCCCTTGATTCTCATGTAGACCTGACTCATATGTACAGTAAACAAGTATTCACTGTTCTTTGTTAAGCAGAGGCCTGTTGGAAGGTTCTTGTTATGCTCAGCTGTAGGCACTGGCTACCTTCTCTACTGTGTTTCCCCTCCCCATACCCTGCAGTATTTGTCTGGAAGACATAGAAGGTTCAAGATGAAGAGCATCCAGAGCTTGGAAAAATTACTGTTTTGGACTACACCTTCTAGAACCTCCAACAGGATCCAGGTAGTTATAGTCCAAAAAAAGAACTTTTTCAAGCTCTGTGAAGATGTATATTTCTTTCCAGAATTCAAAGCAATTCAGACCCACTATCTCAAAGGTAAGGAACCTTTGGACCTCTAGATGGTTTAGACTAAAACTCATAATACCTTATTGTCGGACATGCTGTGCCTGGAGGTTACTTTTAGAGAAAGGGGTGAAACAGACGGGCATGAAAAGCCAGCTTCCAGCTGGCTTGGGCTGTGGCATACAGACGCTCCATGCCCCCAAGACATCCAGAAGTTGCACCGGCACCCAGACATGGGTCAGCGTCAGGGTGCCCTGGCGGCATAGCGTTTAAATGCTGCACGCTGCCAGAGTCGCCTGAAGCCACCCATGGGCCATGGTGGGGCAGGAAAAGCCACCTTTGCGCCAGTCCAAAAAGGAATGGCTCTTTGCTGCTCATTTTCCGGCTGGCAGCAAGATGGATTGGGGCTGTGGGGTGTGTTGGCCGCAGCCCCAATCCATGGTGTTCAGGAGTGGTCACAAGCTGCCCCTTCAGGGTCATCTGTTTCGGCCCTAAGTCAGTATTTCTATCCTACATTTAATTCACATAGCATAACTTGTCTACCTGTGGCTCTTAGAAACTCTTGGATAAATAGAGGTTTTGGAGGTTTCTCATTCATAGGGTTGTCATAGGTCCCACTCCAGGAAAGTGGCATATAAACAAAGTAAATAAGTAACGTAAATAAAAATTTAAAAAATTGGCAATAGGTAACAACCAACTTCTCTGAAGTCCTCTTGTAATTCATCATTCATGTCAAACCAGGGGAATCGTAATCCGTAACACTAAGTCTTAACGTCAGGCGCAATCTGCTTTGTGGCAAGCTGCTTCCTTGCTTGCACCTGAACACAGTTTTAAAACCTTAAAACCATAATATACTCTTGTTAAAGGCAAAATAAACCCAAACTGTGGGGTGGGGGCTACATGCAACATCCTGAAGTACCATTGTGTAATGGGTTAGATTTTCCAGCCCCTTTGACAGCAGTGTGAAAATTCCAGTCTGAATCAGTCAGAGCCTAATCTTGTTATTAGCGTGAACTCATTAATTCTCAGTCATTGGATACAAAATATGTAACACCATATCTTTCTGTTTTGCCAATTTCTGTCAATTATAAAATGTGTTTGGTTTGCATTTTCACAGAACTCTATTGGTGCAAAGGGAAAATATTTTATCCCGTTTAGTGGCTTAGCTAGGATAAATATCTCTGCTTTACAGAAACTTGACAGATATTGTCCATTACGGTGTGCTTCATAGCCTTCACAGGGATTACTATGGCGGAAACTGCTTTAATTTATGTGACATACAAGATTATTTATGTCTACATCTGTCTCTGGCTAGCTGCTAATTTTTTTTTAAATGCATGGAAAATTTAAATATATTCTGCACTGTAAAAAATTATCTTCTAAGACTTTTTTTAAAATTCTCCCCAGGGACCAACAGCATATGTACTAACATGGGAACAAAATCAGTATGTGATCTGGAATCCCAGTTGTGGCCGCTTCTATGGACAATACGATGCTTTCTGCCCATTACAAAGTGTTGGCTGCTTAATTTCCTGTGACAATGTAAGTCATGCATATTCATATATCTGCCTTTTATCTTATGAACCCATGAAGCTGCCTTGTAGAACCCATGACTCTGACCAGCAGTCCATTTAAGCACAGACACTTTAGGTCATAGGCAGATCTTTTCCTACATTGGCTTGTATCTACTGAAGAAGAAAGGAACAGAATTGGTGACCTTCTACACACAAAGCAAGCATTCATTCTGTAGCCACATGTTCCTGCTTGATCAAGCTTTTTATAGAAATCTTGGAAAAGCCAGCAAGCTTCCAAATCTTATAGAATCTCTGTTTACACTACCGTGTCCCTTACTCCTGCTTGATAATTCTGCCAGTAATAAAAGGTTCCTATAAAGCAAATTAAAGTGTGGAGTAGAAGGCTTTCATGGCCGGCATCCATAGTTTTTTGTGGAGCTTTCGGGCTATGTGGCCATGTTCTGGAAGAGTTCCTTTCTGACATTTCGCAGCATCTGTGGCTGGCATCTTCAGAGATGCTGGCGAAACGTCAGAAAGGAGCTCTTCCAGAACATGGCCACATAGCCCGAAAGCTCCACAAAAAACTACAAATTAAAGTGGTATCTCTCTCTCACAGAGAGAGAGAGAGAGAGAGAGAGAGAGAGAGAGTGAGTGTCTCTACCTTCACAGGATGCTATGATGTTCATGTGAGTCTGCTATTTAAGTCCTTTTAAGGTTGGGTATGTCTCTTGTGTCACAATAATGTAGGTCACAATTTTTTAAATTATTTCCCCCCCTGCCACTGCTTTGTTTAGTTCTCATTATCAGCTAAATACAGTATACATTCCTGTGGTAAATGAAATGCATAGCTTATTTGAAGCTTAGTATATTTTCATAGTATTAAAGGAAATCAGCCATTCTTCCAGAGACCTGCATTTGAAAGGGGTGACATATATAAATCAGGGTCAGCTATATAGCTGCTTTAGGTTAGGACTGCTGTCATCTACATTTCAGCACCCAGATTAGAGTGGAGAAGGTTTTGCGCTCACATATGTTTACATATGCAAATAGAGGTTGTTCTATGATTATTTCTAATGCCATGAAAAAAGAATATATATATATATATATATATATATATATATATGATAATGGGCTAGCATTCAGAAAACACAAGAACTAGCTCTTTGAGTCCATGGAGCCAAGAGATGAACGAAAGTTTTGGGAGTTTGATAGTTCAGTTATAAGAGACAATGTCCAAAACCACACAAAATCCAGTAAGTTCGTGCAAGGGCCTTGGATGAGTTGCACGAGGAACAACTTTCTCAGCCTCAAAGACTAGGCAGCTCTTCGAGCGAAACAGACTGGAAACTTAGTATTGGTTTGCTATTAAGAGATATTAATTAACAATTTATACTGTCCTAGGTTTGGTTCAATATTCAACAGTATGATTCCCCACTGAGAATAAACTTCGATGTCACCAGATCCAAATTCTGGAAACCCTTTTTTTCAAGAAGCTTACCATTTCCTGGCCTCTCTAGTGTGCAGGTAATAGAAATTTTATTCAAGTATTTTCTGGCACAGAAATGAAATTTGTAGACTTTCCTCTCTATGTTGTTTTGAACTTCTTGAGGAAGAGAATTTGAAACAGGTACCAGAACTGAACTTTTACTTTACAGTGTTAGGAAAAGCAGAGTTACTTGGTTTAGTGAAAATAGGCTCATGTATGTGTGTGTCTTGTGTTATCCAGCAAAAGAAACCAGTCAGGACTCTATTCCTTCTTCTTTTGCAATAATTCAATTAATTTCACATTTATTGGACATGACAATAGATTGTCACAAGAAAGTATAGGTACAATATAAACAGAATTAATAAATAACACAGTTATTGAATTAGATGTGACATTAAAATTACATTAAGTATTAAAGCCTTATTGAGTTTAAGTATTACTTATGTGCTGGTCATATGGCAATACATAGTTCATTCTGTTCCATTAAACCCATGTTTAATAAAGCCAAAAGAAAAGCTGTGGCCCTTCTCTAAGTATAGCAAGATCTTTATTGTAGAGTATGAATTTATTGTAGAGTATGAATTTCTCAGTATGTAAGATAACGCTGCAGTCTTATTACAGCACATAGATGAATTTGAAGCACAGTCATGGGATGTATAGAACATGTCTAGAGTAAAAGGAAATTGACAATTATTATGATTTTTCTCCTAGTCCATGGAATGGGTTGTTTTAATGATTACATTTTACCGTATAGAACACAAAGATATTCATATGAGAAAATGATATAGATGAGGTTACTTTTGTTTTTTTAATGTTTAGCAGTAAACTTGCCTTAGCTCTTTCTTCTTTGACTTTATTTGGTAATTGTTTCAGATCTTGAACTGATGTTCCTTTGTCCAATTTTCACACATCCTTCCTCTATATTTAAATCCTGATCCATGTATGATATTTTTTGGCATACAGGATGGGGTGATAGGCTGTCTTGCTTGATCCTCTTGTCACTTGGAAACCATTCTGTTTCTCTGTTCTAACAGTAGTTTCTTGTCATGAGTACAGGTCACTGCATCAATACAATCAAATGTTGTGCCCCCCCCCTTTTTAAGAGACCTATAGTTTTTTGTGATCTATACAATCAAAGGCTTTGCTGTAGTATTTAGAGCACAGGTGGATTTTCTTTTGAAATTCTTGGTACACTCTTATTATCCAGTGTATGGTTTCAATATGATGCCTAGTGCCTCTTCCTCTCCTGAACCCAGCTTGGACATCTGGCCTTTTTCCATATATGGTAGAAGTATTTGCTGTGGAATTCTGAGCATGACTTTGCATAAAAGATTAATGCAATAGTCCTGTGGTTCCTGGAGAGGAAGAGAAAAGTGAGGAAGGCGCTTGGGGCAGTTGCCTGAGGGAGGGAGAGAGTGGGGAAGCTCGCTGGATCATGGCCTCTGGTGGGGCCCATTCTTTCCCCAATACTTAACACATTTATAAATTGTATATTATATAAAGGTTAAAAAAATTCATTAACACGTGTAAATTTTACACATACTGTCTTACACACACCCACATTTACATACACCAGTGCTCAGACATATACATACTTAATCATGCTCTTTCACTCTTTCACTCACACACATACATCTCGTACAAAGTATTATTTACCGGTAGACAGAATTTCTTTTGTCTGAACGATGTTACTTCCTTATAAAATGTTTCCTTAAAATATGTATATACATGAATTAACAAATGAAGATACACACACTAAGCAAATAAAATATTTTTAATCATATACTGTGTTGAGGGGAGGTGTGGCATCCACATGCAGATGTAAAGTGGGTCACAAGTCTAAAAAGTTTGAAAACCACTGTGTTTTAGCCTTTGAATGTTTATGTTGTATCTCTTCACTGTTAATGCCACCCCATTTTTCTCTCTTCATTTCTGCGTAAAACATTGTGTAATTATCTGAATCAAAATGTCCTGTTCCTATCCATTTTCACTCACTCACCCCAAGTATTAGAATGTTTGTATGTTCCATTTTAAAGTAATGTTCTAAACTTTCCATAAAGTATCTTCCATAACTTTGAAGTAGACGAAGAATTTGAAATAGTTCATTATTTTCCATACTTGGGCTCAATTATCAATCAGAGTGGAGATTGCAGTCAAGAAATCATAACAAGAAATCATAAACTAGGACTTGGAAGGGTTGTTATGAAGGAACAAGACAAGACTCTGAAGTGTAAAGATAGATATTGTTTGTTTTTGTTTGTTCTGTGGCTGCTGCCACACTGCAGAAATAATGCTGTCATAACTATAGCAATAGCTTACCTATGCACTTGAGCACTCCCTAAATAGTTTAAATGTGTGAACTAGTTGCCCCTAACAAGCTGGGTACTCATTCCAGCCTGGCACCCTGGAAGGACGCCAGGCTGACTCGACCCTGAGCCCCTGGCTGGAATTGAACTCACCACCTTTATGAGTGAGCAGCTGCAGTACAGGAATTTAACCACTGCACCACTAGGGCCCATGGCTCCATTCCGTGGGATCCTGAAATTTGTAGTTTGTTGTGGTACCAGAGCTCTCTGTCAGAGGATAAATATCTAAAAAAATAAAAAATACATATCCCAGGATTCCATAGCATTGACCCATGAGAGTTAAAACAGGGAAAAGCTGTATTAATTCTGCAGTGCAGATGCACCCTATGTTTAGCTTTCCTTGATTGATTACATATTGATCATATTACACAAATATTAAAATCACTCCACTGGCTGACAGTTAATTTCTGGACAATTGGTGTTGGTTGCCACCTTTAAAGACCTGGACTATAGCATTGCCCCTTGACTTCCTCTGGGCTGAAAAAAACTGATCCTGCAGACAATGTGGATAGAGTCCTCCTCTCATTTAACCCTGAACAAGAATGCTCTCTTCCTCTGTTATATTCTGTTAATAATAAAGCCCAAAGCTTCGTGTATTGGTCAGATTCAGAACCAGAATATGTTTCATCTGTATTCTGTCAGGGACTTAAAAACACAGTACAGTGGTGGTTTAAACACTATAATGTACTTCAATAAGACTATACATTTCATACTTCTTCAGCACCAAATTACATCTTCTGTTTTCATATTTTATCAGCCAGAAGAACTATTCTACCAACGTGCAGACAAGGCAGCTGCATTAGATCTACAGGGCAGGTAATTTCATCTGTTGTTTTGCAACTGCATTAACCATGGTGTGTATCAGATGACAACTAACTTTTGAATCTTTGAATTGTTCTTTTTATATATTTTGTATATTAGCACATTTACAATTTCTTTGCATTCCATTTGATTCTCACTAATAGTAGATTATCTTTATCTGGCCTATACCACTTTACATTGTAAGTGGGAGTCTTAAATAACCCAATATTCCTCTGTTAAAATAAAAAGCTGTTCAAAGAAATCTGTTGTGTCAGAAAACCAGTCTAAATCCTTTCTCCCGGACACCTAGTTTTTTAGGTGCATGGGCTTTTTGTATGGGGGAGCAGAGCATTTCATAAGACCTGCTCCTTCCCCACTCAGAAGGTTTACCTCAGTTTGCCACCTATTTCCTATAGATGATTCTTCACTATGTTAGCAAGCTGTGGAGTTACTAAAGTTATTAAAATCTGATAGTTCGTGCTATTTTGAAATTGGCTTTAGTTCTGGAATTTAAATGTTAAATGGACAACTTTCTATTGTTTGTTCTGACCGGAGTAGATCCATTGAATCCTTTGGATTTACCTTTGTGTTCACTCACCATTCACAGTCGTTTTAATGAGTTTCTTCATATTAGAACTAACCAATAGAATTCTGGCCAATTACAGTGGGCTCTTCGTATCTGCTGAGGTTTGGTTCCAGGATTCCCCATGGATATAAAAATCTGTGGATGCTCAAGTCCCATTATATATAATTGGGTAGTGAAATCGTGTCCTTTATATAAAATGGCAAAATTAAGGTTTGCTTTTTGGACTTTTTAAAAAATTTCAAGCCATGAATGGTTGAATCAGAGGATGCCAAATCCATGGATATCCAGGAGCCCTGGTGGCGCAGTGGTTAAATGCCTATACTGCAGCCACTTACTCAAAACCATAAGGTTGCGAGTTCAGTACCAGCAAAAGGGCTCAAGCTTGACTCAGGCTTGCATCCTTCCGAGGTTGCTAAAATAAGTACCCAGAATGTTGGGGGCAAGTAGCTTACAGTTGTAAACCGCTTAGACACTGCTTAGGCAGTATGAAGCGGTATATAAATGAAGCTGTTTTTATATGGCAGGCCAACTGTATTTCCAACCCTTTTTTGTAAACCAGATGCTATAGGGAGAAGTCAGTGTCAAATTTAACCAATTTCTTACTTTTTGAGTACCAGTGTTGCAATGTGCCAGCAAAATTTAATTAAAATTAAAAACTGTTTTTATTTAAATGTAGACTTGAGAAGATATTGAAAGAAAAGATCATGGAATGGCGTCCAAGATACTTGACACGTTGGAACAGATATTGTACTTCCACTCTTCGGCACTTCTTGCCACTGCTGGAAAAAAATCAGGGCAAAGATGTGGAGGATGACCATCAGGCAGAATTACAGAAACAGCTGGGAGATTACAGGGTACTGTGTTAATTTCTCATCCCTGAGGAACTAGGGGAAAAAATCATGACTTGATTCTTGAACTACTAAACCTACAGTGGGATTATAGATCTGGTTCAAAAAGGCTCCCACATCCTTTTACAATGGCACCTTTCTATTCAGCATAGTAGATATTTGTATTAAGCTTCTGGTCAATTTGGTCCACTTAGAAAATGAATTTGTTCATTCCACTTTGTATTGGAACCAGTGATTTCTTATGGACTGTTTTGAAAGATGCCTTGAGTTTTGGTTTTCTCTGATTTGGAGTTACATTTTACATGCCTGGTTACCACCGTGGCTCATATGCCTCATTTCACTATTATGGGGCAAATAGACCTGATGCAGCCCTTGCTGGCAACAAGACTCTTTTGGAAAAAATAATTTTTGGAGTGAAGGAAAGCCTCCTAAAGCTGTTGAACTACAACATACACCACTCACCATTAGCTATGCTGGTTAAGACTGAGGGGAAGTGTGATTAGAGAGGATTTAAAGAATTTAGCACAATATTAGCCGCTTAACTCTATCTTATTCTCACCCACCCACCCACCCCCCCCAACTTGGTCATATATTTCTCAAGATAACATCACATACTCTAATAATCACTTTTTTTCTTGCAGGTGTCAGGATTTCCTATCCACATGCCATTTTCAGAAGTTACACCTTTAATAGAAGCAGTATACAGCACTGGAGTTCATAGCACTGACATTCCCAATGTAGAGTTTGCATTAGCGGTATATGTTCATCCTTACCCTAAAAATGTTCTTTCAGTGTGGATTTATGTTGCTTCATTGGTTCGTAACAGATAAAGTATTCCTGCTATAGTCTCTATCTCAAATACTTTTATGCATCTTACCTGTTGTTTCTAGTATTTCGATACAAGCCATTTTGTATTTTAAACATAGATACCTTTGTATTTTTATACATTAAATATAGAATGTAAAATAAGTTGCAGTGGTTTCAATTGCAAATTCTAACCAGTTTTCTTAATGTTCACAGTCTAGTGTGTTTATTCCACGAAGACTGAAATGGTGCATTGAAGTCTCTCTCACTCCTAGGGTCACCATAAGTCAAAGCAGAGTCAATGGTAAATTACAAATAATTTAAAGTCCCGCATGTTTTCTCCAGTGGTGAAAGCAGGGCAGGCACTACCAGTAAGCAAAATGAGACAGCCACTTTAGGCAGTAGATGCTTGGAGAAGCACAGAACACTGTCATGGACAGAAGCCTATATATTGCACATCCTGCTCTGCATGTTTTGTCTTGTTATTCTGCTGCAATGTCTCAGGCTGGCCCTGACTGGAAGAACAAAGAGAAGAGGGGGAAGGGCTCATGTAAGCCTCCTGATGTTACTGGACTATAACTCCCAGCACTCATCACCAGTGGCCAGGTCTGTTGGGATTTGGAATCCAACATCATCTGTAGGTGTAAGTTCTTCTCAACTCTGATACAGGAGTACACATTCTGTTATAGCAGTGGTTCTCAACCTTCCTAATGCCACAACCCTTTAATACAGTTCCTCATGTTTTGGTGACCCTCAACCATAAAATTGCAGTGTCTCGGTTCCTACAACCATCGGAAATATGTGTTTTCCGATGGTCTTAGGCGACCTCTGTGAAAACATTCGACCTGCAAAGAGGTCGTGACCCACAGGTTGAGAACATCTATGTTATACAGTTCCAGTGCTGAAGCACTGAAGTAGTCAATGGAAGATAGTACTAGACTGCAGAAACCACTTGTTTGCATTTGCTTGTAAAGTAACATTTCATGTTTCCAAAATAGAAGATATTTTAATTACGTATAGGACTGGGACATGTTAACATGTTAATTTTAATACACTAATAAACTGCCTACTATTCTGTGATGGCCAGATGGATACATCACAGGTAGCAGCTGACTTCCTTCTTCTCCTTATCCTGTTTAACATGGGATAGATGATGACCCCCTAGTCATACAATGGGGGGAAAAACAGAGGAAAGCTTCTTCTATTGACCCCCAGATAAAACTGTATGCAGTCCCAAACATAAATAGTATCTTTCAGGATAAAAACCAAGGACTGTTGCATGCACATCTGCTAAGAGAAATATTAGTTAATATTATTTAATCAGTCAAATATACAATCAAGTCTCTTTTGTCTACTGTATACCATCATCTTCATATCAATAGCTCAAAAGCTGGACACAGCTGGTATTTCTGTAACTAGCTGTTACATGTTAAAATGCAAAGTTTATAAAGCTAATTTCTTACCTGCGGGCAGTTTAATACTTGGGGGCATTTAAGATGCTATTTCTTATCAGAAGATTAGAGGGCTAGATGTATCTGTCCTTTTAACTATTAAGCTGTGAACAACAGCCTATATTTTCTTTGTTATTTCCTGATTAAAGAAACCCAGGACCAATATACAAAATAAGAGGAGTAGAAGATGCAAAATATTTTGCTCAACCATAAATAGCTATAACAAAAATTGGGTTGGGTTTTGTTTTTGTTTTTTTGGTTTTTGTTAAACAGCAAAAATAGTCTTTTTCAAATCTGTAACACAATTACTAGATCAATAGTGCCCTTTTCAATTAACCTGAACTATCCTCTCATATAAATGAACAGACTGTCACAAAGGCATTCCTTAAAGCCGCATTTATTTATTTATTTATTTATTACAGTTGCTCTTATGGCAAACAAATCACTTCTTGAAAAATCCCTTTTAAAATCCAGCATCCTTAGTGGGTCTATATAGAAGATATAAGGGGACTGTGGTTGCTATGCAACTACGATTAAGCTGTTACTCTGTGAAGTCCACAAAATGTGGCAAACAGTCATTGGCCTGCTGTGTTAACATATCAGACTAACAAACTTCGATGCTGATGGGAATGTTTCATTTACTGTTTGGTTTTTCAAGCCTAAAAAAATGTGAAGTCAGTGATAAAGACAGAAGGTATCTCCTTAATTTTGTAGTAGGACAACTCTGGGATTAGGAGGTTCAGAGGAGAAAACACTACTGAACAATATATATTGTTACTCAGATGTATTTCACATTCACTGTAAGGTTTATATTTAAGCATGAGCTTTAAAAAATGTTATGGGCTTAGCACAAAAAACACAAATCAAATTTAAGTGCCAAACATTGGGGGAGAAGTTGTCAAAACAATTTGAGAAGTTTTCCACAGCACAAAGAAACCCCTCACCTTCCAAATCAGAGTGAAACACTGTGAAAATGGCATGACACTACACAGTTTGCTTATAAGACCCTGAAGTATGGAGCAAAAAGGACCTACTTGTACTCCAAAAAGGGAACTGTTAACACAAGATGCGGGCCGTAAGTAAAGTGCATGAGAGGAAGCCTGCTCAGCTAAATGAAGTAGACTGAAAATGGTAAGTAGTCAGGTCATTCACCAGAGCGGCAGCAGGCACGGAAACCACACTGCAAGTTCTGGCATCCACTGGCGGTTTCAGCGTGAGGACCTGTGTAAAGACAGAACAAATGTGAAAGGAAGAAAAAGGGAATGGATATATCTGGGACACTAGTCATTTCACACACACACACACACAAAGTCATTTTCATTAAAAAAAAAGTTTTAAGTTGCATTTTTAAAAATTAGGAAGCTCAATTGGCATGAATCATTCTACTACAATAGTAACTGCATACATATTTCAATTTTTCCTTTAAGGAGGAGAAAGAAAAGGAGGAGGCTGTAGTCCATGTGCTTGGGTGAGATCTAATTTAATTTACACTTGAGCATTGCATTCTGGGAGCCAGTGCTGGGAGGCTACTTAAGGCTACTCAAGGCTAGCAGAAGCTTCATTTCCTTTAAGGAGGAGAAAGAAAAGGAGGAGGTTCTAGTCCATGTGCTTGGGTGAGATCTAATTTAATTTACACTTGAGCATTGCATTCTGGGAGCCAGTGCTGGGAGGCTACTTAAGGCTACTCAAGGCTAGCAGAAGCTTCATTTCCTTTAAGGAGGAGAAAGAAAAGGAGGAGGCTGTAGTCCATGTGCTTGGGTGAGATCTAATTTAATTTACACTTGAGCCATTGCATTCTGGGAGCCAGTGCTGGGAGGCTACTTAAGGCTACTCAAGGCTAGCAGAAGCTTCATTTCCTTTAAGGAGGAGAAAGAAAAGGAGGAGGTTCTAGTCCATGTGCTTGGGTGAGATCTAATTTAATTTACACTTGAGCATTGCATTCTGGGAGCCAGTGCTGGGAGGCTACTTAAGGCTACTCAAGGCTAGCAGAAGCTTCATTTCCTTTAAGGAGGAGAAAGAAAAGGAGGAGGCTGTAGTCCATGTGCTTGGGTGAGATCTAATTTAATTTACACTTGAGCATTGCATTCTGGGAGCCAGTGCTGGGAGGCTACGTAAGGCTACTCAAGGCTAGCAGAAGCGCGCTTTTTTTATCTAGTCAAGGAGGTGTTTAGAGAATAGAAGAGGAGCCGGCCTGAAGCATCAGAGGAAGTGAATCAGAGACTTGCCTTTGGAAGGAGCTTTTAGCCAGGAGCTCTCTACCTAACTATAGGCCCCGTGACTTGAACTCAGTGACAGAGCTTGGGAATAAAGGCCAAGTCTAGCAAGGGAAGCCCACAGTCTTGTTTCAGTGCCTCCTTAAGACTTCTCAGTATGGACACTGAAGGCCCTGCAGCAGTCACCTGCAACACCTGTGGAATGTTTGTCTTCTTGCCTACAGAGGTGGCGAACTACACCTGCCACAAGTGCAAGTTGGTAGTCCTCTTGGAAGAGAAAGTACAGCAGCTAGAGGAGCAGATATCTGCACTCCAGCATCATAGAGAGCAGGAGAATCTCCTGAACAGGTCAGACCAGAATGTCTTGGGTGGGAAACAGAGAGAGGAAGTTGTTGGGGTGGGGGAGGTCACTCCACATATAACAGAGGTAGATGCTTGGAGGAAGGTCACACACAGAAGTAAGGAAACCAGGGAACGTTCTGTGAGCGGCTTGCAGCTACAGAATCGCTTTGAATCTCTCTCTGTTGTCAGAGATGATGAGGAAAAGCAGCAGGGGCAGACATCAGGGACAGAGCAGGAGAGCCTGAGAGTATCACGAAAAGGAACAGCCACTGCTAAGCCTCGGAGGAGGCGCGTGGTCGTGGTGGGGGACTCCTTGTTGAGGGGTACAGAAGCAGTGGTTTGTGGGCCTGACAAGATGTCTCGGGAGGTGTGTTGTCTCCCCAGGGCAAAGATCCATCATGTGACGGAGAGGCTGACAAGACTTGTCAAGCCTACTGACCGTTATCCCCTTCTTTTGGTTCATGTGGGAACCAATGATACTGCAAGGCACAGCCTTCAGAATATCAAAAGGGATTATGAGGCTCTGGGAAGGAAGCTGAAAGAGATGGATGCACAGGTTGTCATCTCATCTCTACTCCCGGTAGAAGGGCATGGTCCAGGAAGGGAGAGGAAAATAGCAGAGGTGAATAACTGGCTCCGTAGATGGTGCCGCCAAGAACAGTTTGGATTCTTGGATCATGGGCTGCGGTTCCATGAGGAGGGACTTCTGGCAAGGGATGGACTACATCTCACGCCAGTTGGCAAAAACGTTTTTGCCAACAGTCTGAAGAATCTGATCAGGAGGGCTTTAAACTGAGTTATGTGGGGGAGGGAGACATTATACTGGAAGGCAAAAGGGATGGAGAGAATAGTCCAAGTGGCATAGAGGGAACAAGGCAAACAGTGCAAGGACCCAACAGTAGGAGGCAAAAAAATGTGCAAAAGCAGCAAGTAAAGAGGACACATGGTCTTAAATGCCTCTCCACTAATGCACAGAGTATGGGAAATAAGCAGGATGAACTTGAACTCCTAGCACAACAAGGGAAATATGATATAATAGGCATCACTGAAACCTGGTGGGATGAGTCTCATGATTGGAATGTAGAAATAGAGGGGTATAACCTTTTTAAGAGAAACAGGCCAAGCAGGAAAGGAGGAGGAATAGCATTATATGTCAGGGATATTTACACCAGTGAAGAGATGCAGGAAGTCAATACTGGAAGCCAGGTGGAGAGCATCTGGATAAAAATTAAAGGAGAGGGAAATAACAGGGATGTTACTGTGGGAGTCTACTACAGACCCCCAACTCAGGCAGAGGAATTGGATGATGCCTTTCTAGAACAGATAAACACATACTCAGAAAAGAGAGATGTAGTAGTGATGGGTGACTTCAACTATCCTGATATTTGCTGGAAGTCAAACTCAGCCAAATCCTCAAAGTCTAGCAAATTCCTCACTTGCCTGGAAGACAATTTCATTGTCCAAAAGGTGGAAGAGGCAACAAGGGGATCAGCCATTTTAGATCTGATCTTAACCAACAGGGAAGACCTAGTTGATGGGGTGCAAGTGGTTGGATCCTTAGGTGGAAGTGACCATGTTCTCCTGGAGTTTGTAATACAGTGGAAGGGAGAAGCTAGGCATAGTCAGACACGCACTCTAGACTTTAGGAGAGCTAATTTCAATAAACTTAGAGAAATACTGGGAGTGATCCCATGGTCAGGAATACTAAAAGAAAAGGGAGTTCAAGACGGATGGGAGTTTCTCAAAAGGGAGATATTGAAGGCACAATTTCAAACAGTTCCAATGAGGAAGAAAAATGGAAGATGTCTCAAGAAGCCAGGATGGATGACTAAGGAACTTTCAAATGAGCTAAGTTTTAAACGGAACATGTATAAGAAATGGAAAAATGGAGAAATCACGAAAGAGGAATTCAAACAAATAGCCAGCACATGTAGGGGTAAAGTCAGAAAAGCTAAAGCGCAGAATGAACTCAGGCTTGCTAGAGAGGTTAAGAACAATAAAAAGGGCTTTTTGGATATGTCCGCAGCAAAAGGAAGAAGAAGGAAACAGTGGGGCCACTGCGTGCAGAAGATGGCAAAATGCTAACAGGGGACAGAGAAAAGGCAGAATTACTCAACACCTTCTTTGCTTCAGTCTTCTCAGAAAAGGCAAAGGGTGCTCAACCTAAGGATAATGAAGACAGAATAGAGGAAATTCAGCACAGAATAAGTAAAGAGGTAGTACAGGAATACCTGGTTAACCTAAATGAATATAAATCTCCAGGACCAGATGAACTACATCCTAGAGTATTAAAAGTACTGGCAAATGTAATATCAGAGCCATTGGCAATAATCTTTGAGAACTCCTGGAGAACAGGAGAAGTCCCAGCAGACTGGAGGAGGGCAAACGTTGTCCCCATCTTCAAAAAGGGAAAAAAAGAGGATCCCAACAATTATCGTCCAGTTAGTCTGACATCAATTCCAGGAAAGGTTCTAGAGCAGATCATTAAGCAGAGAGTCTGTGAACACTTAGAGGCCAATGCCATAATCACAAAAAGCCAACATGGGTTTCAGAGAAACAAGTCATGCCAAACGAACCTGATCTCTTTTTTTGATAAAATTACCAGCTTGGTAGATGAAGGGAATGCTGTGGATATAGTATACCTCGATTTCAGTAAGGCCTTTGACAAGGTTCCCCATGACATTCTTGCAAACAAGCTTGCAAAATGTGGGATAGACAAGTTAACTGTTACATGGATTTGTAATTGGTTGACTGGCCGAACTCAAAGGGTGCTCAACAATGGCTCCTTTTCATCCTGGAGAGAAGTGACCAGTGGGGTCCCACAGGGCTCTGTCCTGGGCCCAGTGCTGTTCAACATCTTTATTAACGATTTGGATGACAGAATTGGGGGCATACTTATCAAATTTGCAGATGACACTAAACTGGGAGGAGTAGCTAATACCCCAGAGGACAGGATCAAAATTCAAAATGACCTGAATAGACTAGAAAGCTGGGCCAGTGCTAACAAAATGAAACTCAATGCGGAGAAATGTAAGGTTCTGCACTTAGGGCGGAAAAATGAAATGCACAGATATAGGATGGGGGACACCTGGCTGAATGAGACCACATGTGAAAGGGATCTAGGAGTCCAAGTAGACCATAAGCTGAACATGAGTATACAGTGTGATGCGGCAGCTAAAAAAGCCAATGCAATTTTAGGCTGCATCAATAGAAGTATAGTTTCTAGATCAAGGGAAGTTATAGTGCCACTCTATTCTGCTTTGGTCAGGCCCCATCTGGAATACTGTGTCCAGTTCTGGGCACCACAATTAAAAAAAGATGTGGAGAAACTGGAGCATGTCCAAAGGAGGGCAACTAAGATGGTGAAGGGTCTGGAAACCTTGCCCTATGAAGAACGCCTTAGGGAGCTGGGGATGTTTAGCCTGGAGAAGAGAAGGTTAAGAGGTGATATGATAGCCCTGTTTAAATATTTGAAGGGATGTCATATTGAGGAGGGAGCAAGCTTGTTTTCTGCTGCTGCAGAGACTAGAACGCGAAACAATGGATGCAAACTGCAGGAAAAGAGATTCCACCTCAACATTAGGAGGAACTTCCTGACAGTAAGGGCTGTTCGACAGTGGAACACACTCCCTCGGAGTGTAGTGGAGTCTCCTTCCTTAGGGGTCTTTAAGCAGAGGCTGGATGGCCATCTGTCAGGGATGCTTTGACTTGGAGTTCCTGCATGGCAGGGGGTTGGACTGGGTGGCCCTTGTGGTCTCTTCCAACTCTATGATTCTATGATTCTAATCCTTATGTGGTTGTACCAACAGCTTCAGATTAATGGTGTCATGATAAGCAGCTTTGGTCAAAATGCATAGCAAGGGATTTTCTGGTAGTACCTGCATGATGCACAGAATGTTATTCTACAACCTAAAGAGGGATGTACTCAGCCAAGGACAAATCTATTTAAATCCCAGGTTGTAATGTAACAAAAATTTAAAAAGTCAAAGGGAAAGTGAATATTTCTGCTACAGTACTATAAATAAAGAGTCCAAAAGATACCTTGATTTTCATTTATCTCTAACTGTTCTGGAAACACTTATGGCACGATCAGGGTAAACATGTTTCAAATAAATCAGTAATAAATAAACAGTGAGTCCGAGTTCTTGTCTTGATCACATTTCAATTACAATGTTATCAAATTAAGAAAATCTGCGAGATGGCAACATAATTCCTTGATGCTGCAAGATCATTTTGTAATTAAAGCATGGGAAAGAACTGAAAGACTTTTTCTAATCAATATCAATACAAAAATGGGGAAATAAAATTAGAAACAACTAAATCACACATAGCACAGTAAAGTCTGCTATTGTGGTCACAGGAGCTACTATCTTTTTTGGTTTGTGTTAGTGTTTTTTTTGGGGGGGCGGTGGGTATTTTAATTAAGGATTGACCCAGAAAGATGGCAAGAGGAATGTACATGGGAGGTAACAATGGCAACAGATTGAAAAATGCAGCCCTGTAGACAAGAAGGTTTTAATGTACGTACAGTACTAAGTCAATGTGTACATTAATTTATTTTACCCTTCACTGCAAAAATACAATGGCAGCTGACAAAACATTTTAAAATTCCAAAGATAAAAAGCCGAATAAGAGAGATTTGACTTTAAAAAAAAAAACAACCCTAAAAGCAATGCCAGGAAGGATGCCACTGTAACCTTTTGGAATCATAATCCAAGAAGGAGCAGAAACAAACATCATGCCTTCAATCTCCAATTGAAAGGAAACCATTTCTAGATCTCTCAGTGGCTCCCTGCTTCCTCAGGCTGCAGTGAATGAAATTCATCACAGAAAACACAGTAAAATTATGCTCTAGATACATCACTTTACAAATCTGCAGTCTAAGCCACAGAGGATGCATGCGAGTGATTTTATCCTCGTAATTCTTAACCAAAATCTCAAAGGGGCTGTTGTCTGCACTGGCCAAAAGGCTTATGTACCCCCCTGGTCTCACATCATCATGTTTTGATGACTCAGGCCAATGCCCCAGGGCCAAGATCAGGCCAGGTCCTGGCAGACTGGATGCAAATCCAGGCCAATCCCAGGCAAACGGGGTTTAAAGTGGGTCAACTTGACCTCTGGTTTGTCACAGTTTTTTGGAAATTGTGCTGCAATCCCTGGCTGATTAGCTGGTTCCCATGCCTTGCTCTCCCATTGCTGCTCATGAGCAGACTCCTGTTGCCACATCTGACATGGAAATGGGACACCTGGGCATGTGGGTGCAGCCAAGTGCCCATTTCCATGTCAGAAGTGGTAACGGGGGTCTTTTCAGTAGAGCAATCCAGCTTCCATCTTGGATCCAGACTGCATGCTTTTCTGTGGGAAAGCATATGCTTCTTCGTCTCTTAATTACCTGGGAAACCAGGAACTGCAAGCATTTAAAAGAAAGCATTGAATCAATCACAACTGGAAGTGGTGTGTGCTTGGACAACAAGAGCAGAGGGTACTTCACAAATGTACTACTGTAACTGAACAAATCGAACTGATGATATTTGTGCCAAAGATGTAGATTTAATTCATTTAACTTCTCTACCAACTATTTATGAAAGTAGAAAGTTGACCAAGTATCATAGGACTTCAAAATAAAAGTAACATACTTGGAATATTACATTCATCATTTCTCTTTTATAATAAATGGCTAGATGAGGTGTATTTTTAGAATTAAAGAACAGCTTTAGACAGCAACCTTGAATTCCACCTTCTTTGTGCAACAATTATATGTGAGAAGTGTCTTACTCATTAGGGTTAAAGAAAATCCAGCAAACATATTAAAATCTTTCACCAATGTGCAGAAGAATAAGCACAGGTGGTGGAAAAGCAGAGTCAGCTCAACAAAGAACAGCTTACAAAAAACAGTGAAACTATGTCATACCCCCCCCCCCAAAAAGGAAATGAAAAGGAAAGGAAAGGAGAGATGCTAAGCATGCCAGCTAGCGAACAATGAATCCACACCCTTGAATTGTGTGAAGTTACTTTCCCCACAGAAAAAGAAGGTGAGGTGTTTCCTATTAGAAAATGAAAACAAAAGGTTGGGCCAAATCACTAAGATGGAACAAAATGGTTGTGGACATCTGTTTATCAGTTTACAATGAAGCTGGCAACTGTGATCGACCTAATGTTGCCGGACAAAAGCTTCATGATTCCTTGCAATTTATTTTGCTAGCACTAATAGGAACTCTAATTCAACAAACAGCAGACATTCATTTCCCATTTATAATGTTTTATAAACTCAAAACGAAGGCTTAGATCCTAACCTAAACAGAAAGTTTCTAATCCCCCTTCTCTCTTCCTACAGCCGCTGGTACGTATGCTCCCTAATTCTCCTAACCAGCTCTTCTGAGGCTTCATAGACGAAGAGGATCAAGTTTTGTTCTGTTAACTTCTCTTAGGATCCCAAGACTGTAAGATCAAATTCTCTCACAACAATGTCTACAGCCTTGGTAAACGCCTACAGAGAAATACATGCAAATACAATGTATTTCCGTTATTAAAAACAAAAATCTGGATTTGAATGTCAGCAGCATTCCATAGAATTGTCTATACAATTACAAATTCCTTGTGAAGCACCTTGTTAAACCACTCCCTGAGAGCATCTGTGCAGTACAGTAGTTACTGTACACAAAAAGTTAGCAAAAACCACATTAGCATTATCTGCCGTAAGTTAACAAAATGACTAATTCAATGCTGGCTTTCAATTATAGTGACTTTGTATGTTTTCATTTTATTGTCCTTTTATGGTAAAACACAGGTATCATTTAAGTCCTGGTAATGATCTGTCACCATTGTCACAGGCCTGTAAAGACACAAGAGACAGGCTGCTCCCAAGCTGTGAATTATCATCTACCTCCTCCTCTGCTATTCTTGTGCCAATCCTCCATCACCATCCTCCCAATGAAAACATAGCTTTAAAAAAACCTATGGAGGACAAGGAGGAAAAAGATGATTAAGTGAGTTTTAAAAGCTTGTCAGAAGCTTTCTTAAATTAGGTACACCTATAGTTCAGAGTTTCTCAACCAGTGAGAGGTTGTTCTGAGTTCTGCAAGACATCATGACTGGGAAGGAAAATATGGGCTGTAGATGTAATAATTTTTATGCCGGGTTCTCTGAGATCTGACAATTATTTCAAGGGTTCTGTCAGGGATAAAAGGTTGATAAATACTGCTGCACTTTGTTTTGAACTACAGTATGGTGCAAAGCCACCTTGGATCACGTGTCAAGTAAAATATATTAAAAACTTTTGACAGGCACTATTTAGATGTATGAGACCAGGGGAAGAAATATGTCAACATTCAGGATACCAAAACGGGAGATGCAGAAACTGCTTCCAAAATAAGACAAACTAAGCAAAACATTAAGATAGACACCAACTTCAATTCTGCTAATAAAATTAACAGCCAAAATATGGATTAGGTAGTGGGATCAGCATTTTCAAGATACAGGCCTCACAGTAAGCTTTCAGCCTAAATTAATGTTTGTATGTTTTGCACAATTTTATGTAATGGCCTTTTAAGTCCAACCGATACTTACAAGTACACAAAGCTGGTACGCCCCCACCCACCTCCAGTCCTACATCCTTTTCCTCCCTAAAATTGCAAAATGATCATATACCACCAGAAATTAGAGTATTTTAGTCAAACATACATTATTCTTCTGTAAAATGGAATTAACACTCATCCCTCCACATTTTCTGGTGTTAGGGGCACAGGACCCCCTGAATGTGGACAGACCACAAATAACAAAAACACTATGTTTTTACCTGAGAGAACACCTCTCAGGTAAAATGCTTTGCAGAGGGCAGGAGAGCTGGACAAGGGCAGGGGGTGGTGGATGTTCCCCTCCAAAGGAACAAATTTGATATATTTTAGGGGCTGTACATACAGCCCTTAAGGGGCGGTGTCCCACTGCCCCTTTCCTCAAGTGTATTGAGTACTCAAGTGTACTTGAGGAAAGCCTTTTCTCAAATACACACACAAAAAGACATGAACTTAAGCCCTTTCAGTTACCAAGTAATACACAAGCAAGCTTAAAAACAAGGTTTTTGTTTCCGACAGAGGGAAAAAAATCACCAATATCAAGGTTAAGTTGCAATGAATAAATAGATGTTGAGCTGTTTAAAAAATGGATTAAAAGGGCTTGGAATCAATTTCCATTATTTTCTAGTGGAGAAAGACCAGCCTGTCACTACCTGAATTTGCAGGGATACACCTGATTAATCCACTGTTGTCTCACTTTTTTCAATTGTTTTTAAAATGCCAATTTCTTTCTCCTTCTTCTATTTTCTCCCTTTGTTCTTCTGTTGCTGCAGACTGAGTTCAGAAGGCAAAAGTAGTTTGCACTCAATTAACTAAGTCAGAAGAGAGGAGAGGATGGAGGCTTGCCTTCTTTGTAGAGTAAGGCAAAGGAAAACTACTGAAGCTTGGGTTTTCATCACAGCCACAATGATGTTCTTTAGCTACATGTGTCCCAGTTTTCATCTTTGAAATGTTGGAGAGTATGCAACTGTTTACTCTTGTATTCCTCTATCAGAAGACAGGGTTTAAAATCTTCCATGCAGAGGCAACAAGCAACCCTCTCCCCAATTGATAGCAACTCAAGTTGCTTGGAATCTATGTAATGTTAAACAATGAACCTAACCTTAAAATCAAACTTATGGTCAGGACCAGCTCAGTAACAATGTTTTTGTTGTTGCTGTGTGCCTTCAAGTCATATCCGACTTATGTCGACCCTCAGATGAACCTATC
The DNA here is from genome assembly GCA_034509955.1 of Urosaurus nigricauda. Classification (NCBI taxonomy): domain Eukaryota; kingdom Metazoa; phylum Chordata; class Lepidosauria; order Squamata; family Phrynosomatidae; genus Urosaurus; species Urosaurus nigricauda. The sequence continues at coordinate 97,072,263 of JAOEGL010000005.1, read as the reverse complement.
AGAATTTTCTTGGCAATTTTCTTCAGATGGGGTTTGCCACTGCTGTCCTCTGAGGCTGTGAGAGCGATTTGCCCAAGGTCTCCGAGTGGGTTTCACGCCTGAGCAGGGATTTAAACTCTGTTGTCCATAGTTGTAGTCCCAATTCTCAAACCACTCATCATTCTGGCACCAGTTTGTGACCCGCTCCCATCAGTTCTTCTGTACTGCTGGTGTAGGCTTATTTGCCATGTTACAGTACTAGGTAATGGTGTCTCCAGTGAAGACCTGTTCCGCTATGTGCTTTTGATTTATCTAAAATGACATCCAAGTGGAAACTCAAAAAACAAACTCAACTTTGCTCAGGTTCCTTAGCCCATAGATCTAAGAAAACAAACCCATCCTTAAGAGTGGACAAACCTCTCCTCTCACAGAAGGGTCAGCCCTGGTTAGTACTTGGATAGGAGACCACCAATGAATACCAGGTGCTGTAGGCTATATTTCAGAGAAAGGAACTGGTAAAACCACTTCTAAAGATTCCTTGTCTAAGAAAACACTATGCAATTCAAGGAGTTGCCATAAGTGGACTGACAACATGAAGGTCCATGCACATGTAACTGATGTGTTAATTTCTTTATATCTGCATACGTCAAGAAAAGATATAAAGAACACATTCTTACCCCAAGTATTCAACTATGCAACAAAATATTTAAGTATAAAATAGATTTTAAATTATTTAAAGGATAAAATTTAAGGGAAAAGGCAGCATATAAAAATAACTGAATAAAATACATTCAGCTCTGGCAACAGAAGACCTATAATGGAAAAGAGGACTGCAGCTATATAAAGGAAAAGACTGTGAAGTATTCTAAGGGTTATATATGAAGCCCCACAAGATTAGAAGAACATTTTATTCAAAAGACATTACCGTTAATGTTGTCACAGTAGTAAAAGTGTTCATGATTTAGAGAAGGGCACACCGAAACCAAATCTTGTAGGCCTGCACCAGTTACAGTCAGGCAACCAGAGAGATTGAGGTGTTCTAGATGAGGGAGCCCACCTCCCAGAGTCAACATCCTAGGAGCAGAAACAAAAATCACTTTCAGACTATGTCAGGAGTCAGATAGTAATCAAAAACCTTTTGCTCTGATAACAAGACCATTTGAGCTACTCAGAACCAAACTGCGTTGCACAAAGCACTACGTTGCACAAAGCCTTTTGCCAACTGAAATCACAACCAAATGGCTTTTGTTACTGCTGGAATGGCAAGTTAACAACAGATCTGCTGGAACAGATTTTGTACCTGGAGGGTTTTTTTTTTCTAAAAAAGACAGCACTGACAGGCTGCAGGAGGCACTTCAAGAGGGGCTACACACCTGAGACCATTGTCTGTTATTTGATAACATCCTGATAGACTGAGGAATTGAAGAACTCTTGCTGTCTCTTGCTCTGATTTTGCACTCCTAAAGTGTGCCAAGTCTTTCTCCTCTGACAGCTTACTAGTCCTTCGTGAATGTTTAGATAGTGCAGAGGATCCTGGGAGTGCCTGAATAGTTCTTAATGCTGTTCCTGCACAACAAAATGAGTGACCACAGTAGGTCAGAGCAGCAGAAGAACAATGCTGCTGCCAGCAGATGCTAGTCCTTAATCCAAAAATGTCTTTGCTGCAGCATGTTGCAGAACAAGTAAAGCTAGAGGCTGGTTCTACCACACAAAGTCCCTCAATATTTCTGTGTTTCCATTCGGCAGCATCTTCAATATCTGCCAGATCTTCTGCATCTAACATCCAAATATAGGTAGAGTTGAAGCTTTCTGATCTGACAGATGAATTCCAATGGCTTTCATTTCCTTCTCCTTTAATCTCATTGTCATTTGTAATATCACGCAAGCCACAGTCCTTTTTCTTGGCCTGCAAGGTAATGTTGTTGCTTTTCCATACAGTTTTTCCATTCTTGTTTCGGCAACTTTTCTGAGATCCTGCTTCAGGGGATAGAATTCCCAAGGCTCTGGAGATCTTTCTTACAGCCACATCTGTAATTCTTTCACATCCAGAGAGATCAAGATGTCGGAGATTCTGGCAGCAACCAACCCAAGACCAACTGAAATAAACATTAACATCTTTATTAAATAGTATTTAACTTCCATAACAGGCAGTATGTTCAGATTTTAACCCTAAAGTCTGCATATTCTAAATCTATGTATGTTTACCACCCAAACCTGAAAACACTAATCTTTAATATTAGAGGAAAACAAGGTTGCATTAACAAAGTAAAAGCCACATTTCTTAGCACCACAGTAATTTGATTCAAATGTAATTACACTGAGGCCTCATCTCATGAAAAAGAATACCTAAAGCCAAAGTTACTATGCTTACAATATTGGGACTTCTATTTCCAGCACTTTTTCTGTACAGAGTTTTAGGCCGGAGATGAGCTACATGTGGCCCACCAGGTACTGTTGGGCAACTCCTGTTAGTCTGCATGTTTGGCTATACAGTGCGCCCGCATATGCTGGAAGCCTGCAACAGAAGAAGCCTCAGCACACCACAAAGAAGTAATGGGGTGCGCGCCCGCAGGCACTAGCCCCATTACTTCTAATGGGGATCAAGCATATGCGGTTTTCCCTTATGTGTGTGTGTGGGGGGGGGGGGGTCCGGAATGGATCCCCCACGTAAGGGAAAGGTATATTGTACAAACAATGGCTGATGAGACCTACAGTTCAGTAGAGGTGGGCACATGATACTTTTTTAGGTAATATATGCCAGCATCAAAGGCACATGCTTTTCCACTGGTTGTATTCTCTTTATGGACTGAATAAATAAGTTGTCCACCCAAATAGACCTGGTTTTGCCCTAATGATCATTTTTAAAGCTCTTTCACAACTGACACTCTTGTGACTGAGTACTAAATACGTTATCAGAAAAATACAATCAATATAATGTCTAAATTACAAGTTTAACATCCACATAATTTTTGTTCATTATCTAAAGAATGTGAATGTACCCACACCATTTCAGTAAAGTATAAACCCCCAATAATCATTGCAGATACTTCTTATTAATTACCATGCCTAAGTACTGCAACTCTGCTTCATAAACACAGAGCCTAGTGAAACACAAGCCAGAAGCTCGGCGCCAGAGGGGCACAGGCACAATGATGCTATTCAAAATATTGAATGTTAGCATTTTCGAACCATCCTTAATAACTGCATTATTGTTTTTCCTGATATGCAGCCGACTATGATCTTGACCAACTGCCTAAACTAAGATTTTCTCCCAGAGCAATTTAACCAAGTTAAATAATGTTGCTACAGTTCTACTTGCTACAGTACTATACTGTTTGTAAACACACACACACAAAATGTGATTACTAACCTTTCAAAGGCAGAATCAGAAATATCAGTTTGAGTGAGATCAAGATATTCCAAGTTAGGACAAAGTTCTAAGATCTGCCTGACCTATTGTTTAAAAAGAAAAGTCAGTTCAAAAAGGCTGCATTACAAAAAAGTGTCAAGCTTTATATACTTATTTTAGTATTATATGTCGTATCTTTATATTTTCTTATTCCATCCCAATTGACAACCATGAAAGGCAAACAGCACATTTTAAAATAAATAAATCTCACACAGTATCAGTCTTTACAGATTGCACAGACTCACTCATTATGTATACTGTACCATTTTGTTAGATATGGCTGAGCTATAAGCCAGCACAATTGTTTTCACTGAGTTGCCTACACGTGGCAGAACATGATGAATTAAACCTTGGAGTAAGTCTTTCTCTTTCTGAATAATGCTGATAGAGAGTGATTCTTCTGCATTTTCCTCTATAAAGAAATCAGAAGACAAATTCAAGAGCAAAACAAGCACACATATTTACAGTGATCCAACCCATACACCACAAATAGATTTTAAAAATACAAGGATGCTTAGACAATGTTCATGTTAACAATGTGCTCAAATCTAACAAATGTAGTGTTCTGGAAGAAAGGCTCAAACTTTAGATGTAAAATGTAGAATTTGCTGGGGAAGGGGTGTCCTCATTATTGGTTATGCTCGCTAGAGTTGGTGGGAGCTACAATACAACAATATCTAGACAGACATGTACTCCTCACACCTGCACTAACATTTAACATGAGGCAGACAAGCAGGAACAAACTGCAATATATCCTGGAGTTTTTCAGTCAAGCTTTCTTTCCTTCTTTCTTTCCTTGGTCAAGGTTTTGAGGATTTCCTTCCACTTTTCTTCAACTGCAATTTTCTGTGCTATCCAGACAACAAGAATTCAGACACTTTCCCAAGGTTTCTGTCACTGAAACAATACAACTATAATATACAGTCTCTGCACCTAGACTCAACTGCTGAACACAGCTAGAGCAGACTCACTGAATCAACTGCAGAATGAGAAAACATGTAAAATCCCACTGTTTGAACAGATCTATTCTAGCTGAATCTAGTAACTAGATTTTAATACATAATACTTTTTATTCTGAATAAATATTGGTAACTATTTTTAACCCAATAATTAGAAAATTTACAGCACTCTACACAGTTCTATCAACTGACTTGAGTCATTCTGGAAGCCTTAAGTGAGCAAGCAAGAAACAATTACTCCTCTTCTTGTGCAAAAATTCAAATAAAAACTACCTCACTTCAGAAAATATGGAACCTCTGAAAACAGCTCCCAGGTTTAGCAATGGGCAAACTCACGCTGGCTCAAGTAGCATATATTCAGGTTCCATATTGAACTGTACTTAGAAGTGGATTGGAAGTTAAAGCAGAAGAACTGCAAGTACAGCAAAATGTGCACATGGGAGTAGTCCAGACTGGAGGTTATGGCAACACAGATAACCAACCAGATGTTGAGTTGAAATTTTTCTATGGAAAATATTCAATTTTCAAAAAAACAAAAACAAATGACAACGCTATCACGAGGTTTTCTGGGGCTAAGAGGGTGTGGGTTTCCAGGGCTGAGCAGAGAATCAAACCTTGCTCTCCAGAGTCATAGTCCAATGTTCAAACCACTACACTATGCTGGCTCACATGAGACAGGACATATCTTTTTACTTGTAAATTGTGGGGAGGGGGAGACACTAACACAAATACAATAAGCTGGAAGAGTGACGAGTTTCCTTGCTCATAAAGAGAACAATATGGTTCAAGGAGTTCTGAATCAGATCTACTCCAATATTAAACTGAACTAATATGGGTCAAGTGATTCTATAAGCAGTGGCAATAATAGAGGTGCCTAGGGGAAGACAATTAAACTTGTTGGAAATAGACCAATGTGAAACTATAGTGTGTCATTTGATGTGCTAGAATTAGTCTATCAATGATTTTCAGTGGCCTTTCACCTTAAATTTAAGCAAACAATATATGAGAAGTACTAGTTGTAATATTATAATGGCAAGTATTCTAAAAAAAATAATCTCCATCTATACATTTTATTTTGTTTGAACATAATAGTTAAATCTCCTGAAGCATTTTTTTCCCTGAGGAAACATTCTGGTTCAAATAGAAACAAATAGAAATAGAAACTTTGGAGACTATGGTTTTTTTTAAGCACCTATGATAAAGCAGATCAAGCTATATCTGGATTGTGGACTGAGTAAATAAGCCACAATCCTGAAGTGCAACAGTACAGTTCACCAGAGATAAAGCTAGTTCTGAACAGAACAAATGGTTGAGGGCAACTAAACTTTATACTTTAGTTTACCAGACTCATCTATATCTGCATCTTCATCCCATTCCTGAAAAGCACGACTTTCATCTTTTCTGTTCTTCACCCATTCCTCATCAGGCTCCGTATCAAGATCGCCTGGCGGGCCACTGGACCAGTCTCCTGATCAGCCAATGACAGAGCACTTATTAAAAAAACAGCTTTGGAATTAGCTACCAGCAGAATGAGTAGGAAGTTTATAAAGAAAAGAAATGAAAGGTTTATTAAAAAAAAGAAAAGAAATGCAGCATGAACCACAGAGCTTCCTATCTTTAATTGCTAAGGACTGAAAAATTGCACATACAGGCTTGCAGCACTACAAATATCCTTTCCAGGCTAGGGCAATTTCTGTTGGTTCAATCTGCAAACTATGCTCAGTTAATGCATTCCCAGTTGCATTAGCTTGCAATCTTCTCTTCCATGGAATTTTAGAGGATTACATTTTGTCATCAAGAGATTAAGAACAAGGTTGCACAGCAAGCAAAGAGGCAAGAATCTCTTTCCTCGGGCAAGGAAGGTATTGTCTCACTGTACTCTATTCTGCACCTACTATATGCAGAATAGTCTGGGCCACCCCAGACTGAAAATGGTGCATTTTCTAAACACGAGTGCATTCAAATTTGTTGCATACAGAACTACAACCAAAATAATAGAGGCATAAACCAAACCAATGGTCTGTAGCCCTTATGCCTTCTATGCTGTGAAATTTGCAAATTTCTATCAGCATTCTGGACACTGGCAGTCACCAAAAAAATCACTTATACAGTGGTCCCCCGGCTTACGAATCCCCCGGGGAACGAAATCCCCGGGGTGCGAAACCGGCGGGACCGCAAAACTTCCCCCGGAATACGAAGGATCCCCCGAGGAACGAAACGGAAAAACCGCGCGGCCCCTTTGAATCGGCCGCGCGGTCCGTCCGCTAAAGCGGTCCCCCGGGATGTGGTCATTTCCGGGTTACGAAAGGTAATCCGGAACGGATTGCCTTCGTAACCCGGGGGACCACTGTATAAAGACAAGGGCCACAACCTAAGAGGAACCAATCACCGAGAACTTTCAAAAAGTAAAAGTGGTAATTACTGACTGAAAGAAATGTTCACCCATCATATGCAAAGTGAATGATCATATATTTTGTGGGCCTTAGGTATTCGGGGGGGGGGTCTGTTTTGGACCCACCCATGGATAGTAAAATCTGCAGATGCTCTAGTACTCAATGGTGGCGTGGCCATGCAACCTTTGGGGACAATAGGACTTTGCTCCCCTGGCCACCTGATGCCCCAGGGTTCCTCCAGCATCCCAGAACAGAGGGGTTGTCAGACAGCAGCCTCCTCCTCCTCTGATTCTTTCTCCTCTCCCCACTACTGTGACCGCTACACAGCTGCGGCCACTTTTTTTTCCTTCTCTGCCTCCCAAGCTTTTTTTTCCTCCCTCCCTCCCTCCCTCCTTCTCCTCTCCTCAACCACTTCCTTCCTTCTTTCCTCCTCCTCCTTACCCCCCCCCCGCTGCCCCCACAGCCATTCTTCCTTTCTCCTCTTCCTCTTCCCAACCCCCCAGCTTAGTCAGTGGAGCTCTTCTGAAGGGTTTCTGGGTGGGGGAGTGGGACAGCAGATGACCAGCCAGCCTGGTCTACTGGCTCTTGACTTGGAAGTCCTTCGGGTCCATCGCTCACCAGGCACCCCTGAAAGTAGCCCAAGGACCACAGCTCACAGCATACCACTGTGCAGAAGCCTCTGCTGCCACACACTTACAGCTGCCTTTTTTCCCTCCTCCTCCTCTTCTTCTTTCCTCCTCCTCTTCCCCTTTCTTCCTGGCTGTTTTCACAGCCATGCTTCCTTCCTCCTCCCCCCCTCCCCCTGATGCCGTGGCTGTTTTTCCTTCTTCCTCCTCTTCTTCCTTCCTCCTTCTCCTCTGCTTCCACCCTCCTCCCACCCGGGGCTTGACATCCAAAGATACTTAAAACCACTGATGGCAAGTCTGCAGATATGGAGGATCCACTATAATACTAATACATAGAATCCATGATATTTACACAGATAAAATGCATTACCTTAGAAGACAAATATTCCCAACCACCTTCTTTTACACAAAAATGGATGGTAATGTAAAATTGTAAAAAATGAGTAATTGCAGCCACTCACCTCTGGCCCAGTGAACAGGGTAAAGATGCTTCCAGAGAAATCCAGTCTTGGCCAGCTGAGACCATTTGGTATTTACTTGGCTACATCGACACAAATCTTGAGGGTCAAGGTAACTGAAAATAGTCAGCATCACTTCAGAAGGAAGATGAATAATACTGCTAGCTTGCCCTGTTTCTTCAGTTTCTGAAACATATGGGAATCCATTCGTAAGTGGTTTAACTAGTTTGTCTATTAAATAGTGGCAGAAGGCAGAAGGACTGTGACAGAAGGACATACTACCAGAACATTTTTGTTTTGTTTTTAAATCTATGAACATTTACACATCTCACTCTGAGTTAAGGTACTAGCTCCTAGTATCCACTTCAAAAGAATTTCTACAGTAAAAATCGGTTTAAAAGCCATCTCAAACTCAACTGATACTGATTTATACAACCTAATGATACTGAATTATTATTTGCTTTAGCCTCCCACATACTCCTCTACTGGACTATTATCTTTGTCCTACTGCACAGCAAAGCTACTACCTTCCATCAGGAAGTGAAAAGCATATTTGGAATAAAAATTGTACAATCTGAAATGGGAGGAAAGTTTACAAAGAGATCTATGGCCATATTTATTTAATTATAAAGTTACTGAGAAACAAAGAACATACATACCCAAATCCCTCAATGTTTTTTTTTAAATAACTCATTTATCATTGGAATTTGTTAAGAATATTTTCAAACAGGACCACAAGCATTTGAAAGTTTGCTATCAAAATGGTTCACCTTGATCTGTTTTTTCATCCACAGAATATTTGAAAGCTTTTTGGAGTTCCTCAGCTTGATTCCAGAGACTTATACCTCTACGTATTTCTGTTACAGTTTCCTTCTGAGAACAATGTTGTGCAATTACTTTCTTTTTGATGTCCTTTAATTCTTCATAAGTAAAATATTCCATCAACATTGGCTGGAAAACCTAAGATGCACAATAGTTATCAATCCTTGAACAATCCATTATACTCTTTTTTTCCAACCTTAAACTGTCAACACATACACTATACTTGCAAGTAACAGAACATATACATAAGGAAGAATTGGATGGAGATTTACAATAACTAATTAAAATGGACACATCCACTGATATTGTTTATTGGTTTCACCACACAAATAAAAAGTATCATACTAGCCTGTTTTTCTCTAAGAGAACACTCCTACAAAATATGCTCTAACCTTTCTAGATCTGCATATTCATCAATCATAATTTTCTAATCTGGGCAAGTTGGGGCAAAAATTTTCCCGTAACACTTCTTAATTTTTCAAATATGTGAGGATAAGCAGAAGCATCCTGCCATGTTTCCATGTTATTCTGTTACATAGAAATAAATGTTTACAACCAGAACTATATGTTATGGCAGACATAGAGCCTTATATCTAATATCTTGCCTCATTCTTGCAATATCTAGTAAAATAACTGTGTGTCAAATTTCCCACCAGAAATAGCCATGCCACTACCCAGCCCTTGCCCAAGAAACTGCCATATCTACCCCAATACACTGAGCTTTAGAAACACACAGATGTTACTTGTTACTAAAAGTAAGCAAAGCACTTGCTTATGCACCCATTGCTAATAAGGAATAAGGAATGTCTATGTTGTGTGAATATTTTAATGAGTCTTTAGATAACTGGAGGGTACAACTGGCCTTCAGGAGGATCCTGAGGGCCAATGGCAACCATGAGATGCCATCTTCTCAGTAGCACAAACAAGTCTAAGGTAACCCTATGCCAATGTTGGTCTATTTAGGCAGCTGTGGAGACTGGTATTCCCTTCCTCCTACAATGACCATAACTGTCCACCCAGACCTATTATATAGCTGCAGTCACCCTCCACACATGGCCACTTAGGCCCAGTGGAGAGAGATTGCAGGAGTACCTACAGCCAGACTTGAAGCAATTAAAGAAGCTACTGAGACCTATGAAGAACCCCAGAGGACCTCAGCAGATGATGTAGTTGTGTTGTCCTGGAGGAGAACCAAGGGAGGGGGGAATTTCAGAACTCTCTACTTATACCTGTGCAGCCATACACTTCTGTAATCCCCTCCCCACATTCTCCACCAAGTTAAAATGTTTGGAGAAGATAGTAAATGGTCCAGTGTAGCATAGTTCCCGCCCCTACTTTAAGGACTTAACATTCTAACAAGAGTTTAAATCACTGTCTATTAGCTCTAGTAAAAAACTGTTTCTAACGGGAAAAAGCCACCAATTCTTTAATCATTTCTTAGTGCTGCTTACCTCTTCTTCTTCTTTCATGTGAGGAAGGAAATCCCTGGTAAACGCTTCCAGTCTTTCTTTTAACTGTTTCGCATAATTTAGTTGTTCACATTCGTTCTGAAAATCATTTTTTAAAACTCTCATCAGAGAACCTCTTTATTACTTGAATTTATAGGCACTTGTTACATTATAGTATCTTTCAATTAATAATGAAGAGAGAGCAGAGTTAGACTTCAGGTAACTTGCAATAATTACCACTGTAAATTTAAGCCATTGCTATCACAACCTTTTGAATTTACTTAAAATAGGTGCCCACATGTCAGTCGACATACAAGATCTGAGATCACCGCAATGGTTTATGACAATGCTTCACTTCTAAGAAATTTATATTTTCCATCAATGAATGAAATGGAGACATTTTTAAACAAGCCCACTTAAGCTGATTAAGACAGATTTAGATCAAGATTGGACAAAGTGTGGCCAGGAGGTTGCATGAATCCCCCAGCAATTTTTTTGTGGATCCAAGGAGGTAGATTCATATTACACAACTAAGATAACAAACTACTCCCTTTAGCAGCTCACCTTCACATTCTTCAACCCCTTCTCAAACAGGCTAAGCATCTCTGACAGCTTGTTGTCTGAGTGAACATTATACACAGTCCGGCTCCGTTGCTGAAGTAAGCCAATGATGTATTCATTTTCAATCTGCTCGTGCATTTTAAATTCCTTAAAAGTGGCATAAAGGGATTGGAGAAGAGCACGGAAATCATTGTTGTTGGAGAAGTTGGTCTTAGACAGCTGGGGAGGGGGAGAAAGAAATATTAATCTTTTACTCTGAACTGATATTGTGTCCTCTTCTTGAGCATTTTAGTATATTTTTAGTATATTTTTAGTTTAGTATATTTTATATTTAGTATAAAAAGTATTATAGAACATCTCACTTCTCTACCCAGTATGTCACAAGAAGTTTTTCCAACTTTCTTCAGAAGAACACATAACACAACATCAAAAAGAAGATAACATTTATTTTAATACATTGCCAGTGTCACTCTAAAAATGTTTTATTTCCAAGTTCCATAGAAGATGCACTCTGTTTTAATTTATACTACTATCCAGGGTTGGGGGGAAACCATTAAAAGATAACTAGTTTTTTGGTTTAAACAAGTCTTCTTGCATTAATGTTTTATGAAACATTAAAAAAAATTGAATGCTGATTATTATTTTATAAATATTATTTTTTGTGTTAGAAGGCTTGATCAACCACGTTTTAATGCTTTCCAACATTAAGAATCCAAAGTTATTAGGCTTTGATATGGTTTACATCTTTCAGTAAAACACCTTTTTTAAGTTTATCATTCCTATTAAATCTGAATATACATAGATTATACATAATAAAACATACAAAGCAATCTCAAAAGTTGTTTTGGCTAAATATATGTTAATTTAAGGATTTTTTTCTGAATGGTTCTTCTTTACGTTATTTGAAGGATTTTTTTTCTGAATGGCACTTCTTTTACTATAAAATAAAGTGATTAAAAAGAAAGTCTTAACAATAAACAACTGCCAACAAACTGTCCCAGATAAAATGTTTAAATTCAAACAGTCATTGTTTTTCCAGTAAGAGGATAGGAAAATAATAATAGCCAGATTTGTTAATATATATGAGAATAACCAATTTAAAATCCCATTTGAATCCCATTTTGGTTATAAATCCAATAAATAAAACAAACAAACAGAAGTGTGGGGTTGTTGTTTCTAAAAAAAAGTCATTTGGTTTAACACAACCAGCCAACCCTGCTGCTATAAAAAAATCTGCACTGTATTCACAAGAAACATAGAAATGATACATTCAATATACAGTCGGCCCTCCTTATCAGTAGGCTAGCCATCTGCAGATTGGAGCATCCACAGATAGCCCAGCCCCATTATCCTCAGTGGTGGTATATGCACACAGCTACATCCATGTCATGTATCAATAGAAAATAATGGAACCTGAGGAACCATGCTTTTTGGTATCCATGGGGGCAGGGGTTGAATGGAACCTTATTATGTTTATTATAACATATTCAAAATCAGTAAGAATACAACAACTGCCAGGCTGTTATCAGACCAAAGACTATTTTTTTCAGTGTTCTGTTCACATAGTAGCCAGCGAGTAGCTTGCAGGAAGCCCATCAGTAGGACATGAACGCAACTGCAAGCTCCATCCCATCTTTCCTGACAAGTGATATATAAACATAACAGTTTCTGATACAAGAGATGAGACACAGCCATCCTGGCTAGTAGTCAGTGATGGCTCCAATGCCCATGGATTTATCCAATCACTGTGTAATAGTATTTAGCATGGAAGCCAATAGTACATATTGTGGCCTGGAATTCCATGGTTTAACTATGTGCCCTCTGTGAAGCAGTACGCAGAATCACAAAAGCGAAAGGTACCACAAGGGTCATATAACCCAATCCCCTGTCATGCACAAATTCTTTTTCTTTATGCTGTATCCATGCAGCTTCAGGGGACGACCACAGGTTTTAGTATGATATGAATGGAGAAAGCTGCCCCTCACTTACCTTCTCTATATTTTATGCATCTCCACTCTGTCTCACCTTGCTCATCCTTTTCTAAATTAAACAAATCCCTATTTTGTCACCTTTCCTCACAAGGGAGGCTGCTGCAGTTATTGGATCATTTTGGTTGTCCTTTTTTTGCACTTTTCCCATCTCTACAATATTGTTCTTAGCTGCAGTGACAGAACTATACAATATAGTCTAGATATATTTTCACCATGGATCCAAGGTTCAAATCCCTGTTCAGCCATGGAAAACTACTGTTTGACTTTGGGCAAATCACTCTCTCAGTCTCAAAAGCAGTGGTAAACTTCCTCTGAACAAATCTTGCCAAGAAAACCCTGCGATATGTTCACCTTATGGTCACATAAGTCGGAAATGATTTGAAGACAACCACAACCACCATGTATGATATTGGAAGTTTTAAATCCCTTCTGACTATAGCCGACACAAAATGTTTCTTGTATGTAGCAGCTACATACTAGGTCAACGTTTTTATTGAGCTATCTACCATAATCCCCAAACCCCCCCTTACTTGTTGCCAGTGCAGACTGCAAGAGAGTATATAACAGTGGATATAATTATGAGAATGTTACATTCTTTTTAAAGGAACTGGAGGGTCAAATTTAATTATTTCTAAAAATGAATCTAAGCTCAAAGCCATCATCTGAACTGCATGCTGGACAAAGCACAAAATCTATTCTTGCAAATAAATGTAAAAATTTACATCTTAAACAAAAGAAATCACTTCTCCATGTGGTCTTATGTGTGTCAGTTGTAGCACACTTACATTCAGTAAGAGAAAATGCCAACTTTGTCCCAATTAACCAGTTTCCCTGCTTAGTCATTCAGAGGCAATTTCACTTGACATACACAAGTAGCCATTAAGAAGCCTGGCAGCCTTTACCAAGATCTAGATTAGAAACTGGTATTTTATTCTTATCTGACTCTAGTCAGGAACAGAACATGCAAAATATAGGAACCTCCTAGCCATTATACATAGTCCCCCATTTTCAAGGCATGCAGGAATGTGGTACATTTCTTCATCCCTATGCTGGTTATAATTAAGGCTAGACCCAGCAGCATTTTTAAGACACCATGAGATTAGAGACTGAAAAAATTTAGAGAACGCAGCTTTTTGGTATACTATATCAAATATCAGGATAAACTAGGAAAAAAGTTCATACTGCAAATAAGGCAACTCGCCTGCCCCAAACTACAGTGTTTCTGATCAGCATCAGAAAGACTGTGCTAAAAGCAATCTTCATCAATGCAACCTTAGGATTCCTAGAGTCTGGAGAAACAATTTTAATTAATGCATTCCCCTAACTTTAAATATCTCCGCACAATACTAAAGGTCCAATAAATGATTTTTTTCATCTCCAAGGTGACAGAGAGAGCGAGAATACCAAAGCTTTTCCAAATTGTGGATTAATTGAGATTTTGGAGATTAAGTGGCATGTTCCTGAATAGTAACTGTGTAAGATCTGTAAGACATTAATTATAGGCTTTTAAATGACTATCAAAGGCTTGAAGGAAATAAAATATAGTAAAAACAAAGATTAGGTTTACAGTACCACTACTACTGGTAACAACAAGTGATAGACTTGGGTATGCTCCTGGATTCCACTCTAAGCCTGGAAGCCTGGTTTCAATAGTAGCTAGGAGTGCATTTGCACAGTTAAAGCTTGTGCGCAGCTCCCTGAGACGTCAGATCTGGCCACAGTAACAAATGTGTTAGTTACATCATGGGTGGATTACTGTCAGGGGGCTGCTTTTGAAGAATGTTTGGAAATTTCAATGGGTCCAAAGAGCTGCAGCCAGATAGTTAACTACACAACTCACTTGTTGCATCAGCTTCACTGGCTGCTGGTTTTGACTTCAAAAGCCCTTCACAGATCTTGCCCAGGTTATTAGAAGGGCCATATTTTTCTTTATGAACCAGCCTGTGCTTTAAGGCTCTTTTCTCCGTCCCATCACCCTTGAGTACATCTAGTGGGAAGACAGGAGAAGCCTGCCTTCTCAGTGCCCCAGAGTCTGCAACGCCCTTCCCAGACAAGTTAGACTGGCACTCTCCATACTTTCGTTTCGCAGACAAGCAAAGACTTTTCTGTTGAGACTAGACAGGCAATTGATGATTGACTATATAAAGCCCGTCCCACCAAAATAATGTGCTGTGTCTTGCTAATCGTCACGCTTGTGCATGCCTGAAGATTTATGTTTTTAAAACTGGTTTTAAATTTTTCTGATTGTTTAATCTTGTTTTAACTTTTGTATCTTGTAGATTTTAATACAGTAGAGTCCCGATTATCCGACATAAACTGGACCGGCTGATAGTCGGATAGCCGAAAATGTCAGATAATCCGGAGGGTCATAGAAAAGCCTTGAACTCACTATAAAAAGCCTGGAACTCACCCTGAAAAGCCTTGAACTCACTATGAAAAGCCTTGCAATCAATAAAAAATGTTAAAAAATGTTAAAAAAATGTGGGGCCTGCTTTGGGGCCTGGTGATGCTCACTGCCGCCACCACTGCCGCCCTTTAGGCCTGTTTTGGGGCCTGTTCTGGATCCTATTTGGGCCTGATGCTGCCACCGCCGCCACAATTGGGGCCTGTTCTGGCTCCTTGCCCATTGTGGCCGCCATTTTGGAAGCGTGTCTGGTGGTGCGGAAAGGCCCACAGCCACGCCCCCTTGTTCAGCCCACGTCGGATAATCCGAAATGTCCGATTACCAGATGTCGGATAATCGGGACTCCACTGTAATATGTTTTTAATTTGTTGCAAGACGCTTTGAGTCCCAAACTGGGGGAAAAGAGGAATATAAATACACATAGCAATAGCTGTATGTCTCACTATTTTCCAACCCTCTTACATGAACTAACATGTTGGAACAGTTTATTGGCAGTTGTTCATTGTTAAACCAATATCCAGCGTCAGTTGCTTCTTTTTAATCATTTTATTTTATAATTTAAGAAATGCCATTCAGAAACAAATTTGTCAATTAACACAAGTTCACCCCAAACAACCTGCTTTCAAAAAACCCTTTTTTAGAACCACTATAATTTAAGCTAGCAGCCATAACATCCAAACTACATTTTGCTTCTTCATTTTCTGATTTATTTCTCTGTTGGTGGTGTTGCTGCTGCTGCTGTGTTCCTTCCAAGTCGTTCCTGACTTATGGCGACTTTAAGGAAAACCCATCATGGGATTTTCTTGGCAAGATTTCAGAGAAAATGTGTCACTGCCTTCCCCTGAGGTGGAAAGCATATGATTTGCCCAGTGGGTTTCATGGTCAAGGGGGAACAAACTTGTTTGAACGAGCAAACAAAAAATCCTAGTTTAAACCTCAGGGAGAAAAAAGAGCTTTGGGTTTTTGTTTGTTTTTATTTTTAACTGTGTTTTTCCCCAACCCTGCTTTTACTGTAATGTAGATGTGGGAAATGTGCATGCAGCCACACTGAGCCATATCTCTCAGCATCACTTGCCACTGGCTACACTGACTAGGGCTGTTGTGAGTTGCAGCCAAATGGGTCCACAATTCCCAGTCCTGCAAAAAGCCAAGAATATGCAAATTTTCTAATGAGTAGTTCTTTTACTTCAAGGATGCTCAGAACTGCAATGAAAGCATACACATCCACTGGCCAATTATAACTTCCACCTGAAATAAAGCTGACAAATGCAAATGCAAATGTATTACTTTCTCTTCTAGATACTGCATTATGACACGAGGTGGAAATCCCATGGATATTTATCTGAGAAAAGCACCACTGGATGTAAGCTCTAAGCAAACATGGACAGAACTGAAGCAGAATTCCAAACACTTTTCTGTACAGTGTTGTCAACAAAAGGCTGATTTACTATAAAAAAAAACCTTGACTGAAACTGGCTGTTGGGGTTGTGTGCCTATAAGTCATTTCTGACTTATGGCCACCCTAGCGTGGGGTGTTCTTGGCAAGATTGGTCCAGAGGGAGCTTGCCATTAACATCCTCTGAGGCCGAGAGAGTTTGACTGCCCAAGGTCAGGTTTACATGGTCCAGCTGGGATCCGAACCCGGGTCTCCAGAGCCGTATTCTAATGCTCAAACCACTACACCATGCTTTATATACAGTATGTGTGCATATATACCATATATACTCGACTATAAGTCACGTAGAAGTCGAGTGCAGGTTTTGGGGCCAGAATTATGGATTTTGATATGACCCTTGGATAAGTCGAGGGTGAAACATAGGGGCATGTAACGAAGGAGCTAAAGTGGATGAAGCAAAGGAAAACAATGCCAAAGGACTTACAAAATTCCAGAAGGCATAAATGTTTGCGCTCCTACTAAAGGCTGGATGGATGAGAGACTTGAAGGGGGTCAGTGCTTCCAGAGTAGATTAAACTTGCCATTCACCATATATATATATATATATATGTATGAGTTAAGGTACAGTGCTTACATTGACTTGTGGATAAATCGACCCAGGTTTTTTGGGTCAATTTTTTAAACCTAAATTTCTAGACTTATACATGAGCATATACAGTAAAAAAAGTAATGAAGAACGCCCATCATTAATGTGCAGGAAAGTTCGCCACAGCAATGAAAAGAAAGGTGTTCCTTCAAAGACGCACACACAAAGTACCCAATTTATTGCTCACGCCTTTTGAAGTACTGGAATTTTTTTTTCCTTCCAGGACCAGTCCTTTCACAGACATGCCAAAAAATGTCACCCACAACAGGAAGAACTAGAGTTTGCCAAACAGGTTACGCAATGAATTATCTGTCCATCTGCTCCGCCTCCCCTTTTCGTTCCTGCGCTTGGTGTCCTCCCTCCCTCCCTAACTTCCAGTTTTTATTTCTGTCGTTGTTGTTGCTGCTGTTGCGTACCTTCAAGTCCTTTCTAACATATGGAGATCCTAAGGGTTTTTTGTGGCCAAGAGTGTTTTTTAAAAAATTCTTATGTCCCTAAAGCAAACCAATCGTGGGGTTTTCTTGGCAAGACTGGTTCAGAGGAGGTTTGCTATTGCTTTCCACCAAAGCTGAGAGAGTGTGACTTGCCCAAGGTGACTTGGTGGGCTTCATAACTGAGCTAGGACTCGAACCCTGGTCTCCAGAGTCATTTAGTCCAACACCCAAACCATTAAAAAGAGGGGAGAAAGATAGAAATAGCCCTCCTTAACAATCCAAAATGTGAGGCAGTGGGGGGGGGGGAGAGTCTTCAAGGTTGAGTAATTTCTACTGTCCCATTTTAATTGCCTTTAACTGTATGTTAACGTTATGGTTTATATAATTTTATTCAATAATAATAATAATAATAATAATAATAAAAAATTTATTTATATCCCACCTCTCCCTGTGTTGGATCAAGGTGGGCAACAGCAAGTGGGGAATAGTTAAAAATGAACAATTTTCACCCCAATTTGATACAGCATTAAAACATAATAATCTAAAATAGTAATTTTAAAAACATTAGATTAGAATTCATGAGAAAATGGGGGGGGGAACAAAAATAAAAAATATTATTGTTATATCATTATTATATATTATTGTTACTTTTTATTCTTTATTATTTTTGAATCTGTTATATATGAATTTATTATATTATAATGAAATATTATCTTTGCAAACTGATAAGGACTGGGTTTTTAAAGTGGTGCGACGTAAACTTCAATGGTTTATACTTTAACATGTTATATTTTAATTTATAACTCATTTAATATAATATATATTAGAATAATATATTATATAATATTATAACATAATATATAATTATATTATATATATAATATATTATATATTATTTTAATTTACAACTGTTTTAATATATAATCTAATATATTATATTAAATGATTATATAATATATTATATATTATTTTAATTTACAACTGTTTTAATATATAAGCTTATATATTATATATTATTCTAATATATATTATATTAAATCAGTTATAAATTAAAATATAACATGTTAAAATTATAGTAATTATATTAAGTATATAAATTGTAATATATATTATATTGTGTTGTACTATATATATATTATATAATATATTATTTAAATCATATACAGTATATATATAATATATATATATGTGTGTGTGTGTTAATTTATTATATTATTTATTATATTATTGTTTATACTATGTGGACTGTTTTTAATGTATTTTTATTATGTATGTAATTACCCGCCTCGACCCAAAGGGAGAGGAGGGATATAAATAAACATTGTGGTTGCTGTTGTGATGACGTCACAAGCTTGGGGTTCGAGAGACTCGCTTAAGCTTGAGTGAAAAGAGGGGAGAGCCGTTGGGCGCGCGAGGCTTCGGCGCCTGCGCAGTGGCTCGCCTCGCGCCCCTCACCACAGAGCGCGCCGCAAATGCGGCGCGCTCTGTGGTGAGGGGCGCGAGGTGAGCCACTGCGCAGGCGCCGAAGCCTCGCGCGCCCAACGGCTCCGCTCTGGTGGTGAGGGGCGCGAGACGAGCCACTGCGCAGGCGCCGACGCCTCGCGCGCCCGACTGCTTCCCCCTCTCTCCTCTTTCCCCATGTATTAAAAAAAAACAAACCACCTTTCGGCTTCCGTACCTTGTCGCAATAAAGCCCGACGAGCTGCTTCATCCGCCAGTGCGGGGCCGTGAAAACATCCACCTCCTCAGGGAAGGGAGCCATCTTCTCTCCCCCATATAGAGAGAGAGACACACACACAGAGTCACAGCACAGCAGCGCAGTAGCAGCCAAGCAGTCCCACCGCCCCTTCTGCGCATGCGCCGCTCAACAACTGCCACTCAGCGAGTCTGGGAGACCCTCCTCCACGCGCGCATGCGCCAACCAGGGCAACACGGGATGGATTGGAAACGCCTCCTGCTGGGTCACGTGTTGTTGTTGCTGTAGCGCATATAGAGCGCCAAACTGGTTAGAGGAGGTTGAGGAGGAGGCGCTTCCGAGTCTATTGCGCCCGCGCCATTTTGAAGGAATAGACCAGTTTAAGATCAGTGCTAAGGGATTATGGGAACTGTAGTTTGTTGTGGCTCCAGAGCTATCTCTGACGGGGGAAGGCTCAATGTCTCACAAAACGACAGTTCCCAGAATTCCCTAGCATAATAATAATAATAATAATAATATTAATAAATTGTTACTAATTAATAACAATTTATATTATTATTATTTATATTATAATAATAAATATATATATATATATATATATAATATTATAATAATAATTATAATAGTGAGATACATCTTGTAACCCCTCAATAACAATAATAATAATAATAATTCATAATAATAAAATGTAGAGACAGCTTGTAACCCCCATTATTAGTATAATAATAACAACAATAACACCAGATAAAGACATTCTTGTGCCAACATATCTTTGCAGACTAATAAAGACTGGGTTTTTAATGTGGGGGCGACAAAAATTTTAATGGTTTATATTTTAACATGTTATATTTTAATTTATAACTGTTTTAACACTTAAAATTGTTGAATTTTTTTTCATATATATATATATATATATTGTTATACTGTTTTTAAATTGTATTGTTTTATACTTGTTGTTCGCCACCTTGAGCACCTATATTTGGAGAAAGGCAGGATATAAGAAAATAATAATAATAATAATAATAATAATAAAAATAATAATAATGGCAGTTGCAGCGGTGTCAAACTGTGTTAATTCTGCATAGCACCTTTGAGACTCAGAGAATTATAGTCATAATAATAAGTTTTCACAGGCTGAGTCTGCATCCACGCTGCAGAATTAATGCAGCGATGAGTTTTTCCACTGCCTCCAAGTAAATCTGCACAAAACAAATATAAATCATAAATAAGAAGGCACCCCATCCTGATTTCAAGTGAGGCTGATCATCAGAAGGCATGCCTGGAGTTTATCACACATGGGAGGAATTTCTCCCAATTTCGAATGGAGCCAATTCGAATTCACGTAAATGCGCTAAGCTAGCAAATTTACATGAACTCTAATTGTGTTCGTAATGCGTTCAGAATGACTTCCCATTTCCCGAAAATGACACCCCCCCCATTGCCCGAAATTTCGTGAGATACTCTTATGCGCAATTACGTGAAACCCCATGATTGCGTTCGGAGTGACTTCCCATTTCCTGAAATTGTGTGAGATACACTCATATCATACGCAATTACGTAAAACCCCATGATTGCGTTCAGATTGCCATTGCATTATCCGTCGTATGATAAACTCCTTAGTCTCAAAGGTGCTACAAGATCTCTGCATACTGATTCTATAGACTAACACAGCTATATCTTAGAATTTCAATGGTACTGCAAAACCCCTTTGAATACTGACCCAGACTAACTAAGCTTCAACTAGTGCAAAATATGGCAGCACGGGTGGTCACTGGCGCCCCCAGGACCGCCCATATAACACCAATTTTGAAAGATCTACATTGGCTGCCTGTTCGCTTCCGGGCTCAGTACAAAGTGCTGGTTATCACCTATAAAGCCCTAAATGGTTTGGGCCCAGAGCACCTGAAGGACCGTCTCTCCTCACACAATCCGCCCGGCACACTTCGATCTACTGGGCAACAACTCCTAAGAGTTCCAGAGGCTAGATTATCGTCAACAGCAAAAAGGGCGTTCTCTGTTTCGGCCCCTAGCCTCTGGAACTCACTGCCCACGGAGCTTCGTTTAGCTGCCTCGCTTAATTTGTTTAAAAAAGGGCTAAAGACATTTTTGTTTGAGCAAGCCTACCACTGACTATGACTTCCTCTCTTGTGTCCCCCTATTATCCCCTCATTATGATCAGATTTGATGTTCCATGAACCCCTGGCTGTCATTGTATTTTTACTGTGTATTTTTTATCGTGTTTTTGAAAGTTTTAATATATGTTTTAACTGTTTTACTGTACACCGCCCTGATCTTGGGAAGGGCGGTATAAAAATAAAATTTATTATTATTATTATTATTATCACCACAATAAATCTATTAGCCTTTGGGGTGTTATCAGGATTTGTTTTCTTGCTGTATAGTCCAATTTGAATAACAGTAGAGCTAGTGAATTCCAAGTCTTGGAGTAGTTAGATATACAAATGGAAAGTGCATTTAACAATCCAAAGGTGATTGTTTTTAAAATAAATGTATTACGTCATTGGTCAAAAATGTGTTTCACAATAAAGTGTTTCCTGCATGTCAAGTGTTCTAAAACTATTTCATTATTTTCTGATTATAAACAAGAATTCTAACCCACTGTATGACCTGAAATACTCCACCAAATATATTATCAACTAATGTATAATATTTTATTTGAACTGAGGGTAGTTATTTTTTTCCTAAGCCTAGCAAGTATGTTTCCTTTCATCTCTATGTGTCAAACAGACTTAGTATCCACCACACACAGAGAGAGAGAGCACTTCTTGATTTAGCACAAAATATTGTCCTGTTTTACAACTTTGTGCTTCCATCAATCCTACACAGCATAGCCAATACTTACAAATTGTGGGAGTTGCAAATCCAGCCATATTTGGAGGTAATTCCCCACCCTTGCCCTGTTTTATTACATACTTATTGCTTCTATGTTACTCAAGTTTATGATTTGGCTCTGTGCATGTCAAATTCTCTTTAATTTTACAGAACACCTGAACAATTGAAGACATTTTTAAAAGAAAAAGCAATCCAACCATTTTTCTGTATACTACTTCTACTCCATTTTCATATATATATAAAAAATTAGTATGGGTGGCAGTTGCTGTTTTTTAGAATGGAGGTGCACAATGAACCAATGTGGAAAAACAATTCAGATCCATATTTCAAATTACCACTCTTGCAAGCCAACTTCACATCTGTATTAGACAGCACCTCAATAATTTGTTGTTTAGTTCTGAGCACAGCACAATATTTTATTTTACACAAAACAACAACACAGCATCATAGCAACAAATTTTTAGCAGCAAACCAGAGAAACAAAACATCATTGTAAGCCAAAGTCCTGACAAAACACAGTTTCCAAGCAGTGTCAGAATGCAGTCGCGTGGGAGCCATGCAGATCTCTGTGGGAGGATGTTCCATAGCCTAGGCAACCTTAAAGAAAAAAGCCTTGTCTTCCGATCAGACTCTGGATGGCGCTTGGATGTGCAGCAGATCTAACTAGTCCCCAGGCTTCCCAATGAAACTACTCTTTCCCATAGTGGGTTTTAATATCAGCCAAGTCACAATGCTCTGCTTTTTGCAGAAAATGTATTTTCTATCCATATGGAAACAGAAGATGCACTGTTCCATGCATTTGTACCCACATGACCATAGATTCCTTCATTCCTTTAAATGATCTAAAAACAGGATATTGTTACCTCTCTCACCAAAACTCCCACCATGGCACTACCTTTCCATGCCAGAGGGACTGTACTACAAGCTCCTGTGAGGCTAGAGGCCATGCTGATGGCAGCACTCCTGTTAGTAGGGTGTCCTACATCAGACAGGCTTTTGCTGAGCAGCCAGACTAAATAACACAGCTGCAAGACAGCAGTAGTACTGGGGAGTGACACTGGTGGAGGATGTATCCAAGACAATGGCAGTGACACCATAGCTAACCCTTGTTAATGCTGCACAGAAGGAGGCATCAGTAAACCCCTTTTGAATGTCTTTTAACATTAAAACCTTATGATGAGATAATCCAAAAGGAAACATGAGACAGGGCCCGAACAGACAGGCCAAAATAAAGCTGCTTCAGGTCACTTTGGAGGCATGCTGTTTAAATGACATGCGCATCTTCAGCAGCCAGAAGTTGTGCCAAAGCTGCGCTCCAGTCCTTAGGGCTGGAGCGTGGCTTTGGCACAGTTTCCAGCCTCTTAGGACACATGCATCATTTAAACACCATAGCTCCAAAGTAGCAGCTTTATTTTGGCCTGTCTGTTCGGGCCCATAGTTCCAGAAATTGAGATTCCCAGCTTGGAAGGCACTCAACAAGTTACTGGGAAGAGCTTTGGTGTACTGGATTCAGCCCTGATCCTGGATACTGATGTTTTTGTGATGGCCCGGCGTGAGTTTGCATAGTTAAAGCTAGTGCACTAGTTGTACGCATTCCTTGGTAGACCTGACTTGGCACAATGATACATACTGTAATAACATCCTGATTCACCTTAGGTTCACCATGAGTTAGAAATGACTTGAAGACATACAGCAACAACAACAAAATTGCAACTGGAGGAATGTCATTGTAGAATGTATACATTACATTAAAAATGGCACTATAAAGCCCAATTCACCAAGAGCCAGAAGAACTGTAGGCCAAAGCCAGGAACATTTTTGGAAAATAATTAAAAAATAAAGAGAAGCCACAGTGGATGACATTTTATATTCTTCAAACTGTTAAGTGTGGGGAAGAAACGAAAGTAAAAGTGACAGAAATAAAATCAGTGTCTCTCTTGAACACAGCTGTTTAGCAATGTGTATGCAGAGACAAAGAACTACTATAGTAGTCAATGCAGAGAAATAGAAGAGAACAACAAAAACAACAAAAAGACATTAACAATAAATGAACTAGACGATCTCTGGTTGAAACCAAATAAAAAGAAAATGTCTAAAGTTTACAAAATATTATTAAATAGAGAAATGGAAAAAGAAGTAATAAAAGATAATACGATATGATGGGCACAAGACATGGGACACTCGATACCTTATGATGATTGGCAGAAAGCTTGGAATAAAACAAACAAATTTACAGCATCACAAACCCTTAAAGAAAACTATATGAAAATAGCAAACAGATGGTTTTTTACACCATTAAAACTTAAAAAAATATACAAAATACCAGATATTAAATGTTGGCAATGTAAAAAAAGTCAAGGTTCGTTATACCATATGTGGTGGACATGTTATAAAGTACAGAAGTTTGGGGGACAAATACATTCAACAATTCAAAAAATATTTAAAGACACAATTTCAAATGTAACCAGAATTTTATTTATTAAATATAACATCAACCATTAATAAAGAGATAGAAGCCAAATATTGGAAAGTACTATTATATATAGTAACTGCAGTGAGACTAGTAATAGCAAAAATTTGGAAGAACAACAAAACTCCTTCAATAGAAGAATGGATGTTTAAACTTCAAGAACTAAAAGAAATGGACAGACTTACGAACTTGATTAACAATAGATCCATAGACAAATGGAATGAAATATGGCTTCCCATAATTCAATTTTGGGAGAATATATTGGATATTAGAAAAGAGATAATAGTTTAAATTGGAAATGTAATGCTAACGATAAGTTAAATTTTGGGTTATGGTTATTTCTTTTGGTTTTTGTTTTAGGTTTTTCAATCTGTAAACTCCATTTATGTAAATGTTTTGTAAGAATGAATGAGGGGAAAAAAGGCATAACAGGAGGAATCTCCTTCAAGAACAGAGAATTCAAAGGAAAATGTAAACAAGAGAGAATCTATATGACCAGCAGGAGAACACACTGCATGATCAAGAAGAAATAAAAAGATGATGGAATACACTGAAGAACTATATAAAAGGGATGAAAGGATCAAAAAGTCTTTCAAGGGAGAACCAAGTGAAGATTAATCCACAATTTAAGAAAATGAAGTTGAAGAGCTTGAGAGAAATAGATCACCAGAAACAGATGGCATCCCAATAAAGCTATTTCAAGCCAGAGAAATGGAATCTATTAAAATTCTTACTAAAATCTACCAACTAATACGGAAAGCAAAATAATGGCCCACAGACTGGAAGCACTAATATACATGCCAGCCACCAAGAAAGGGAACTTCAGGGATTGTAGTGACCACAGGACCATTGCATAAATCTACCTTCTACCTTCTTGTGCCTTATCAGCCTGTGCTTATATCAAAGCCTTTGACTGTGCAGATCATTCTCTTAAAGAAAGATCACAATGATTGAATCTCCTGATGCATATCATATACCTAGCATGAGAGGCCACTGTCAAGACAGAATATAGAGAAACAGGACAGCTTGCCATTGGCAAGTGAGTAAGGGAAGGCTGCATTTTATCATCCTGGTTTTTTACATTTATATGCTAAACATATTGTATAGAAAGTTGGATTAGATAGAGGACAGAGACATGAAAACTGGGGGAAGGAACATCAAGATCTGCACATGACACCATACTACTAGCAGAAAGCAGCAAAGACTTGGAATGACTACTGAAGACGGTCAAGGAAGAAAGTGTAAATTCAGGGATTATTTATTTTTACAGACTTGATTGTATATGCAAAGTTCAATAACAGATAATTTACACTGTTTGTGTTTCTTTTCTGGCCATTTCCATTATTTGTTTCATTTCATGACTATTACAGTACTTGAAATAATTTTGTTGAAGAGGTTAAAATGTTGAAATGATCTTCGTTGAGTATCAAATATACAAAATGTTAAAATGATCTGCGTTGAGTGTCAAATATACAGTGGGACCTTGTTATCGGCTGGAAAATCAAGGTTTGCTATTTGAAATTTATACTTTTTGGGAATATTTTCAAGCCATGTATGCTTAAATCGTGGATAAAAAATCCGTGTTTAAGGAGGGCCAACTGTACTAGGTACGCCACTGAATGTCTTCATCACTTCCTTTAAATTTATGTCAGTCATTTATGGTCATAATTTTTGCTTTCTTAATATTCAGATGTAACCCTACTTTTGCACTTTCCTCCTTAACTTTCATAAATAGTAATTCCAAGTCCTTCCTACTTTTTGCTAGTATTATAGTGTCCTCTGAATATCTTAAATACCTCCTTTAAATTTGTATGATATGTTCTGTGCATAAATGAAACAGTGGTGAAATACAGCCTTGTCTGACTCCCTTGCCAACTGGAAACTATCGTTTCACCATATTCTGTCCTGAAATGGTCTCTTGTTCAGAGAAAACGTTTCATATCTGAACAAATACAACTTTCTTTTTTAAGTGATCTGTAGTTTCTCATGATCTATGCAGTAAAAGGACTTGCTGTAATCTATAAAATAAGGATTGATTTTCTTCTGTACTCCCTTGGTGCATTCCATTAGCCAACACATATTTTCAAAATGATCTCTAGTGCCTCTTCTTTTTCTGCACCCAAAGTGGACATCTGGCATTTGTAACTCCATGGTAAAAATCTTGAGCATAAAATCTTGAGTATGACTTTGCTTGCATGGAAGGCTAATGCAATGGTCTGCTGGTTACTACAGTCCCTGGTATTTCTATAGCTTGAAATTGCTTTGTTGGTGTGTCATCTTTTCCTGTTGATTTATTTTTCCCAACCGCTTTGAGTGAAGCACTAATGAAGCCCTTAAATGCTGAGAGCGATACCTATACAGGAGATTGCATTAATAAAAAAAACTTAGTTATTTTATTAATGAACATTAATAATCCAAAAGAGTATATTGATTCAATAAAATACAGTCAGCCCTCCTTATTCACAATTTTTTTTATCCGTGGATTCAAGCTTGCACAACTTTAAGATATTTTAAAAATATAGAAATTTAAAAAAACAAACCTTGATTTTAACATTTTATATAAGGAATGCTATTTTACTATACCATTGTATCTATGGGACTTGAATATCCATGGATTTTGATATGCATAGGGGATCCTGGAAGCAAACCCCAACAGATACCAAGGGACCACTGTATGCTTTTTTATAAACATGATTTTAGTAGTTTTTTTGCAATACCAACACAAACTACCAAACCAAACACAAGCATAATACATTAATTATGATTAATTACAAATACACCACTATATATCAATAAATAATATATTTGAAAGAAACCCCTCTCAAAGATAGAATCAGTTTTCTAGCTCTATGTGAGGAGAGAAGAAAAAAAGAAGAAAAAAGGTGTTTTTCATAGTGAAGATAGATGGTGAAGATACCCATTGCCATGAGGAGCTTACAATACAGTATAACATTTGCCAGAGAGGAAATAATAATGCAGGTGTGAGTCACAAGAGAACAACTTGCAGACACATTGTATTTGTAGATTTCATATCAGTGCAGGATGTGGAATAAGTAATGCTGACGTTTTCATAGAAAAGGCGGTTTTTATTATTATCTTCATTATTTATTTTATTTATTCCTCAAATACTGGGATGAGAGCAGTTCACAGCATGATTGAATAAATTATAGTATTTAACCACAGTTTAACATTTTAAGTGATGCAAAAACAACCACCAAGTAAGTAAACACCATATAAAAACGTTTAAAGCACCTCAGAGAAACAAGGGAAAAGTACAGTAACATGGCAGCCAGTTTGGGGTAGTGGTCTGCGTGCTGGATTATGACTCTGGAGACCAGGGTTTGATTCCCCGCTCAACCCCAAAACCTGCTGGTGACCTTGCACAAAATGAAATTCAATACAGAGAAGTGTAAGGTTCTGCCCTTAGGGAAGAAAAATGAAATGCACAGATATAGGATGGGGGGACACCTGGCTGAACGAGACCACATGTGAAAGGGATCTAGGAGTCCAAGTAGACCACAAGTTGAACATGAGTCAACAGTGCAATGCAGCAGCTAAAAAGGCCAATGCAATTTTAGGCTGCATCAATAGAAGTATAGTGTCTAGATCAAGGAAGTAATAGTGCCACTCTATTCTGCTTTGGTCAGGCCTCACCTGGAATACTGTGTCCAGTTCTGGGCACCACAATTCAAAAAGGATGTGGAGAAACTGGAGCGGGTCCAAAGAAGGGTGACTAAAATGGTGAAGGGTCTGGAAACCATGCCCTATGAGGAACGACTTAGGGAGCTGGGGATGTTTAGCCTGGAGAAGAGAAGGTTAAGTGGTGATGTGATAGCCCTGTTTAAATACTTGAAGGGATGTCACATTGAGGAGGGAGCAAGCTTGTTTTCTGCTGCTGCAGAGACTAGAACGCGGAACAATGGATGCAAGCTGCAGGAAAAGAGATTCCACCTCAACATTAGGAGGAATTTCCTGACAGTAAGGGCTGTTCGACAGTAGAACACTCTCCCTCGGAGAGTGGTGGAGTCTACTTCCTTAGAGGTCTTTAAGCAGAGGCCGGATGGCCATCTGTCAGGGATGCTTTTGTTGGGAGTTCCTGCATGGCAGGGGGTTGGACTGAATGGCCTTTGTGGTCTCTTCCAACTCTGTGATTCTATGATTCTAAGTCATGTTTTCAACCTCAGGGGAAGGCAATGGCAATCTCCTCTAAACCAAGAAAACCTGATGATAGGCTTGAAGGCACATGACACACTAACAGGTCTCTTCCACCACTATTTAAAAAAAGGTTCTTTAGCCTTAGGGGAAGGCAATAGCAAACCCCCTTTGAAGAAACCTGCCAAGAATAAAAACATACGATAAGTTCATCTTAGGGTTGCCATAAATAAAAAAATGACTTGGACACACACAACAACAAAGTGCAGGCCCACAGAATGTTAAATGTTGACGGTTTCATTAGGAAATCTCAGGGGTGGTTCACACATTACATTTTGAAATGTATACTTGATATATTCCAAGTTTATGTATTCAGGTGTCAAGTACAAATATCATAAATATATAGCTTAACTGTTTAAAGAATTGCCCTTGGCAACCTAGGTTTGCTATAGCACAAAAGCTTCAGTGGCCCAGTGCAGAGCAAGTTTCTCAGCATCAAGGGAGATTCAACCTGATATTGCCAAAGATATTACCAAAGCTGATTTTAGAAAGATAATCATACATTTGTTTGTCTGTAAAGGTGCCCTAAGATATCTGATTGGCATGGCAGACTAACACAGCTATGCCCTTTGCCAAAGGTACCAAATATTATCTTATTATCCCTCTTGTTAATAACATTTCTTTAACAGGAAAGAAACATTCCCCTGATTATTTTAACCAGCAAATTTGTAACTTTCATCTTATGTTAAGTACAAACACAGGAATAAAAGGCTTATGAAAGAAAAGGCTGACAGACACACATATATATGTTGTTGTTGTGTGCTTTTTAGTGGCAACCCTAAAGTTAACCTATCATGGGGTTTTCCTGGCAAGATGTTCAGTTTGCTTTTACCTACCTCTGAGACTGAGAGAGTGTGACTTGGCCAAGCTCCACCAAATGGGTTTCCATGGCTGAGTGGGGATTCAAACCCTCCTCTCGAGCTATAGTCCATCACTCAAGCCACTACACTCTGCTGGCCTGTGTGTGTATGTCTGTGTAAAAGCAATATTTTAAAGTCTCGGGGCATTTTTTATGGCTCTCAAACTCAAACAGCGTTCAGTTTTACTTTACAAAATAATCCAGTTGCATTTTTTGCAAGGGTGGGATATGAATGCCTCCCTGTGAAGCTGATTGTGAAGACTGCCTAGAAAACCAAAAAGCAGTTTAGTCTGGAAAAAAAAAAAAAAAACAGGAATAACTGGTCATGGCAGCACCCCATAAATCTGCAAAGGTGATTGCCTTCCAGTGGGATTTTTGAATGGGTGTCATCCTGTCCTGTTTGAGGAAGCCCTTTTGTGTGCCTTGAGCCAATAGAAAGGCTACTTGGGCCCCTCTGCTAGTTTGATTTCATTTGCCTGGGTGAAAGAAATAAAAGGAGGAGGAGGAGGAAAGAGAACACAGTGACCTTAGGCTTTGGCTTTTCTGCCAGGGAGGAAAGCAAGGGAAGCAGCAGCTGTTGCTGCTTTTCAGAGACTTTCACTGAGATGCCTTTCCCACATAGCTCCTCCAGGACCCTAAGGCACAAGTTGATCCTGGCTGGGATCATGGTCCCTTTATTTATGCTGGTTGTGATTGTGTTGCTTGTTGTGCTCATACCAGGAAGGAAAGAGGTCCCCAGCTCAGAAATACTGCTGGAGTGGAAAGGCAAGGGGACCACCAAACATCTGAGGGAGATCATCCTGGGAAGATGCTACAACTATATTGCTACCATGAACTCTGAGCTCAGGTGAGTGCAATGAAGACACACGAAGGAAGAGAAGAAGCACAGGACAGGCTGGGAGGGTAGTGTAGGGGGCTATGAAGTGAGATGCAGCTATCTTTCAGTGCACAGCAGAAATAATTCAGTTTGACACCACTTGAACAGGCATGGTGCCAAAACAGATTATTTCTGCACTGCAGATGCACCCAGAGAAAGAGGACTCTTTCAAACGGGAGGAATTTCTCCCAAATCCGAATGGAGCCCATTCGGATTCATGTAAATTCGCTAGTTTAGCGAATTTACATGAATCCCCATTGTGTTCGGAAGGCGTTCGGAATGTCTTCCTAGTACCCGAAAATAACCCCCCCTTGCCCGAAATTGCGTGAGAAGCTTAAATTCGCAATAACGTTAAACCCATGATTGCATTCGGAGTGACTTCCCTTTTGCCCAAATTTGCGTGAGAAGAATTAATTCGCAATAACGTGAAACCCCAGGATTGCGTTTGGATTGCCCTTGCATTATACTTCCAATTTCCCACGTCTGAAAGAGTCCAGAGAGAGAGAGATGTTAAGCCAATATCCTTCCTTCTTTCTGTCTTCCTTTTCAAGTCATTTGTGAAATGTAGTAGAACAACCCCTGTATTGGGCTGCCTTCCGTCTACGTTCCTGAAATACCTCCAGCAAGTAGGGTGGCCAACTTTTTTTCCTGAAAAGAGCTGCTATGTCATATTTATTGGTGCGACTGAAAGAAATCTAGCTTTTCCCAGAAATGGGTGATGGGAAAAGTCTCGATGGCAAATTCTTAGCTTATTTGTACCCCTGTTGAGGCACAAGAATTACCAAACAAAATGCAGTGTTAAGACATGGAAGCAGGGATTGTAAATGAAAGGAAGGATAGACTATTAAGTCTTTGTCTGTGATGGGGACCAAATGGGAAAAGGATGCAATTTTTAAAATAATACCAAGTGCAACAGAGGGTTTTCAAATGTTTGATCTGTAACAGCTTAGTTGTCCTTACACAACAGTACTGTCATTGTTTTCAACTCATTGCATGTGGGGAGAGCGGTATGATCTTGTGGACTGTGGCTTGCTCAAGGTCATCTACTGAGTCATGAATTTTAATTGGGAATTTTCTCTTCTTGGTTTAGAACTCACAGCATATTCCTATGCTAAAAGTAAGTCTTAGCGAGTCCAGTTTGTCCAACTCTCAATTAAGTCTTCATAGGATTGCAATCTCTTGAACCACAATTTCATGTATGTATTCCTAGAAATAAAATCATGAGTAGAAATGTAGGATGGTAGCTTTAGGCCTTTACATTGGGTCTAGGAGAAAAGTGTTGCAAATCCGAAAGAAATGTTAAAATATGTGGCTGATTCTGGCTAGGTTAGGCAATTGATATGGAAAACTGGTAATTCTTGCTTGTAGGCATGCTGTAAAAAATTGACAATAGAAGTGTTTATGGGGTACTGAGTCTTATCAGCGTATAGCAAAAGTATTCATAGAACCTTATCAATTGTAATGCTAAACATGCCTCTGAGGGATAGCTGGATATGCAGTAGACAAGTCATGCAAGAAATGTTTGACATTTGCTCTGTAAAGTCTAGCCTAGAAAAACATGCACCCACCTTGCCATCTGCTGTCTTTCTCAGGATTAATGTTGCAGCCACTTTGGATTTGGCATATGCATCATCTTTCACAAATAGAAAAGTGGTTTGGGGAAACTATCTGCTTTTTTCCCCAGACACACTGGACACTTACCAATCCTCAGTTTTGAAGCAGTTGGATTTTTTCAGATGTTAGGAAGCTCACCGATATAAGGGGGAGGGGATGAGATTAGTGGATTTGCTGCCATTAATATGGTAGGCATGTTCTTTTTCCTATAGAACTGGAATTCAGTCTCTTGCATGGATCTATTTAGCCTCTAGCCAGCCATCTGACTGTATTCTGTAGTCAACCAGATACCCCATATGAACCAGGTCCCATCTGATTGTGGAAGTTAAGCAGGGGCAGCCCTGGTTAATACTTGGATGGGAGACTGCCGACCCATGCCAGGTGGTGTAGGGCATATTTCAGAAGAAGGAACTGGCAAAAACACCTCCGAGTATTCTTTGCCTTACAAAACCATATGAAATTCATGTGGTTACAATAAGTCAACATGCCAAGATGGCACACAGCCATCTCTTGTGTATTTGCTCTCTGACTCTGGTATATGAAAATTAGCAGATTGATGAAAGGCAGGGATTTTAGAACCTCTAAACCTGATGACAATATGTGAGGCCTAATTCATTTGTGCATATTAAACATATTACAAGGTTTGTTGTCAGCTGCCTTCAAGTTGACTTCAACTTGTGGCAAACCCATGAATAAGACACCTACATGTCGCTCTGTCCTCAGGTCCTGCAGGCTCTGGGATGTGAGACTGTCAGTCTGGTGTGCAGTCTACCTCTCTTTCTACACCTTTCCTAGTATTTTCTTTCCTTCCTTTCTCAATTTAGTCATCTTACCTTCCAGGGAGAGTTCAGATTTGATCTGTTCTAAGACCCATTTGTTTGTCTTTTTAGCCATCCGTGGTATCCTTAACACTCTTCTCCAGCACCACATCTCAAATGAATTCATTTTCTTTCTGTTGGTTTTCTCCACTGTCTAGTTTTCACATCCGTACATAATGATGGGAAATATGATGGTCTGGATGATCCTAACTTTGGTGTTCAGGTGTCATATGTTTGAACTTCAAGATCTTATCTAGTTCTTTCTCAATTGTCTTCTGATTTGACTGTAATCCCTGTCCTGATCAATGTTTGAGCCAAGAAAATTGTAAATTATTTCAGTTCCCATGTTGTCTAGATCTTTATTTTTGTAAACCATTACAAGGTTTAGGCTTTACAAAATACATTAAAGAGCCCGGAGATTTAGAATAGTATGTTGTGCCAAAAACTGAAATAAATGATACCCTATTTAGTAGGAGATACTGTACTTTATTCCTGATACTTGTTCTCAAAATCCTACTGCTGGTTCATGTGTAATCTTTTGAACTTGATCCTCCTGAAGGTTCACTAGCTCAGTTTCTACATCAGATGCTTCTGTGGCCATAAGCATATGGTTTCTGTAGCTACGATTTGGGCAATCTGACAGCCATCACTGACCACATAAATTATAAATGGGTTTACAGAAGTCAAAGCAGGATCTCATCCTCCCTAAAACTTCCAATCTATCATAAAATCTTGCAACATTTGACTCTAATATTCAAATATTTGATTTTTCACACTCAGGCCAAGGACATACTTATTCCTGAGATGGACAAAGTTTAAAGTCTCTTGATGGAATAATTGGATAGAGAAGCTTTGACAGTTAATATTTAGTGTGTTCTGGAAGCAGAAAACTGTGTTAAGAATTAATCTTATCTTCCTCTTTGAGTGCCAAATTGAAAGTTTCCTGGTGCTGATTACATCAGTGAATCCATTGGAAACTTTCTCCATTCTTCATGTTCCTTCCAATGAAGCTAGGAATAAGGCTTGTCTTTCATTTTAAAAAAGCACCAAAAGGCTGTGATAGTTACACCAATTTACTGAATCCATTGCTGGCTGATAAAACTTTGCACAGCATGATAGAAAAGAGGTATCAGTCGGCTTGTCTTCCCAGTCCAGCTTTTTGATTAAATTATTTCCCTGATGATGCATACTCACATTCATGCAGGATGGTACTGACCATTTCCAAGCATGTTATCATACCTAAAGTATTTACCATCACAGTGATTGATGATGCAATGAACAATGAAACCCTCAGGAAATTTAGAGTCACTTTTCAAGAGTGTGATAAGACTTAGCTTTCTTCCCATGTTTTGCAAAACTTGCAGATTTACTCAGTAGTACATTAGCACCCATCAGTTTTCTGCAAATGATTATACTGGAAACCCACCAACCAGTGGGAGGAGCTACAGAAGTGTATGGGGATTTCCTATTCTTGATTGTATAGATGTACAAGGGCTTATTTTCTTTAGTGTCATCTTCTGCTGTGACATAATATTTGAAACAACAGAGTTTTGTGCCACATCGAAGTGTGAAAAGTTTTATCTGTCTAAGCTTTCAAGAATTACAACCCACTTCATTTGCCTTACTAGTAGTCTTTTGGGTTTTATGTTGTTTAAATATAAAGTTAGAAGCACTTTTGAAATATTTTTGACAAATTCTCCTACATATTATATTCAGTACAAGTGATGTTCTATGTATTGCAAAAACGACAGAATCTGGGGGTATAATGCAATGGCAATCCGAACGCAATCATGGGGTTTCACGTTATTGCGAATGAGTGTATCTCATGCAATTTCAGGCAATTGGGGGGGGGGGGGCTTTTTGGGAAATGGGAAGTCATTCTGAACGCATTCTGAATACAATCAGATTTCACGTAAATTCGCTAAACTAGAGAATTCATGTAATTGCGAATTGGCTCCATTCGCAATTGAGAGAAATTCCTCCCATGTGATAAACTTCAATATCCCAGCTTACTTGGTGAAGTAGTTCTGACTGCTTAGGGTGTGTGGTTTTAAAGAAGCTAACTTCTTTTTCCTTTGTTTTGGTCTAGGAAGATATCCATTTTTTTAAAGTAATTTATTTCATAGTGGCATTCCAAGCATTAGTAATTACTGTGTGAGCCTGTGATAGAACACAGGGATTTGCCTTGTTTAATCACGAATACAAATTCTTTCTCCCATTGTGGCTTAAAATATTTTCTTCACCATACTTGCATTTCTTACAACCTGATGATGTTATTCTGGTGCAATCTCTTTCCATGAATGGAAGATAAAATCAGACATGGAATTAGATACTGCAGCTGACTCTCAAAATCAAGATGGAAAGGGTGCATTGCAGGGAAGGAAGATGTCAATTTCTTTCCCCATTCATCTCCCATCATCAGGATGAATAGTCGTGCAAAAAATGTGGCATGAATGTTGGTCCAGGACCATAAAAATGTTAAGAAAGTATAATCAATTCATTTTTGGAACCAAGGAGGGTTGAGTACTAATGATAAGGAGCTGAACATAAATACAGTACGATACATATGTATCCCAGTTCCATCACTTTTGCAAGAGGAGTTGGTGAGGACTCATGAGACAGCCTTCTCCATGTCTCCTCCCAGACTCTAAACTCCCTTCCATGGTAGGTCAGGTTGGCCCCCTTGCTTCTTTCTTTTTGCCAGCTGCTGAAGATATTTTTGTTTAGGCAGGCACTTGCTGGGTGAATTTTACTTATGTAGTGTGGTGTGATGTTTTAATGGTTTTTATTTTTAAATTGGTTTTAACTAAGCTGTTTGTAACTTTTGTTTTAATGTGAGTATTATTTAATTATATTTTAACTTTTGCAATTAATATTTTAGTTTTTCCTTTTAAAATTATTGTAAGCCACCTTCAATCCCACTTTGGGATAAATAAATCCCACAAATAAATAAATATGTATGCTACTGCTCACACCAAAAGCAGGCTAGCCTTTCACCAGGATTGCAACTAGACAGTACCAAAATCTCTGCACCTACACCCAAGGCCCAGAAACTTACCTTGAGAAACTGAAAGGCAAGGGAAAGTGATGGTCCACAGAAAAGCAAACTGAGCTTCCCTAAATCCTGGTCACAACAGTGCTTGTTTGTTCTTGACTTGTTGTGATACCTATAATTCAACACCACACACAAATAATGGACCAAGAAATCAAATGTCATTGCTATACTGCGAGGCTAACTGCATGTATCATGCAAGATGACAGAGAAAGGGGTATGTGTCTCTCGTTGACTCAGGGGAATTACATGCTGGTTTTTAATGTGTATTTTTAGGCCATTTGAAATACAGTCAGGTGGCCAATCATTTCACATTATTTCAAGTTTCTGGGGAGGAGATCACTTTCTATAATAGG
This sequence comes from Urosaurus nigricauda, assembly GCA_034509955.1. Taxonomy (NCBI): domain Eukaryota; kingdom Metazoa; phylum Chordata; class Lepidosauria; order Squamata; family Phrynosomatidae; genus Urosaurus; species Urosaurus nigricauda. The sequence goes on along the minus strand of JAOEGL010000005.1, from coordinate 97,035,930 downwards.
GGAGGTAGATGGTTGCAGGAATCTCACACAGAGAAGTAGGGAAACCAGGGATTGTTCTGGGAGCTTGCTGCTACAGAATCTATTTGAAGTTCTCTCCCTTATCAAGAATGATGAGGAAGCACAATAGGGACAGTCCTCGGGGAAAATGCAGATGACCCTGGGAGTACCACCACAGGGAACAACTGCTGCTAAGCCTCAGAGGATGCATGTGGTGGTAGTGGAGGAGGAGGACTCCTTGTTGAGTGGTACAGTGGTTTGTGGGCCTGACAAGATGTCTCGGGAAGTGTGTTGTCTCCCTGGAGCAAAAATGATGGCGAGGCTGATAAGACTTGTCAAGCCTACTGACCATTACCCCTTCCTTTCGGCCCACATTGGAACCAAAGATACTGCAAGGCACAGCCTTCAGAATATCAGAAGGGATTATTAGGTTCTGGGAGGAAGATGAAAGAGCTGAATGCACAGATTCTCATCTCATCTCTTCTCCCAGTTGAAGGGAATAGTGGTTTGACTGTTGGATTATGACTTTGGAGACCAGGGTGTGAATCCCCACTGAGCCATGAAACCCACTGGCTGATTTTAGGCAAGTCTCTCAGCCTCAGAGGATAGCATGGAAGCCTCCTCTGAAGAATTTTTCAAGAAAACACAGTGATAGGATCACCTTAGGATCTCCATAAATTGAAACAACTTGAAGACACACAACAACAACAACCCTGTTTCGCGCCCTCTCGGTGGTGACTTCCCCATTATGGAACTGATTTTTGATCAAAATGCTTGCCTTTTTTCAGTACAGCAAGCTGAAAAGTAGTGATGACTCAAGGTCACCAGGTAAATTCCATGCCCATGTGTTCTGTTTGCATGCTGGCATTTGTGTGTATTGGTTTCCACCATTAGTTTTGGGTGCAACTGACTGTTTTGCTCAGTGTGCCTCTTTACAGATCATAAAGCTGAAAAATCTATAAAAAAAGAACTTGTGTAGCAAGGTGCCTAAACGAGTAAACTATGACTCAAGAAGTCCCCAGTTTAAATCTTGCTTCTATAATAAGAACATTGTCAGTCAGGCAAATGCTGAAGGCAGGGAGGAGGGAGATGTGATGTGGCTGCACAGGAGTAGGCAAGATCTTTATAACCTTGCCAACCTTTTCTTGTTTGGGTTACTGGCATAAGAAGGATTTATCCCTCTGTATGACTAGATGTCCTTAGCCAAGGCATCTTTTCACTGCCTGGCACTGCATTATGGAGATACTCTTAATACTGACCTACTTTAAAGATTGCTCTAAGAGTTACAAGAAAAATTCAAACAAGTGGAAGTGTTTTTTTTAAGAATTGAAAGTGTGCAAATAATTTCATTACATATTAATAGAACTAATTAATACATTTCCCCTACTTATGGAGACTTCTAAAATCCATCATGAAACCTTCCCAGTTTACTTATGTAAACAGAACACAAAAGTACTATTCTCTCTGAAGATCCTGAAAGCCTGAGCTTTCTCAACATCAGTATACTGAGGTGTGCTTTTGTTCTATTTTTAAATTTTTCACTTATTCAGTACCCCCAAACCTTCATTTATTTTCTCTCGAGGCTTAGTATTGGTACTTGCAGTCACCAGCAAGTGATCAGAAGAAACCTCACAGAGCCCTAGGCATCTGTCTCAGTCCTTTTTCTGTTTTGCTTTACTGTACTTGATTTTTAAGGGAAGGTCAATACCTCCTACCCCTGAGTGATTCAGATGCAGGCTTTGTAAAGGGAGAAAGACTCCTTTGTTCTAGTTTCTGATTTTAGTGCAAAAACTAAACATATTTGAAGTCATAAAATTCTTGGCCAAGCTTCCTTTTGTCCTCCTCTGTCTTGTTTGTCTTTATATGACATTTCATAATTCAATCTGAAGTATTTCTAGACACTACAGTTGACCTAGAAGTGGTGAAAAATCCTGTTGAGTCATTCACTTCCAGAGCTAAATGAATATGCCATTGTTTCAATTATTATTTGTGCTTAAATTCAGTAAGGTTACCAGGAGGTTTGCCATTGCCATCCTCTGAAGCTGAGAGAGTGGAGTTTATCATACAACGGAATTTGGGGGTATAATGCAATGGCAATCTGAACGCAATCATGGGGTTTCACGTTATTGCGTATGAGTGTATCTCATGCAATTTCGGGCAAAAGGGAAGTAATTCCAAGTGCAATCATGGGGTTTCACATAATTGCGTATTAGAGTATCTCACACAATTTCGGGCAATGGGGGGTCATTTTCAGGTAATGGGAAGTCATTATGAACATATTCCAAATGCAATTAGAATTCACAAAAATTTGCTAAACTAGCGAATTTATGTGAATTCGAATTGGCTCCTTTCGAAATTGGGAGAAATTCCTCCCATGTGATAAACTCCAGTGTGACTTTCCCAAGGTCACCCATTGGGTTTCTATGGCTGAGTCAGGATTTGAACTCTGGTCTCCAGAGTCATAGTCCATCGCTCAAACCACTACACCTTGCTGGCTCACTTAAGAATACTAAGGAGCACCCTAAAGACAAATGACCCAAATAAGGCTGGACTCTTTGAAAAAGACTAATACTGTACAGTATTTCGGATAATGGAAGGCAGTAAGAAAACAGCAAGATTGCATTACAGATAGATTGATTTTGGCTCTGAGTTTGGAAAACCTGAGTAAATTTTTGATGACAAAGACTCTTGGAGGTCTCTTATTCATATGGCTGTCATAAATTGAAGTCCACTTGACAGAAAAGGGGACAGCATGAGGAAAACAACGTCATGCAAAATGCTAGGTTTTATTGGACCATAACACTCTCATAGAATCATGTAGCTTTTAAAATAGCAAGGTTTAATGAGATAACATCATGATTGCTGGAAAGCTGATACTGAGACTTTCTGTTAACTCTAGACACTGCTTGTGCAATACTGGGAATAATAAATCATTGATACATAAGCTGTTTGTTGTGAGGCTACTGAAAAATTGATCTACTGATTTTGACATCTCTTCCAGGCTGTCCTGATGAGTTGTTACTTTCAATATGTATGGAAGGATGTAAAATCAAAATTATCCAGAAGGTTATGATTTTTTAAACATGTGGTAAATGATAAATTGTGTATGGCCAATGCAATCTTAGTTCAAAGTGTCCATTCTGACTTTCAATTTGAATACTCACACCCATTTTAAAAGAGGAGAAGGAGGAAATACAGAAACATGTTACACATTTTTCTTCTTGGTCTCCATTTGAAGCCTGATAAAAGTGAACAATATATTGTTCACATACAAATGAGCAATATATAAATATGATAAACAAAAAGGAGTTTGAACAACAATTACTATATTGTAAATACAATGAGTGCTTGTTATCCACTCGGGTTTGGTTCCAGGACCCCCTGTGGATAACAAAATCTATAGATGCTCAAGTCCCATTAAATATAAAGGCAAAACAAAATGATGTCCCTTATATAAAATGGCAAAATGAAGGTTTGCTGTTTGGAACTTATACTTTTTTGGAATATTTTGAAGCCGTGGATTCTTGAATCTATGGATAAAAAAATCTGTGGATAAGGAGGGCCAACTGTAATTTGAGTGGATTAGAATACTATTGAACAAAAAAGATACACATCCAGAACTACCTTTCAACTGCTGTTCAAAAACTGAGAGAAGCAACTTTCCTCTCAGTGGCAACTTTTCAGTGTGTGCTTCCACCCTCCCTCCCCGGAAAAGTATTAATTTCTTAAGCAATAATGCAATCGCTTCTCAATACAATCATAATTGTTTACAAGAACAATGAGTGTAATAAATGTATGTTCAGTAGACAGTAATAGCTGTCCTAGTTAGTACAATTTTAAGCATCCTGTGTAAAATAAGCCTTCAGTGAGCTTATCTAGCAAGCTAAATTAAGGAGGTTAAATGTCAAAGTGATATAAATCCAGAACCACACACTTGTGCAGATACATGATATGTTGGGTGGATATGAAAATATCCATGAAATTTTCTTTCACTCCCCAAATTTGTAAAATTGAAGTAATGTAAAACTTCCATCAAGCTTTTAGAAATACAGTTTAAGTATCCAAATGGGGAGGCAAAGTTAAGGGATTCTAATGACAGCAAATAGAAAAGTTTTTGGTGGGAACATTTCCTATCTCACTCTCTGCATTGCTACAAATCTGGGGACTGAAGGAAAATGAATGGGGGGGGGGACGAATTCTTATTTGGAGGGGGGAAATGGCTTGATTTCCTCTCCTCCCACCATTGCTATACACCAAGCTGTAGCCAATGGCCCATTACAAAGCAAAATTGCCACTGTCTCACATCAAATAATGTAAGGACTGGTCTAGAACTTGCCAAAAACTCAAGTGAATGAGGCAAGATTGTGGTGCCATGAACAGTAACACCCTCATCAGGAAGCCCAAGTTCCACTGAAGTCAGATAATAGGCTTTTATTTAGGTGATGTACTGTGATAAGGCACAGGGCAAGTATTATCCATTAAAATCTCACACTTACCATGTTTCCCTGAAAATAAGACAGTATCTTATATTAATTTTTGTTCCCAAAGATGCGCTAGGTCTTATTTTCAGAGGATGTCTTATTTTTCCATGAAGAAGAATTCACATTTATTGTTGAACAAAAAAATGAACATTTATTATGTACTGTATATATATTTATATACAGAAATTTTGCTAGGTCTTACTTTCAGGGGAGGCCTTATATTCAGCAATTCAGCAAAACCTCTACTAGGTCTTATTTCATGGGGATGTCTTATTTTCGGGGAAACAGGGTAAAAAGCAAACCTCTGATTTACAAAGGACTGATAGTTAAGAACTTGGTCTCCATGTGTGGGTGTGTTCCTGTTTGTTTTTCTTCAGTGAGCATTTTGGCAAAGAGGTTATTCAGATGGTTAAAATAATCCAGGATGAAACTGGGTTGAATCTCCATTGTTCACATGCATCCTGAATGCACCCAATTATGTTTGGGGAGGGACTCCAAAAAAGCCACTTAATCCAGGATAATTGATATTGGCTTTTCTCAGAGTTTTTGAAAAAGATCTGTATCGGTGGTGTGAATAGCCAACAGGAATAGATCTGAATAGACATGGGATATAGCTCTGCATGCCTTGAACGTGTTCCAAATGCATATACATTATTGACTCTATCTTTATTTGAACACTTGCACATGTGAGCAACCGAAGTCACAGAGATGTGCATCAATGCAGTTTCCATAGCGTGAATAACAAACCTGGAATGCATGAGTGAGGTTATTCACATCATCATGCTAAAAAGTAACAATGTCTGAATGACCCCAAAGTCCACTTCTCAGCTTCATGGTGAGAGAATTGATCGGTCGTTTATTTGTAATCGGAAAGCATCTCACTGGGAATATTTTTTACAAAAGACAAGGGAGTCACAGCATATATTTATAGCAGCAAGCTGTACAGAAGTAATAGCAAAATAAAACCCAAAATCTGCAGAAGACTTTGTTGGCCAGCTAAAATGTCCAAAACAAATAATGGGAGCTTACTACCATTCTAGTAAGAGTTCCTATCTCCGCAATCTTTCATACTTAAGACATTCATTCCTTCTGATGCAGCATAGTGGATCTTGCACAGGATCAACAAAGAATTTGCCTCTGACAATCATTTACGGTTATAGTGGGACAAAGTTTCAAAATGTAGGACCCTTTGAAATTGTTATTATTCAGAATCCCATTTTGGTTAGCAGTAATTGCGTGAATTTGTATACAGTATGGAGCATGATCTGATGTATTCTGGATCTAACTTTTTGTGCTGTCTTAGGAAACACTTCTTATGTCATTGTCATTACCTATATGTCACATTTCTGTGTCAATGCCTCATTTTAAAACAAATCTTTGCAAGTAAATTTGCCAACTCTTTGAATTTAGTTGCATCAGAAGCATTCTGGGTATGAAACGGATGAATTTGTGTCTGGGGTTTTTGTGTCTGCATGCAGTTGTAAACTAAAGGCAAACAAAGCTTACAAAGAGCCTTTGAAAAGCTATCTTTTCAAAACCACTGAAATTGGCAAGAAGTTTCAGAAACAAGTTAGAAAGCTTGAAAGAATACCCTCTTTCTGAATTCAAAGAACATCCTAACTTTCATTGCATTTATAAAAAGGAAAAGCAAAAAAGGAAACAAATCAAAAGTTTGGAAATATTTCCAAACTGTTTAAAATGACCATTTATTTTCCCTTCACAATGCAAATTACAGCTCATCTTTTTTGAGAAATGTTCTTGCTTCTCTTAGACTGCAAATATCTTTTTGTCCCCTCAAAATCAACAACTGTCCTATCTCTGCAGTTTGGGTTTTTTAAAGTTGGGACAGATTAAGTGACATTTTTTATGCTGAACAACTGTTTGGAAGTCACACATCTGAGGCAAGCAAGCCTCAGTACTTCCATTTCTTGCTCGCTTTCCTTTGCTGTCTTTAATAATTTTTCATTATTGTTATTATTTAATTTCCCATACTCTTACCATCTATTTTATTTCATTGTGATTGTTGGTCTTTTTACAGTTTCTTTATTGTTATTATTATTTGCATAATTCTGTATATTTCTTTATTTTCCACATTTCCTGTACTTTCCCCATTCACCAGTGCAGAGTTTCTATTTTCCCCTAGTATGCTATTACATTTGTTTTTATATTCTATCTTTTTAAATTTATCTGTTGTAGTACGAGTTGTACAGTGTCAAATAAATAAACATAAAGGAATCTGGTAACACCTTGGAAACTATCCCGGAAAAAGAAATTTCTAACAAAAGCTTTCACATCTAACATGGTTGTCTTTTTCAATACTACTACAATGTTAAACAAAATTTGCAGCACGAGGTTTTGTAGGAGAAAATAGTGTTTGCCACTCAGGGAATCCAAGTATATTTAGTATGACATGACTTTAAGTTGGATTTCATCTTTATTTGTAAGTAGTTTCTGACAAAGTTTAGAGCTGCTAATATTCATAGGAGGCAAATATGTGGGGTGAACATTTTTATGGTATATTTTTTTCATGGAAAATATTCCACACTCTTATCTGTCTATACATACACACATTTAACCATAGTGGTCTGGGCTGTTGTACCTATCAGTTGTATCAGATGATCTTCTTATAGGGTATGAAGTCCTTGTTAATCTTCTAAGGAAACAAGCATTGACAAACCTGGGCGCTCCAGTGAATAGACTTAACAACTGAAAGCACTGCTAAGCTTATTCTATTTTGTAAAGTATCTTGCTTCTCAATCAGTCATAAGTACAGATAGTCAAGACAAAATGTCTTTGCCCATATACTGGCCATTTTTTTTAGTGAAGTAGAATGTTTCCCAACTTGAAATGGAATTGATAAGCAATACAGAGAATGACTGAGTGAAGCTTATACCTCAGCCAAAGGAAGTTAAATGATTGCTATATCGGGTAAAGTTCACTTTTTTTCTAATGAACAACAACAACAACAACAACAACAAAAACAGTGTTCTTTCAGGCACATTCATTTTTTTTTAATAATACAAGGAAGCAGATGCTATTCTCTTTACATTATTGCAAATATTACAATAAAATAATTTCCACATAAGGTTTAGAATATAAACCAAATGTGCTAAATCAGGACAAGAGCATCCAAACGTTAGGAGGAACATCCTAGCACTAAGAGCTGTTTGACAGTGGAACACACTCTAGGGAGTGGTGGCTTCTCCTCCTTTGGAGGTTTTTAAACAGAAGTTGGATAGCCATCTGTCAGGGGTGCTTTGATTGTGTATTCCTGCATGGCATAAGTTGGAGTGGATGACCCTTGTTGTCTCTTCCAACTCTTATCATTCCATAATTCTATGAAATCAAGTAACAATATTTAGAGCTACTTTTCCCACTTTCTTTTCTGGAAAATGCATATCACTGATAGTAATATTATCTGACATCATTGATCTATAGCATTGATTTGCAAATAAAATGATGGCTCTGATAACTGTGGCCAAGATTCTAGGCGTTTTTAGTTTACATATAAGCCAGTGCAGTTTCCTTGGATTTCACATTTGTACAATTGATTGTGCCCAAGATTCCATGACTTTGAGCAAAAACTTTGTGTAATTCAGGATTAGATTCAGAGGAAGGAGGTGTAAAAAATCGGAGGAAGGAACATCAACGATTTAAGATATGTAGATGACACTATGCCACTAAGAGAAAATAGCAAAGACTTGGAATAATTATTGAAGAAAGTCCAGGAAGACAGTGTAAATACAGGTTTACAGCTGAACATTAAGAAAACAAAAATAAGGACTATGTATGATTTACATAATTGTAAAATAGACAATGAAGACGTTGAAATGGTCAGGACAAGAAAGAATTTAGCCAAGAGAGTGAGACCAGAGAAGGGGAGGTCTACCGAGAGAGGGGAAGAGCAGAAGGAACCCAAGGAGATTAGAAAAAGTGAACAAAGCGGACACTTGGAATCAAGAGGAATCTGGGCATAAGTAGTGTGATGTAGATTATAGTCCCGTAAAGTGCTTCATATTCAGGATGGGATGCTACCACACAGTGACTGAGCAGGATACTAAATGTAATAGCACACTCAGGGCGTGTATCAATAATACACAATAATGAGAGTATCTCAGAGGAACCCGACTCTGCTAGCCAAGACAGATACCCACAATTTCTCTGGGTCTCCATAAACATAGTAGCATTGTCTCATCAGAACATCATTCAGATCCTGGACTGCTATCCTATGTTATTGGCAAATGGTGATCTGTGTGAACCGTTATTTAGGTGCAACTCCAAAACATAATTTCTTTTAAATCAAAAATGGAAATTTTAAATCACCTCTTAGTCTTCAAAAACAAAAAGCAGTAGAAACTAGGGAGTGTACATGCCCAGGTGGCACATTCTGTCATATATCTTAAGCCAGGTGTTCCTTTCTCTGTGCAATTCTGAAACCGAATTACTATATCTCAAGCAGCGTCTGCACTGCAGAAATAATGCAGTTTGACAGCACTTTAATTGCTGTGGCTCAGTGCTATGGGATTCTTGGATTTTTAGTTTGTTGTGGCACCAGACCCCTGACAGAGAAGGCTAAATAGCTCACAAAACTACAAATCTCAGAATTTGATAGCATTGAGCAATGACAGTTAAAGTAGTATCAGCCTGCATTATTTCTGCAGTGCAGACACTGCCCAAGAGATGGTAAGAGATGGAGAACAGTCACTGGATCCATGAACTTGCAGAAGTCCCATCGCTTTGGTGTGGAAATGTGAACTGTCTGTGGGGACACTGGGAGAAAAAAGTCTGACGCATAACAGGAGTGGCTAAACGTGATTATCTCTGCAAAGATTAACACAAGGAAGGAGACTTAACTGAATGATCAGGCAGAACTACTAAACTTCACCAGGGAAGGATCTATATAGATCTCCTGGAAGAAGAAATTCACAGCCTAGTTCCCTAGGTAGTGCAATGAAGGAGATCTTTTCATAGGGTTGTCCAAGCTATAATAAACCACAGTTTGTTTAAAAAAATGAAAATTATATACTTTTCTCTGTTATCCATGTAACACCCAAAAGTTCAGTTTCAACTTACGCTTTTGACAAAGCTTTTGGGTTTCTTTTTTCTTCCACATGGTGGCAATATTTCATTTTACATGACGTTATGATACAGAGAAAATAATTCAAGCTCTAAACAGATTTGGAAGTCTACAAAGATTTTTAGTATGAAAATGAGACGTTGAAAAATAATTCACACCTAGAACTCATAGAGTGGGCCATTTGGATCTACAGGGGTTCCATTCTGCCCCCCTCCTTCCGAATAGGAAAAAGGTGGATGATCAGAGCCCATATTATCCAATGGTAGTGATGTAAATGTGTGCATCCTGAAGCATGTGCATTCATGTCACTTCCATTTAATAATATGGGGTGTGACAATCCACTTGAAATCATGGATCCAGAGCCCCCGGGTCTGAAGGGTCCACTATATTTTTTCCCCTTTGATACGGTAAGTTTGTTGTCCTTTGGATGACTAAACTCTACTTCTAAAAGCTCCACTAAAGTTTTACATTATTGCAATGCTATAAACTTAGAAAGTGAAGGAAAATTTAATTGGGTGACAGAGCAGACAAGGTCTTTCAACCTCCCTTCCTTGTTCCTATACACTTGCTTCACTTTACAGATGAGCTGAAGTTTTACATTTTAATGAAAACATACCTAATTCTAATGAGGACAAATGTGTGAACTAAAATATGTTTAAACATCAACATTCATACATTCCCAAATTTCGTGATGAAGTTCTCCATTGTTATTATTATTATTTATTATAATAAAAGGCAAACAAGAGGGCAAGAATGCAAATTTCACTAGGAAAAAAAAAACAAAGAAAAATTCTTTTTAGGATATACAGCTTGCAAAAATGCACATATTAGGCAAAATTTCATGTGCCAAAACATGTACTGTTTATACTCATGTATAAGCCTAGAAATTTTAGTCAAAAAAGTGACCCCCAAAATGTGGATCGACTTAGCCATGGGTCAATGTAAGTCCTGTACTTTGACTATTATAAAAAGGAGAACTATCCCCTAAAAGGTAAAAATATAATCTGTCCTGGAACCACTGATTCCCGTCTGTCCTCACATCCATCCAGCCTTAGAGTGAGCACAAAGTTATGTCTGCTGGAATTTTGTGAATTTTTTTTACATTGCTTTCCTTTACGCCATCCTTTAGATCTTTTGTTACATGCCCCTAGGTTTTACCCTTGACTTATCCACAAGTCATATCAACATCTGTAATTTTCGCCCCAAAACCTGTCCTCGACTTATACATGAGATCGACTTATAGTCCAGTATATATGGTATATTAGGACATGTGCATACAAACATGTATGAATTTTCACTTGTGCTTCCGTTAAAAATTCACAGCACTTAAGTCTGGAGAAGTGAGAAACCAAATGAAACGAAAATCTAGAAATCCATCTACCACTGTCTGACTCCACAGAGTAGCTTGCATTTTATTTTCATTTATTGAAGGCAAAAGATGAAAAGTTTTGAGGAAATTGAACTCTCCATCCATCTGCTGCATGCCTTTCTATAGTCCCTGACCTCAAGCATTTTTTCTCAGCTCAACTCACTATAGGAGCTGAACTTCTGCATGTCCATTTCTTTTTAAAAAACCAGCCCTGCAGTTTCATTTACAGTTTGGACAAATGGATCAGACATAGTCATGTGTGGTTTGAGATTAAGAGTAAAATTAGATGTAATATTACTTGCATGTGGGGTGGACAGATTCATTCATTCATTCTATCACTATGTGCCACTATCCAGACAAAAACCACCCATTTCAAGAAAGATAAAGTCAGAGGTAAAAATAAAAGACTGTCATATTGGGGTAACCTATAAATTCATTTCATGTTCTCCATAGGATCTAATTCTAATGTATAGGACATGTTTCATTGTATGACTTGAAGCTGCCATGTACTAATGTCAACATGAACTTTTGTACTGAGTGTGGTCTATACATGTGTCTGAGGGCAAACTTAAGAAGACAGCCCGATGTTTAATACTTTCATGTTTGTGTTTTTCTTGGTCCCATTAGTTCTGCCCAGTGATATCAAGCAACAGGCAGAAAAATTTTCAACATGATACTTGAATATCAGTGTTATTGATACTTTTCAAAGGGGGATAACTTGATTTAAGGCTGCTTCCTTACCATATATTATTTGTGTATGTGTGTGCAAACATGCATGCTCACAAAATACTACTGCAAGTAATCATCTTGAACCACAGTATAGTGTCACAGAGTCTTTGTACAAGAGAAAGAAGCAAGTTCTTAAACGCACATAAAGCCTAAGCACAGATGTTTTCATCGTATCCAAATGCTAGCTCATACATATCATTTAGATGTAACAGTGCATTGAAGGGCAGACATTTTCTAAATCTCCGCTTTGGGTTTCTCTACAGAGATAAAGACTGCCTCAAAATTTGGGAACGATTGGAAAATGCATTTATGTACAAGAACCCATGCAGCATGACTGAGGAAGATTATCAGCCTCTGATGGACTTGGCAAGACATTCTGTCCCATGTAATAAGGTAACTCTATGGGGTTATTTTTGGGGGGGGGGGGCTGTTGTTTAATTCCCTAGATAAGGTTTGCTACTTCACTGTGATTTCTTCATAAAATTTTCAATAATCCTTAAACCCTGTGGGGTGTGACTGTGTGTGGTTGAAAAAAGTGTTTCTTTCATTGCTGTTGATGAGTGACACAACATTCTCCTCACCTTCAGGGCTTGTTCTTGCATCAAGTGACCTCAGTTCTAGGGATGGTTCTTCATTCTTCCTTCAACAGTAAGATGTTGCATCATCTCCCTCTTCTTCTAGACCAGTAGTTCCTTAATCTTCTGTCCTTCAAATTTGGACTTCAGCTCCCAGAATCCCCAGCCATTGGCCAAACTAGCTGGTGTTTATGGGAGCAGATGTTCAAAACACTGAGAGGACCACAGACTGCAAACCACTGCTCTAGATCATCATCAGGTTTTTCTTGGCTGGCCATCTATGAGCTTCTTCTTGGGTCCTCCTCTATGGTCTCTTTCACACGACACAATCATAGCACTTTGATCGTCTCTTTAATTGCCATGGCTGCATCTCCTGGAATCATTGGATTTGTAGTTCAATAAGGCACTAGAGATTGCTGAACGACAACACCAAAGCATTTGGTAGACATTTAAAATGGTATCAAAGTGGTATAATTGTGTATAATGAAATAGATCTAGGTCATCATTCTTCTCTATTGTCCACTTAAAACTCTCTTAACTCTCTCCCTAATGTATATATTTTCATATTCCTTTCAGTGAGAATCCTCCATCCAGTTTTTAGAGGAAACTCCACACCCTTACACCTAGTGCCTAATAATGGACCAGTACATTTAAGGGAAATGTCCACAAAACCAACCAACCATGGACTGTACATTTCAGGTTACCCTTATTCCTGAATAAAGTAATAGAAACTTCAAGTTGAACATGAGTCAACAGTGTGAAGCGGCAGCTAAAAAGGGCAATGATATTTTAGGCTGCTTCAATAGAAGTATAGCGTCTAGATCAAGGGAAGTAATAGTGGCATTCTATTCTGCTTTGGTCAGGCCCCACCTGGAATACTGTGTCCAACATAAAGCGCATTCGCTTGTGACCAAATATTAAGCCCAAAGAATGGCTCAAAAGTTTAAGGGGCAAGGTAGGTGATAGGAATCTAGTACTGGCATCCATGTGAGTACCTTGGAAAAGAGGGAATCCATCACAGTAGGCAACAGTGATTGATGGTTTAACTGTCATAACACACATTGTCATTGAACTGTTTTAACTTTATATCTCTTCTCTGGCCCTAGCCAGGATTAATTTTTTAAAATGTCTGTGAGATGTATATAATGTAACCGAATAATGTTTTCTAACTTTTAATATATCTAAGTCCAAATTCATTATAGTGTACTTCTCCAGGGGCATCACTAAAAAGATGCCCAGTAATGTGCCACATGAGCTGTGGCAAAGAAATGGAGAACAGATCTTTCTCCCCTTTGCTCCTCAAAGGGGTAGTCCATAGAATATTGTCAATCTGCAAACCATTTGTTCCTGTTCCATGGTGAGCTTCCAGGAAAGAATGAAACAGTTGTAGTCAATGGGCACTTATATGGTGCCAGTCCCTGTCACATTGGGGAAATACATAGAATTGGGGGAAGGCTTGTCCTTTGTATCAAACAGCAGAATGCTATTGTCCAGCAATTAACATCAGTGCTGTCTAATTGAGTCTTTATTTGTGCATTTAAAATAATACAGGTGAAAATTGCAACAAACGTTCAGCCAAATATAATATATATGTAATTGCTAGGAATATATATATATATACACACACACACACACACACACACACATATACACACACACATATATATGAGGACATATATCAGAAATATGAATTCCTTAGTGTGTTTTTATTTGTAGTCACTATTCTGGAGCAAGACAAATGACCTTGTGCATCGGTACACAAAAGCTAATCAGGATTTCATCACTTTGGAAGACACTCTGCTAGGATACATAGCAGATGGCATTTCATGGTGTGGAAACCCTTCCAGTCCAGGTAAGAAGAGTTTCCTATTCTGAATAAGAAATAGACAAGATTTTTTGTTCAGATGTGGAGGAGGGCAGATATTTTCATTACATTCTTAAATATAGGAATTTGCAATAGAAATGATTTTAGGTTTGCAGTAGGAAGGTTTCCATAGTGAACTGGCAGCAGGCAACTAAGACTGAAAAATCCCATTATGTGAGAAAGGGAAGAGGGATATAAGTGCAATAAATTAATTAAATAAATGAACAAGAACTTTAAGATGAAAAAAAATCACTAAAAATATAAGAGTTTTGTATTACATATACAATCAAAATACAAAACATTTTCTTATGTTAATGAAAGTCAGAAAATATAATGTGTTGGACCATGATTTGCTTGTCTGTAAACAAAAAGACTAATTATGTATATTAAATCTTAATTATTCTTGCTTCCTCTCTCACAGCACACCAGACATTCATTTTCTGTTCAAAATATATTTATTTTAGGAGTCAACTACAACTCTTGCCCCAAATGGACTGAGTGTGAAAATAACCCCAGTTCAATATATTGGAAAATGGCTTCCAAGATGGTATGTTCTGTAAAACCCTGGTCAGTATTAAGACAGACAGACAGATTCAGTAAGTTATCATGTAATAATGTTTGATAGTGTCAAAGATTAATTTAAAAAATCCTATGCCTTGAATAGTATAATTAATAGTTTAAGGAATGGACTTTTCTTTTTGAGTCTTGACACTGTTTCTTCCTCCCAGGCAGACCTTTAAAATCCTAAATCCATAATGTCAGCTAGAACAGATCAACTAGATCCGTTGCTGAAGGATATATCAACATTTATGTCAATCCCATTACTTCCAGGTTCTACTATATCTGAGAGAAATGATTAGATTTTGAAAGAGTAAAAATGATATATGGATTCACATAATTAAGGCAACCTATAGGTGGGAAAATTTGAACAGACACCCTAACCTGGGGTGGGATATGATGGTTTAAACCCTTTGCCTCCACTGGGTGATCATACAACCAACATACAGTATGTAATGTTTATTGTTAAAAGAAAAACCATATCAGTGTGGTTAAATAGATTTTTTTTTTTGCTGTAAATTTCAGCAATGGTATTTCTGATCTGGATTGGAAATAGAGTGGGGACAAAAGTTAAGTCTTCATGGTCATGACTTAAACTGGGTTTACTGGGATTGCTTTAGGAAAAAAGGGGGAAAGGGGGTAGTTTTTGGCTATGTGTCTTTAATTACCATCTTAAGGACATGTCTTCCTAATTCTATCCTTGTATACTTTTACCCCTTAGGACAACACAAGTAAATATTCATTGTATTTGATGTTTACATAATCAGTTTTAATGCCTCAGAAACATATTCATTATTTTATACATAGCTAAGGATTATAATGTTACTTGTTTTTTAGTTTGCTGAAGCAGCTTGTGGTACAGTCCAAGTGATGCTCAATGGGTCAATAGAAGCTGGCGCATTCAGAAGTAACAGGTATGTTCCTACCTTTTGTAATGTTTGTCTCTCACGTAGAAATGTCATGGGGTTATGCTAGCAAATCCCAATACTCATCTGTTTAACATTCCTTAAGAAAATTAATTACTTGAGTGTATGAGAATATACAGTGTTCTTCACTATTTACTTGTGTAGTTAGAAGGCAGAAAGCGAAGCATGGCTTAGTGGTTTGATGTTGGATCAAGACTCTGGAGACAAGGATTCAGTTCTCTGCTTTGCTATGAAACCCACTGGGCAAATCTCATGCTCTCGGCTGCAGCAGAAGACAGTTTGTTTGTTTGTTTGTTTGTTTCTTCCAGAAAGGGACCCAAGGTGGCTAATAAGATAAAAACATTTTTTTTAATTTACTATAAGAATTTAAAAACAGTTAAAATCATCTAATTAAAACAGTGTAAAATTAACATAAAACATATAAAAATTAAACATAACTAAAAGACTCTGTCTTATTATTATATTAAAAAGCCTGCCTAAATAAAAACATTTCCATGTCCGTCAGAGAGCAAGCAGGGAGGGGGCCAGTCTATCTTCCCACTGGAAGGCATTCCCGAGTTTGGGAGCAGCCACCGAAAAGGATCTCTCCCGTGTCCTCACCAAGTGAGCCTGCGACATTGGTAGGGCTGAGAGAAAGCCTTCATCTGAAGATCTTAGTGATCTGGCAGGTTTGTATGGGGAGATGCTACCTCACAAATAATCTAGCAATAGCAAATCTCCTCTAAAGAAATCTTGCCACCAAAGTTTTTGCCCAGTGTTGCCACAAGTCAGAAACAACTTGAAGGCACACATCAACAGCAACTGGAAGACAGACATAAATCATAATTCTGTATATGTATTCAATGGTTATAGTTGGAATAGCATGGAATGTGGTTGGAACATAAACAGCTAGCAAAATTTAAAATGATAGCTTTAAATTACAATATCATACACACAGCCTTTTTCTATGGCTGCCCCTAGACTCTGGAACTCCCTTCCAGGGAGGCTAGAATGGCCCCTTCCTTGTTATCCTTCCACTGACAGGCTAAGACCTACCTGTTTAGACAGGTTTTTAAAACAGAATATTTTTAAAGCATAGGATAGGGGTGGGGTTGCATTGTTTAAAAGCATTTTATCCAATTTATCGTTTTAATTGTATTTGAATTTTTAAAGATTTAACTTGTTTTAAAATTGTAATAGTGTAATTCTACTTTAATGTACTATTTTTGTACACTTTTAACTGTATTGTTTTTAATGTTATGAACCACCTGGAGTTCCAGTTTTGGGGGAAAGGGCAGGATAAATAATAATAATAATAATAATAGAAGAAGAAGAAGAAGAAGAAGAAGAAGAAGAAGAAGAAGAAGCCGCCTGTCTGTTTTGGGCCTTTGTCTCTTAAAAGTTTTGGGCATCAGTCCAACTTATCTTAACCATAACTTATCTTAATCATAACTAACAGCTCTTCCAGGGAAGCCGGGGAATGTCATGTTTCCTTAGCTCAAATTTAATTTTATTACAAAGGTATCAACTTATTCTCAGATGTAAAATGTATTTATAACATGTATAAATGAAAAAAAAGGGGGGGGGAAGGATATAACTGACATTGAATTTTAAAACAGAATGAAGCAGAAAGGAGATTTTTCTTAATAAGCTGGAATTAAAATGGCTTCAGTTCCAGATGATCGCTTTTGGTCACTTTCATTCTTCTGAAGGCTCCTCAAGACAGGCTCATGTAATGGGAGGTTGTGATATTTTTTGCTGTAGTTTTTGGTTTTTGGTTTTAATATCCAAACAACCTTTCTTTTGTCTGTACTATTTTCTGGGAATTCTCCACATTTTCCTTTTTATTTTTACACTCAAACGGGAATAAAAGACATATCAGAATAATATGTTCCATTCTCCTTTCTTTAAAAAAAAAAAGATTTTCCTTTACCTATAACTTTGTAACTCTAAAACAAGGGAGGGAATCAGGGAGGAGAAAATTTGCACTTCACAACACAGCAAACCATGCATTAGTTTTAAAAAATCTTGATCAACACAAGTGGACACAGAGGTTTTCACAACTGGCAACATCCAAAGATCTATACTGTGAGAACTTACACTTCTCTAGATCATGTTGAAAAAACCCTCCATAAAGAAAGTAGCCAATGGAGGTGTCCATCATATATCATTAACTCCCAGAAATTCAAATGGCAGGGAATCAAATCTTGTGGTATTCCCAAATTTTACTTGGAAATCAATGACTTCTAGAAAATGTCTGAAATACCTTCAACAGAAAATTGACTGCTGAGAATGATGGAGACTGATGAAATAGATAAATTAGCAGATATCATAGCAGGAGAAACAAAGACCAAATCCAAAGAACGCTGGACAAGCCTTCTCTTATACTGTGAAATAATCTGGAACAGTACAAAACAGTTAGACAAAATTCTCTAAAATAATTGGTTATGTCATAATTTCTTTTTCACAAGATTTTCTATTTATATTGAAGCTTTTGTAATTTTTTTTGATGAAACAGAGACATTTAACTAATTTAAGAAGAAGTGGATAAAAAAATAGAAATAACACTCCTTTCTTGGTTTTCTCCCACTTTGGAAGAAAATAACTTGAAATGATAATCAAAGATATCAATGTATAGATAACCTCTAATTTATGCATATATTTATACACATAAACTGTACTTTTCTTCTTTTTTAATAATAAAATGTGATATATATATATATATATATATATATATTGATATATATGTGTGTGTGTGGAAAATCAGTGACTTCTTTCGTTTACTCAAGTCCACTCTGAAGACTCAAGTAAGTTTGATAGGAAATGAATATTGGTTACCAGTTGCCTACAACCCTTTAAAATAAGGTAGGAATGGGTTATCTAATGTTGGCTAGAATCTTATATATTCTCAAACCAAAAAGGCTATAGAAACAATTGACCAATAATATTCCTAGCCCAACCAATCACAACATTTATTCTCTTAATGCCCATGACAGAATTTTGTTGTTTCTGTTGCTTCCAAAAAATTACTAGAAACCTTTTCCATACTAGTGAGGCCAACTGTGCATCAACTGTTTTGATTCTTGCTTTGAACTGTACCATCCACTTGTTGTGTTGTTTCTCCTGGTTTCCAGCATAGGTCCCCCTCCTATCTAGTACTCCTGTCTGGAGGATGGAAGTACTTCTTCCTGAATAGTCTCTTATACCATTAGTGACTCAGGTCAATGAGCTAAAAATGTCTAAAGAATTTTACTTGATATATTTCCTGGGCTAGTAAAAGTGGCTGATTTTCTTTCTCTGTTTCTGCTCTTTCAGTATTTTTGGCAATGTTGAAGTTTTGAACTTAAATCCAGATAAGGTTTCCCGGATGCACATTTGGTTAATGCATGACATTGATGGGCCCCAAAGGTATGGTATTAAAATATTAAACAGAATAAAATGTTAAGCAGAGTACATCAAAACAGCTTCTTGCTAAGAGATCTGGTTATTCCCCAATGAACAAACGTTCTTCACTGATTGTGTTGTTCTTGTTTATACATAAGAACAGTGAAGGCAGCCATTTTATGCATTGCTATTTGTGTTAAACTGGCACTATTGTCAATCATTTAAATAGTTCTTTGGTATGCAAGACCCCACTGTAATATATGCAAAGAGCACTCCCATGGAATTGCAGCATATTAAATGCATGTTTTTGAAGGTAGGCATCACCATCCAGTCCTGTATCACTTTTTGTAACATTTTTTTAACCACTGAGCTCTTTGCTTTTTGGTTGGAGGTAGATTCAACATTTAAACTGAATATCAGTTCCATATCACCTAAGTGAAATAGGTTTTCCTGAAGAATCCCGGGAATTGTAATTTTTATGAATTGCTGTGTTTCATAACTCCTCACTCAGAGCACTATATTTGGACAGTTACCTGGAATGAAAATGTAACTGTCCATGAAAGCACTTTGAATCTATAATCCAGATGTGTCCACAGAGTTTTGTTGTGATCTCTGTTCATAGGGGTTTTTTTTGACCACCAGACATCTGCAACACCTGTTTGTCAAGAGACAAAAGATACTAAATAAATAAGTGTGCAGAAACAATGTCTGTTGTAGTCCTAAATTCAGCTTTCTAAACTAGTTTGTTTCTAAATTTGGCTTCTCAAAAATATTTATATTTTTAAACGAATAGGTTTGTTTGGTTGCAGTTTCTACTTTATTGCAGCAGAGGTCTCTGTACCACATTAATCAGTTTTGGAAAAGATGTGGAAGAGTAGCAGCCGTTGTAGTTTCTAACCCACAGAAAGATCAAGAACAAAATAAAACCACAAAAAGAAAAAGAAGTGAAGTGGGGGGGGGGAACCCCCACCATGGTACTACCTTTCCATAGTGGAGGGGTTGTGAGGCTATAGTGCAAAGAGAAGAGATTAGAGGGTTTAAAACAAAATGTTAGTCTACTGCAGAAAAAAAAGCAACAACAGAATTTATGTCACCTTAAAAATTTAACAAGTATATTTGGCATAAGCTTTCATGGTTGAAGAGGAGGGATGGAATAAGAAGACAAATAAATCTTTCTAATCTTTTAAGGTGCCCCAAGGCTAAAAAAAAAAAAAGAGCAAGGGAGTGGATGGGGGAAAGGAATGTGAACAAGGAATACTCTTCTTGCATAGAAGTAGCAGTACTAAGTACAGTATATCTTTGATCCAAGAAACATAGAATGATCTTTGGTATGGAGATGTATCCAGAGATCAGGTGTATCATTCTCCTGTTGGTCTACTGAGAACTTCTGATACCAGCAGTGTGCAATAAGTATTTCCAAAGCCACTTTTTGCGTGATGTATTGTATATACTCATGTATAAGTCTAGAAATTTTAGTCACAAAATCGACCCAAGACCCAAGAAACCTTACCCATGGGCTATTGTAAGTACAGTAGAGTCTCGATTATCCAACATAAACTGAACCGGTTGATAGTCAGCTGAAAATGTCGGATAATCCGGAGGGTCATAGAAAATCCTTGAAATCACTAGGAAAAGCCTTGAACTCACTAGGAAAAGCCATGCTTTGGCCCTGGTGTTGTGGGCCCTGTTTTGAGGCCTGGTGGTGGGGCCTGGTGGTGCTCGCCACTGCCGCTGCTGCCACCACTGCTACCGCCCCGCCACTGCTGCACTTTGGGCCTGTTCTGGGGCCTGTTTTGGGCCTGATGCCACTGCTGCCATGCTTGAGGTCTCTTCTGAGGCCTGTTCTGGGGCCTATTCTGGCTCCTTGCCCATCGTGGCTGCCATTCAGCCGATGTCGGATAATCCAGAATGTCAGATTACTGAATGTCGGATAATCAGGACTCAACTGTATTTAAAAAGGAACCATCCCCTGGTGAGGGGCAAGAGTGTGATCTGTCCTGGAAGCACCAACCTCTGTCTAATCTCTCATCATCAACCAACCCTGATGGAATTTTGCAAGTTCTTTGCCATTGATTTCCTTTGCTTCACCCTTTAGATCCTTGGTTACACACCCCTGGGTTTATCCTCGACTTATCCATGGGTCATATCAAATTTCATATTTATGGCCCCAAAATTCTCCTTTGACCTATACATGAGGTCAACCTATCATTGAATATATACAGTAATCATGGTTTAAAAGCCACATGTAGCATTCTGCTTATTCTCAGTTCATTATGAATTCCCCCCTCTTCTTTTTTCACTGTCCATAATAAGAAGCAAATAGAAATGTTATCCATAGTAATTGCACATGTGGGAGGTAAGCAAGATCTTAAGGCAAAGTCTTCAAGCCCTGTAGTCCATCTACCATGAGTCCTCAATAATTATCTAAGAGACCAAGGTCAATAGCAATGAGAATAAGAACCTGGGCCATAGTGGGCATAGGGGTGCTCACTGCAGTGAATAATGGTTTCTGGAGAATTCTTTCTTTGTTTAATTTTTTAAAAAAAAACCTTATGGTCCAGGAGCTGATGGATGGGCATGTAGTTCGTTACAGTTCCTCATTTAGTAGGTTTACCTTTGAAATATAGTATTATTTTTCAGCAACAAAAGAGTGATTATTCCCCAGTAAATGTTTTTAATGACAGGAAAAGAGAACCAAGCATCGTTGTATTCCTACAATATATGGTGCTATGATTTAAGTGGCCTTGAAGTGCAGAAGGGCACGTGCACAGTGTTCATCTTTTTTTCTTTTCTTTTTCTTTTTTAAAATCAGAATTGGCAAATTCTTTGCTTGGACCAACACAGCAAGGATGTGGAAGCTGTTGTAAAGCATGGAGAGGTGGTTGGGTGAGGGAAGGTGTTAATTGTGTCCTATAGAATTGGTATAGTAGACCTGCCCATCAAAAGCTCACACCCCAACAAAAGAGCATTAAATCCAAAGTTTTACTGGATAATTTAGTAAGCAGGAAAGGCTAAGTCGGAAATATTAGCGTATTTGTTGTTCTATTTCCTCCTCCACTGTGTCTGTGTTTTCTTTATTGTAACTGTTTCTAAACTTAGACTGTGAGTGATGGAACAGAGCGTAGTGATAACAAAAGTGCAAAAATCACAGGGAAAATACAATTACTTGCAGTTCAAAATATTTATTCTGAATATTTGTATGCAGACAAATTTAATCCTGAGTCAGCAAAAAATGCTGATTCTAGAGGAATTAGAATACCTTATGGGTGTTCATTTTTATCTTTTCAGAGTGGGTATCTTAAAGTGCAGAAACATGAATATGAGGCGGAACCATTCAATGAAGCTCCATTCAGAGGGTCTTATGTTAGATATGTTAGATGTCTGAGGGAAAATTCCTGAAAAGAGCTTTCTTTCCATAACTGGAAAGGCGCTAGAACTTTTTTTTTTTTGGGGAGGTGGCATTTGTGGAGGCAATAAGGGCAGACGTGCTCTTCTTACAATGTACTGTACACTAGAGGCTGGAATATCATTTTTAAAATCATTACTCATTATTATAGTACTTAAAATAATTAAATGTTGTTGTTCTCGAACACATTCATTTAAAAAATATACATATATTACAAAATACAAAATTGGGCCCAAATTTCCATTTAGAAATATTACTATTTATAAAGGAAGAAGTAATGGCATTATGGGTTGTAACATTATTTGCAAAAGGACTGTCAATGTGCCCTTGTTAACATCTCAGAGGTAATCTTGCTGCTTGTAATGTGTAGCTTTTATCTGCTCTATACAGCTACCTATAAATATTACACTGTCAAGGAGCATTTTGCAAAACACTTGGAAATCTGATTGCTTTTCTTTCCAGTGAATCTTGCACAGGCTATTCCATAACAAAGCTAAAAGAGATCCTGGAAAGCCGAAAAATAAGTGTCTATTGTGAAGACAATTACAGGTAATTTGCTATATTATTTTCTGTTCTAATTATCTGCTTGTTTGAAACAGCAGAGGAAAAACTAAATGGTTTCAGGCATTACTAATTCCCATGTCCCCCATGTCATATAGAGGACATGGATCTACTTTAAGAGTAAAAGGGAAATGGATGAGAAATGTGGCTAAAATCACCCATGCTGCAGTTTAAGTTCTTCATGATTCATTGCTTCAGTGGACCCTGTTCTTCCTTCCTACTCTTAAAAGGACAAAGACACTTGAGAATAATGCTTGGTGGAAGTATATTGGATAATTCCAGGGTAAGGAAATTGCCCTGGGTATTCTCTTTTTTATTAAATTAAGGTTAGGTACATCCCTGAGCAAGTCACGTTCTCTCAGTCTCAGATGATAGCAATGGCAAATTCCCTCTGAAGAAACTTGCCAAAAGAAGGGGGAAAACATGATAGCTTTGCCTTAGAGTTGGCTTAAGGCAGAAATTACTTGCAGGCACACAACAACAACAACAACAACAACCTCCCATAGTTTGGACTTAAGTCTGATTTACTAAAATGGTTAGAACAGTTCACTTCCCTTATGATCTGTAATAGTATGTGAATTTTATGAAAGGAAAATGAACAGTGTAGAGGAGGAGGAGGAGGGTTTTGTTAAGACTACTTTGATGGATCTAGTTCCATCAATGCCTTTGGCAGGTGTTACCCTGTTTAATTCAAACAGCTGCTCCCCATTGAATGTGGGCCAACCACTCACTGGAAGAACTGTGTGGTGTTCCAGATGCAGTTTGAGATAGGACATGAGGGCCTCATTCACCCATCTTTCTTTTTACTGGAATCAAAACAAACAAACAAAAAAACAGCTTCATTTATATACCACTTCATACCACCTAAGCAGTATCTGAGTGGTTTACAACTGTAAGCTACTTGACCCCAACAATCTGGGTACTCGTTTTAGCGAGCTAGGAAGGATGCAAGCCCTAGTCAAGCTTGAGCCCTTTTGCTAGTATTGAACTCGCAACCTTATGGTTTTGAGTGAGTGGCTGCAGTACAGGCATTTAACCACTGTGCCACCAGGGCTATTCAAACAAATTCAAAGGACTCATGCGTTCCGGGTTTGTTATTCACACCACAGAACCACATCTTTCCAGGAAACCCATCACTTTGCACCTCTGAGAATTTGGTTATGCACACGTGCGGGCATCTTTCCCTTATCCCTGCACCCATTGATATGCCTCAGCTAGACAGAGGGGGGTTGGCATCCCTTTTTCTCTCCCCATTTTTCCTCCCTCTTTCTCTCTCTTTTTTTCCAGCTGTGGCTGTTCTGCTAGGGAAGGGACAGCACTTTCTCGACCGTGTGGGCTGTTGATTAAACGAAGGCATGGAGAGTTTTCTCCTGAGTCTATTCAAATCATAGTTCACACAGTCGACCATGTAAATCTTTTGTAAAAGTTTGGGGGAAAGCCCAATATCAATTATCCCGAGATAAGTGGGGTTTTTTGGCATCCCCTCCCCAAACTCAATCAGGTTCTGAAACATCATAGAGGCTTCCTGCTTTCCTTCCGTGGTGGAAGCATTCGTGGAGAAGCCACAGAAAAGCCATTTTTATTAACGGAATACAGTGGTCCCCCGGGTTACGAAAGTAATCCGTTCCGGATTACCTTTCGTAACCCGAAAATTTTTGTAACCCGGGGGAAAGAGTAAAAAAAAGTGTACTTACTGTAAGTAGTTAGGCAGGAGGGACCGGGAGGGCTCCGGGGAGGAAGCCGGCCCCGTGGAAGCCACGTCCAGCCTCCCTTTCAGGCAAGGCCGGCACGTCCCGAAAGGCCTCCTCCACTGCTTAGGCCTCGAGCCTTCGGGAGGAGGCCTGCGCCGGGCGGGACGAGCCTGGCGGAGGGAAAGGGAAGGCCCCGCACGGACCCACCGGAAGCCGGATCGAGCCGTCCCTTCCCCTCCGCCGGTGGCCAGATGTCGGAGGGGAAGGGACGGCCCCATGCGGACCCGCCGGAAGCCGGATCGAAGTCTGGCCGCCGGCGGAGGGGAAGGGATGGCTCAATCCGGCTTCCGGTGGGTCCGTGCGGGGCCAGCGGAGACCTCAGAGGGGAAGGGACGGCTCTGCGCAGACCCGCCGGAAGCCGGATCGAGCCGTCCCTTCCCCTCCGCCGGCGGCCAGACCTCGATCCGGCTTCCGGCGGGTCCGCACGGGGCCGTCCCTTCCCCTCCGAGGTCTGGCCGCCGGCGGAGGGGAAGGGACGGCTCGATCCGGCTTCCGGCGGGTCCGCGCGGGGCCGTCCCTTCCCCTCCGAGGTCTGGCCGGGAGGAGGCCTGCGCCGGGCGGGACGAGCCTGGCAGAGGGGAAGGGAACACCCCGCACGGACCCGCTGGAAGCCGGATCGAGCCGTCCCTTCCCCTCCGCTGGTGGCCAGACCTTGGAGGGGAAGGGATGGCCCCGTGCAGACCCGCCGGAAGCCGGATCGAGGTCTGGCTGCCGGCGGAGGGGAAGGGACGGCTCGATCCAGCTTCCGGTGGGTCCGTGCAGGGCCTTCCCTTCCCCTCCGCCGGCGGCCAGACCTCGATCCGGCTTCCGGCGGGTCCGTGCAGGGCCGTCCCTTCCCCTCCGAGGTCTCTGCCGCTGGAGAGGAAGGGAAGGCCCCGCACAGACCCGCCGGAAGCCGGATTGAGCCATCCCTTCCCCTTCGCCGGCGGCCAGACCTCGGAGGGGAAGGGACGGCCCCGCGCGGATGCGCCGGAAGCCAGATCGAGCCATCCCTTCCCCTCTGCCGGCGGCCAGACCTTGGAGGGGAAGGGACAGCCCCGCGCGGACCCGCCGGAAGCCGGATCGAGGTCTTGCCGCCGGCGGAGGGGAAGGGACGGCTCGATCCGGCTTCCGGCGGGTCCGCACAGGGCCGTCCCTTCCCCTCCGAGGTCTGTGCCGGCGGAGAGGAAGGGAAGGCCCTGCACGGACCCGCCAGAAGCCGGATCGAGCCGTCCCTTCCCCTCCGCCGGCGGCCAGACCTCGATCCGGCTTCCGGCAGGGCCTTCCCTTCCCCTCCGCCAGGCTCGTCCCTTCCCCTCCGCCAGGCTCGTCCCGCCTGGTGCAGACCTCCTCCCAAATGCTCGACGCCTAAGCAGCGGAGGAGGCCTTTCGGGACCCGCTGGCCTTGCCTGAAAGGGAGGCCGGACGTGGCTTCCACGAGGCCGTCTTCCTCCCCGGAGCCCTCCCGGTCCCTCCTGCCTAACTACTTACAGTAAGTACACCTTTTTTTCGTAACCCGGGGATACGTTCATAAGTCGGGGCCATTTTTCCGGCCCCGGCTCTTTCGTATCCCGAGATTTTCGTTCCCCGGGGGATTCGTAACCCGGGGGACCACTGTATCCCATTAATAAAAATGGCTTTTCTGAGGCTCCCCGTGAATGCTTCAGCGATGGAAGGAAAGTGGGAAGCCTCTATGACGTTTCAGAAGTGCGACGGATGATCCCACCTCCGGTGCTTCTGAAACATTTGGGCACCGCTTGGGCAACATTTCAGGAAATGTAAAAGCCCCGTGTGATAAACTCCCATGTCTTTAGTCACCTTCATACAATTAAGACTATACAGAATGTGGTTTTATAACTGCTTCATTTTAAAACTGAGAAGTACCCTAAGGAATAAACATTATTATTATTATTATTATTATTATTATTATTATTATTATTCCTCCTTTATAAATGCTTAATATTAATTAGCTGCATTTTATTTTTCTAATTTTATTGCAGTGATACTGATATCATCTTTTTACAATGTAAGCATCACTCAGATTGGGTTGCAGACATGCAAACCAAGATCAACCAAGTGCAGACAGGCTATAGTCTGCTCTTACAGGGGAATGAGATCATTCCTAAACCGAGTTGAATGAACCTGTTCCTTAATAAGTGCACAATATGTGTGCCCTGTTCTATTGCATTGATATGATAATTAGATAATTAGAAACTGTCCTAGTATGGAGGCAGACAGCAGATTAATATTTTAAATAACATTTTAAATAACTTGTGATTTCTGATACTTTGTACCTTATAAATGGATTTGCTATTTTTTGTTTTGACACAGGCCGGTTCAGTTGCTTCAGTGTACCACCAATCCTGACCATACCACCTGCAGAGCTTGCTCTTGACACCACGGTTTCCTGTGTTGTTTATATCATTGTTCAGTTTTGTATAATATGGAAAGTAGTGCATTCAGATATATATGTATATGTGCAGAACTAAACTTGATGGAGACAGAACTTTGCATTTTAAACCCAGGTCTACTTCCCACATATAAGTCTTGCCCAACTGAATGAAAGGGAATCAATGAGATTCAGTGAGAACTAGGTAATCCAACCCTTCTGTAAACTGCAAATTATGTAAATTGAGTTGTGAATCTGTTTATCATGAGAGTGAAAATTGAATTTAGGCCACAGTACACAGGGAGTAGGGGTGAACTTTTCTCCTGCTTGTATCTTAAATCTCCAGTGGACCACTGGCATCCATTTTTATACAGTCTGGTTTTAATAATGGATGATAGGGATGAAAGCACTGGGGAAAGGGGCTTCAGGACATTATGTTAAAGGTGGGGAGCATGGCTCCCATTTGCTCTTTGAAACTGCCCTTCCGACACCCCCTCCCCTTTTATGTGATTTCAAGAGTCTGGAGTGCAAATTCGCAGGTTACAAAAAGATGGCCCTCATGTAGCTATTTTTTTATGGGCACAAGAACAGGCCAAAATTTGTTATCTTTGAAGCAGCAACAGCCTTTTCAAAGCAGGAAAACTGTAGAATCTACTCATATTTTAATTAAGAGTATGCTTTAAATTCTGTTGAGCAGTTCCCCAAGAAAGTGGTTTTTAACTGTGCCAGGCTTTCCTTTTAGCAGTAACTTAATCTCCAATCAAAATGGCAAATGCTTGATATAAACCAAATCACATGGAAATCTGCTTCTTCAGCTGAAATCCTCACCAGATGGTCTAGTTTGGGATGTTCTGTTGCTATATTTTATATTTTTAGCCTGCTTTTGCTTTTGATACTGTGCTTTTGTAGGTTTTATGACTCACCTCTTATACTGAGATTTTCTTATTTTTTGATATCAGTTTTCTTTTGTATGTTGTAAAAAAAAGTTTTTGTACATTATTTTTACTAGAGCAGTATTTGTAGAAAATCCTAGCCTTAATTAAAAGAGTTTGTATCATATATGTTCCTCGTATTAAGAAACAGTTGAATCATGTTTATTGGATGAGGCCATGGCATTCCTTCATTTATGTAAAATAACAGGAAGGAAATAATAGCAAGGAAAGGACAACAACAAGCAGAAACTGCAATTCCTCATTGCATCTACACCAAGAGGTACATGTTTGCCCCATCCTCAACCTTATGGCAATGCAAAACATGGAAACTTGGATTTCGAATTCTAGCCAATTTTTTAAAAATAAGTCTCAGCCTTAGAAGTAATATTTTAGTGCTGAAGCATTAGCAATTTTTATGCTGCTTGCTGTATGCTGCAAATACAGTTCATCTGTTGTTAGTGTTTCTTTTCCTCTGGCTTCTTTTTACAGCAGAGATGTAACTTGGCACTGTCAATGACTGGGACTGTTACGCTCTTGTCCCCAGCATGCTGCTGAGCATTGGACTGCCCGGTTCCTCTGAGAGAGAAAAAAGAAAAGAAAATGAAAGAGTCATGGGCTTCTTCTCACTATCAAATACAGTGAATTGCAATTTGGAGCAAATGACCCTTGTTCCCATTTGGAACTGGTTCCTGTCATGACGAATCTGTCATGATGAAGCGAGGCAAAGGCAAAAGAACCATTTTTTCCCAGAACTACTTTAAAAGAGGTTCTTTTTAGGGAAAAAATCTATTCCAAAGTGTGTTGAACAAGTAGGAATGACAGATTGGAATCGCAGCATTCTGGAGGGGAAGGACTAATGACAGAGGGGTGTTTACCATCCTCCCCATTTTGTGGAGGTGTCATCCCCGCTCCCCCAGTTCTGCCTTTTCATTTATTGGTGTGACCTTCCTTTAAAAAAAAATCAATGAAGCAACAGAATTATTTAGCAACTACTTGCAAAGGTGCTAAACTACTCTATTGCTTCATCACTTAATTTTATTTACAAAAAAGAAAAGAAAAGAAAACATGCCCTGTCCTCCTTCCCACAAGCCTTCCTGATCCCTGGGTCCCTTGCCCCTGTCCCTTGCTGCCCCCCTGGTCCTTTGCCTTGCCCTCCATCCTCCCCGGCCTTGCTCCATTGCATCCTCCTCTTCCTTCTTCCTCCCACTCACACTGCTCTGACCCTTCCTCATCACATTCTCTGTGCCTCAGGTCACGCTCTCTCAGCCTCCAACCCCCACCCCCAAATTCCAAGCTGGTCGCAAGTTGCGACCCACAAGTGGGGAAACACTGTACTCGGGCATGCTGGGACTGGGACCTCACGTGATGAAGGGGTGGACCTGCTTGGACAGACTGAACTGCATCTCTCTGTCTCTGAGTTCACAGAGAGAATGGATGATATACATGGCCCTGATCAACATTGGTAGCATGCTAATAATAGCAGTTACATCCAGCAAGATCTCAGATGCAGATTCCATTCTGCACTGTTGGTTTTGGTGGTGTTGACCGTTAGGAGGATTTAATTCAAAGCAGCCCAGAATCAGATTCAGAGGCCAAATCCCTCTCAATACACACCTGTTGCATAGGCTAGCTGCAGCCCTTCTGGTTCTTGGGAGTTTTTATTCCATTAGCTCTTCTCCGCTATATTGTGAATTCTTGTGACCTCGGTGATATGCTAATTTGCGTTTGTTGCCTCAGCCCCATGAGTCTCCCAAGTGCTGGTGGCATCAGAGGAAGAAGAATGAAATCTAGGAAAGCTCCTGCTGCCAACTTCTTTCTTTCAGTTAGTCTCAAAGATGCTACAAGGTCTCTCTATGTACAGATTCTACAGACTAACACAGCTATATATTTTTATATGCCCAAAGGGTGCTCACCATGGCTACTCTTCATCCTGGAGAGAGGTGACCAGTGGGGGGCCCAGTGCTATTCAAATTCTTTATCAATGACTTAGATGACAGAATTGGGGGCATACTTATCAAATTTGCAGATGACACCAAATTAGAAGGAGTAGCTAATATCCCAGAGGACAGGATCAATATTCAAAATGACCTGAATAGACTAGAAAGCTGGGCCAAAGCTACCAAAATGAAATTCACCACGGAGAAATGTAAGGTACTACACTTAGGGCGGAAAAATGAAATACACAGATAAAGGATGGGGGACACCTTGCGGAACGAGATTACATGTGGAACGGATCTAGGAGTCCATGTAGTCCACAAGTTGAACATGAGTCAACTCAACAGTGTGATGCGGCATCTAAAAGGGGCAATGCGATTCTAGGCTGCATCAATAGAAGTATAGTGTCTAGATCAGGCCTGCACAACTTGGCCATAGGTAGGGGCCAACAATTAACATAGGCTAAACTTCTAAGGGCTGCAGATAGGATTTAAATATTTATTAATTAATAATAATTAATAATATTAATTAGAATTAATTAATATTAATTCCATCCTCCTCTCCTCTGCCCAGCCCTCTAGTCAGGAAAAAGCCAAGGGGTGGAGGAGCCTTGTTTGTCTTTCTCCTCTTCCTGGCCTTCTCCTCAGAAAAAGGCCAAGTGATGGAGGAGCCTTGTTTGCCCCTCTTCCTCTTCCACTGCCTGGCCTTCTCAGGAGAATGCCAGGTGGGGGAGAAGGCTTGGGAGAAAGCTGAGCAGTGGAGGAGACTTGCAGGGCAGTGTTCGCCCATCCTTACTCTCCGCCACTCTCCAGCCTACTCCTTGGGAGAAAGCAGGGCAGTGGGGGAGACTTGCAGGGTGAGTGTTTGCCCATCTTCCTCCTCCACTGCCCAGCCTTCTTCTCAGAAGAATGTGGGGTGGTGGAAGAGTCTTGCGGAGCAAGTATTTGCCTGTCCTCCTATGACTGGTCTTCTCCTTGGGAGACAGGCAGGCAGCAGAGGACCCTTGCAGTTGTTCCACATCCTGAAAATCCTTTTGCGGGCTGCATGCAGTCCCCGGGCCGTATGTTGTGCAGGCTTGGTCTAGATCAATGGAAGTAATAGTGCCCCTCTATTAAAATTAAAAGCGTTTATATTATATATGTTCCTCTTATCAAGAAACAGCTCAATCATATTTATCGGACCAGGGTACTGAGGCCATGGTATTCCTTCATTTATATAAAATAATAGGCAAATATGACAGTAAAGATTGTTTCGAAAGTGGTGAACTGAACAATTGTTTAAAGCAAAGACCTTTTAATAGTCATTTTATGCACTAGTCATCAATAGTAGACGGAGAAAGCTTCAAGTCTGTGATCTTGCTTCTGCAGCTTTTATCAGCTTCCTAAACTTCTGCTGCCGCCGTTTAAAGCCGCCAGTGAATTGGAATAAAACATAAATGAATTTATTTAATACCACTGGGATATGCAGGCATATAAAATATATATTCTAGGGGCTGTATTCATTCCCCAGCAACACTAAGCAAGTGATAAATGTTTGTGTATCAAAATATAATTACTCAGGAGCAGGACTCGACTGTGAAATTATTTGCAATTGTTTGTTGACATGTTTGACTGTGTTAAAAGAATGCTTCTTATTTCTGCTGATATTTCAGCATGATTTCTGAAAATATTCACTTAGCCTGCCCTCATTCCTCTCATTCTCAGTTCCACTCAATGCTGCTAAAGTCAAATCCTCATAGGTTGTGCTTTTATTTCTTGACATACACTGATCTCCTCACATTAGGCTTCATGATACAGCCGTTCCTCATTCACTAAAGTGTCCTGATTGGGTGACAAAAAAGAAAGAGCAGCAGTTGGAGAAATAACAGTAGATGGGTGCTTCCACAGCAAGAGCGAAAGAGATGCACTTTTGTTGGGTCACACATCTTTTTATGGAGCAGCTATATAACTTTGGACAAGTTATAACACAATTGGTCTTCTGGATTTTCTCAAGCTTCTATTCCCCCGCCCCCCAGAAAAAAAAGGAATACAGTGGTTCCCTCCAGGTTATTTGGGGTTAGGGTCGAAGGACCCCTGTGAATGTGGAAAAACCACAAATAAAAAAACACTATCCTTTTTACCTAAGGGAACACTTCCCTAGGAATTGCCAGGTCCTCCAGTGCAACTCTATGGTCAATATCTGGCAGAATTTGACCACAGAATCATGCTGGATGACCTACAGATGCCTAGGGAAGTGTTTTCTCTAGGAACTTGTAGGCTCTCCTGCACAACTCTATGGTCAACTTCCAACAGAATTACACTGGAGGACTTAGAGATTCCTATAGAGAACATATTAGTCAAAGCCGCAAATGTGTAAGATCAACTGTAATCTTTAGCATTATTTTTCCCTCTCTTTAAAAAACTGGTTTTGAAGTACACGGTGATTACTGGTGTCTGATTAATATGTACCTACTTGATCAAATATTCAAGAATATTTATTAGGTTAAAATATTTTAGTAATTAGTTTAAAAAGAATAATCCCA
Organism: Urosaurus nigricauda; assembly: GCA_034509955.1. Taxonomy (NCBI): domain Eukaryota; kingdom Metazoa; phylum Chordata; class Lepidosauria; order Squamata; family Phrynosomatidae; genus Urosaurus; species Urosaurus nigricauda. Next base: position 97,003,517 of record JAOEGL010000005.1, on the reverse strand, counting down.
CTCTTAATTTACACTAAATTTACACTTTTCTTAAAAAGCATTTTAATGCAAATGTCAGTGGAAACTGGTGGTCCAGATATCAGTGGAATGAATCTAAAGGAAAAAGTAAAGGTTTCCCCTTGACATGAATGTTTAGTTGTAATGGACTGGGTGTGTGTGTGTGTGTGTGTGTGTGTGTGCTCATCTCTGTCACTAAGGAGTTTATCAAAAGACAGAATTTGGGAGTATAATGCAATGGCAATCGGAACTCAATCATGGGGTTTCACGTTATTGTGCATCAGTGTATCTCACACAACTTCGGGCAAAAGGGAAGTCATTCCAAACGCAATCATGGGTTTTATGTTATTTCATATTAAAGCATCCCACACAATTTCGGGCAATGGGGGGGGGTCATTTTCGGGAAATGGGAAGTCATTCTGAATGCATTCCGAACACAATTGGAATTCACGTAAATTCGCTAAATTTATGTGAATTTGAATTGGCTCCATTCGAAATTGGGAGAAATTCCCCCCATGTGATAAACTCCTAAGCTGAAGAGCCAGCATTGTCAAAGATGACTGTATGATCATATGACCAGCATGGCTACCCACAACGCAGTTACCTTCTACCAAAGTGGTATCTATTTATCTATTTGCACAGTTACATGCTTTCGAACTGCTAGGTTGGCAGAAACTGGGAGTAGTGATGGGAGCTCACTCTGTCACGCAGGACTTGTACCTCAAACTGCCAACCTTATGATCGTCAGAATTGGCATCTTAACCATTGAGCCAACGAATGAATCTATTCTAGGTTTTATTTTGAATTTTTGAAGGCGCTGTCCATGGTTCTGAACCTATTTGGTGGAGTAAAACATGGCCCCACTAACAAGGAAACCACTAGCCCCTACTGGCAGTTTAATAATTCATTTAAAAGCCTACATCTCGCTTTCCAATTGACACTCTTTTCTCACCATTTTAGTTTCTTACAGATCAGGTTTTCTAAAAGCACCCCCCAAAAATCTAGTTTTTTAAAGGGGGTTTGTAAGTTATTTTGCTTGCCCATTTACATTTTAAAAACTATTTTGGCACAAATTGGATAATTTATTTTGGAGTTTTATTTCTTTGAAAAGGGGCCTAATGATATTGCAGCTGTTGGGATTTCATGTTTCTGGTAATGAACAACTGAATGTGACCCCAAAACCCTTGAAGTGTTTCCAAAGGAAATTGTGTCTGCAGCTCAGTCCTGGTCAGGGATTGCCTTGAGCACGGGGAGCTGGATAAAACCCCCAAAATCATATCACAAGCACTTATCTCAACTGGAGATACTCTTTAGATATTGTTTCCCAATGTCCTGATACCCAGCACTATGGAAGTAGTGTTAGGGCACTGCCAGGTTGAGGGTAGGTTTGTGGGGGCATTGTCATTTGTAACTATGATGACAGAGCTCCATGATGATGATGATGATGATGATGATGATGGCGATGATGTGGATCTTGTCTGGCACATTCAAACCTGGCTGGTTTTCTGTATTATGTCGATTAGTATGGATAGAATGTAATAGGATACATCTACACACACATACACATACAAGGATGGGAAATCAAGTGAAATTCTGCATATAACTAGCAGCAGAAAAGCAACAAGTATGTAGTACAAAGAAGAACCCTAGGTCTGCAATAATCTAATTGTGATAAAAAGCAGAGGGGAGGGGGAATATATTTAAATTTTTCTTTTACTTTACTTGAAATTGCCAGAAATTGAAATTTAGGAAATATGTGATGCACAGCTACGCAAATATATACAGCAAACATTTTCAAATAAGCTGTAGTATTACATCTAGTACTAAACACAATTCCAGTATACAAAGAAATAGTACCATTGTGCATTGCATACTGCAGTGGTTTGAACTTTTCCATGGGAAGTTGCCAGGCAATCTGAGTGCCTACTGCATAACACTAATTCACTTCTGTTAAAGAAGTGGATGTTGTCATTGTTTAGACACACACACACACACACACACACACACACACAATGCCCAAAGATAAACTTTGGTGTTTCATTTCATCAAGAAAATGGCATATTTAAAATACAACAACGATGTGAGTCATTAATTCTGATGATTGCACAATAATAAACGATAGCACTTTTGCACAAATGGTTGTTGGTATTCCCCCCGTGCCAACAGACATATTCCTTTTGGAAATCTATCAAGTCATTTGGCATTAAAACCAAACGAACATTACAGAATCATGAAACATTAATCTTGCTTCTTCTCTTTATCTAAGCCAAGAGTTGTAGTTTAGAGTGGGCTTGTGAAAATTTATATACATTTCAATAAGATGGGCAGGGTCAGTTCATAGTCTGGCCAGGAAGCAGTACCACTGCACTGTTGAAGTTATGAAGCCACAGGTCTGATCAGTGCCTGGAAAGGAGAAGATATTTCTGGGAATCCTACATAAGCTATCTTTACTCTCCAAAGAAGAGAGGTTGGGTGTGTATCTGCAGAAACATAATGAAAAGAAAGCTTTTCCAATATATTTGACTAATGACTGACTGCCACAACTCTCAGAGCAACTTATTAAAATATCTGAATAATCTCTCCTCCTCCTCTGTCGCTATCTTATACAGACACACATTCACTTTCCCCTCTGGAAAATAAGACATAGCAGTTTCAGGGCATTAAAAGTCCTGCACAAACAGTACCCCACTAAGTCTTACTTCTATCTTACACTGTATGTAGAAGCATACTGCTGTAATAACATTGCAGATACAATTGTTGCAGCAAGAAAGTTGTATTAAAGTTGAGTAAAACCAACAGGAAATCAAAGGAAAATTCAAACCAAGGACTCTTTGTGACAACAAAAATAACATAATTCAAGCCCAAGAAAGAATAAAAAGACCTTGAATGCAATAAACAGAAGAATTATATAAAAGAGATGACAGAATAAAAGACACTTGGATTGAAGAGCCATAGGAAGTTGAACCCCAAATTCTAAAAAGCCAGTTGGAAATTGCAATAGGAGAAATAGTGAAAAACAATTGAACTGCTGCAATCCACATTGACAGAGTTAACTCTAGTGCTAACCAACCTATGTCAACAAAGATGGAAAATAAAACGATGGCCAACAGATTGGAAGCAGTCAATATACATCCCCATCCAAGAAAAAGGAGATACATAAGACTACAGCAACTATAGGACAATAGCACTGATCTTGCATGCAGGCAAAATTATGCTCAAAATTCTGCAACATAGACTCCAACCATACATGGAAAGAGAAATCCCAGAAGTCCAAGAGGGGTTCAGGAAAGGAAGAGGCACTAGGGACCACATTGCACACATATGATGGCTATTGGAGTGCACCAGGGAATTCCAAAAGAAAATCAGCATGTGCTTTATAGATTATAGCAAAGCCTTTGACTGCATAGATCATGAAAGGCTATGGAATGCCCTTAAAGACATGGGAGTGCCACAAGTACCATAGGCACCTTGTCTAAATATTTCTAATATTTAGCATTCCTGGAGGCAATAATAATAATAATAATAATAATAATAATAATAGCAGCAATAATAATAGCTTTATTTCTACCCTGCTTTTCTGTTGCCAATCAAAGCAGCTTACATATAAAAATCAGTCCAATATGCAATACATTGTACATATAATATCCTCGTTCCCCCCCCCCCCCAAGGAATTAAACACATTACAATTAAGAATTTGTCAATTAAAACAAACTGATAATAATAAAATAATCAAATGGGCTGAGTGAAACACAATACACGATGGGAAGGGGTTCTTTTGGGGGGGGGGCTGGGGTAGTTTTACCATAACAGTATATTAGTACACAGTTCACACACTGTCACATACATTCACACACTCCACTCCTAGCTAATTCAGACTCTTCACCACCACTCACTTATTCCTAAATATGACTGATTGATTCTCTTAACCCTAAATGGTTTGGATGGGTCCTTTGGTGTTTTGTGTGTGTGTGTGTGTGTGTGTGTGTTTCAGTTTCTCTGTTTTTTCCTCTTCCTCTGAATGTTTACTAGTTTGGTTGTGAATTAGACTGTCTGTATTAATTAATTTAAAGACAAACAGTTGATCCTAAGAAGTTATCATGAAGAAAGTTCCACAGCTTGTACATCATAGAAAGCTAGGATGCCTATAATATTCAGAGCTCACCACCAAGATCACTAATATACCATGTATACATTCAAATCTACCTTTTCCTACTGGAGAAGCAAAGGAAAACAGTATCACTTTGATGTTTTGCTTGATCAGTTCTTCTAATTTGAGGGTTTTTTTTAATCATTATAGCTAATAAACTGAAAGGCAGCACATTAAAATACACAGTTTCTAATCCATAGTCATCTGCACCAATATATGTGCAGCAGGCACTGGTTCCCCTTGCATCAAAGCAAATGCATAGGTATTGGTGTGTAAAAAATGTGCATAGAATCCACCCAATGTTCTGCGAGGGGGAGTGTTCATTTCTTACTTGTTTCAGGTTTGTTGGCATCTGGGGTAGCACCACTTACTGTAATTAAAAGTAGCCTTATTAAACTGTCAAATTATTTTGGACAAATTCAAAGTGGCAAAAACTTTTACAGCCAGTAATTCAATGAATAGTGACATTACATTAGCAGAGCTGGTGCAGGAATGCCAAACAGTAAATATATTTCACAGAAAATATTTTCATTTACTTTGCTAAAATATTCAAGGGCAGAAATACCATTTATTAACAACAACAACAACAACAACAACAACACTCCAAAAATGCAGACAGTTAACACTTTTGCCAAGATGACTTTTAATCAGTGAAATGTAAGAATTGCTGATTCGACCACAGACCCAGCTGGTCTTCTATAAACCCAGAAAGACAGCCTGAAGATAATGGCGAGCCTGTTTATTAAGCACCTGGTTATTAAAGATATTCTGCCTTTCTACATGGAAGCTCTGCTTAGCTATAACAGTAAATAGATCTTGGTAGATGTAACTATAGTGGGCCCTTGGTATTTGCTGAGCTTTGGTTACAGGGCACCCTGGGGATAACAAAATCTCTGGATGCTCAAGTCCCATTAAATAGAATGGATTAGTAAAACGGTACCCCTTATATAAGTGGAAAATCAAGGTTAGCGTATTGGAATTATATTTTTTAAAAACATTTTAAAGCTGTGGATGGTTGAATCCATGGATAAAAAATAGTGTATACAGAGAGCCAACTGTACCCTAAATCAGCCTATTCATTTTTTTCAGATTATCCAAACTGGTGTCTGTTGTTATATATTAAGGCAATTAATTACTCATCTATGCTAATGTACACATTTATATCATCACATTTATATCATTATGCCTTAAACTGTAATCCTCTACCCATGTACATGGAAAAAACCTCAATAAATGCAATGGAACTCACAGATGTGTACAGGATTGAGTTGTTATTGTACTTGTGTCCCCCCATTTGTTGTAGTAGTAGTTGTTGTTGTGTGCCTCCAAGTCAATTCCGACTTACCAGGCACTACTGCACACAATTAATGAAAAACATATCGATCCAATGGGAGAGGCGAGAAATAATAATAATAATAATAATAATAATAATAATTATTATTATTATTATTTACACATTTTAAAGGAAGCAGAAAGAATAATATTAATCCTAAAAGAAGCAGGCAGTTTAAGGGCCTGAACAGACAGGTCAAAATAAAGCTGCTTTGGATCACTTTGGAGCTATGCTGTTTAAATGCTGCATGCATCCTAAAAGGCCAGAAGCCGTGCCTAAGGACTAGAGCGTGGCTTTGGTGCAGCTTCTGGCCTCTTAAGATGCATGTGTCATTTAAACATACCTCCAAAGTGACCTGAAGCAGATCCTGTGTTTAAACACCTAGGCAAACAAAAAACATTTTAATATGAAGAAAACATGCAAGAGTGAGAACAGCATTTCAGAAAAGGTCTCATGTACACTCATTTGACTACTCACTATTCATATAACTTCTAGGTAAAAAAGCAATCTCTCTCTCTCTCTCTCTCCTCTCTCACACACACACACACACACACACTGTACATGAAAAGGACTTTGGAAAAGGGGAAAGGGAATCTGAAAACAGTTTCAACCATCACTAACTATACAGAATTGGTTGCTGTTATTGGTTTTACATCAGAGCCTTAAAAATGTGTGATGCTTTTATAAGTCATAATTATCATATATACTCACGTAAAAGTGGATCTCATGTAAAAGTCAAAAAGGGGAAAACATCATTTCCATCCCTCCTTCTCTATCGCTGGACCTCTCCCAGACACCTAACACCAGTTCCCAGGTGCTGGAGGAGCGGTTTGAAAATTGGATTGGGAAGGGAAAGAAGGAGAGTTAAAACAAGTGTTTGCTTGATGGGGGAGGGAGGCTTTAAAATTGGATTTTAGGGGAGGGAATGACCTCTTTCACACACATGCACACACACTCCTACCTGGGTATCTGAAAGCATGAGGCACAAAGAGTGGGGCATTGGGGCAGTGCTTCTTTCAGGACTTTTCTAAGTAGTATTACCATAATGACCCGCATATAAGTCGATCCTGGATTTAGGGTCAAATTTTTGAGTATAAATTCCTCGACTTATATGTGGTAGTTGATTCATAAGTTAACCCTAATAGTGTCATAATTCTTGAATGACAGTGATCTATTATTACAGACAAAACATGTATGGTAACAGGACAAGCCATATTCCCAATATGAGTTTGGAGGAAGATACTGTACATTGAGATTTGCGTGAAAACTATTCCAAGGCACTTTGATCCCGTGGAGCTTTTAAACCACATCCATTTGAATGTAGCTATGTTTATACTGCACACCTTCCCCATCAGTATGGGGGGGGGGGGGTAAGAAAAGAGTAGAACTAGCCATGCTGTAAAATGTGTCCCTTCACATTTTATGCTTAAGGTTTCTTTGGCCCGATACAGATGGGCAAAAAGGGGTGTGTTCATGCTGGCATGAAGGTGTGGCATGCAGCTGAAGGCCCAGTTCACATCACAGCTGGGAAAAAGCGGCACTAAAAAGAAGCAATTTTTCCCTTGTTCTATTTAAAAAGGACGTACCTGTGCAGCTCCATCTAAATGCAGGTTCACTGGTGTGGCATAAAAGGGCCTCCATATATTTAAGGCACTCATTTATAGACACTGACTCAGGTGCAGCAGAAAATGGGCCAGGTGTCTGGAGCATGTGTGGTGTGCAGTATGGTTCTAATTAAAGAGTCAAATGTTTGCTAGATGTAAATGTTGCAGTGCAACTGCTCAGTAATTTAAACACCAAAAACCCTAGCCCTAACCCTAATGCAAACCTTATGCATGCACTTTAGGGACTGTGGGAAGCTGTAACTGTTGCTGTCGGATGTTTTGCCCGGGGAAAGTGATAAGGGGAAACTTTCACTTTTTAGTTGAACCCCTACACACATTCCAGCACCATTTTCCCTGTGTGCCTGCACAGCTCCACCTATCCTTGGCAGACCTCCATGGCAGCTCCGCTTTGGCACTGGGCACAATGGCAGAGCCTTCCACAAGTGCCCTGAACCTATGGAGGAGCCCCTGACCCTGATGTGCCCAGGACCTTTTGATGCCCTCTCAAGGTAAGATGTGCCAGGTCACCTGGGGGAAAGGATGCAGGGGAGAAAAGGAAGACGTGGCACCAGGGTGGGCATAGGGCAGAAATGACCCTGACCCCTTGTCATGCAGAGGAATGGGAGGAATCCCCTGACTCAGATGAGACATCCTGCAGTCAGCGAGCTCTGAACATCCATGCCCTGAGACAAAAACCAGGATGATTGGTCGCCTGTCAGATGGACCAGTTCAGCAGTCAGCGATGACACTGAGGACAAGGAGACCATGTACTGTAAGACCTCTGTGTGTCATGACAACAAATGCATAGTGTTGCAGCTGTGCTGGAACAAAACAGGCATATGTGTGGCTTTTTTGTTGATGTTTTATGCTTAGTTGCACAGTTGTTTCTATCAATGCTGCTTTGGCATGCTGGCATGCATGGGGGGCTGCTACCGCAAGATTTATGTGAGTGTACGTTTCAGAGTGTCCCTTGCATGACCATGAGGTGCATATATGCAGTCTTTCTACACAACCCTCCCTTGCTGTACCTTTCCCCCCTTTCCCCCTTTCCCCCTTACTGCAGGATGTGTTTTGTGTGCACACTCTGCCCTCTGCCATATTGGGGATGCGTTGACTGAGATTTCCTGCATGGCACAAAGGGGTTGGACTGGATGGCTTCTGGGGTCTCTTCCAACCCTATGGTTCTGTGACTCTCTGGTCATATGTCCCATAGAAGAAGAAGTCATAGGAAGAGAGACAACAGAAGGAGAAGGAGAAGGCATAGGAAGAGAGACAACAGGAGGAGAAGAAGTAACTAATCCCGTGGCTGCAATGCCTCTGGAGGAGTGCCTAGCTGTGATCAAGAAGAAGTGGTTGCATCGCTCAGCAGCAGCGACAACAGGCTATCAATTGCCTCATTAGACCCACCTCAGAGCACATGATGGGGCTCCTGCAGCAGGGAGAGTGTGCCCATCATCAGAGGGAGAGGGAAGTAGATGGCTGCAGGGAATACATGGAGAGACCACTACAGAACCAAGAGAGAGTAGTTCAGCAGCAGGAGAGGGTACTCCAGCAGCAGGACCTAACAGTCCAGGGACAGAGGCGACTCACTGCTACTTTTGAAGTGCAGACCGTTCTGCTAGAGCAGATGGTGATCTTCAGAGCATCCCAGGGTTGCACGGGTGGCAGAGCAGGCGGTGAGGGGGAAGGTGGAAGAAGCAGGGCCATCCCCCTAGCCACTGTCATGAAAACTGTGATTAAGGCCAACTTTTCAAAGCCTATTTCTTCAGGAATCCGCCTGAGCTATTCACTGAGTGTCACGCAGATTATTATCTAAAGTAATTACTGTAATAAATAAATACAAGTCTGGTTTCAAGTCTTGGGCATGAAAATACTTTATTTAAAAACGCATATCTGCTGCTTTTTCTTCACCAGGTGAACTTAAGGTGACACAACTGTATAATAATATTATACCATCACATTATCAACAATGTATCATAAAACAGCAATAAAAGTACAGCATTCCAATAAGAAACAAAGATAACATATCAGTCAAATGAATTTTAAAATACCCATGTTTTTTGTTTGTTTGTTTTTTAAGAAACACCTTAAGGGGGAAAGTCATGGAGGAAAAGCAATCTGCTCAATGGGAGCCTCCACCAAAACCAACCCAACCCAAACAAAAGAAAAATATTCACAGTCAAAGCTCAAAAGACTAAGGCACCCAGAGCAAGGCCTCAAATACAGAATGAAGGCTGCTGGAAGGAATAAAAGGAAGAAGGTGATACATAAAGGACTCAAGTCCTTAAAGTTTCGCTGAATTCTTGGTACAAGAGATGTATAACAATGTTACACACAGATGGAACAACGAAATGTCTCCCATCTTTGCCCTGAAACCCACTGTGGAGAAAACAGGCAAGTTAACATGTTGGTGAACAGCCAATGGGTGTTAACCTAGAAAAAGGTGGGGGCTACTCCCAGGAGAAAGTGTAAAAGGAGAGGCAGAGGCATCTGTGTGGGTTAAAGTGTGTGTCATTTTACCTTGGGGGTTAGCAGTCAAAGAGGTTGGAGTAGATTTCTGTGAGGGGCAGTTAGAAGGGGTTTAATACCCATGTTAGGGACAAGAATGGTCCAGATTTAAAGTGGATGTGTTAATATCTTGCAGTATAAATGTATATATCACTAGGAAGCGGTGGAGATTAGTAAAGTAATCCGAAGGACAGATGAAATAAACATTAGGCAACTGAGGTTGTTCAGTTAATGGCTGTGGTCGCAGATAGCCAGAAGGGTTAAAAGATACAGAGGATAAAGAGAGGTTCTGTGGGAACTAAGTTTGTAAGTAAACATTTATACAATCAAGTAGAGGAAACTGTTAAACCTTCCAGCTACTGAAGCACTTATACACCGTATCAATCCATCCCCTAAGAAAGATACACCTGTACTGTAATCATCCTTGCTTGTAAATAAAGATATTTTGTTTGTTTCAACAAGTAGTTGCCTGAAGTGTGTTTAAAGGAAACATAAAAATGCTACCAAGAGAGAAAAAAACTTTTATTATTTGGGACATATCAGAGACTGGGTGTGTAGTTATCAATTAATAATCGGTGCCAAGCTGTAGGGAGATTTTAAAGCCCAGAGGGATGGCATCTAGTGCAGGAGACACTGGGGGAGAGATCAGAGTTCAGTGGTTCCATCACAAATTGGTGACAGCAGTGGCACACAATGAAAAAGAGTAAAAGGTTTTAAGAGATTTTGGCAGTGCCACTTTGTAGAGGACCCCTGTGTTTAACTAAAGAAATTTATTGAAACTGCTATGATTTTTGGGGTAGGCTAAATGATTACTTGAGGTCTCAAAGAAAGTTAAAATTCAGCTTTTGCAGAGACTAGCTTAAGATTTGCCAGCCCTTGCATAAGAGTTGTTTGGGAACACACTGTATCCCTATCTGGCTAAATACCTTGAGCTGAGCAGTTAGAGATCTTCTTGTTTTATAAATAAGATCGTAAGGGCTGTACAGACCACCCAAAAGGGGAGATCTGTAGGCACCCAGAGAAGCGCCGGAATGGGCCCATTCCACCACTTCTCCAGGCTGCGGAAAAGGGACAAAATGCCCCTTCCCCACGGCCTGGAAAGGGCTGTCCTTGGAGCTTCATGCCCCAAGGACAGCCCGACCTGCAGAGGATATGGAGAAAAGGGCCTCCTGGCCCCTTTTTCCCTGCCTTCATTCTCGCAGCAATCTAGTTGCTGCAGGAATGGCATGAGGCCTGAAAAAGAGCCCCGTTTTGGAGCTCTATTTGGCGCCACTGAAAGGTTGCCCTAGGCGCCCTCCAGTGGCGCCATGATGTCAGGCGGTGTCTAAAAGCGGCGCGGACCATGATGTCATCATGAGGTGTGCGTATGGACGGCATGCAAAAAAGATGGTGTCGTCCATACGCGCTAGGGCTGGGGAGGGTACAAATGCTGCACCCTCCCCAGCCTGACTCATGCCCCAGTGAGGCCTTTTGGGGCCATCTGTACTGGGCCGTAGTGAACCACAACTTCTGCAATTTTAAAATTCTAAGAATATAAACATGTTTTTTGCTAACATCATATAATTAAGATGTTTTGAAATGTAACATGGGGAGGGGGAGGAGCTAGGGTCATGTTTTCCTGTTTATTCATATAAAAAATTTTCGTGGTCTCTTTTGAACCTTACTTCAGCTGGCCTGTTTCAAATAAATTCTTGCTCTTCAACAGCTGTAGGATGCTGTATCTTTATCCATTGAGGCCCTGAGCTTATCTGGTGAGATATAGGGTTTCCACTTCATCCCACACTGCTGGGGAGATGGAGGAGGGGCAGAAAGGAAATTCGCCACTGCACCGCTTCCTCTGCTGGGGAGATGGAAGGTGGAGCAGTCTTTGTAGCCTTGCCCTCATCCCACCGGTGCTGTTGTGCTGCTGCGCTGCTGGGGAGATGGAGGAGGGAGAGAAAGAAACCTTGCGGCGGCGGTGGCGCTTCCTCTGCTGGGGAGATGGAAGGTGGAGCAGTCTTTGTAGCCTTGCCCTCATCCCACAGGTGCTGGTCTGCCGCCGCGCTGCAGGGGAGATGGAGGAGGGAGAGAAAGAAACCTGGCGGCGGCAGTGGCGCTTCCTCTGCTGGGGAGATGGAAGGTGGAACAGTCTTTGTAGCCTCGCCCTCATCCCACAGGTGCTGGTCTTCTTGCGGGGGCGGGGGCACTTCCTCTGCTGGGGAGATGGAAGGTGGAGCAGTCTTTGTAGCCTTGCCCTCATCCCACAGGTGCTGGTCTGCTGCCGCACTGGAGGGGAGATGGAGGAGGGAGAGAAAGAAACCTTGCGGCGGCGGTGGCGGTGCTTCCTCTGCTGGGGAGATGGAAGGTGGAACAGTCTTTGTAGCCTTGCCCTCATCCCACAGGTGCTGGTCTGCCACCGCGCTGCTGGGGAGATGGAGGAGGGAGGGAAAGGATCCTTGCGGTGGCGCCGCCGCTGCCTCTGCTGGGGAGATGGAAGGTGAAGCAGTCTTTGTAGCCTCCCCCTCATCCCACAGGTACTGCTGTGCTGTCGCACTGCTGTGGAGATGGAGGAGGGGCGGAAAAGTACCTCGCCGCCGCGCTGCTTCCTCTGCTGGGAAGATGGATGGTGGGGCGATCTTTCCAGCCTCGCCCTCGTCCCACAGGTGCTGCTGTGCCGCTGCGCTGCTGGGGAGATGGAGGAGGGGCAGAAAGGAACGTCACCACTGCACCGCTGCCTCTGCTGGAGAGATGGAAGGTGGGGCAGTCTTTGTAGCCTTGCCCTCGTTCCACAGGGGCTGCTGTGCCGCCGCGCTGCAGGGGAGATGGAGGAGGGACAGAAAGAAAACCTCGTCCTGGCCCTGCTAGTCGCTGCCACCCTGCTGCCTCTGCTCGTGTGTCTTACTTCTACATGATGTATAAGTAAAACATACTGTGGGAGACACAAAATAGTATTTTAAAACTTGGGATTGACCAGCGTTTACAACTAATATTGTAAATATATAACTATTACTTATATATTTAAGTAAAGCTAAAGCATGTACTACCACCCTGCTACATAAGGCTGTAAAGACAAATATCAAAGACCTTTAGAGACCCTTAGAGACAGAAGACCCTTGGAACACACCTGCTCCTCTGTGTTACTTTTTTTCCCGTCACAGTGGGGATTTCCTCTTGACAAGTAACAGGCCATATATATCCCCACAAGCCACATTCCAGCCGTTATTGTTAACAAGAGAACATCCGTCCAATAACTGCAGGATTCATATTGGCTTTGGCTGTAAGGATCTTCACAGGTCGTGTTTAATTCCAACTGGCCCCCCAAAAAGACTGAAAATGCATTCAATGAAATCATCATCTCTGTCAGCTGCAAGTATCAAGAGTCTAGTTCATCAAGCTGTTGTGACCTTAGGAACTGCAATTGTTGCTCTGAATGCAATTGTTGCATTCAGAGAAATTCTCCTCCCAAGTGTTCTAGAACCCCGCCAAGATGCTGTGGATGGAGCTAGAATGCAACTATCAGAACCAGTCTTCTGGGTTCTGTCCGTATTATTATTTAGATAAAAGGGAAGTTTGGGATTGGATTTTGACAAAAGGTCATTGGGATTTAATTCAACAAAAGGTTATGGGTATTGAATTGATATACTATTGTTCATGTTATTTGGTTGTATGTTTATGTTTTACCCAGAGAATATCTTCTTCGGCAGATTCACTTTGCGCTGGGGAAAGGGTTAATTTAGATTGGGAGTTTTTGCCTTTAGGATGAGTGCTGGAATGAGGAAGGGTTGTGGGCATGGTTGTCATAATAACCAAGGGGCTTTCTAGATTGGCAAAAAGAAGTGTGTTCATGGCTGCATGAAACTCTAGCCTTTAGATGAGAAAAAGGGAAAGTGTGCCATGAAAACACTTTTTTTGCGTTTTAGGGGAGAAGAAGCACCTTTTAAAAGGTGCTGGTTTTCCCAGCTTCTTTTTTAAAAACTGCAGAACAGTGCAGCTCCATCTAAAGGCTGTGGTGCAGCTGCTAAGCATTAAGGAAAAGGCAACTTCATGTCACACTTTTCTGCCAATCTAGAAAGCCCCCATGAAGTTTAAACTGTGAGTGAGAGGGGGGAAACTGGAGATGTGGAAATGCACAGCCAAGGTTAAATTAAATAGTTGAGTCATTCCTGTGCCTTAGCAGTTATTGTGTTATGCGAATAAAGTTTATAGTTAAAGTTGTTATATTGCTTTGATGACGCCTTAGGGAACTGGGGATGTTTGCCTGGAGAAGAGAAGGTTAAGAGGTGATACGATAGCCCTGTTTAAATATTTGAAGGGATGTCATATTGAGGAGGGAGCAAGCTTGTTTTCTGCTGCTCCAGAGACTAGGACGCGGAACAATGGATACAAATTTCAGGAAAAGAGATTCCACCTCAACATTAGGAAGAACTTCCTGACAGTAAGGGCTGTTTGACAGTGGAACACACTCCCTCAGAGTGTGGTGGAGTCTCCTTCCTTGGAGGTCTTTAAGCAGAGGCTGGATGGCCATCTGTCGGGGATGCTTTGATTGGGAGTTCCTGCATGGCAGGGGGTTGGACTGGATGGCCCTTGTGGTCTCTTCCAACTCTATGATTCTATGATTCTATGATTCTATAGATGATGGGTTCTTCGGACCCAGGTGGCTAATTAACAGATTGTTTGGAGGGATTTGTTGTGTCTATGCTATGCAAACATCATTGGTTCTCACAACAATATTTCAGTGGTTCTCATAACATCAGAGGGATGGAAATTTTTGGGTTCAAATGCTATTAAATTGTCAATTGTTTGGCGGGAGGCAGATAGCCAATAGGTAACTCAATTGATCACTGTTGGGAGGGTTTAGCTGTGAAGTATAAAACCGAGAAAATTGTTATGTTTCATCAAATCTAACTTAAAAGTTGTACTGTCCTTTTTAACACAACTTCCTCTCTTTTAATAAAGTTTCCTTAGTTTAGACACACTGTCTCAACTCTGACAGCAACCTTGCTTTACGCCCTTCTCAGTGGCAATGGCATTGGTGAAATGATCCTGGGGGTTGCATCTAACTGTGGTTGGCATCTTTAGAGAATGTATGTAGAGAATCTTTAGAGTAAGGCATGAATTTAGACTGGAACAATGTTCAGCCCCAAGCGGTGTAACTTTTAAGAGGAATTGCTCGACTCCATGCAGCATACAAATTAGGTATAGTAGATACTGGTCAATTGAGGAAGCCTCCAGTTTTTCCCATAGCTTGGTTTGAGACACAGAGTCAAAAGCTGCTTTAAAGTCTATAAAGGGAACATTGGAGGGAGGAGAGAAGAAGCAAATGATTCTGTTCTTTATGCTATTCTAATTATATAATTTCCCTCAAAGCAACCCACTGCTAATAATAGAGAACTTGAAAGGATCACACTGTGACATGAAGAGAGAGAGAAAGATACTGTTCTAACTGCCTAGTTTGTGATTTCATTCTCCATTAACAATCATAGATAAAATTCTAGAACCTGTAAAATTGGTCCAAAAGGAATAATTTCTTGAGGCACAGAGAATAACTACACATTGGTCATTCTCACATGAAATTGCACATAAAATTCATGTCCTTTACTTAAGAATGCTGCCTTCTACTGTAGAGGGGAAGTCTAACAATATCTGGGGATGGTATAGTTGCTGTTTTACACAGCCCAGTTTCCTGTTACATTTCAACTCATGAAACTATGGATTCACTGAGGGGATTTTCAGTCTTTTGGGGGGACTGGTTAGAATTAAGTAGTACCAGCAAAGGCCAAAAAGAATCTTGCCTGAATTGGATGGATGTTGTCATGTTAACAACCATGGGTGGGACGTGGCTTATTGGGATATGTTGTGCCTGTTATTTCTCAAAAAGAACTCCCCACTGTGGTAGAAAAAACTGTAACAGGTGCATTCCAATAGACTCCGGTCTCTAAGGTGGTTAATATCGTTCTTTTCCAGTCTTATGTAGCCAGGTACTACATGCTTTAGCTTTACTTAAATATATAAGCCTGTTAGTTGGTGTGGCAAAAAGTAATTAAATAGCTTACGGCATCTCCGTCCCTCGCCACTTCTACAGTACCATTCGCTTTATCTTTTCTCCATGGACCGGAGAATTGTGGAAATTCTGAATGCAATGATGTAAAAGGAGACATTCATCACCAGAACATCCCAAGCATCACCAGAATATCCCAATGAATATACCAGCCAGGCTGTGGGCAGCACTGACATGAAAGTTGAAGAAGCCCCAGAGATTTATCCAGATCACCTGGATTGACAGACCATGGGGGAAAACCAAGATCCTAATTGACTGCAAAACTTGCATATATATTATTTTTCCTTTAAACACCCTGGTTACATAATTAAATAATCTCCATGTTTCCTGTCTCTTTAAGTTGGATTTCATCTTTACTTGTAAGTAATTTCTAGCAAAATTTTGGGCTGGTAATATTCATAGGAGCCATCTAGATGTCACTGAACTACAACTCCAAGCATTCCTTGTTATCAGCTGTGCTAGCTACAGCAGTTAGAAATGGAGTCTAGCAACATCTGGAGGACCACATGGTCCTCACCCTCTTCTTGCCTTCTTTTTTAATGGCTTCTTGTGTTACTGCAAATTCTCTCTCCTCCTCCCACTTCCCTCTTTTGTCTCTATCTTTTTTCAGTTGCTGCAAATTGAATTCAAAGTGAAAAGATAGTTTGCACTCAAATAACTCGGGGTGGGGGGCACAATCTTGTCCTTCCCAGTAGGGTGAGGTAAAAGTAAACTGCTGAAGCCTTGTATAACTTGCTTGTTCTTCCTCACTAATAACATTTTGCCCTTTTGACCACACACTGATTTTCCTTGTCATTAAAACTTCTAGAATTTATATTTCAGCATAATCTGTTCACTCTGCATGGAAGCCCTGTGGATGTAACAAGGGGGTATTATACTTATCTGAGCAAACAAGTTGGTAGCATTGTCAGCCACATATGTTTAATTGCTTCATTGAAACCCAAGAAAACACCGGGAGAGGATATGCTTCCTTCAGAACATTTCAAAGAATACGTTGAATGGTGCCCCCCCCCATCCTTGCTAATCTATTTACTACAATAAATAATTCAGGACAAATGCCTTGTGGGTGGAAGACGAACATTGTTTTTCCAATCCATAAGAAAGGAGACAGGAATGATCCACAAAACTACTGGCCAATCAGCCTACTTGACATTCCTGCAAAGCTATATACCCAACTCTTGTTTCTTAAGTTAACAGACTGGCTACAAGAAAATCAAATCATATATGAAGAACAGGCAGGATTCAGAAGTGGATACAGCACTATTGATCAGTGTCTCATATTAAGCTATATTGTAAGGAAGTGTACTAAGGAAAATAAACAAGTCTATGCTGTTTTCATTGATCTTACAGCTGCTTTCAATTCTATTAATAGAAATATATTATGGGAAAAGCTACACAGCTCAGGGATTGATATCAGACTTTTAAGATTGATATGGGAACTATATAGCCATACAGAAATGAGGGTTAGAGTCAGTTTCAATGTTTCCCTGACAGAAGCTTTAAAAAAAACCCTTGGAGTGAAACAGAGATGCCTTCTGGCACCTACCCTTTTAACATCTACATGAATGATCTGGTGCCTTTCTTATCTTTAGATGATTCTCCTTCTCCAGTTATCAGGAACAGAAAGATCTTCATTCTGATGTATGCAGATGACTTAGTGCTCATTTCATTATCTCATTTAGGTCTCAAAAATCTACTGAATGCTTTCTGTGTTTATTGTCATCAAGAACACTTATCAATAAACTACTCCAAAACCAAGGTAATGGTATTTGGCAGAAACTGTCCAAAGCACAAATGGATCTTAGACCAACATAACATAGAACTAACCCAACTATTCAAATATCTGGGCATAGTTTTTAGTGAGTCCCTTTCTTGGAAAAGGCATAGGGAGGCAATAAAACTGAAAGCTGACAAAACAGTTAGAGCTTTGTTAAAATTTTATTACGACTAGGGTGGCCAGTTGATCACACCTGCCCTAAAAAATTTCAACAGTAAAGTTATTGCTCAGATGCTATATGGTGCAGAAATATGGGGATCAGATATCAAAAGTGGGTGTTCTCCTGTTGATTCAGTCCAATTCCTTTTGAGTGACACCAATCACTATGTAATACATCGAGTGGTTCTTTTTGCCATGGCTGCAAAAAAAATTAGAAAGAGAGAGTTAAATAAAATTGCCATAAATTGCTATGGAGATGCAAAGTATTAATTAGATTTTATGATGATATTGTATTAATATCAAGTAAAGATGTTCCTTTTTTCCTTTTTATCATTTCACTCTTTTAACTACACACTAAATGTTGGGACATTTTTGTCCTTTGTATTCTGTGCCTTTGTTTTAAATGTTTTACCCTTTTTGATATGCTCATTTTGTCATGGCCTTTAGCTAGTACAATTAACGTTAGTGATAAACTTGATTTACCTTGTCCACATGTGTCCCAGTTATTATCTGCGAAATGTTGGGGGTAAGCAGTCTGCTCAGAACTCCTCCCATGCCAGTTTGCAATTAGAGTTGGAAGCTTTATGTTCCCATTGAGTTGCATGCTCTTTTAAGCACCACATAACAAGAAAACACAAAAACAAACAGTATGAAAGACCCAAGTTAGAACAGGGATTCCTAACTTTGCTGATATCTTTTTGCCAGCCATGAACTAAAGTAACACACTCATGCCAGGTTTATATTGTAGGGGCTTGCTGGTGCTCCCAACATCAACAGCAAAGTCCTGCTGATGTGGCCAACCTCTGATTTTATGGTGAACTCTGAAATAATTTGAAAAACCAGAACAATATCATTTATCATAACTAGTGAGAGATAGTGTATGATCAAAGGCTGTGCTAAGTCAAAAGTAGTGAGGTGGCATTAGCCCTACGAACTCTGTCTTGTATCTTTCATACCTTTTTATAACTTCCAAGTTTCAAACAGCTCAAGACACTAGGAAAGAGATAAACCAAGCCTTAGGATAAGATCAAAACATTTGCTATCACCAACTGAGCTTTGGCTGAATCCTATTTCTTCTAATGGGGTGGGAATGGGGGGGAGTCATGCAACAATCCAGATATTGTTGGACTGCAAGTCCCACCAGCCTAGCCAGCATGGTCAGTGATGAGGAATGCTGGAAGCTGTAATTCCACAACTTTTCATATTACATCATTCTAGCACTTTGATTTCCCTTTAATTGCCACGTTTGCTTCCTATGGAATCCTGGGGTTTGTAGTTTAGGATGAGGAATTTAGATTTCTCAGGTAGTGTTTCAGCAAACTACAAACCCCAGGATGTAGCCATGGCATTTAACATGGAATCACAGTGCTAGTAGGGTGGAAGGGCCCTTGGAGCCACACAGTTCCCACCTTTGCCTTATAAAAGATGATCACATGGGGATAGTAATCTAGTCCCTGCATTGGAAGGCATACTCTCTCATGGATGAAAACCAGGAGAGCTGTGGCCAAGCAACATCAGAGCATGATCAAGATGGCAAAATGTATTAATGATGGAGAACACACAAACTAGGAGTGGCTGCAAAGTTTGGTTTTACATGAACCTAGTGGAAAGGTTCAGACGCCTCTCCTCTCCCGCTGTTCAAGGGTTATTCACACTGTGAAAATCATCCAAGATAAATCCAGGTTAAATCTCCATTGTTCACACACATCCCAAAGTGCACCTGATTAAATTGGGGGGGGGGCTGCCAAAAACCCTACTTAATCCAGGGTAATTGATATCAGGTTTTCTCTAAAGTTTTTTTTTAAAAAAGATCTGCATTATCGGTAGTGTGAATAACTGATGCGAATAGACCTGAACAGACTGGGGATAAAATGCTGCATACCAAAAAAGAAAAAAAAATGAAAAAGAAAAAAAGAGGTTTTGAATGGATTGGCAACATTAGCTCCATCTTTATTCGAATGCTTCAATGTGTGAACAACTGAACTCGCAAAGATGTGGATCAATGTGGTTCCACAGCTTTCTTCCTCCATGATTTCACTCCACCCATACAGCTCAAGAATTTTTAGGTTTTGATATTGATATGTTTTAACTCATTGCTGATTTAATTTTATTTTAAGGAGTGGGAGGTAGGGATGGGATTGTTCTATTTTAACTG
Organism: Urosaurus nigricauda; assembly: GCA_034509955.1. Taxonomy (NCBI): domain Eukaryota; kingdom Metazoa; phylum Chordata; class Lepidosauria; order Squamata; family Phrynosomatidae; genus Urosaurus; species Urosaurus nigricauda. Next base: position 96,983,800 of record JAOEGL010000005.1, on the reverse strand, counting down.
TTGTTGTTTTAATCTTGTTGTACCCCGCCCCGCTTGCCTGTTCAGAGGGGCAGGCTAGAAATAAAAATTATTTATTATTATTATTATTATTATTATTAGCATGCAAATTAAATACATTAATCATTGCAGTTTTTCTATTATTATGTTTCAACCTCAGTACTGGTACCAAGCTAAGAAATCTTTTTTCCCTTCTTTTCCTCGATAACCAGTGGGAGGAAAGCTTCCAAGCATCTCCAGAGAGTAAAAGGACTCCCTTTACTCTTTCAAGGCTGTTTGGAGGCAAAGTACTGCCCTAGGATCAAGCTGCTGACACAAGCACCACACAACACAAAGCCATCTCTGCTTGCCTTTCCTTTCCCACTTTCTGGACCTGTCAGGGGAAGGGGAGGAGGGAATGGAAGAATAAGGTGGCAATGCTACACCTGTGCAGTAGCAACCAGAGCCTGCAGGGCAAAATGAGGCTCCTGCCAGTGCCAGTTTTCTTGCATGGCTGCCTGCTTCAATGCCATTGCCACACTTTAACCTACCTGTCAGGCTGTAATGAAGGAGAAATCCAAGATTTACTGCTTCAACTGGCTCTGACAGCCGGGACATTTTTTGAGTCCCTTCAATCTGGGATTTTCCAGGTTTTCTGTGACAAATGGCAACCTTAGCAGAGAGTCACAGAGAAAACCATTACTCTCCCACTCCATTTTGGCTTTCTTTTCTCATGCAATAAAGCTTTTGGAAGTGCCCTCCATTTATTCAGTATCATTGACTCCCAAAGAGTGCTCAAAAATAGCGCTTTTAATATTTCTTGGTGCTTGATCATTTCTTCCAAGGATCATTGCTGCAGTGACCACATGTTGCAGCAATGATGTGCCATGAGAAAGAAGCCACAAAATGTGGCTCCTTTGTGCACTGCTACAGAGGCGCTATTAGCACCCTGGAGTGGCGCAGTGACATCCCTTGTGCGCCGCACTGTTTGGACATGGCGCACAAGGCATGTCATTAGCATGTGCACCGTGTGAATGTGCATGCACCAAAATGGTGCCCAGACAGCACGGTACGGTTCAGGAGCATGCGGACGATCCGCTCTCCTGAGCCCTAAAATCCGCCCCAGGTTGACACTTTGTGCTGGTCTGTACCGAGGCTTAGTTAATTCCTAAGGATGAACAACTACTTAGGAGCCCCTGTGACCCAATTTTGCCTATCATTCCAGAGAGGAAGCCGAGCCCCCAGCCTGTCTTGCAGGAGCTCAGGTACTCTGTTTCCCCCTGTTTTGGGTTCCATGAATTAGAGGATAATCTGGCTATCAGCAAGAAGCAACATCTCGTGGGACCTTATCAGACAAGAGAAATTTATCTTTATTGTGAATGGAGCCAATTCGAACTCATGTGAATTCGCTAGTTTAGTAAATTCATGTGAATTCCTATTGCGTTCGGAATGTTTTCAGAATGACTTCAGATTACTCGAAAATGACCCCTCATTGCCCAAAATTGTGTGAGATGCTTTAATTTGCAATAACTTAAAACCCATGATCGCGTTCAGAATGACTTCCCTTTTGCCTGAAATTGCGTGAGATACATTAATTCAAAATAACGTGAAATCCCACGATTGCGTTCGGATTGCCATTGGATTATACTTCCAATTTCCGACGTCTGATAAGGTCCTAGGTAAAGTCATATGTTTTAAGAAAATGCAGATTAGCAGTCAATTGTTTTGCAAAGAGAAGTTATAATTTAACCAGGGCTGGTTAGTGAGTGGGCAGCCTCTATACTTCAGTTGCCCAAGCAAGATGGTATGGCTGAAACTTGGGAGGATTATAAACAAGTACATTCAGCACTTGTGGTAGGACACTATCTTCTTTTTTAAAAAAATGTCTATGTGAGGCCTATTACCAAGAGGCAGTTGAGCACTCCCTTTGCCAACGCCTGGCTATTATCACCCAAAGAGTTTCAGTACTGTCAATTGCTATGTGGTGTGGATTCTGCCCCTGGCCATCTTCTTTCATCACACCCTCCAACTGATCTGCTTTGACAAGGAAATCCCCAGTTAATCCTCTGTCATCCTACTCTTTTCAGCTGCTTTTAAAATGTCCCTGTTTCTCTCTCCTCCTCCCACTTTTCCCCTTTGTCCTCATTATATTTCAGTTGATGCAAACTGAGTTCAAGGTGCATAGGTTTCTAGTCAATTAATATAACTGAGGAAAAAGAGAGAAAGTGTGGAACTTTGCTTTTCTCAGGCCTCCTTCCCACTACCTTTTAAATTGGACCGTGAATCGGTTTGAACTGGTTCAAATGACCCTGGTTCCCACATAATCCAAAGTGATTCCAGAGGAGGAAGGATGCTCTAGACCTATTTAACCTGCATCTTTTTGATGCTGATTTTTTTCCACTTTGTTTTGGATAAATAAATTCCATGCAAGTGTGAACTACAAGCGGATCAGAATCAATTCAAATTTCCTCTTCAGCCAGGCTGGAACTGAATCATTTTGAATCAATTCATTGGTTCACAATGGAATTGTGGAATTCCACAATGGAACCACAAATAGATTATTTTGGAGGGAAAAAACGTGATTGGGACATTTGTAGTGGGAACCACACTCCGCTGTTGAATTGATCCATCGATTCGGATTGCACACTGATTTATCTGTAAGTGGGAATGAGGACCCAGTAGGTTCTGGCAAAAACAAACTACTGCGACCTCGCCTAATTTATGCATTCTTACTCATTAATACCTTTTGCCATCTGAACCATGCTCTGTTACATAGCCACATGTATCACAGTTTTCATCTGTGAAATGTTGGAGCGCATATTTCAATACCTCATGGAGTTCTTCCAGTAGTTCTTAGATTTGGGTAACTTAGATTACCCAAAGCCTATGGGGAGAAATTGAGAAGCAGTTCTCATGAGGCTTCAATCTACAGATACAAAAGATACAAAAGCGAACATGCAAATGTCTCTTAATCTTTCCCAAAGATTATATTAAATATTTGGGCCCAGAAACAAAATAACCATGCCAATTCAAAGGGGAAATAATAATTAGATAAACTTTTGAAAAGTTTTCAGCAATAACATTGGGTATTCCCCTTGGCTGATTGGCTGTTTCCCTATCAGGTAAAAAGCAAAGTGATCCTATAGATGTCCACCCCCTTCATATGTTTAGAATTCATTCTTCCTTCCAGGCTGTGTTTACATATTATATACGTTTAATTTCCAAGGTTCCTGTAATTGTGAAGACACTATATAAACTGCTAGTACAGTTTGCAACAAGCATTTCAGTGGGCCACAAAGGCTTATAGAGCTACTTCTGTTTTATTGTGTTCTGATCATGTCTTTGCAGTAATGCTGGCATGTGATGTTGGCTGAGAACATCTCTCTTTCTCTCTCATGTGATGCCAGATAGGAAATGGAGTTGCCAGGTCTCAGGATGCCAGGTAAAATCACAGGAAATTGTTGTACTTTGCTGGGTCCCAGGCCATATGGCAAACGTAGGGCAAGCAACACTAGAAGAGGAGAAAAATGGGTCTTGTAGGTGAGATGGCAATACCCATCTTCACCCATTCCTAGCTAACTTCAGGGTTCTCTGGCTCACTGTAAAGGTATTTGGATAGGAGTTGGGTTGTGCAACACCAGTACACCAAAAAGCCAAAAGCATGGAAAGAGATGGCAGGTACATGCACTTGGGTCCAGCTTGTCATTTGGGACAAAGCAGGGAGTGGAGCATCAGCATTGTGACTCATTAACTTTTTTGTTGTCCCGACCCTGGCAACGGCAGCTGCACAGGGCCTGGGAAAAACCTCTCTGGCAGTGAGCCTTCTACAATCAGCAGCAACAGCAGCAGCAACATAAGGCCAGGAAAAAACCATTGTAATGTGTCTTGTGTACCATAGATAAGGCATGTGGGGAGATAAACCTGGGTGAGCAACAATGGCAGCAACAATGGTGGCTACATGACACTTGTCATTGATTGACTTTCCCTGCTCCCTAAAATAATTTCTGCCTCCCCAGTCCCCCCACCAATAATTGGACACATTTAACCAAATAACTGCATTTTAACCAAAAGCTGGGTAACCATTTACCAAGACTGCCCAGACACCAGTTTCCTTGGAAAGTTGACCAAGATCCTACCAATGCTTGCCTGCTGCACTGTAACATAACAAATACCCACCCTGTCATATCGCAAGGGCCTGACCTTTGGTATCAAATCTGGCCTGAAATCTCAGGGAAGGAGGTCAACTGATCTGGCAGGCCTAAACACAAGGATGAATGGTATATGCTCAGGGCTAGTTAGGACTCGGGGGGCCATTGAACCTGTTTGTTCTAAGATCCCACAAAGTGAGAGTCTGTCACTGACACCTGCCATATGGCTCACCAGAATCCTCCATATGAATTGGTCCTTATGGTAGGCAGGGAGAAGGCTTCCCACGTCATATCTGACCCAGGCTCCATAAACTCCCTGGGCAGTGTGTTTTCTACAACTCAGACATTCAATGTACAAACTGTTTTGGTCTTGACATTAGAGATGACAACAGTGGGCAAGGATAGCTGCCAATTAATGTTCAAGCTAACTGACCACAAGGCATTAATTCTTAATAGACATTAATAGTTTTGAAAACTATTTCTGTTCTGGATGGTGAACTGCCTTCAACATTTTTCAATGAGATAAAGTAGAACTTTTAAAAAAAGAAAAAAAAGAAAAATACAAATGGGCAAATAAGTAAATGTGGTGGGGTGGAAGTGGTCAGGATGGGAGCCCACTTACTATAAGATTCTTAGCTCTATTTCTGGGGTGTTTCTGACTTCCTGTCATTCTGATTTGATCCTTAGTTTTTTCACATGTATAAAATCCACTTGTACAAATAATTCTGAGGTTATAGTAAGGCTTGGGAAAGTAAGGATTTATGAATATAAATCATAAATCAGAATATGCCAGCTAGCACAGCCATGGGGACTTATTGTCCCAAATCGTAACTTTCCCAAGCCTTACTATAACCTCAGAATTATATGTATTCTGGGGGAAGTGCACCAGAAGCTTTAGTAGTTGAAAAAAAAAAGTGGGAAAATTAGGTAGTCTTCATATTCACAGGGTTGGAATTAATGTTTGCAGGGCTGCAGCATCATACATGAGGAAGAAATTTAGGGATTCTCAAAAGTTTGAGGAGATTTTGCACCCTTTAGCTTGGCCTAATAAAGTACTATGTTGTTATGAATCCTGACTGCTTAGTTCCTAACATTATTAGGAAATTTATTATTAAATTTATTTGATAAATTTATTTGAAATGCTTGTTCATTACCTATCAGCCAGCCAGGGACCCCGAGATGATGAACAATCAATAATACACTAAAAACACTAAATACGTAAGCCCAAACTTTTAAAAACAGGTTAAAACAGCCTTTTTAAAAAAGTTTAATGATATTTACAGCCACAATGGCCACCCTTGGTTTGGAGTACTAAATGTCATATGAAATAATATACTTGTAGCTGCCTGCCAAAAGCAATAAAAGGTTGGATCCAGCCTGACTTCCATTGACTTCCCCAGATAGAGCGCTACTATAGAGAAAGCTAGTGACCTAACTTGTTTGGGTGAAGGGACACACAATAGGGCCAACACTAATGATCTAAAAGCTTGAGTAGGTTCATATGGGAAGGGCAGTTTTTCTGAGCCCCTCATGCTGTTTAGCCCTTTTAATAATAATAATAAGATTTATTTCTATACCGCCCTTCCATAGATCAGGGCGGTGTACAACACATAAAAAACATTAAAACATTAAAAACAAGCCAATTACAATAAAACAATAAAAACAATAAAAACAATATTCCCATTACAGTACAAGTGCAAGTGCGGCAGGAAAACAGTAGGCGGCTTACTACAGGGTAATAATAAAAAATCCATTCAACAATATGCCTGCTTAAATAAATAGGTCTTTAGATCCTTCTTATATTGAACAAGGGAGGGGGACAAGCGGAGCTCGGTAGGTAGAGAGTTCCAGAGACAGGGGGCAGAGATGGAATATGCCCTCTTCGTCGTGCTCACTAGTCTAGTCTCCGGAACTCTCAATAACCGCTGTCCAGAAGATCTTAGTGTGCGGGGCGGATTATATGGGGAGAGACGGTCCTTCAGGTACTCTGGGCCCAGGCCATATAGGGCTTTATAGGTAATAACCAGCACTTTGTACTGAGCCCGGAAGCGAATCGGCAGCCAATGAAGATCCTTCAGGATTGGTGTTATATGGGCGGCCCTGGGAGCACCAGTGACCACCCGCGCTGCTTTTAAAGATGAAAACCAGTAGCTTGAACTGAGTTTGAAAGCAAATTGAAAACCAATGTAGTTTGTCTAAGATGGTATTATATGATCTGTAGGTTCCACTAACTGTTGCTTCCAAACACTTTTCAAAAGGAGATCAAAACAGAGAGGTCACTGCAACTGTCTAATTGTGAGGCACTGAAGGTATAAACCACTGTAGCCAGATCTGCCCTCCCTATGCTCAGCAAAAGCGCTCTTAGCCACAGCCAGCTACCTGGTCTTCCAGGGCCAATGCTGGGTTCAAGAGCCCCCTCCAAGGTCTTTCAGAAGGAATGCAATCCCATCCAGAACAGGTTGTAATCCCAACCCTATGTTAACTTTCCAACTGACAACCTCTTTTTGAGGTGGACCACATAAAGAAACATTTACAATCCCTATCACCCAACTGGCCAGCCTTCTGTTGGAAGTTCTAATAATCTAGGATGGACATGGCTTTACAGAGAAGTAGTTGACTTTACATCTTCAAGCAAGAGGTCTCCATCAACATGTTTAACAAACTGAAACTCAGCCATGAAAACTAGACAAGTGTGCATTTCAGTTACCTCCCCTGAGCAAAACCACAAGAGTGTGGTCTGACACAGGTGTAAGGGCAGATATTAATTGAGACATTCTTATGTTTGACACAAAAGCCATGAAGTCCTAAGCTGGTCCCAAGTGACATTAATGACTTGAATGTGGTATATAGTGATGCATAGCAACATGCCCCTAGAGAGGTGAGTGGGAAGTGTTGCAAGCCAAAGCATGTTGCATTTCCTCTTGTTTTAACAGAGTTTCTCAGCACAGAGACTGATCTATGGCCTTATAAGTAAATCAAAGGAGTGCCACACTTGGAGATAGCCTGGAGGAAGCAAACAGTTCCACAAACAGTAAGGGGCCAACGGAAGAAGCAGAATATCTGGCAAGTAAGGAGCTGCACTGCCTCAGGCACTGTCAGAAGGGGTTAATGAAAGAGAGGGTGCGGAGCTTGTTATCTGAGCACATAAAGTGTTAGTAGGGACGAAGAAGAATGTGTAAAATGTCTACAACAACTGATCACTAAGCTGCCACAATGGTTGGCCAGACCCAGGTGAGGCGATATCAGGAGGTTGTCAGTCATTGGCCCTCAATGAAAAGGGGAGTGAATCTGAGAAAAGAACTGTTGACTCATTCCTTGTATCCCCAGCAGGTTCTTACGCAATAGGATTAAGAGATAGGTGTGTAGCCTGTACCAGTGCCAGGCAGGTAAATGAATGAAGGAGACAGCGACAGGGATAGGGATGTATAAAACGTTTCCATGAGAAAATGAGAAGGGGAAAGAAAACTAGGTGAGTAAGTCAGCAGTATGCAAAAGTGACCCGAAACTTCTAGGTTTATTTCCATAATCACTCATGGAATCAAGAGAGTTGATCAAGAATCAACTTGTTTACTCTTCCATCTTCCATACTCATGTAAGAAGTAAAAGGACATGTAAGCGGGAGGAAATGGGTTCTCCCTTATTTCTCCATTAAATGTCATGGTCCCACTTCCCTCCTGGTATTGGAGCCAGGGTGGGAAAAAAAGCCTCAAGGGCAGCAGGAACAGATCCCTACAACTCGACATTCACCCCACCTGTTGCTTCATATGTGAGCAGGGTGGACAAATGATTCAACCACTATAGGTACTTCATGTGGGGGCTCTCCAGACCAACCTTATAGGCCAGCCTATGACACAGGCCCTAACTCTGCCTCCAGGGTGCCATGATGGCATGCTCCACTCCAGACTGCATGCACCATCATGATGCACTTCTGGCACTGCGTCCAGATGACACAGCCCCGAAGGGGTGCCATACAGCCGTGGTGCCCTCCAAAGGCTGGATTGGGGCTGTGGAATGAGGTTTCAGCAGCCCCGATTTGGCCAGGAAAGGGGCGGCCTGTATAGCCACTTAGTCACATTAGTTTTTATCTTATTGTGTGCCCTCACTGTATGAAACACAAGGAGCCTTACATATTCTGTGCCATGAGCTTCTGTGAGGGTGCTTTCTTTCTTTAGCAGTGAAATAAACTGTATCCCAGCATGGGAATGTGGACTGCATCAAAGTCCAAAAGAACCTTTTTCATCCCTTAGAAGAACTGAGCTTGAATATTTTTTAAACACTGCAATCGGTTAATGATTAAAATATCCACTATAACATCCTATTCAAGATTTGTCCTACATAAGCATGCCAAGTGAATATATATTAGAAAGATCCAGTTGATTGTTGAAGGAGTGGTAAATATCTCCCAACTTTATTAACAATGTTTCTTGGTGTACCAGAAAGTTCACCTTAATAGATGGGATGGAGGTGTCACTGGAGATTATTGCACTGTTCTTAAACTGGAACAGAAACAAGATATTAACTGTAATGGCACAATCCTACTGCATAACCTCATGGCTGGGCAGTAGCTATCATGTAGCCAATCTGGACTTCTGCTGCTACTATTAATGAACAGGAAAATCCTGTGAATAGCTGTTAATTACGCTGTTTAGCCATTATTTAGGTACCTGTGATAGTTCATTCCCAGTAATTCAGAGATTAATGATCCCACATGGTGTGAGTTGGTGTTACTCCCTTTTCTCCTGCTGCCTGTCCCTGAACATCCAGGCATTCTACTTCCAGTGGTGAGAAGAGAAGGAAGTATTGGCTCTTTTCTCATAACAGGCTTCTCCATGCCACCATTCCAGTCGGCCACAGAAAGAATTACTCCTTATTCATAAGCGGGCAGTCATTCCTTCTTTGGCAGAAGGAAGAGGGAAGAAGCAGGGAGGGCAAGAAGATGGGATTAAGGGGGAATGAGGAAAAGAGAGCAAATACCTTTGATGATGCAAAAAGGCCTGTCGTGCTATTGAAGAGAAATGTAATATTAAAAGTTAATAGTATGCAGATTTAACAACATGCTGCATTTTCAACAGTGGCCAAAATCCTGTTAGTGACATGCGTGCACGTACAGTAAATATGATGTATGTATCTGGATCAAGGACAAGATGGTATTGTGTAGCCCTTACTATAAATCGCTACACACACACAGAGGTCAAGCACTGGGAGAGGATGCTGTGCTTACAGGTGGAGAGTGTAGTAGGCAAAGAGGCATTCAACTGGTGTAACTCCAGTGGGAAATGATAGGAGAGTGGATTCCTCCTAGGCACTTCCATTTCCTTCTTGCTCTGAGATAAGACATTTATTCATTGTTTCTTCATCTTCATCCCTCCTCCCCTCCCCTTTCGACTGGTAAACATCCTCCGCCCCTGTTGGGGTCGATAGTTGTGGGGACAGTGGAAGATCCTTTACACTATCTCAAAAAATGTCTGAGGTGGTTCTGATACAGAACCACATTGGCGGAGCATTATGCTCTGTCTGCTTCTTGTAGGGTCTCAGCCCGGACACGTTTATTTCTGGCTTAAGCACAATGGTGAAATGTAACGCAAAAAAGAAAGTTTTTTAAAATCTTCGTAGTTAATGGGTTCCAAACATGAAATACCCCCCCCATGCACTGTGCACTCAGTATGCATGTCAGGGACATTTTTCCTTTGCTTTTAAAAAAAGCCTATCTGTCCTATGTTGATATTAGTTTAAAGTATATATTTAAAATAATACCTTCCTACATATCATCTATTAAAATTCAGACCTCATATACTGTTAGTCTACACTGTAGATGAAGTTTATGCACATGTGTAGAGACACCCCCCCCCCCCGAATATTCTTCAAATGTGTTAACATTGGGAATTCTCCATAGCTCTTAAATATTAGAGATGTTCAGTGGGCAAAAGAAAAGATATCTTTTCCCCTATATTCCATTCAAATAAATGAATATGTAATTCATATGAGTATGAATTACAAACAGCCCTTCCCTGCCACATTGTTGCCTGTTATTCCCATAGAATGACAACTGAGCTTTTGTGTGGATTCCATTGGTTTGGCTGACATAGGCATAATAAGGCTTATTAAACAGAAGAAGTTTTACTTCTGAGTAACCAAACTGCAAAGTAACTGCAAAGGTCATATTTGAACAGAGAAATTTGCAAATGGACTATGGTAGAATGATAGCGTAACCACAGTTCTCATGTAGAAAGCAGTGTTCAGAACACCTAGAGAACAAGTCTTAAAAGACAGATACTTTATTTATTTAAAACCACTTTAAAGTAAAAAGTATGAAAAAGTACATAGCACTGGTAAAATCGCTTTGGTTAAAAACAAGTGAATTAGGGAGATGGGGGGAGAAACATTCTGCAAGGCGAGATATGTACATTTTTATGGAGAGTTTTGTAACATCCAACAGTAACATCTGAATAACATGCTATGTAAATGAATTTCTCTCTAGGAAAATGCAATGTGACATAGGCATCTTTGGTAGCTTGAGGTGATGTGATGAAAAACCAAAACTTTGAGAAGATCTTTACATAGTCATATTGATCATGTCTTCTGCACACACAAATTATTATGCAGAAGTCAGCATTCAGCAGCCACACAGTCAAATCTACCCTCTTGGGTGGTATCATTTAAATCCCTCTCCAAATGTTACAAGGAGGTAAGAGGAATCTGGGTGGGATTCATGGTTACAGCTACGGGATTTGTCCAAAGTCCATTTTGGGGATAAGAGGGAAATAGCCCTCCAACTCTGTCATCAGGCTAACCTTTGAAGAAAACTGTTTGTTGACCAGCTGTATTTGGACGGCTATCTATAATGGATTACCTGTGTACTGTCTGATATGGAGCTGTACCACTAGTAACTCAAGGAACTTTTGTCAGCATCATTACATTTCTATTTGCACTTTTTATCCTGTATCATTGAAATGAAAAAGTTGCAAAGAGAGAGCCACGTCTCCGAACAGTATTCTTCAGCCACCTTTCTCTGATCCACATAATCGGCATCATCCACACAATCGCTAGATGTCTCCTCTGGCTGGTGTCCAGCTGCAACAGGAGTTGCTGGTGCCAAAGAGGTCTCCCTTCCATGGTGAATGGGCTTCTCTTGTTTGGGTTTTTGTGATGCTTGGTTTACTAGCCGAAGGTGAGCAGATGGAGGACCTTTACTACAAATTCTAGATTTTAGGATACCCTTTGGGTCCTCACAGATGTTCTTCTTCTTCTTTAGAGACCTTGTGATTTGCTTCCAAAAATTCTTTCTGTTTTCTGCATATGATGGACAGGTGGAAGGGTTGCCGGAAAATTCACAAGAGAAGGTGCTTTCCTCTTTTCTGCAATCAATTTTTAAGGTAGCCATTTCAGCTTCATTTACTGTCCATGTGCACGTAGCTTTCTCCTTGGTGGTAAACTTGCCTTTAAGAGAACCTTTCTGCCCTCGTGTTTTTTGACCTCTTCCATTTTGGTTATCTGGTCCACTTTTTTCACCGTCCAGCCTTTCTTTTTTTCTCCCCTTCTGTCTTTCACAGTTGGCTTGCAGCAACTGAGAAAACATAATAAGGGCACAGAGAAGAGCAAAACGTCCGAGTTTCATGTTTTCTTGAAGCCTGTTTTGGAAATGTAAAAATAACTGGTAAAAACCAACTCCATTTTGTTTAGACATATTGAGATCAGCATAATTTGTCACGAGGTACAAAGAAAGATCTTAAAACTGATTATGAATTTCTCACTTAGGGAAGGACTGAATAGTGGACTTCTGTAAGGGAAACAGATAATTCAAGCAGAATTGTGAGGTGAGATGGAACACCTCTTTTTCACTGTGGTAAGAATAATGGTACTGGGGACACTAAAATAGTACTGGGAGACTGGGAAACCCTCTGGACCCAGTTTTAGGTTCATGAGAAGCAAGGGGAGGATATTTATTTATTTATTTATTTATTTATTTATTTCCTGAGCCACTTTTCTCCACTTTTCTCCAAGAAGGGGAACCAAGGCAGCTCACATAATTTTTTTTTAAAAAAACAATTAAAATCATCTAGCTAAAAATAGTATAAAATGACATACAACATACAAAAGTTCCAAACATAACTAGACCACACATCCCATATACAAGCCCCCCTGACATGATTATATATTAAAAACCTGCTTGAATAAAAGTTTTTGCCTGCCATTGAAAGGAAATCAGTGAGAGGGCCAGCCTAGCCTCCCATGGAAGGGCGTTCCAGAAGGGAATCCATTGCACTAATCCATGGCTAGCAGGGCAACATTAGAGTTATCCTATAGTGATGTATTTCAAATACAGATTTTTAGAAATTCACAAGACAGAGTTTGTTTATGTCTTATGCATTTCATACCTCAGTGCCTTGAGTCTTTAAACAATGTCAACAGCAAAAGAATGTTATGTTTTAGTCTTTGAGATTCTAGATGGAACAAAAATGTGGCTGTTTGAAGAGCTCTTTAAATACTTTAATTCTCATGAAGATGACATCAATTTCTAATCTGCTCCCAGAACTGACACACATCTAGATCCATATCTGATAAGGATGTAAATTAAGAATCATTTCCTCACCCCCTGCTAACAAATCAACAGCACGTATGAGAGATTAGATGGAGTGATGCTTCAGATTACAGATTCTCTTTGGGTGGAACATCACTTGCCATTAAAATCATGTAAAGTGTGTTTGAATGAAAATGCCCCTTTGTTTCACATCCAGATGCCACCATTCTTTCTTGTTATCCATTTTCTTTCATTTCTAATGAGACCTACGTCATTGAAGCGTCAGCTAAAGAATTCCAAAAAAATGAGAAGTAAAACAGTTCCACGTTTAAATGGCTGCCTGAAAATTATTTTAAATAAAAATAAAGAAATGCTGCCCTGAAGCAAAGAGTTAAGTCAATGTTGATGTCATCATCATCATCATCCGAGGCACCACATTTTCTCTAGGATGATAGATTGTTATGCGCAGCTTTATGAGAACGCCCACATTTTAATCCCTGCATGGCTATGAAACTCACTGTCTAAATTACTTAATGAACTACTTGATGGGATTGCTGTGAGATTAAAATAACACAGGAAAGGCGGGAGGAGATACAACTCAATCTGTACAGCAGATATGATGCTATAGCACAGAAAGACTCTTTAAAAATCTCTTTCTCTTGCCATTTAAAGTGGAAAGACTGTCCTGATAAAAGCTGCAGAGCTCAGGATGGTAACTGTCTGGCTCCATCCTGTCATCTGGACTCACAAAGACAGATAGATGTGCTGGACCAGCATCTCTTTGGTCGGTACAAAGTACGGCTCCTACTCCCTTTGCAGAACTCTCTCCTTCACTAGAACTATTTGCTTGATGAGAACTATCTGCAGTTTTCAACTATTTTGTACTCATTTAAAAAAGAAAATGGCATTCATGTTCAAAGATTGAAGCAATTTTAGGAACTATCATGTCCAGCTGAGGTCATATACATTGGTTCTGCTTATCAAACTATGCCTCCTTCCTGTCAGTGAATCATCGAATTATACTTCAAATTCCTCTTTATTAAAATGTGAGGGCCCTTCTAGTATTTAGTTACATACAGAAATGTCCAGCTACTTGCTTGACTCTCTTCAACACAGACCTATGAACACATCAAAAAGCTGCAAATACTTGTAGTTCAGTCACATGCACGCTGACTTAAGAGTAAGACTCAGAGGCATGCATGTGGCTGAGCTACAAGTAGGTTAAAGACAAAGATAAATGAACATGTCCCTTTGTTTGAAAAGTGAAGGTGCACATTTGAAATTTCCTCCCTGTCCATAATGGGTATCATAAACCTGAACCTGTTTGATGTGCCAGGAAAGATTCAGATAAGGTTACAGCATCGCTGGTTACAGCTAAGAATGTCGCACCTAGCAATTATTACAGGATCTGGAAGTGCAGTTAGTGTAGAATGTCGAAAGATGTCACATCTTGACACACTTTCATCATTACTGCTCTCATGCCGCTTCCATCCAGCAGCTGCTTTTCAAATGAGTTAGTGAAAGCATTCTTTCTAGCAAAAAGCCAAGGTCTGCTCATTTGCAAGACGCCCTCAGTCAAATCAAAAATAGAGACTGTGAGTGTCTTTCTCCTTCCCAACACTTTGTAAATAGCTAAATATGAAAACCTGACACCTCAACCCTCAGTCCGCAGATTTCAAGAGCAAAGAATTGAATAATCTGTACACAGTTAGACTGTGTAAGCCTGCAGCTTTATTTCAATCTATTTGGGATTAAGCCGCATTGAACTCAACAGGATTACTTCTGAGCAATATACTGGGCTCCCTGTGTCCTCTGTAATCCTTACATTTGTTAACTGCTGTACACAGACCTGCTATCATGGCATGGTACTAACAGCTTTAATAGCTAAGGCCAAAGTTCACATTACATACAGTTGCATATTTCTTTTGCTTGATAATTTCTGATAAGCAGTCAAAGAGACTGGAGTCAAGAGCAGAAAAAGCAGCCTTCGATGCTTGGCATTGGTCTGCTCCCTGCCATTTGTCCACTCAAAATCATCCTATACAAGTTGCTAGGGGAAAACTACTGTACCTATTCAGCTGTGTAAAGACAGCCCCCTGAGCAAGGAGAAGTTTAATGGGAAAGAGGTGAAAAGAAAAGGGCAAATCAGTCCCTGACCTGTACCATTACAATGTCTAAGGCTGCTTTTCAGTTAAAAATATTGGCAGAAAAAAGCACATACTTCAAGTAATGTGCAGTTTGGCCATCAGCAGGCATGCAGGAAATCTCTCTTCTCAGCACTGAAACAATACTTCTCTACTGAAGATATAAATTGCAAGACAGTTACAACACATACCTCTTGCTGGCTTTTTGGGTCTATCCAAATATAAAATTCAAGGTGACTTCTGTCTCTTTCAAAGTACCGAAACTTTGTGCTTATTTATATGGTCAGAGACACACCTACATGCCTTCAGAAGGGTATTACTCCACAGTAGCATGCTTCCGTGCCTTATTTGCTAACCAAGACACACCTTCTGGGAATATGCCAGCTCTGGTTTGCGATAGTTATTTTTTTAAAACACACACACACACACACACATAGTAACAACAGTAGATGAATGTTAGGAAAAAAAAGGAAGAGTCGTGTCAACTCCTTTCCCTTTCTTGCCAGACACCGCCTTGATAAATCAGAACAGGGAGGGGCTGGTAAATGAACACTAAAGACATGAATGAATGGGAAAGAAGAGATAGTGTGTATTTGGTTGAGAAGCTAAATATTAGTCATCATTTATTTCCTACAGGAAAATGTAAAAGCCCCATTTACTACTGTACTGTTTTTGAAGAAGATAGTCCTTCTCTCTAACCAGCCCACTGGTAGGCTAGCAACACTGGACAGAAACAACAGCTTTAAAAGAGACTTAGCACACTCATGCTGTGATACAATCATTCATTCAATAGATACAAGAAAAACAGATAGTTTCAACCAGTTCAACTGGAAATGAACAGTAGTACTAAGATAATTAGTTTGTCTTGCTTTATGCTTTGGCTGGGATGGAAAGGAAAGATCACTGGCTTTCTGCATGTTCTCTTTCCATTCCAACACCGTCCCTCATGTTTCTCCTGTCTCTCGAACATCCCTTCTCTCTGCTAAACAGAAATTGTAAGATCATCGAGACAGGAGGCAGTCTTTTTGTTATAGCCCTGTGTGAAGTGCTATGTATATTGACACTATACCAATCACAATATCAATAGATCATTATATTAGTCACTGGCAAAGATGCAGGTTTTAATGTATAAAGAGGGGGAGGGTTTTTATTGGGGATGTTTTATTTACCTTCAAATTTTTTGGTTGTTTGAAAAATTATTTTAATGTGATATATGGCTGTGATTTTAATTGTTTTTAACTTTTATTGTAAACACTTTTTTATTTCTGGAAGCTGCCTTGGGTCCCACTTTGGGAGAAAGGTGGCATATACATGAAATTAAACAAACAGAATAAATAAATCATTGAACAGGCTGTTGTGTGTTGCATTCAAAATGGGTTTGTTCATGATGCTTCTTTGATTCCTTCCCCTAATTCCTCGGGGATGACCCAAGTGCTCCCACTGGCCAAGGCAGAAAGTGACCCTCCCATCACACTGGTATCAATGGTACAACCCCTCCAGAGAAGAAGAGGAGGAAGGCACTGGCCACTGGGCTTCCAAGAATGCAGATATGACTGTTTTCTTCCCTACCCTAGAGGGAGGAAGAGGAGATGTGGCCCAAACTCCTGCCTGTGAATTCCTCTGCCCACCAAAATGGTCAGGATGCGTTGACATCCCTGTGATCCCACTCATTTGCCAAACCAACAGGAATAATAATAATAATAATAATAATAATAATAATAATTTATATCCCGCTTTTCTGCCAAGGCTATGAGAGCGGCTTACAATTTGTTAATTAGATATTTCCCTGCCCTCAGACTTCCAATCTAAAAAGACACGACACAAAAGGAGAAGGGAATGTTGGTGGAGAAGGGGTAAAGTCTAGCAGATCTCTCCCTCGGAGGCCTGGACCAAAGCAGATGGACTGGAGGGAGGGCCCTTCTTTTCAGGCAAGGCCTGTTGGAGCTGGCCTGCCTTCCTCTCTCTCAAGATGGTGGATGGAGGGAGGGCTCTTCTTCCTTTCAGGCAAGGCCTGTTGGAGTTGGCTTGCCCTTCTCTCCCTCAAGATGGTGGATGGAGGGAGGGCTCTTCTTCCCTTTTGGCAAGGCCTGTTGGAACTGGTTTGCCTTCCTCTCTCTCAAGATGGTGGATGGAAGGAGGTTTCTTCTTCCCTTCAGCAAGGCCTGTTGGAGCTGGCTTGCCTTTCTCTCCCTCAAGATGATGGAGGGAGGGCTCTTCTTCCTTTCAGGCAAGGCCTTTTGGAGCTGGCCTCCCCTTCTCTGCCTCAAGATGGTGGATGGAGGGAGGGCTCTTCTTCAAGGCCTGTTGGAGCTGGCTTGCCTTTCTCTTCCTCAAGATGGTGGATGGAGGGAGGGCTCTTCTTCCCTTCTGGCAAGACCTGTTGGAGCTGGCTTGCCTTTCTCTCCCGACCTATCTTGGTGATGACTATGACAGTAAAAAAAAAGAAGAAGAAGTAGAAGGTAAATTCATTAACAACTCAAGCCCTGCTGCCATTAGTTCTCCCAGTACATAGCTGGCTGATCTCTGGCTGTTGTTGCCTACCCCACAACTTCCTTCTTGCGGGGTTTGCTGTCCTCCACACCCAGCTGCCTGAGGCAGCTGCCACAATTAAGATCACAGCAAAGTTTAGTGCTACTGTTGTCACCCAAAACAGCCATCTTGGATCCAAAATCTAACAGGAATTTAATTCAATGAACTTTTAACACGTAAGAGCAACCATCAGCGCTAACCTGACTAATGCTGCAAGTCTTTCATATTTAAATTGTTACGAAATACATAAGCTGAAACTGCCAGGTTTTTCTCAGTTTCCAAATGTATTGGATGGAAACCTGATGAACCCTGATTATCTTGAGAGGAACACCATGGTCCTGGACTTATTAGACAACCACCACCCAAACAGATATCTGAGCCAGGCAGCAGGGGTGCTGAGAAAAAGACATCACCACCCCTGTGTTCTTGCTTACTCATCAAAGGAGTCCAGCAGTGGTGTTCTCTGTCAATAAATAACAGCAACAGAAAAGGAAAGCCACTGCTGCCAAAATAGGAGACTACCAGCTCTGGCCTACTAAAGCTGCCATGCCCAAAGCCCATCCAACACACACTCAGCCACCAGTACTGAAAGTGAACCCAGAGGTCTGAGCAAGCCTTAAATCCTTGTTCAGATAAGGGTTCACTGGATGGCCTTGAGCAATTCACTATAATTCACGCTATTTAATTATCTTATGCTTTTATTCTGAGGAAGAAATGGAGAAACCCCACCCTGATCCTGATCCTAATCCTCCAATAGTCATGGATCAGTCAGGACTGCCAGAGCCAGTGGCATCACTAAGGTTGGCGTAACTCATGGTGTCAACCCCCTTCATTGACCTCTTTCCATACCACACAATACACAGAATCGCAGCACCCCCAAAAGTCTCTCTCTCTCATTCTCTCTTTCTCTTTCATATATAGACACAGATTCCCCCACTACCCAATTTTAGATTTCCCTCCCACCTAGAATTTCCCTGTAATATAACTGCAGACCTCTGGATAGGGACATTATTCAACTGAATACTTCTCAGTTCTGTGGGCACAAGCCCACTTGTGAAGATGCAAGGCCCCCAATAGGATTCTGACCTATATTTATCGTCAATTACATCATATGTGTGCATGTACAAACACACCCACATACACATGATGTATTGCATTTACCCCCTTATTTCAGGCCCTCCTAAACTCAGTGCATAGATTTCTTTGCTTAAAATAGTAGTTTTCTCTGTTCTTTCTCATATTGGTTGGCCACAGCCTTTCAACTACACTCCAGTATTGCTCAGTCATACATCCTGGGTTTGAATCTGTGAAATGTTGGAGGGTATGCTGTTCACTTTGGGGGGAATGGTGGATTCATACAGGATAAGAGCCCCATTCAGTTGAGTTCGGAGATCCTATTCTTGTTTGCCAACATCTCTGGAGCCTTTGTGATTGGATACCTGCCCAACCCAATGTTGTAAATTATTTTCCAGAAATTGGATCCCCCACTTAGGTGAGGCAGGACAAAGTGTATCTAGTTAAGAGTTAAATTTATACTGAGGAGTCAAAATTAGCCTGAGGAAACCAAGTACTAGTTCACAGATTTTAGCTGTATGACTAAGATGCTTTAGATATTTAAGGTATAATTTAATAGTCAAGAGTGAAAATGCTGGCATCCTACAGCTATGTCTGGCAGCCACTGCTTTTATAATGAAACTTTGTCCATCTTTTCCAGGCACTGTCCAGATGTCATTCTCAGCCACCATGTTTCAGAAATCTTCTCCTGTTTTGATGAAGGAACTAAGGAACTCCATTTGTGCTCTCATCTTTCCCTGCCACCCAAGTTGATCCACATTACCTTCACTATTATTTTATCTATTCAAAATGTCTCACAAGCCTGTTTTATTCCAAAGATGATTTGAATTCCTGCATAACCTCTGGCATAGGAATCTACCTTCTAGGGTGTGCCCCGAGATGTACATAATTAAACTTTCAAAGTCTCTATTTCCTTGTAAACTGCTGTCTGGAATGAGTGGCTCATGCAAATGTTTGTTCCTATTAAAAACGCCAGTTAAAATTATATGAAACCACAAATTTCTTTCCTAATAACTGTTATTATTTAGTGAATGTTTTTCATCTAACATCTTGAGATGAAACAGATTATTTACAGTTGTTGGATGACTGGTATATATAAATCTAATGTGTGGGCATTATAAATGGGTATACCTTTTAATTATGTACCAGAACAATCTGTTTGTGTTTAAATACTGGCAAGTCTTCTGCCAGATTAATTATGAAAGAGATGAGAGTACAGAAAATGCCAAATACATTCACAGAAAATCTTGGTCTTCCTAACAATGTGATGGATGACAGTCCCTTGGCTTCTCTTACAAAGTTATGAATGCCATGTCGGCTTCTAAAAGCAATGCCTGGTATGGAAATCCCTGAAATTCTGGCATAGTTGGACTGCCATTTGATAAACAAGTCAAGGCAGGATGTTCATTTAATTTTCTACCACTTGATCAAAATTTAGAACTGGTGAAATAAATTGGCTTGAGGGCCACACAGGCAGAAATTTTGTTTTCCAGACTGGCAAAAGACAAATTGCTGCATCAGCAGCAAGGTGGCAGTAAAACAATCCTATCTTTATTGTCTCCAGCCATCAGGTCAGACAATCTGGGAATGACAGGAGGTTTTTGCAAGTTAATTTCATTTCGTTGCAGGTAATATCACCTTAATAGCATAGGAAAAAATAAGAGGGAGCAAAAAAGACAAAATTGGTTGAATAATGGAACTCAAAATGAAATGATAAATCTCTCAAGATAGAACAAATGAAGAAGTGAAGAAGGAAGAAGAGGAGTAGGAGGAACCTCCACAACTACCACTACCCTAACACATCTGGAAGGCACCAGAGTGTGGGATGCTCATATAGAGATGCATATATCATATATACCATTAGATTCCATTCAATTTAATTCAGTTCTTCAAACTGAAAGCTAGGGTACCCAATATAGCCTCCGGTATTACTCTGAAATATTTTGCTGCCTGAAATAGACTGGCCACTGTAATACACCTTCCTCTGCTGGGTCAACACCTTTGGAAGCCTCTCATCACTGCGTATTCACAGATCATTTCCTACCTTCCTCTATTTGCCAATTTTTTGTTGCTCAAAGCAGCCTGCTTTACCAGGCTAATTGGTAGAGACTGTCCTGGAACTGTATCTTTTTGTCTGAATTGTGGTTAACTTTCCCTCCCAGTTCTTATATACAGTCCAGCCACTTCTCTTCCAAATTAAAATTCATGCCAAAAAGTTCATTTACAACTCTGGTGGCCCTTGGAAAAGTGTGCTCCCTTATTCAAAATTAGTTTCCCACCAGGGAATTAGGGTTGCCAGGACAGAAATGGACGAGGGATTCTGTACTTTTAATGGGCGTGTAGAAGAGGGATTTTCACACAACCAGGTAGCCAGCAACATCTGCTGAAATTCCCTCTCCAACACAGCCTTTAAAGGTATAGGAGCCATCTCCAGTTTCCATCTGGCAAAGCACTTCTGTACAAAGTAATAACAACTTTGGGCCCTGTTCTCAGGTGGTAAACCTGTTACCTCTTGGTTGGACCTATTCAGAAGGCTCACATGCGCAAAAGCGCCTGCACTAGAAAACTAGCAGAGCATGACATCTCTGGCCTCAGATTTTGCCCCGATTTTGCTGGCTTTCTGATGCACAAATAGTATTTTCTATGGAGGAGTATTCTAGTGTGTCAGCTCCCACCTGCAGTCTAATGTAGTAAAGCCCAAACACAGGCCGACTATCTCAGTGACAGTTAAGTCTTTAGGACAACAGGTAAGGGACATAGCTTTCCTTTTTGCACAGTTACTGCTAAAATTGAGTCAGTGGCATGGGGATAGACTTCCTGATAAACAAAGCTAGATTAACATAGTTAGGGCCCTGAAGCGATTTCAGAAACAGGGTCTCCTTTGTATAGGTATGCAAATCCTGCTGTTGGAGTGCCAGATTCGTGCTGTGGCAGATCAACTCGCAGTGTTGCCAGGCCAAGAGAAGCCACAGCCAATTCCTTTCAGGCCCAAGGGAAGGAGTGGTTCTAGGTATACCCCCTGCCTGTGTCCTAGCTGGCATGACTGAAGCCAGGTCTCAGGGGCAGTAACCCCAATGTGCCACCCACCATTTCATTCACTTTCGAGCTGGGGTTGATGAGCACTGTTGTCAACCCTTGAGAGGGTTTGGAGAAGAGAAAGGGCTACAGCCTCCGTCTTCACAAGAGTATTTCCGTTTTGGCAGCACAAGAACTTTCTTGTACTGTCTTGATAATACAAGAAACCTGTATATGACTGGTACCATAAACAACATGGTGCCATTAACCAGTGAGGCCCTTGGCACATTTGCTTCAATAATCCTATAATCCTACCTATAATCCTGCCATGCTTATAAACAAGCACTTCCCTTTGCTGTTTAGCCAGAGGTGAATTCTGGAAAAGATTTCCGCACAATCCCACTGTCGTCGTTGTGGGCCTTCAAGTTGTTTGTGATTTATGGCAACCCTAAGCCAAACCTATCATGAGGTTTTTCTTGGCAAGTTTATTCAGAGAGAGGTTTGCCATGGCCATCCTTGAGGCTGAGAGAGTGTGACTTGCCCAGATCACTCAGTGAGTTTCCATGGCTGAGCCTGGATTCGAACCCTGGTCTCCAGAATCATAGTCCAATACTCAAACCACTACACTATGTTGGCTGTTACAATCCCATTACTGCTAGCTAAACATTGTGGCCATTGTAGGAAACTGAATGTGGGGTTGGGCCCCTGGCATGATCCAGTTACAGGGGCTCTTCTTACATTCCTAACCAGTACTAGCCAAGCTTGAGCAAGGAACTGTCCCACAGAAGTGACCATAGAAAATGACCATAGAAAAATGAAGAAGCTCCCCACCAGGTAAATTTCTGTATTATGAAACAGTGTGATGGCAGATCTACTATGTGTGTTTAGATTGACAAACAGAGGCAAAAGAGCCTGTGTCTTCAGTCTGGGGGCTAGGGAAAGTGTGGCCTGTAGCCTGCAGGCCATTTTTTTTTGGGGGGGGGGTGGAATCTATGTGCACATTTTGTGCAAAATAATTCCCCAAACAGGATTTCCTGTATAAGAAATAGATTTTCTGTACTGAAATAATATTTTATGCACAGAAAATTCTATTTCCTAGGCCAAAATTTCTGGTTTTTGTGCAAGAAACTCACATGTGAATTCCACACAGATTAAGTTCCAAACTGTGAATTTTTCACAGTGAGAAGGAAATTGCTAAAATTACTTGTTGCTTCCTTTAGAAATGAAATTAACGAAATTAATCTTCACAATTGCTTCAGAGGGCATGCCCTGAACTAATGGGTTCAAATGGGAAAAAGGGGTGGGGAGTTGGTTCAATATTAGGAAAAACCTTCATATGGTTTGAACACAATGCACTGGAAAACCGGTAGTCTTTCCTTAGAGATTTTTAAGCAGATGTTGCTGAACACCCATCAGAGATATTGCAGTAGTAGAGTCCTTATATGGGCAAAGGATCGGGTGAGCTGACTTTGGGGATTCCTTCCACCTGTATAATTCTATGAAAAATAAACCTTCTTAGGAGTTTATCAGACGGGAGGAATTTCTCTCTATTTTGAATGGAGCCAATTCGAATTCACGTAAATTTGCTAGTTTACATGAATTCTAATTGCATTCGGAATGCGTTCAGAATGACCCCCCCTCCATTACCCGAAATTGCATGAGATACTCTAATACACAATAACGTAAAACCCATGATTGCATTCAGATTGACTTCCCTTTTGCTCGAAATTGCGTGAGATACTCTAATACGCAATAACGTGAAACTCCATGATTGTGTTCGGATTGCCATTGGATTATACTTCCAACTGTCTTTCTTAGACAAGAAGAGAGTAAGAAGGTGGTGGTATGAATGAGAATAGGTAAAGATAGGTAGTTTTAAGAATTGGAATATATCTGACTCTTTGATTGTTTTGCTCCGTGGATTGTATTGTGAATGGGATGATTGGAAGTTAATTGTATGAATATAGTGTTTTTAAATAATAATTTTTTTTAAAAAAATACTTCCAATTGTCTGATAAACTCCTTAATTTTAACTGAAATAATTCATATTCATGCAATTAGGCCTCTGTTTAGCTTAGCTCTCATTCCATCTGCACAGCAAACAAACATCCTTGCCAATGTAAAAGGGCAAAATAGTTCTTTTAAAATCAATGGTGTTACATGCAATGAGGAATGCTTTAGAGAGTTTGCATCAATGCTAACCTGTTGTCTGAATACTGCAGAAAAGATTTTGATGTTTACACCAAGATCTGTTGGTGCACTGGAGGCAAGCTGTCTATCAGAGATCCATTGGTGACTACTTTGGGGACAATTAATGATTTAGATTACGTTATTTGGAAGGATAATTAGATAGGTGACAAGAGCAAAATGAAGATATGTGCCATTTTGGAAGGGCAGGTGATGGCAGAGACAAAAAGAGTTGTTTGGGTAGTTTAATTTAGATAATATACATATTTAGATAACTAACTGTATCTAACTGGCTTTTAAATGGTGGTAGAATCAAAGATAGCCACATTAGCATGGAAAATCAGTATTGACCTTCCAAAGGTGCTACATGATCCTTTTGGATTGGAAATGTTTGGTATACATTTACTAAAGGGGAAAGACTGCAACAGAATCCCAGTGTTGTCTCCACCATCAGATCTACTATTCAGATGTACATATGGAGATTCCATTAACAGGGACACCTTCAGTGGGGATGGGTCATGAGCAGAAGATGGAGACAGTTTTGAGTGGGTCAGGTAAGGTATGAGAGCAGCTTAGTCAGAAGTTTGGTTGATCCTTTTTAGATTTCTTTCCAGGTGGATTTCCATTTTAGGTAACAAAAGTGTAAAGAGATAGAAAACTGAGTACGATGACTGGGCTTGCACATTCTGTCTCTCATCCTTATTCAAAACACAGGGCCAGAGACTTCACACAACAGACAAGACTTTGGGTAGCTACATCAGTGTCATATCAGGGTTTCATGCAATGAACAGCACTCAACCAGGATAATCTTTCATCTTTAAAAACTTCTAGGAACCTTGATTAGGTTGGGGATCCCCAGGGCACGTACGCAGTTGTTTAAAGACATGCAGCCAGCATTAACAGATTTTGCATTTGGGGTGAGAAATAGCAGGATGCCTGCAGCAAACAGTGTGCAGAGTAGAAAGTGACTCAGATTAGCTCAGCATAAAAGTTCTATATATGAAGTAGTGGGGAGAGGGGATAGAGAGGCAGGAAGATATTGAGATAAGTCTCCTAAAACTGCCTTTATGACATTGCCAGTATAATGAAATATGTATTCACTTAGTTTTAGAAAAGATCAGATCATTTGTGCCAGATACCATTTAATAAAGCAGAGTGCTACTGTTGCTGCTATTTGGATGGGGTCCAATCGGAGATACAGCCTCTCTAGGTCATACAGGGCAACTACAGACGCCCATTCTAAGTATGGTAAAAATGGTTTTGAAGGCAGATCCCTCACCCTGAACACAAATGAATCTCAATGCCCCTAATATGTTTTCAACACTGTTTAATTAGCAATCCTTGTTCATGTATCCAAGCATGTGGTTAGAAGCACTTCCAGACACGGCAATTATCCTGCTTCATTCACAGTATTTTATAGGGAAGGGATGCTGATATCATCATCTTCCATTTGTAACTGTGATGGAATCCCCTGTACAGTTCCAGACCTTGGGTTCCTATAACTCACTCTGCCCTTTTACCTTTTAACCCCCTTCTGGGTCTGATTCTTGAGCCCAAGATGGATGTGGATGTGTTGATCATCGAGTTTAATAAGGCAAAACAAGACCAATCCTCCTCATCAGTTCTTAGGTTAAGCAGTTATAGAAAATAAAACTAGTAAAGAGTTATTACCTAATATAAGAGAAACATGAACTCCATAGACTCTTTCCACACTCTAAGCTCCCATCAAACCAAAACCTTATTTAGATCTCATCTGTTCAGCCTTGGTGGCGCAGTGGTGAAATGCCTGTACTGCAGCCACTCACTCAAAACCATAAGGTGGCGAGTTCAAGACCAGCAAAGGGCTGAAGCTCGACTCAGGCTTGCATCCTTCCGAGGTCGCTAAAATGAGTACCCAGGTTGTTGGGGGGCAAATAGCTTACAATTGTAAACTGCTTAGACACTCCTTAAGGGTATGAAGCGGTATATAAATGAAGCTGTTTGTTTGTTTGTTTATTCCTCTCTTCTTAATAGGCCACATTCAATTTTTTCATAATGTAATCCATTTCTTTCTAACATTGTCTGTGTTTCTATGCCTACCTTGTCCTAACTTTATTTCTAACTGGGCCTATCTCATAGTTTAACAGACAGCCTTCTGTTTTTATATATTCCCCCATATATATTCCACAGCATTCTGCAAGCTCTACTCAGGCTTGCCTAGCTCCTCTTCACAGTAAATTTCCCATGTTTTTCTACCACTTATTCCATCTTTTCCCTTTTTTTCTTTATTGATATTTTTGGTTAGACTTTTCATTATATCCTTTGATGGCTTTTGTGACATCTTGCCTTAGTATTAATGCCACCCTCTCTATTCTTTTATTTTAATTTACCAAATAAAATACTAAAAATGCCCCCACTCCTGTTAACCTACCTTATTCCATCAAGTATTGCAATACTTATACATTCCATTTTTTTACAATGTCTAGCCTTTTCTGATTCAGGTTTTTCACATTCCATATCTCTATTATATGCAGTTGTGCTTTGGACTTTATGTTCGGGTATGAGCATTGAATCCAGTTATGTCATTATACATGCTTTTACTTCTTCTGCTCTTCCCTAGTAGCTACCATATATACCCTGCCAATAACAATGATGAGCATGTCTTCTTGCTTAACGGAAGCACACAAACCTGACATCATGGTACAATATCACCATGATGAGTGACAAGTTCTACAAGGACTTAAATAGCTTTTATCTCATATCAACCTTAATCTAGCACAATCCACAGAACAGATCCGGACAGTATTGTGCAATGACATTATGCAATGACACAATGGACATATAACCATTATCTTATATGGGAAACTTACTAACTGCTACATTTACTTCATGCTTCCACCTTCTCAAAGAACAGCATCTGCAGCCAAGCCTTACAAAGCAACCATATTTGTTCAGACTCGTCTGACAGAGATTCACAACTGAAAGATTTATGTCAGGTATTTTTCAGAATGTAATAACCCATCCAACAAAGGGGGGGGGGGGCAGAATAACAAGGCCAGACTGGTACTCAGGAATAATTCATTACAGAACTATCCCAAAAGAGAAGATGACAGAAGTTTACATGTCAATTATTGGTCCTAACACCAATCAAATATACCATCAATGAGTTACGGGCCATCCTAGTTTATCTCTTTTTCTTTCCTGCAATGGAGACAATATGCCACAAATGTTTTCCATGCAGTTTAGTAATAAATAACTCTATTGTGAACGTGTTTGAGTATCTTGTGTGTTGCTAGGAGAGCAGAATCTAAGCTTAGAAGTCTGGTTGATAACATAAGTTTACTCCCTTCCCCATACATCTGTTTAGCCACATATAAAAAACTAAAGAAAACCAGACAAAGACCTGTGGGCTTCAGCCATAGGTGGAAAAACTGATCCAGACTCCAGAGGCTAGGGACCCTTGCACACTACGCAGTTAAACCATCCTTAACCTGCCATGGCTGCATCCTGTGGAATCCTGGGGTTTGTAGTTTGGTGAAACATTAAAGATTAACGCTCTCTGGCCAAGAATTCTAAATGCTGTTGCCTAAATTGCAAATCCAAGAATTCCCTAGGATGTTGCCACAGCAGTTAAAGTGAAATCCATAGTATTATAATTGTGTTTGTGTGAATGGGCCTCCGGTCTTTCCAGTGACAAACAACAGGGGTAGACTTAGAACCATCAAATCATAGAGTTGGAAGAGTCCACAAGGTCCATCCAGTCCAGCCCCGTCATGTATGAATTCATGGTCAAAGCACTCCTGACAGATGGCAAGCCAACCTCTATTTAAAGACCTCACAAGGAGGAGACTCCATCACACTTCAAGACAGCATATTTCATTGCCAAACAGCTCTTACAATCAGGAAGTTCTGTTTAGGTGGAATCTTTGTTCCTATAGTTCGACCTGGTACATACAATTGTAAGAAGCTACATAGATGTGGTCATTCAGGTTAGACTGTACTGCTGCTCAGTCAGTAGACTCACAAAAAAGAACCTTCTAGATCTTTAGATCCCTGAAGAATGTTCTTACATTTTCCTGACACCCATACTCTGCCATGCCTCCCTCTTCCCAGCTTTAGCTGCATGATGTCTCCCATAGCTTTATAAAATCAGTACGTAAGGGTTCTGTTTGTTCCTTTTTTAATATTGCTGGAACAAACCCTTTTGTTATTTTATACCACTTCTTTTTTTCAGACATTTAAAAAAATAAAAAGGGGGTGTTTGGCTATGCTTTAGTGGCGCAGTGGTTAAATGCCTGTGCTGCAGCCATTCACTCACAAACCTCAAGGTTGTGAATTCAATACCAGCCAGGGGCTCTGGCTCGACCCTGCCTGGCATTCTTCCAAGGTTGCTAAAATGAGTACCAAGCATGTTGGGGGCAATTAGCGTACACGTTGTAAACTGCTTAGGGAGTGTTTAAGTGCACTGATAAGCGATATAAAAATGTACTTGCTATTGCTATGTTTCAAGGAAGAGGAAGAACCAGAAACTGATATGCCCATTGAGTCAAGAGGGAGAAATGTTAATGGGTAACAGAAAGAAGGTGAAACTGTGTGCTTAATGCCTATGTTGCCTCTCTTTTCTTCCAAAATGAAAAGAGCACATAATGGAGTGAAGGTACAATAAAGAATAGTGAGAGAGATACAGCCCAAGTTAGGTAAAGGGGGCCTATAAAAATACCTAACTACTTTAAGTGAATTAAAGTCTCCAGCATCAAACTGTATCTAAGAGCACCAGAGAAATGTGAAGATATAATTTCAGGGGCTTTGTCTATAATCTTTGAGACTTCCTGAGAACAGGTGGGGTCCCTGCAGATTGGTTGTAGGCAAAAATGGGGAAATAATGACTTGGGCAGCTACTCACTGGTCTGATTTATATCAATACCAGGAATATTTCTAGAACTGATTGTTAAAATCATTGATCTGTTTTAGACACTTAGGAAAGAATGTCACAATCACTAAGAGCTAGCAAGAGCTAGCATGTCACGATCACTAAGAGCTACAAGTCATGCCAGATTAATCTTTTCTCTTTTGGGGGGGGGGTGTTAAAAATGGTAGAACTTCAGAATAGCACTGATATGGCCCTTTGGGTGTTCTTGCAGACAAGCTAGTAAAATGTTTGCTAGACTATGATATTAAGTGGATTTATAGCTAGTTAATGAATTGAACCCCAAGAGTGCTCACCAATGGTTTTTCATCACCCTGGAGAGAAGTGACAAGTGGGAAGCCACAGAGTTTTGCCCTGGGTCCAACTATTATTCAACAACTTTATAAATGACTTGGATGAAAGAACAGAAGGAATATTCATCAATTTTGCAGCTGACATCAGATTGTGAATGGTAGACTCAAGGTGATTTCAAGAGATTATTGAAACAAACAGAATAAATTTCAACAAGGATAAATGTAAGTTTCTACATTTTGTAGATCTTTCAGTCATTTCCAACTTATGACAACCCTAAGGTGACCCTATCACAGGGTTCATTTTGGCAGGAAAAATCAGATACACAAGTATAGGGAGGGTAATACCCAGCTTCACAACAGCATATGGCAAAAAGATGTAGATATCTTAATAGAACGCTGAGATAAACAAAAGTAAACAGTGTGATGAAACAAGAACACCCTCCCCCCCAAAACAACAGCAATAAAAACTAATGCATCTATAGAAATATACGGTCTTTTCAAGGGAGGTAATAGTAACCTTCTGTTCTGTTTTGGTTATAAGTCACCGAGAATTCTATGTATGTTTCTGGACAAAACTGTTGTTAGAAAGAAAATATTCAACAGGTCACATTGGACAAGCTGGAATATGAATGGTGGGCAAGATAGTAAAGAGTTTGGAAATCAAAACTTAAGAGGAACAGTTGAGGGAGCTAAGTTTGTTTAGCCTCGTGAAGAAATGATTCAGAAGTAATATGGATATTTGAAACGTGTCACATGGAAGATGTAACAAGCTTGCTTTCTGTTGTTCTAGAGGTTAGGACTAAATGAATGGATTCAAACAATGGGAAAGGAATTTTCCTCCTATAAGAGGACTGCTCATCCTGTCCCATGACTTCTATGTTTGTTCAGGATTCATCGGTATGGGACTTTGTCAAAAACCTTTTGGTAAACAGTAGTCTGTAATGCCTCACTCTTGTTGCTATGTTTGTTGACATGTTCAAAGAACTCTAAGGAGCAACTGAGATGGGATTTAACTTTGCAGAAGTTTTAATGTTTTTCAGCCTGACTGCCCTTACCTATGCATGCCATTTATTTTCATCCTTAATAACACATTTTACCAATTTACCCAGAAAAGATGTAATCCTAACTAGTTCATAATTTTCTGGATTCCTCCTGGGCCCCCTTTCAGCAACTGTGACATTAATCACTCTTCAATCCACTAGTACAGTGATGGCAAACCTTTTAGAGACCGAGTGCCCAAACTCATTGGTCTTCCCACACTGGGTGTCACTTGGTGCTGGGGAGTAGGACTTGGGGGGGGGGCTTCTAGGGGTAAAAACACACAAGTACAAAAATGGAGGACCTGACCAAATAAAAGTTCAAAAACAAAACAGCCACTCCTATAAATATTAAATCCATCCTTCTCAGACCTGCTCAAAATGGAGGACCTTTTGGAATCCCTCCTGAACAGGTGGTTGAAATGGAGGAGGATAAAGGGCTGTGAATGCCGCCCCTTAAGGGGCAGCCTTCAGCCACCTCCATCTTTGCCAGATTGGGGCCATGGCAATCTCATGCCACAGCCCCGACTTTGTCTTTCCATGGTGCAAAAAGGAGCCACTAAAAGTGGCTTTTTGTGCCCTGGAAAGGGCACCATAGTCAACAGTTCTATGATTTTACAGTGCTTCTTTGGTGCTGCATCATCTAAACACAGCACCAGAGAAGTGCCATGATGCTCCGCACCATGTGGTGTGGTACACAGCATCATGCCTGCCTGGAGGCAGAGTTGGGGCGTGTGTTGTGTAGATGCCATTCCCCAACTCCACACCCAGTCTGGCCAAAGATGCCCTGAAGTCTGCTCCCCCTGAGCTAAAAAGCACCCATATATGTATCTATATACATCACATCTTTCTCCGAGCTTTAGGCAAAAAGATGGAGGACCGACACCCCCCTCCCCATGACATTTCCATCTGGGAAAGGAGTGGAGGACTGACCCCCCCCATGACCCTTTTCAGGAGGGAGACCAGAACCCGTTCTCCATCCTGGAAAGGGTCATGGGGGGTGTCAATCTTCCACCTCCTTCCCAAATGGATAGCTGCCGGGCAGCTCTCCATCCAGGAAAGGGGGGGGGGATTTGAAGTAGGCATACTGCACCGAGAAGCAAATGTGCCCACAGAGAGAGCTCAGTGTGCCATGGGTTCCCTATGGCTGCGCTAGTATCTTAGAGACATATTCCATGTTTTAGTTAGAAGATCAGTAAATTTCACATTTGAGATCTTTAAGAACTTTCAGATGATTACCATCTGCATTGGGAAAGATATTTGTAGTTTGTCAGTAAGGCCTACAACCACTTTTCTTTTCACCACTATTTCCTCAGCTCCTCATTCTGCCCTCTTAAAAACATCACTTCCGGCATGGGTATCATCCCTGTATCTTCAGCAATGAAGACAGATAAAAGTATTCATTTAGCTCCTTTCTAGTCTCCTTATTCTTCTTTAGTATTTCCCTAATGATATTGCAACTGAACATTGCTCCTACTATATTTAAATAATTCATTTAAATTGTCATTGATCTTGCTACTTCTAATGAAATAGATCTCAATGATTTCCCTTTGCACGTTTTGTGTGTGCTCCACTTCCTAATTTACAATAGTAATTTACAGTATCAATTCCAGCTGACCTCCTGTTATTGTGATTTTCAGTAAGGCCCAAGTACTTTGGAGACATTTGACCCACTGGACTTTTCTTCTGAATTTACTTTGTTCCAATTCCTTGATTTCAATAACATTTCTCATTTGAAATCAAATATGACTATGTTGGGCTTTAATGGCACTTTTGCTCTTACATAGGCATGATATTTGTGGACACTAATTCTAAACAGTTCTGCCACACTCATATCTTGTACTTAGGGGCTAAACAGACCTACACGAAACGCTGGCATCAGGCTCGAGTGGGGGTGTGGTGACCATACGCCGACTGCCGCAACTCCTCTGTGGGGTGGGGTATAAATACAGTAAATAAATAAATCAAGCCGCAAGCCAGACCATACAGCAGGTGGCATCATGTTATTTCTTTTGCATAGCATTTAGACATGCTGCACCAAAGAACTGGCAAAAAGCTGCCACTTTTTGGCAGCAAGGAGCAGCATTTTGCTGGTTCTTTTTAGAGTGGCAAACTGCTAGATTGGGGCCACTGTGCACGGCTGCTGCTGCCCCGATCTGCTGCTGAAAGGGGTGCCGGGAGGTGTGCCTGATCTGGCACTGAAAGGGGTGCCAATCTATTAGGGCAATCTGTTTAGCCCCTTAGTCCTGGTCATCATCACTGTAGTTCAATGTTACCTTACATCTGATCAGTTCCCTCATCAAATCCAGGACACAGTTTTTGGGGATATCTAGAAATTTTACCTCTGTTGTAATTGGAAAATGCATCCAGGTTATATGACTTAAATCACATTACACGGTCTCTTTTGGGATGTCTCTTTGACTTCCTACTCCATCTCAAGGTCACATTTTGGTGAAGTAACAATATATAATGTCTTAAGTACTAATTACTTCCAGGGCCAGCTACTTTTACCCCATATGGGTGAGCCAAGGATTCTTTGAAGGAGTCAAGCACCGATAAAGTATCTAGCTTGGCGTTCTAGCTTTTTTGACATGCAGTGCAACACTGCCCCCATTTCACCCTCATCTATTGTTTCTATATGGTGGAAGTCCATAAATGACACTAATCAACCAGGTTTGTTTGCTTGCTCTGTATTTTCCTTTAACCAGTCACTCCATTTCTCTTATTTTGACTCAAACTTGTTGGCAGTGAGAGAGAAACATCTGTGAACAGGCTCCCTCTCCAGATAGCTTGGTCAAGGGGAATTTGGTCATGAGGTCCTTGACTGGCTAACTGTCACCACGCAGACAGCAGGACTGAGTAGGATACAAATTTTGTCCTTGGAGAGGAGGATAACATGTAAACAGGGCCACTGTGGTGGTTTGAGTGTTGGTCTACAACTCTGGATTCAGATCCTCATTCAGCCATGGAAACCCATTGGGTTACCTTGGGCAAGTGAAACTCTCAGCCTCAGAGGGAGCCAAAGAGAAACCCCCTCAGCAAATCTTGCCAAGAAACCCCTGCAATAAGTTAGCCTTAAGGTTACCATGAGTCAGAAGTGATTTGAAGGCACACAAGAACTACAACTTGTAAACAGCCTGTAGATTGTCCTTGTGAGACTGTGACTTGAACAAGCAATTATTTTGCCAGGAACAAGTTCACCTAACCTCCCAAAGGCAAGCATCATACAAATGGGCACTTACTTGGTTTCAAAACAGCCATTATGCAACATGAAGCAATGAGGCAAGGCTGATATTTGAGTTATGGCCAGCCCCCAGTTGAATGTCAAGAAACGTGTTAGAAAACACTTTTGGCTAGCTAATCGACCTGCAAGCTGTATTTTTCTTGCTGTTTTTTTTTAAAAAGCCCTATACAGTGATTTTAGTCAAGAACAGAGACCCTTTTCTAAACCATCTGTCTGGCAAACTATCTGAAAAATGCTTTGTTTAAAAAAATCTGAAAGCAATTGCTCCGTATACCTCCATTTCTATATGGCTTGCTGTTCCTTGTTTCAGACATACAGAATGGATATTTAACTTGAGAATTCTTCTTCCCAAAGCAGATGAATAAGCCCCATCACTCATTACAAAAAGTATGGATGCTTTGTAGTCACTGGGGAAAAAAAAAGGTTATTGAGAAGCAGCATCTCCTCTTCCCACATGACAGTGAAAAGAAGGCTGTCCTGTTTCTATCACTGGTCCTAAAGCAAGCAAACGTAGGGAGCTTATCAGACGGGAGGAATTTCTCTTTATTTCGAATGGATCTAATTGGAGCCAATTTGAATTCACATGAATTTGCTAGTTTAGCGAATTTACGTGAATTCCAATTGCGTTCGGAATGTGTTCAGAATGACTTCCCATTACCCAAAAATGACCCCCTCATTGCCCGAAATTGTGTGAGATGTTTTAATATGAAATAATGTAAACCCATGATTGCATTCGGAATGAATTCCCTTTTGCCTGAAATTGCATGAGATACTTTAATACGCAATAACGTGAAACCCCATGATTGCGTTCGGATTGCCATTAGATTATACTTCCAATTTTCGTCGTCTGATAAACTCCATAGAGAGCTTGCTTCCTCCTCCTCAAAGAGAAAGGTTATCAGCTACCACAGTCAGCTCCCAAAGGGCAGGAAAGACAGCCTGTGGGGATTGTTTCACCTCCAGCAGTGGCCCAAGTTCTCCTGGTGGCTGAGTAAAGGAGATGTACCACCACTTGGCCATCCATCTTTGCATTTAGACTTTCCTCTTTTTTCTTCTCATTGCCTCCCTGCTTCACAGCTAGCTCTGCTTAAAGAAGTGCTTTTAAGACATGCATTTTGAATGGCCAGGAATCCTTTTCATACCAGAAGGCGGGCAGGCAGGCAAGAGTGGCAGGAGAAGGCACCAAACAAGTGACCAGGAGGAGCATGGGCATGGTAGGAATATGGGATGTGGAGGAGGGCTGAGGAGGGAGACACAAAGCCCTCTCAATGAAGCAGTCACCTCATTCACCGCTTTTGTTGTCATGCTGTCAGGGGCTACTTCACTGCTGATAGAACTGGCCCTGTTTTTTACATCTGATCCAAGGGGAAATCATCTTGGTTGAAATAGGTCAAACTGATCTCCTTTCCTTGTCTTTTATTCCCATGCTGCTGGCTTCTATAGCTTGCCTTCTTGGGTGTTCATTTTAAAGATTAAAACATGTTCATCTTCATTTTAAAGAAGCTTTCTTCATGATTCAATAAGCAGCTATAATGTCCTGGGACCAAATGGTGCGGAATAGTGGTGTGCCAAGGGTGGGGCTGTAGATGTGGTTCACCCTGGGTGCAGGTAATAGGGAGGGGCACTTAGGTATGTCAGTGCTTCCATGGCTCCTGATACCTGGCCTGTCATCAGGCTGTTGCCGCTGTGCGCATACACACATAGCTAGAATGGATGGATGGTAAGAGAGAGCATGCACACAAAAATTGGTCGTGTGTCCACACAACACCTTTACTCTCTCAGCAACCGGAGCACTGTGGCCAAATGGCAATCTGGCTCCCTTTCCTCTTTTTTCTTTCTCTTTTTTTGCTCCTCAGATTTTAGAAGTGCTCATGGCTTAGCCCTTTCCTTTCGTTCCCCAAACTCCTTTTCGGAAGGAAAACCAGAATCTAAAAGTAGCATCGCTTGGAGACTTGGTGACCTCTTTAAATTTATTTTGGGCTGATCCCTGTCTGCTGCTTTTAAGGTTTTTTTTAGTTGACTTTCAGCAGTTTTGTGCAGTTCAATTATACACATCTTGATTAGTCAACACAGTCCTATTGGTGCTTTCTATTAGGTTGATGTGGCCTGGAATTGATGACCTTTAAAATTATTCAAAAGCTAGCAAGGTGAGCTATTCTATCGTCATCATTGTTTTAAATGACAGCAATATAGTTATTTTGAATATCAGAGTACGGCAGTTCTAGTGAAATTAAGGAGGTCTATCCCCGTGGCGCTGGACTAGGACTCCGGAAGACCAGGATTTGAACCCTCAGGTAGAGTCTACGCATGTCTCTTTGGAACCAAGATGGGCATATGACCCTCCATATGTTCAGGCCTATATCTCCCATAAGCCCCAGCCAGCATACAATACTAATAGAATCCCATTCCTTTCTAAGCAACCCTACATAGGACTGCACATGAACCTGTAATGCTTTTTTAAATAGCATTTAACAAGTAAGCCTGATCAGATTCCAAGACAGTTGAAACTTACATTTCTGTACATACTTACCCAAATGTAAGTTTGGGGGAATTACTTCTAAGGACTTTTTTACATGGGGAAAATTGAAAGGTTAAACTGATCACAATGCAAGGTCATCCAGGGCATTAGGGACAATTGTGCAATTGCTTTTCAGATGACGCTGCACATAAACTGGTCAGAAAGTGAGGTGAATCAGTGAAAAGTATTTTAGCAAAAATACCGTGTTTTCATTTTCAGTTCATTCATGAATTTACTTTCTTCATGTAATTGCAGCAGTCTGAAAACCATGTCCCCGATTCTCCCCATTCCCAGATTTCTCAGGGTTCCTTTGCTGTGCCATAAATAGGGAGGCAGCCTTGTTGTTAAAGGGACACACACACACAACACACACACCTCTTTTCCTTGCATGGCTGGTCTCCTCCTGCTGCAGCAAGGAACAGCTGGTGAGAAAGCAAGGGAGAGGACGTTTTTGAATTCCTCCTGTACAGGAGGGAGAAATAGAGTATATGTCCTGGAAAAGGAGGACATCTGGCGTTTCAGCTCTTGCTGAAACCAGGCAGGTTTACAGACCAGCCCCGTCCTCTTTCTCTCATGTGTGTGTGTTTGTGTGGTTTCACGTGAGTTTGCAAAGAGAAACCTCAGCCTTCCTTCCTCTGAAACAGCTTCTGGGGCAAAGAGGATTTCCCTTCCTTCTCTGGAGCATTTGTGTGTATGCAATTGGGGAAATGACAGTTTGGAGCATGCACAAAAAAGTTATTTCTAAGCTATCAATGGGATTTGTCCTCATCTGTCTGAAACCCAAATTCGCTTTCAACCTACCTTCTTCCCCTTGTAATGTGCTTTTAACTCCTTGTTGTGCTCTCTGTGGACTCTTTCAAACGGGGAGGAATTTCTCCCAACTCCGAATGGAGCCAATGCGGATTCATGTAAATTCGCTTGTTTAGCGAATTTACATGAACCCCTGCTCCGTTCGGAATTACTTCCCATTACCCGAAAATAACCCCCTCCTGCCCGAATTTGCATGCGAAGCTTTAATTCGCAATAACGTAAAACCCTTGATTGCATTCGAATTGGCTTCCCTCTTGCCCAAATTTGCGTGCGAAGAGTTAATTCGCAATAACGTAAAACCCATGATTGCATTCAAATTGACCTTAAATTATACTTCCAATTTAGCCTTGTATGAAAGAGTCCTGTGTGACAAGCATTAGCAAATTTGCTTGCTTTTCTGGGATTCTAACACTTTAACCGTTTTCAGGATAGAAGCACATAATTACTTGGAAGTAAGTTTCAGAGTGTACCACAGGGCATGGCGTTACTTTTATTCCATGCAGCTGACTCCCAAGTAAGTATGCATCCAGTATGCTGCAATCCTAACCATAATTATTAGCAAATTAATTGCACCCTGATTTAAAAATCATTAACTTTATTGGCCATGATGGTTGGGGGGATTCTGCTGTACTCCTTTTCCAAACTGATTGCATCTAGACATATAAGACTTCTTTTCAATAAACGTGATCAGCATATATGTCCTATCCATGGTTCCAAACTTGCCTTTACAAGTGTTTGAATTTTTTAAACTATTGAGCCAACATTTCCCTGCAGCAGTCAATAGTGGCTTGGTTTGTGTGTTTCCTTTGAACTTTACAACTTGGAAAACAATGGCTCAAAAGAGATGGGCAAAAGAGCTGCTCTGGGGGCATGGCATTACACAATGCATGTCCCCAGAGCACCTGGAAGCTGTCCTAGGGCCACACTAGGGCTGCCTAAGGTGACCTAAAACTGGCCCTAAAAGGAGTGGCTTTTTCCTGTTCCTTGCCACAGTCCATTTCAGACCATGGCAGGAGGCAGTCTAGGGGCACAACGTGTTCGCAGCCGCTCCGGAGTGGTCAGACTGGGAGCAGTTTCTGGCCTCTTCCTCCTGCCTGTCTGTTTTAACCCACAAAGAAACTAATTGTTAATAATGGAAAGGAACCAGCCAGCATAGTGGGAGAGACCTAGTGTATTAGGAATGGGTGCGCTCTGATACTCAATATTTATGTTTCCAACCTATTGAGATTAAAGCAACTTGCATTTCTTCCGGGTTTGCTGACTCACAGATGGGCTTTACCTCTCCCACAGTGGTGTTAAAATGATATGTCCTGGATGTCAATATGTACTAGGTGCACCACTGGTGTGAAGTGTCCATTTAGACTTAATGTATTTGCAATCTACACATTAATTAAATGTATTTACTTAATCAACACATTGGTTTTCTGTTGTACACTGGGAATTACAAGTACACATGGTCCACAGTATTTCCACAGCATACGTTGGCCAAATTTCCCAGAGTGCTTTGTTTTCCTTTTGCAGAAATGTATATTTAATCTATGGAGCAATCTTACAATTCCTTTGACTCGCTTACTGTTCCTGAATCTTGTCTTTAATAATATTTTTTTAGATTGCAAGCCAGAGGGCAGGGAAATGTCAAATTAAATATCTCTAAGCTACTCTGAGAGCCTTTCTGGCTGAGGAGCGGGGTATAAATATAATAAATAAATAAATAAATAAATAAATAAATACAGGACAACAGGGAAACTATGTACCCAGAGCTTCTCATACCTCGGAACTACATTTCTACAGGAGAAAAATGTCAGGAACATGCAGTGTGTCAGATAACCAAAGGAACCTGAATTTTGCTGAGAGGAAATTATGAAGGCAATGAGCTTCATTTAGAAAAAACAGATGGAGATTTATTTTGAGCAGGGAACATGAATTGGGAAAAAGGACAGAAACTATGTTGTCATACGTTGTAAAAACAAGGCATTATCCTAGCCAAATTTACACACGTATGACTCAAGCATCTTTCATATCTGTCAGAGATAAGCACATGGTACAAGCAACGGATGATGTATAGGTAGGTGCGTTTTCACATGTGAAAGGAGACTTCTGCTCACAGACTGTTGTTGGTTTAAACTACAGCCTAATAGGAGGAAAAAAACCAATCCAAATACAATCACATTTTTTACTTGTAGACTTCTGCAAGCAGAAGCATGAGAAGTGCTTTTCTTATTATCACACTATCCTCCAAAATTATTATTGCAGTGCTTGTGCTCTTGCATAAGCATTTGTGGAGCAGTGCAAAAAGCTTTCTGCTTGTTGATTTCTTGATCCAATAACAAAGAATGGTGAGTTTGCTGTTGGGACATTCATAGCAGCTCCATACTATTGTGCTTTCCAGTTGAAAGAGTTCAGAAAATATTGGAAGCAAAATACTCTTAGTTTTAACTGGAATTTTTTTAGAGGAAATGAAGCTATTATACTTTGGATGAGACAACATAATTCATTGGAAAAAGGCAACAGTGCTCAGTAAAGTGAAAGACAGTGAGAAAAGACGAAGATCACATTGAAGCTGGATACACTCAACCAAGGAAGCTATGGCCCTGAGTGTGCAAGGCCTGAACAAGCTGTTGAGGAAAATGTCTTTTGAAAGTTTTTTGTTCTTATTCTCGCTTTCAGATGCAGTACCCATTCAAGAATATAACAATGAGTGAAGCTCTGTGTTTGGAAGGTGGAGGGGGCGGGACTGTGCCATCATTTCATCTAGTGCTGTTGTTGATTCAATAGTTTATGGCAGATTTTTATCTACAAATTTTTCTTTTGGCACACAGTTAAACAAGGAAGAATGAAAACAATGCTACAATGACCCATGACCAATGAACAGAATTCTGGAAGCTGTAGGATTGCAAGAAATTTATATGGCTTTGCAAAATAATAATAATAAAAAAAATTCTTATGTTAATTGTCACCATCTGGCCAAAAGACATGTTAGCATCTTGAAGTATAGCTGGGCAAAGTGTAGCCCACTAGATGTTGAACTGCAAACCTCATCTGCCCAGTATAGCTTTTTGTGAGGAATCCTAGAAGTTTCAGTCCAGGAACATCTGAAAAGTGGCATTTTGTCTCATCCTGTTCTACCTTAAAGGATTAAAGGTTACAGTTGCAGCTTTTGCAGCCAGAATTGGTACTTTTTCTCTCATACCTAGTTAATTTTTTAATGAGCAATTTATGCTGGCATTCCTTCCAAAAAACTTTCCATTTATCATATGTTGTGTGATGCTCTTCTTCAAAGCTCAAGGTCATCTTCCGGCCTGCGAGGGAGCGAACAGGCAGGCCCAGCTCCATCAGGGCTAGCATGAAGAAAGAGAGCCCTCCCTCCTTGCTGTCATCTTCCAGCCTGTGAGGGAGTGAATAGGCAGGCCCAGCTCCATCAGGGCTTGCATGAAGAAAGAGAGCCCTCTCTCCTTGCTAATTGTCATCTTCTGGCCTGTGAGGGAGTGAACAGGCAGGCCCAGCTCCATCAAGGCTAGCCTGAAGAAATAGAGCCCTCCCTCCAGTCTATCTGCCTTGGTCCAGGCCTCAGAGAGGGAGAAGAACTGCTGGACCTGATCCCCCCACCAGTCCCTTCTCCTTTTGTGTCATGTCTTTTTAGATAGTAAGCCTGTAGGCAGGGAACTGTCTAATTAAAAATAATAATTGTAAGTCACTCTGATAGCCTTTAGGGCTGAAGAGCGGGGTATAAATACCATAAATAAGTAAATAAAGTCAGCTTCCAAAGAGTAATGGGGACATGGGGAACAGCCATGGTGTTACCACTGCCCATGTAACTTCACCCAACCTTTGCATCGCAGAAAGGAGCTGCATGATAGCAGCTGCTTAAAAGTTGATGCCTTCAACAGAACCCCCTTAATACACATACATTTCCTTGGACCAATGACAAGTTTACCTCAGCAATGAAACTATTAGTCTAGTTATGCCAGAACTTTATATCAGAAACTCCATCTTTTTGCTGCTTGTTACAAGACACATTTCTGATATTGCTTACCACTTTCTGTTAACAGATTCTTCTGAAATGGTAATTTGATTAGCCTGTATTACATATGATATCAGGAAACACAAATGCATGTTTCATCATTTTTAATTCATTGTACAAACGGAAGCAATAACACTCATTTTGCTTCTTCAATGAATAGGTAATATGCTGGCACAATATGATTTCAAGTGTGATTAATCTGGCATGGCACACATAACATATGGCTGTTATCAATTGCTATGCTGATTTAAGGGTTGGGAATCTTTTGGATTATTGTGTAAAAACAGTAAGAAATGCCAAGGCGGCAGATACATAAACCCAGGTGAGAATGTACACTGATGAGAACTGTCCAACTATGAAGACTTTTGCCCTGCAAAGCAAGAAACAAATAAATAAATTTACAAAGCTGTAAATTTAAAACACAATTTGGATATTCAGTACCAGCATACCATGATTTAACTACACGTACTTCTTAAACTATAAACATTTATTACAAGTGCTACCTATCATTTGGTTGCAGCAGAATGAGCATTCTTAAAAGGTGGGTTTACTACACATAAGGAGTTTATCACACGGGAGGAGTTTCTCTCAATTTCAAAAGAAATGGAAGTGAGGCCAGTTCGGAATTGAGTAAATTCGCACTGCATTGCATTCAGAACTGCCCGAAATTGCCTCCCAGTGCCCGAAAGTGCATGTGATAGTTTCTCACGCAATCACGCGAAACCCCACGATTGCGTTCAGAAGGACTTCCCTTTGCCCGAAAATATGTGTGATCAGCTTTCACGCAATCACATGAAACCCGATGACTGCATTCAGATTGTCATTGGATTATACTTCCAATTCCCTTCGTGTGATAAACTCCTAAGTAACTTTAGCTAGCATTTTACAATCACAAACCCACATTTGTGGCTATGAGAACTGAAGGCATTATTCAGCTTACAGAGCTCACATCATTTCTGTATGTGTCCACCCCACCATCATCACCACCCTGGTGCTGGCCTATTTTACTACTTCCAGTCACTAGCAACCACTGACCTTATATACACATTTTTCCACATTCTTGGTAATATGGAAATACACAGACATATCCGTGTGTGTGTATGTGGGCACACACTCACAGCAAGTTGCTACTACTTTGGGACACCCATTTCATGCTTTAGAAAACTAAGTTTTTAGTGGAAAAGGACAATTTTTTCCTGAACAAACCTGCAAAAAAGGCTACTCGCAAATTTAGTATGTGTTTTTTCACAGACTGTCACTTCAAGCTGCAGGCTCATGTCATGCATCTAAATGCTTGTCTTCCCTTCCCAAAAAGCCATATTACTTTATTCTTTTGAACTGATTGGCCCTTACTTCAGCTGCAGGATGTCTACTGAGAGAAACCTCTGACTTATGAAATTCATGGCAGAACTTTTAGACCAGCGGCCCCCAAATTGTGCCCTTTAAGAGATTTTGTACTTCAGCTCCCAGACCCCTCAGCCATGTTGGCCAATAGTCCAGGATTTTGGGAGCTGAAGTCCAAAATCCTTGGGGACCACCGATTTACTTTAAATCTTACAACTGTAACTATCAAGTGATTAAGCAAATTTTAGATTATTAATAATCTATGTTGGTGAAAGTAAATTCAGAATAGATATGCATGTCACCACAAAATCTGTATGGATTCCTTTCAGTATGCTGAATGATGCTTAAATACTTAAGAAAAAAAGTACTCCTGTTAAAAAGGAAATCCATCTCTATTTTTTCATTCCTTATTGCACACCAAAACTGAAGCAGAATCAACAATCAGCATAATGTTCAAACTCTCATAGCTATCAAATAAATTTATAAAACCGACCTATCACCCAAATTTTAAGTTTCCCAAAGCACTTGACCTCTTATGATATTGTAAGTAATTCTTGAAAAAAAAATAGGACCACTGTCTACACTATTCTATTAGTTTGACTGTGCGGTCTCAGCTGTAATTGTAACAAGAAAAACCTTGTTCAAATGCTATATACTCGGGAAGAAGAGTTCAAAGTACTCCTGCTAGAGCTACAATATGATAGAAAGAGACAGATTTACCTTTTCTTCTTCAGCCTTTAAAAATACTGATGTTGTAAGAACAAATGTTATGCAGGGATTCCCAGCAATGCTTGCGTGCTAACTTCATGGCTTCAGAATCATTTCCAGATACTTGACCTTGTTGGTAGTTGTTGGTAGTCACCGCAGGTAAAGAAGATGGTGTTGGTTTCCCTGTTTTTTTTAATGGAACTCTTTGCTACTTGGCTTTCTTTAATGTGCTTTATAAAAAGGGGAGGTTTTTGAACCATCTTTACATGTTTGACAGAATCTACTTGTTGGACAGGATTTGTCTTTGTCCTTACGCTGGAACCCACCTGCTTCATGTGAGCTTCAGAAGTCCTCTGACACACTTTTGGCTTCAGAACTAGATTAGAGTAGCAGGCATTGTTCCGTTTCCTTAGTTCCATGGCAATTTGATTCCAGTTAAGTCCTCCAATTGTTATTAAAAGGATGGCAAAGGTATGGTTTTCCAGTATATTCACACCACTAGGTTTTTCCTTGATTCCTACATTCTATTCTTAGCTTCACTTCACCGTTTCCAGTCACACTCATTGTGCAGGCATCTTTAATTTTAGTCTGAAAATGAATCTCTTTACTATTGATCTTTTCCCTTGCCCTTGGGTTTTGTTCTAAGCCTTCCATAAAACTGAGCAAAAGGATTAAAAGGATGATGGCTACCTTCATAGCGAAAGAAAGAGAGATCCCTGGAGTCCTCTTCTTAATAAATGAGAGGAAATCAAACTGGGCTTCTTTAACTGAATGGCATACAAAGAAGTCTGTCTTTTAGGTTGGATTACATCTGTGGGTTTCCCACCTCTGCCTCCTTTTAAATAAACTCCCTTGGTGTATACATATGGTCATAATTTATAGCTCAATGGAATGCCAAGTAACCTCTGAACATTCCAGAAAGAAACAAGACAAATCTTGCTGCCCTAACACAGCATAATAACTGAAAGAAACATTTTTGCCAAATATGCACAATTCGTCTGGATCTTTAGCACATGACAGTTTCTGTTTTCTAATATACTGCCTTGAAGTAGCAAAAAGCTGAAGTCAACCTCAAAACATAAAGTATCAGGGATGCCAATCTGGCCTTTAAGGGAAATCTAGAGAATAAAAACCAAGGTTCTAATCTCCCAGTGAGTCCACCAGGATACTGGGTAGGCAGAGGAGTTGTAGTCCACAA
This sequence comes from Urosaurus nigricauda, assembly GCA_034509955.1. Taxonomy (NCBI): domain Eukaryota; kingdom Metazoa; phylum Chordata; class Lepidosauria; order Squamata; family Phrynosomatidae; genus Urosaurus; species Urosaurus nigricauda. The sequence goes on along the minus strand of JAOEGL010000005.1, from coordinate 96,940,130 downwards.
GGCTTACACCTCTCTGCTCAGATAACATGTCCACAGACTACCAGTTTTGGTATCTATATGTTGGATTGGTAACTTGAGAAAGGACTAAAATGTACCTTCCACCCTGCTGCCTAAAACCCATTGCCAACAATTGTGTTGAGAAGCCCAAGGCGTTTTTGTCAATTCAACATATACACTGAGACCACTTTGTCTAGAGTAACTCAAGAATTCATTACCTCCCTAATAACCATGGGCATCTTCAAATTACACAGAACCCAATACATATGATAAGGCAGCAGTACTACTCAAAAGTGATGGTGAGGTCAGAAATAGTTGCAGTGTTGTCACTTCCTGGCACACCAAGGAGGAAAAGGAAAAAACAACAACAACAACAACAACAACAACAATAGTTCCTCACATCAGATAGTTTAAGAATCACTATTCTAGAGGAAATGTTCATTACTCAAGTAGTGAAAGATGATCAGTGAGTGGCGAGACCCATCATGAATCTACTGTCACAGTTAGATGATTATCTCATTAGGTTTGGTTTTTACGCAGCAGTCACAGAGATAGGAGTAAATTTTAATTCAGGTTAATGGCTTCAGGGGTCCCTTGTATTTTAGCCAGCAGTTCAGACAAGGCCTAATTTCTACTTGGAATTAGATCCCAAAGTTATTGATATGTATGCTTCCAAATGTTAATGGACCTAGGCATTCTCAAGGCTGGGGACAATGAAATGATTGGGTCAAGAACAGGAATGCAAGTATCAGTGGATTCCATACATATGACCAAACGCAGCATCTAGAACCATAGAATCTAGAGGCTGCTTTAGATCCCAATCAATGGCAGTAATGACAACAAAGAAAAATAACTTTTTCTGCAACCATTGTATCTGCACTTTGGAGTGGGCCTCCTTCAAGTGGGCTTAGAAGATGACAAGGCAGAAGCCTGCTATGACCAATTTGCCCCATATTTTGCAAACAACACCACTCACAATTATCAAAGATAGGTACAATCAGGACATGGTTAACTTATGTTATTATGGCTACTTTTAGCTTGCATTTCAAACCAATGTTGCCCCACTTCTGTGTCCTTTTTTATGTCTTTTTTTAATGTATAGCAAAGAATGGTAACACTAAGAACTTTTCTTGCAGCTGTAAAGAGATTCATGTTTCAGAGATGAAAAAAAAAAGATACTCATATTTATGTTTAATTAAAGGTACATGGGTAGTACATGTTGGGAACCCCTGATTCATCCTGAATGGGTGTAGCCTTCTTGACAAACTTTGAATTTTTGCAGCAAATTGTGTCTTCTCTGTAGTAATCATGGTGTGCAAACACAGTCAGTTTAGAATGGATATAATCCCTTTCACTCTCTCCATAATGGGAATATACCAGGTGAGGGCAGAGAGAGGAAAAGAAAAGAATATAGATTTGTTGATGGCTTGATCCAATTTCTGACCAGGGAATTACTTTACAAGGGTTCCCTTCAACTATGGTGCTTCAGAATGAATTGCATTTTGAGTTGTGCCATTATTTTCCATTGGTCTTTGCCAATTCTTAGGGAAAGGCATACTGAAAAGAGCTGGTGGTGAACCGCTACTTGATGTGTTATATTTTGGTGGCTAGTGCAACTAATCTTTTCTTATTTCAATCCAGGCTATACTTTCCCATTAAACCCATCCCAACCCAGAAAAATATTTTTAAAAATGTCTTTGCATAAAAACCTAATCTGTGCATTCCAGTTTTTAAATAATGATCTTACTGTGTATGTTTCTTCTCCCTTGTGTTCGCTACTGTTAGCTGAGTTTTCATTTGCCTCCATTAGGATAAATGAATGAAGTATTTTTTCAAAGGGCATCTGTGTATAAGAAAATATAGCAATCTATATGACTTAGGATTTGTTCTCCACGTGTCCATGTGTGTATGGCTGCTATACCTCAGTTCCTTAATGAAATCCACTAGATTAACTTTCAGCCAAAATCAAATCAGTCTAAATATTATAAAGAGGCAGAAATTCATACTGCCTGGGTTCTGGACCAAAGTTTTAAGCAAACAGCAGACTCTGCCATTAAAAACTTACACCAACATTAATCAAGCTTTCACTTTATTTAAATGATTTTAGGACATTATCAAATTTAAAATAGAAACTTATTAAAATCTACAATTTTGAATTCCCCCCCTCTCTCTCTCACACACACACACACCGCACACATATGTATTCTGTACACTGGATAATATGAATAATCAATTTTCCCAATTAGTGAAAAAAACCTTGTTACAGCCCAATGCAATACGTTTCTGCTGAGTTTGAGAGTGGTTTCATATGTGGCATTTCCCCAACACTGAGAGAAAAACCACTTCCACTAGATGAAGCACAACACAAATTAACTTTCTTGCAAGTAGTCAGAATGGGCTACCAATGTGCAAACATCATACAAAGAAGCTATAAGATTTTTTGGGATTATTCTTTGTAGAAATTCTACTAAAGGAGCTTCCTTACAGTCAAGCTGCAAAAATCAGTAGTCTTAATATACGTTGGAAGATCCATCTGACTCGCCAGTACAGACTGTTGTCTTAAGGTAGAAAAGCCCTCCCAACATTATTGGCATTAGAACAGTCCTGGCCAATTAAGGTAAAGACATTATATTTACTCACAATGCTTTGAGTGTTCTTTTGGAATCAGTTGTTCAAATTAATTCTGTTCACAACTCTAACACCCAGATTCAAGGACAATGGAGTGAGACAGTTCATTAGATGTTCCTGCAGTCCCCTTTCACATTTTACAAAATATAGGCAATACTTTTTCCAAAATGAAGTTTAAAAGTTACACATAAAGAGGTCATGATGGAAGGACAGTGTATATTAATTTGGGGCATGGTCTGACATCTCTGGCAAACTGAATGAACTAAGGGGGCAGTGGATTATGTGTCACTTCCACCTGATGTCCACCCTTGGTTGTAACATCTAGATGAGGTAAAGAGATGTGCATGCATCTCTGTGCATGTATCCCCGATCAAGTTCCTCTCATACACATTCAAGTGATGTACATGAGAATAAAGATTAAGCCTGTTGGGTATACATAACTAGGCATTTATGATGTTTCTGATATTTGGTCATTACCTCAAGGGACAGCAATGGGTGTGCTGTCTTCCATGCACTGTGCACACAAAATATACTATTTGCTGAAGTCCTGAAAAGGTCTTTCGAGATATCTTGCCTTAGTTTATTTATTCAGGTTCCAAGGAAGACAATGTGCTATTATAATTCCTTTTCATGTTTGTTCAGAATGCTTAAGAAAAATATAATTTTGGTGTTAGTCACATGGCATACCGAATAATAATTCAGAATGAAGAAACACCAGCCCTTCGATTACATTAAATTTTATAGTGGGCAGGGTGGGGAGACTGAAGGATTTCCATTGTTTTAAAAAAACAGTCAATTATGGCCATCTGACAGCACCAAAGGAACACTGATCATGCTGAACAGGTTGCTTGTGAAGTATATAACAAATAGTATTAAAAATCTGCTGTAAGACAGCTGTAAAAAACACAGATACAAAAGTGTCTCTCCAGAGAATGTATTCTTCATGTAAACACATTTATATATACTGTACTGTATTAACCTCTCCAGGTATTATAAGAAAAGCTGAACAATTCTGAATGGCCAGGTAATCTGAACCAAAACAAACAAAAAAGTTAGCACAAAACCCATACAGCCCGGGTTACTTAAATTACTGTGATCATGAGAGACAGAAATCCCCATGGAAAGATGGTACGGGAAAGCAAGAATGGAAACCACTTATTCCAAGTTTCAATGGTACTGAATAGCAAATAATTGAAAATAATTCACAGTACAGGCCTCAAACAAGAAGGGTGAAGATTCAAAGTTCAGCACTAAATGGAAAGATGGTATTTTCCCAGAGAAGAATCCAGAGGCTGAAAATGAAGACAAAAGAGAAAATTCAGAATACTTTCCTAACTGCCACATAACAAGGAAGCTAGAATAAAACAATGTATCTTCACATCATTATGGCCCAAGCCAAGATAGTATAAGAGAGCACAAAAAGAGGGTACTGACAGGCTTGTGACAAAACAGCCCAGAGAGGTAGAGACAATTTGAGGACGGGTGATATGGAGCTATATATCCTGATTCAACGGAGCCAACTGTACTGCCCAATTGTTTAAAGGGCCAACATTTGACATCAAACCATGCAACTTACCCTTCACATTTCCAGTATGTTGCTACCACTGTTCCACAGAGCTACAAGATAGAACACAGAAACATTAATAGGTTTGGGGGCATAGTTTGTTTGTATCTATTATCAAACAACACATTCTTCAGTATAACATAGCCACTAAAATAAGAACGAATGCTGGTGTGATGACACTTAAAAACAAATTAATAATTCCCTGTATTTCAAAGCGTTAGCAGATATGTTTCTCTTCTGTACCAAAAATGCAGAGCCTCTTATACAGTATTAAAAGCAGTAGTGAAGAATGGAAAACCAGAAAAGCTAGGGAAGAACATGACCAAGGAAACTACAAGCTGTCACAAGGAGCAAGGAAAAGCAATTAAGAAATAGTTTTTCAAACTCTGTCTCAGGTACCGAAGTTATTAAAAGAAAGCAGTTAATTTAGAGAGGGAAAAAAAGATAATGTGCTTGTTTGTCAATTAAAAAATGCTTTAGATACATGTTTTCACTAGATTTGTTTGTGTTAATATCTCTACTTTAAACTTGTTCTATTCTTTATTATTCTTTCAAAAGCTTCTGCATTAGCAAGTTTTGGAATTGGGGAGCTCAGCTCAGAAATTCCCCAGTTCAGAAACACATGTCTTTACAGACTGGCTCAAGTCCCTCTGAACTCAGATTCATTCCCAACCCTGCTCTGCTAGCCTTTTCTCTCCCTTCTTGTGAACTTACTCTTGTGAAGGGGTAGAAAAACTGATGGCAGGAAAGACTGGTTCAGGAGATCATTTTTCATTTGAATCAGGAGACGAGGGAGAAAACTATATATCCAATCAAATCCAGGAGAGGCAACACTTTTGAAATTAGATGTAACTGAGTGAGGGGGATACCTTAAAGGCTTGGTTCCATTAGTGCGCTTTCATCATGATAGACCCCCCACCCCAGAACAGTCTTCACAGTTTTCTGGGAAATGAAGAGGTGCAGTAAAGGCTGATAAAAGCAACCTTTCCAGTTGATTTTTGTGAGATCCCTTGGGAAGACCCAAAGTTTTTACAAGGAAAAAAGAAAAAAATGAGAGAGAATATTTTTCCAAGAGAGGAGGAGAATTACTTTTAAGTACAAGGTTTGAAATAATGGACAGGAACCAGAACACTGTAGATGGTGTTTCTCCTGGTGCCCCATCACCTTCTTGTAGTAGCATCCTGGACCTAGCCAACGGTTGGGAGCAGACCACATGAGAAACAAGACAATAAGCAGGAATATCTGCCATTTTCCACATACATCGGATAGTACTATTTGCAACAAAATATTACAGAATGTGGATTTCTGCAGCCTCAAAATAAAGTCTGGTCCAGAAGATATAGAAAACAAATACTGTTGCACATGTTTGTGGGACATAATATGATATGAAACTGGTTACCTTTTAGTTCCCTGGTCTTCTGCATGAATTGGATTATCTGGATCCACTGGATCTGATTTTATGTCTGGTTTTCAACCGGAAATTGATTTAGTTGACCTTTATAAATGTTTATAAACCTGCTCCAGAAGATGAACAGGGAGAATGCTATCCTGATAAGTGTGCTGAAACTTTCTGTAGTTTTGAATGCCACATACTGGGACATTCTTTGGACCATGTGGTTGAGATGGGTGCACAAAATACTGTAATTCTACAGTCAGATTCCTATCTGGAAGCCCAAAAGGAAAAGATGGTGCTTGGAGACTGATGTTCTGCCCCATGGCCTCTGGCTTGTGGACTACCATAATGTTTCACCTTCTGCCCCATACTTTTTAATAACTACATGAAACTGTTGGGTGAGGTATGGGCTCCTCTGGGGTTATGTTTCAACTTGTTAGCTCCCATTCCTTTCCATCAATTAATCACTTCCTAGTATCCCTGTGACTGAATTATAGGAATCAAAGTTAGAACCATATGTAAAATGCATACTTTGAATGCAGTATGTGAAATAATGTATTTTAGTTAAGTAATCAGGCTCTCTGTACTATGTGGATGGGAAACCATTTTGTTGTTTGTTGTTGTGCACCTTCAAGTCATTTCCGATTTATGGTAACCCTAAGGCAAACCTATCATGGGCTTTTCTTGGCAAAATTTGTTCAGAGAACGTTTGCCATTGCCTTCTCCTGAGGGTGAAAGCATATGGCTTGCCTAAGGTCACACACTAGGTTTCATGGCTGAGCTGAGAGTAAAACTCTGGTCTCCAAAGTCTTAGCCCAACATTCAAACCACTTTGAAGCCACATATAAGAGAACAGGGAAGATTATAAATACTTTTTTAAAAAACCTCTTTAAAATGGTGGATAAAGATATGAGAGGGTATTGTAAAGTTTTAATGATCACCTTTTTAAAAAATTGACATAAAGTTTGTTTTGATTTGTAGTTGTTAACTTATTTCTATGTAGACACTACAGTATCTAGATTTATACATTTTTCCCAGCGTATCTTGACCCTCCAAGGAGGTATCGTAAATTAATAATTATCACCCGGAAGTTATTATGGCATATTGATGAAATTTTGTCAGTGTCATCATTGGTCCCTAAGTGCATGTTGCTGAGAAAATCAGCTCATTGTGTCCTTTATTTTTGTGACTAGCTCTGCCAGAAGTGATTAAAGTGTAAAATCCTTGTCAGGAGCAATCTGCAGACTTCTACAATAATGGTATTTGGAGAGTCAAAAAGCACTGGGGAAAATGTGTAAATTTGGATGGTGACTACATAGAGATAAGTTAACAACTACAAATCAAAACAAACTTTCTGTCAAAAAATTTTTAAAGGTGATAATTAAAACTTTATGATACCCCCTTGTATTATGTGTGTCTAAAGGTTTGCTTTAGGTACATATATAATATGCTTGTTGTGTGTGACTGAAAACAGGATCCCAAATCATTTACAGAATGCATGTTGTGCATGCTGATATTGTGCAGCCTCAAAACCTGGCTTCTCCAGTTTTAAAGGAAGTCAGACATTGCAGCTGAGAGATCTTTGTCTGAGATCCTAGAGCAGCATTTGAATATAAACAGGACTGGTCTAAATGGCCTGACTCAGTGTTAACAGTTTTAAAGGATATGCTCAATCAATTATTCAACTGTTTGTAAAGCACTGATGACATCTTTCCCCAGCAAAATATAGGATTAATTCGAGCATCCTTCTAGAATAATGTGAATAAATGAAGCTTTGTTTCACAGTACATAATTTTGGTTCAACCTATAATACAGTATTTCTGAGTTTAAAAGGGCTGTAAATATTTATATAAAACAGTTGTGATAAGTGTAGTTTCCAAACACAGTAATTATCTTTATACATTCTGAGCAAAAATATTGATAGACTTACAGAGAGAAACCTATGCAATTCCATTGTTAAAAGTTCTACTATCTATTGCTAAACATAGCATATGTTAAAAAAATTAAATAGACAGCACTAAGAGAGGAAAGTCATGCAAAATGAAAAGGATTTGTCTTTAAAATGTGCCAAAAAATAAAAAAATACTATTGAAAAATATATTAAGAATGCTTATAAAGTTTCAAACCTGGTTTACCTTGTCATAATTGGATTGTGTATACCATATAAATGCTCTTTATGATAACCATTATTACCATTTTCCAGACTGTAATAAAATAAATATACGAAGAAAGGACTGTGTTAATGACAAGATGCAACTAGTTACATACCATGGTTTATAAAAATGATAATTAAAAAAAAATAATGTTTATTTTAAGTGCTATCAGGTGCCTTTCCAAAAATCTTTGTTGAAAGCAATTAACAACAACCAATAAAAAGAGAATATAAAGACAACTAAGATACCTCAGTATATAAAACAGTGTAACTAACTCAGCACGCCCTTAACCAGGACTGTACATTAAGTCATGTACACAATATATTAATTCTACAGAACTTTCTATTTCAATAAGCTCTGCATGTAACTATTTGCAATAATTATGTAAACATCACAGAGCAATATGCTAAAAATGTACATAACAAATGTGGCCTGACCCAAATATGCAACATTTATAAATTTTAAAAAACCAATCTCCATTAAAAAAAACAAACCAAAAAAATCCCTCCCCTATTGCAAGCCATAATATCAATTAAATTCTCTTACTTTTTCATGGGAATAGTTTCAACACTACAAAATATAAAAAAGAAGTAGTTATCTAGTGTGTTAAAATGCCACTGTATGTGAGAATATTTGGCTTTACAGTATTTACCAGCCCCCCCTTACATTTTAGCAAAACTATAATGTAAAAATGGGCTACATAAATAAATAAGAAATCAAGAAAGGCACGAGACAGACATACAGGAAAATGGTTGAGAAATTAAAAAGTGAAGACAAGTGAAAAATAAGTAAAAATAGCTATCATAAAGTAAAATGCCAAGTCCCTGAGACAGAGGAACTGCAATTGGAAGAACAGAATACTGGTTAGGGAGTGCAGGAAAATTACATAAGACACAAACAAAGCATTCTTGCAAGAATAATCTAAAAGCAAACACAGCATAATATGTATCATATTTCTGTCATATAACAATATCTCATACATATTTTGTCATAGTTGTCATCAACATGATTCTACCGCCCCTACACAATGTTTTAACTTTAGGCTATTCTGTGTACATTCGATCCTACAATATTCTTTATGAGACATTTCCATCTTCAACTATCCCAAGAGCTGGGACAATTACTGTTTGAATGGAGGGATGTAAATCTTCATTTACTTTATTCTCACACATGAAAACAACTAAAAAAACCATTCAGTATGCAAAGGGATCTTGTTGCACCTTTGAGACTAACTCTTACCCTTTGCATACTGATTTCCAGACCAACACAGCTTTGAATTCTAAAGAGAAAATTCAAATCTATTCTTGCACACTGTTTGAAGATCTTTCACATTTTTGATCCTTTTGGTGAACTTTTATTTATGCAAAAACCTTTTTTTTTTTTTTGGCATAAAATACAATTTAGTGAAGTGCATTTTGCACAAATATATTTCTGTACAAATATGCTGTAATTGGCAGCAAAAGGTTTTTTTACATAAGAATTTATTGTAAAAAAAGTTTACAAAATGCAAAGGATCATTGGAAAATATGCAAAAACTCATACACAACATACTGAGATCTACTGAGAAATCCTTTCTCATCAAGGACAGAATATTGCAAATATTCTTTACATCCCTCTTCCAGAGTTTTGTGCTATGTAAACCACAACTTATTATGTATTTGTACCTGTACAGGTTGAATCTCTTATTCAAAATGACTGAGGCCAGAAGATTTTTTTGATTTCAGATTTTTTCAGGTTATGGAATATTTGCATAAGCATAATGAGAGATGTGACCCAAGTCTAAATATTTTTGTTTTGTATACACCTTACACAAAAAGCCTGAAGGAAATTTTATGCACAATATTCTTAATAATTTTGTGCCTGAAACAAAATTTGTATACATAGAAACATCAGAAAGCAAAGTTTCACTATCTCAGGCCCGATACAGACAGGTGCTTTTGGGCACTCTGGTGACATGCTCGTGTTGCCTGGGAGCGGAGCAAATGGATGCTTTGCAACCTGTGGCCAGGATGTCATAGCTCCACAGTGCCATATTGACAGCACACAGAGAGATGATGTCGCAGGTGCGCAGCAACCAAACAGCACTGCGTACCTACAGCGTCATGGATGCGCCCGATGGAGCCTGTAGCACTGCAGGTGCAACGCAAAAAGGAGCCATTTTTTCAGGCTCCTTTTTTCCTCCGCACCTTCAATGTTCTTGTTTGATTGCTGCAGTGATGGTGCGGAGGAAAAAGAGGTCGCACAACACTGCCCTTTTTGGGCAGCCTATAAAGCCCTTCAGTCATCCATGTGAACAATTCTGGATTTTGGAGAATTCCAGATTTCAGAATTCCGGATAAGGAATGCTCAGCTTATATCAGCCACAATTGGTACCTGGTAAGTCGACATCACAAAATAGATATCTACCACAGTTGTGTAAAACATTTGCATTCTTTTATTTAAAAAATAACCTCCACCCCCTTGATATTCTAAACATGTCCTGGGAATTGTAGTGTGGTGTGTTAGAGGTATGTTTCCAGTTTCTCATATCTTTGCACAAACTATGATCCTCAGGATTTTCTGAAGTCAGCTGTTTAAAATCCAATTATGAGTCCCAATTAGAATGGCTCCACTGAACCAACAGAAACCTGAGCTATACAGTGGGCCCTTGTTATCTGTTGGGGTTTAGTTCCAGGACCTTCTGTGGATAACAAAATCCATGTATGCTCAAGTCGCATTAAATATAATGGCACAACAAAATGGTGTCCCATATATAAAAAGGAATATCAAGGTCTGCTATTTGGAATTTATACTTCTTTGGAATATTTTCAAGCCGTGTATGCTCAAATCCATGGATAAAAATTCAGTGGATTAGGAGGGCCAACTGTATTAGCAATTTAATCAGTTCCACTGATTAAATTAGTATACTCTACTTGGAAACAGTAATTGGTTTTAGGCAACAAAATGCACAAATGTTTTATGTAGCTACATCTCTCCAGGAAGACCACTCTTCTTTCTCATACATTTGCCTTCCCATTCTTACTCATTCTATGTAGATTTGAGAGTACTGTATAAACAATTCCACTGAGGGCCATCTCAGACATTCCATTTGCAAACCTAGCAAACATCTTTCCTTTTAAAAAAAACGTATTTAACATAACGTGTTTTGCTGCATTTAGTGTTTGAATTTTTGGCTTACTTACTCATCATACACATCTTCTGTATCCATCCTACGATAGAATTTGGCTAGTTTTACAGCACAAATGATGGCCGGGATTAGAAACACTGAACAGCCTCCTAAACCAAACCAGAAGGCATTCTAGGCAAAAAAAGGAACACATTTTTTTTTTAAAAAAATGCACCTACAATTCAAAAGAAGAAGAAAATATGAACAATTGTGGTGCTAATGCGAGTTGTTTTTAAAGTGCACTTAAGGAACTAGGGCAAAATCTTGGGAAAGTGTGCTTCCCTTCCTGTACCCTCTATGTCTTTAATCCATTCCTAAATGAACCACAGTTTGTCTGGTACTTGTTAATATGGTTAATTTTCATCCAGATTTGAATTCAATGTCAAACTGGTTTAAGATTCTAGTCAACCAAACACCACAGCTACTCTTCTTTATTAGCTCCAGATTCTGTCACAACAAGTGGGAACCAGAGGCAATGTGTACCCATGGTACAGTTGCCTACCTGGCCTACTGGATGCAGTACCAAATGGAAGTTCTGCTTGAAGAAGCTGGATAAGAATATGCTCAGCACATGCCCTTAAATGCTGTAGACCCCCCCCCCCCCTATAATGAACCTCATGATTTGTGACCCAAGTTGAATGTAGCCCTTCAAACGCTGCATTGTTGCCTGCCTGGTGTTTGACAGCTTTCCCGGTTGTCAAATTTTTTGCTGTGCTTGAGTGGCAATAAAAACAAGGGATTTATCAAGCACTTGATAGAGTGCCACACATGGTAAGTGTGCGACATCCATCTTGGTGGGTCTTGAAGTATACAAACCTACTATACATAGAGAGAATTTACTCCATTGCACTGTAGTAAGTGGGATGAGGATACTATCACAAGCTGCAAGCTAGCCTCTTGGCTTTTACAGAAAATAAACAAACTAGGGAACCACCTCAAACTCCATAATGTAAGTGCCCAAACCAAAATATAATCCTCAGCCAAGCTAAACACAGCCCTCACAAGCTAAAGTCAAGCGAGGAGTGTGCTGTCAACCCTAGAGTCTGGATAGAACATTCAATGCATTAAGTGAGACAAGTACTGTGAAGAATTCACTGAGTAACAGTGCTTCACCTCAGCCAGCCTAAAGCAAACCAAAAAGGAATGTGTATGCCTCAGGAGATTAATATGCTAGTCAGGCTTTTCTCCTCCACTGTAGCTTAACAGAAGCAGCTTTATCCCTGCCTGAAATGGAATCACCCCTTTGCATGTTAGTGGTATTTTCTGGGTCAGTAGATGGTGCTTACACAAGAATAATTGAATGATTACACAGCTTCAGCTGTTTAAAAAATGGTTTTATATTTTGGTTGCGATAAGATATGACACAATGTACACCTATTTATTGAAATATTCTGACCCCTCTCACCTTACATTGGGGGGGGGAGTCTTATTCTGTGGTTCTTTCAGTACCCCCAATTAATAATAAAGACAAGTTTAACTAAGCTTAACTGGATCATATTAAGGTCATTTGCTAATATTTTCTTCATATAAATACATAATTCCTGTACATCTCATGGTGTTTAGGAAAGGAAGATGTTGCCATTATAACACTAAGGACATCAGTGTGTATTGTCATCTTGGTAAATATAGCAAAATTTGTCCTTTCTAAATACTCTTAATGCACCAGATCCCATCTGATCTTGAAAGCTAAGTAGGGCAGGCTAGACAAGGCAGTAGACATAGGAGTAACCCTAACCTTATACATAACACCACATTTAAAATAACACTCCTTCTCCAATCTCAACATCATATAAAATTTCCCAGCAGAAATAGGTTGCTTGCGAATTTATAAGAAAAATGAAGAAATGCCCCCCCCATTTCCCCTCCTTCCAACTTATTTTATTAGAGTGCAAAATATTCTTACCAAAGAATCTGTTATGTAGCTGCACAAAAATATATCTACAGTTGTATCGATCACATTGGCTACAGGCTTACATGTTGCCACTTCCATAGTAATCTACAATAGATGAGAAACAAAACTGAACAAAACATCCGTACAATATTAATTGTGATGGGGAATACAATGGTTTGAATAATTCTAACTTTAGTGCTCAGTTGCATGTCTCTGCTCTTTAGGATTCTGTCCAGTTTTTCATAGCTGCCCTTCCCATTTCTAGTCTTCTTATTTCTTGACTATAGTCCCCATTCTGATCAAAGTTTGACCCTTGTTGTCCAGATTGAAGTTGTGTAGATCCTTTGTAGTCATTCTTTATGTCTGTGTTCAGCAACAAGCCTGCCTTTGCACTTTCTTCCTTTACCTTCCTTAGTAATTGCTCCAAGTCTGTGATTTTTCTGCTATTAATATGGAGTTCTAATGACAGAAATACCAATATAGTCATTATCCAATCTGACTAAATGTTATTTACAAGGGGAACTGGTACAACATTGTATCATTTCTCTCTTCTCACTTTTGTAAAGCTCCAGATACAGTAATTGGCACGCTAATACATTTTTTTTTAAAAAAATTGGATTCTGTAAACTGCCTGCCCCAGTGGTAAAAAAGTAGCTGTCTTACCGATTCCTTCACCCATTCAGCATATTGCTCAAAGTAACCTATTATAGTATCCATGTACTTCTTTGTTTCCTGGGGATTGGGAAGGAAAACAGTGTGAAGGTATACACAATAATGCCAAACATAATAGATTTATCTATTTTTTTAAATAAATAAATAAATATGTAAAACTAAAAAAGAAATTTACCTGGACAATAACAGATGAAGCATTATTGTTTATAAGATGTTGAGCAGCATCAACAGCTCCAATCACATTTTTCACTTTCCCCTGGAAAAAGGGAAAGAGGATGATGATAGCAACAGATTATCACATTAAGCCAGTTCAGGAGAGTTACTACTAGTACTACTAATATTGACACTATAGTAATTAGGATTTTTAAAAGACAAAAGACATTACACTTTGGGATGATCCCTACCTATAAGCTCATGGTTTCATGTTACTTGACTGGTATGTTATTCAGTACATGATGTAAGCCAAACAAGCCATGAGGCAGGATATCAATTCATAATTCCCAGTCTCTTTGGCCACAGGCAGAAGGGTGTGGCTGGTCGAATAATTTGCATCTGGACCGTAGCACTCTCTAGCAAATTTTCCTGAATTCAAATTATGCCCACCTCCAAGGTAAAATCAGTCATGGAGAGGGAAAAGGCACATATATTTTAGTATTTGTAATATTAAGAGTATCTTGGAAGAGGCCGATGGGCAGGGTGGTTCTTTGTATTGTTAACATTCCTGTGTTCCATTACTGGAAGGGCAGGATACAAAATACAGTCAGCCCTCCTTGTCCACAGATTATGCATCCACTGATTCAACAATCTGCAGGTTTATAAATTCTATATAAATTCCAAAAAGCAAACCTTGATTTTGCCATTTTATATAAGTGACACAATTTCATTACACCATTGTATATAATGGGATTGAGCATCCAAAGATTTTGGTACCCATGAGGGTCCTGGAACCAAACCCCAGTGGATACCAAGGGCCCACTGTATATATGTATCTCCCCTAGAGCTTCTTTAATAAAAGAGCCTAGAAGATCTAGTCATTGAGCTCTCATATCATTTTGAATTTAGCCTGAGGAAACAGACAAGGAGGTCAAATACTAGCTCTCTAGTCCCTCAGAGTTTTGTTACAGAATCCACACAGAACTAGATGTGCAACATAGGCATTTTGCAGCATTGTCACCAGCACCATTGTAAACAGTGTCCTCTAATTCCAGCCATTTGCCTTGTAGAGCCCTCCGGGGCCAGGGTTACCATTTCCTGGTTTTTCCGGGAACAATCCCATATCGAAGGCTTCAGAAAATGCCTCAGCCTGGCTGGGCATTTTTGACCCACCAATCTCGGATTCCTGCTTTGTTCCAGGCCACATTTTGTCAATCTCCAGCCAACTGGAGAAAATGTGTCTGGAACAAGGCAGAAAGTCATCTCCCCCTCCTCCTCCAAGGTGGACTCGGCCCTCCGCTTGCCTCTTCCTGGGGCTGAAGCAAGGTGAATAGCAAGGTGAAATCTCTACCACTTTTCTATTAAGGTAACAGAAAAAGAAATTAATTTTTGTAGACTCAACTGCAAAACAAATCAAAAATTCCCTTACCGAAAGTTCTGATGATGTTTTTTGCAGTAACCTTATACTCTGGTTTAAAGTGCTCTGGTTAAAAACATACAAAACAAAGAGATTATATTACATGAATCTCTTAGATCATGTTTTAACATATTCAGTAGTTTGGTGAAGATACTGTTTACATCAGAGCCTAGAAGAGATAAATCTATCATCATCGTCATTACCATCAACATCCTTCATTTATATGCTGCCTTTCTCCTAAAGTGGAACCCAAAGCATCTGTTCCAAAAACAGATGAACTGAGGTAATCAGAACCAATCGATGAAGAGGTTTACAGTGTCTACTTTCTCAGGTTTTAAAATATAGCATTTCAATGCAATCCTAAATCCATTCAACAGAAATTGTAAATACCAAAACAATGGAGACTTCATTCTGCCTTGTCTGTACCCCACCCTATAAACCAAAGAACTCTAGATGGTCTTGCGATTACACCCATTGATAGACAGATGTCTCTTCTTCACATAAAGCCAAATCTCCATGAAAGGCACCCCAGTATCACTGATGGTACTGAGACCACACCAGGCTAAATCTAAGTGTCCAAATTCCAGAGCAGAACTATGTATTATAAGAAAACCGGACTGTCTGATGTATTAGAGATGTAAAGTTCAGAGTTTGTTCTGCGCCAAATTCTTGCTGTTTTTTGTACTGTAGACACATGGTCTGTGCAGAAAGTATTATTTCAGTGCAAAAATGGCACAGAAAATGCCGTAGTTCGTAAATACTGCACAAAATTTGCACATTTAAAAAAACAACAGACAATAGCATTTTCTGCACAAGAAACATTTTCTGTGCATATAATAGTATGTGTGCATAAAAGGCTGTTTTCAGCTCAAAATTACTTGTGAATTTTGCACAGAATCAGTCTCAAACTGAAAATATTGTCACTCCAACATTCTCCTTAGGATTTCTGAACACATTTCTCAACCATTTTTCAATTTTTAAAAAAATATTTGCTCCATCCCTATGAGTTTTTCCAATTCTTTCTAAAAAATCATAGGATAACGATGGTGGTGGTGGTAATGACATCAAGACATGTACATGTACATATTAGGAACAACGGAAGGAAGGGTGGAAGGAAAGAAGGAAGGAAGGAGAGGTGAAATTATCTTGGGCTAAAGTTTATGGACAGTCACATCTTTCTTGTTTCTTCTTATTCTGCTTAATTTAGTTTCATATTACACCATTAGTATGTTAATAGCATGTAAGTTCAGCTAAACAGCAGCAAGATGTTATCATGGACAGTACGAAATCTGATCTCTGCATGCATCTCAGATAGTATTTTGGAAGAAACCCAAGAAAGGTTTTTAAAAAGAGCAATGCATATATTGCAAGGCTTCAATAGCTAGAAATACTAGAAGCATTTAATTATAAAGGCTTTACTTAACCACTTAACCTCCACCCCCACTGAAAAAGGACTGTTTCAGATTGAGCTAAAGAAACATTCGTTCTTGCAATATAGCTCCTTTGGTTATGCCAGTTATTGTCACCTCCGTGTGCAATCATTCCAGACTTTTGGGCAGCTGTGTGTAGTGTTTTTACGTATCTCTATTAAGGCTCTTTCAAAGTTTTTTTTTTTCCTTTAAAAAACTGGGGCATGATTTCTTGAGGTGGTCCTATATTTTGAAGGACATCTTTTCTCCTGACAATTCTTAAATGTCTTTCTTAGAGTTATAGCGATACAGTGCAAAAGTGCATTTCCACAGATGAAACACTATGTTGTAACTGTAAAAATTTATAAATAAACGAGGGAAGGAGAGAAGGGAACATAATTTTTCTGATAGATTTTTCTCACGAAATTAATAAGAAATATGAGGAGAGGGAATAAAATGTTGCAACTGGTGCCAGGAAGTTTCAGAAAACAGTCCAGCACAACAGAAAAGTCATTTGGACATTTTAATTTTTTTTTTTTAAAGAGAGAGGTCAGCAAAAAATTACTGGAACCTCCCAGCATATATTTGTCCCATCCGGAGGAGCCATTACATATGTAATGCTAAACCCGAATGGGAGAGATCTGCTAATTTAAAATGGGTCTAAAATTAGTTACTTACTTTCAATGTAAGAAAGAAAAAACACTTACCCTAGCTCTAACATATTTCTTGACAGTCAGTTTTTGGAAAAAGAAGGTTGAAAATGATTAAGAGTTAATTATCAGAAAGCTTTAAGGAAAAAAGCAAGCATATAAAAACATAAAATGTCTGTTTTTCAGTAAGGTTAAAGCAAAACAAAATTAAGCAGCTAGAAGAGTCTGATATATAGCAAAACAGAGCTTTCTTCCGATTCAGCTCAGTACCGCTACTCTTTAACTACACAGAACGTTACTACTGAAGATAACAAAGAATTGTGATTAATTTAAAGAGGGAAACAAACTCTTCATGTCAGCTTGCAAATGTGACAGAGAAGGAAAGCAGAGGAAAGCATACATGCCCAAGGCTTATTATTGTTCATTCATATAAAGCTAAACCATAGTTTGTTTATACACCTGAAAGGAATCTCAAATTATTCCAGGGAACTTTAAATACAAATGGGCACTAGACCATCACTCTAGATCATGTTGGGCAACTCTCAGAAGTGGGGGCTGCATGTCCTGTGCTCCAGCCAGCAAGTGTGAAGGGAATCAGGTGGTTTCCAGACCCCAGGTGCCTACTTAGGTCAGTGTGTCCTATTTAATAATCTCTGAGAGTGCAGCAATCTTCCTTTGTCTCATCATTGCTGAATGAATGATAGCAATTGATCTTCAGCTTCTGCAGCTTCCTGATGGGGAGCAGTGCTCCTGCCTCAATCCCCAGTTCCTTTCACTCAGATAGAACCTCATTATCAGGAAAACAATTTGAACTTAGAACAACCTATGCCCTAGAGAGCATGGTGGGAGCAATTTTGCCTCTCGGTCCCCTCAGTCCCGCAAGTGACTTTTATTTGACAAGTGAGTACATCAGAGCACAACTCAACCCTGGAGCAACAGGGACACATGCTTTGAATTCAACAAGGGCTTTTTGTGAGGTTGTTTCAGTTTTGGAGGGGTGGAATGGGGAGTGGAGAATTGTGAGATCTAGGAGCTACATGCAGCATATAGCCCACACTTCCCCCTGTCTTAGACCTTTGTTGAAGAAATCAATATGCCTAAAATCTACATCAAGCTGGGGAATCCAACTTGATGTTGGGAAAAGTGGGCTGCACCTGGTCCCCAAGCCCTTCTTTGAATTTTATCAGGACCCTGGAAATTAAAAAAAAAAAAAAAACAAAAACGGGTGAAAAAACATCTTCAATTGCTCCTGAAGTGGCAGGTAATCTCTCAAGCGCCCTGACCCACAATCACTTCTACACAACCAACCAGAACAGAAAAGTTAGCAAGTTCACTTTGGCAGTCGCCTTCAACTCACTTTTGGATTGCACTTCTGGTTGAACATGTGGCAGTGCAGCCCACCAGAGGAGCAAAAATTGATCTTGCTGCAGTTGCCCAATATGATCTGCACAACCTTGATTTATAGTGCCAAACATTTTTGCTAAACACCCTCCCCACATCTTATCCTAGTCCAGCAACTTTTAATTTTGTATTACCATTGCTTGTTCCAATGGAACAACTTGTTGTCTATGTATCATCCGGATATTATTTGCGTGTCCTTTCAAGGCATTTTCCAGTGCTCCTTTAGGCTGCAAATATAAACACAAAAGTTTCCAGATGATTATTTGAAAAAAAATATGTCAAAGAATGGAACAGGACTACACTTCTCATGCAATAAGAAATTGGAAAATATCAATACATCTTTCTCCCCTACCTTTCTTCCTTTCAAAAGCAAATCCCCTATCATAATTAAGCTCAGATCTTTCTCTTTGCCATAATGGAAAGCATTCAAATCTCAACCTTCATCCTTTTATCAAGAAAATGAATGTTTTTTTCTTTGCAGCAAAATCTCGTTTTTCTTTCTGTAAGACCTAAAGGTGCAATGGCGCCCTCCACTGAGATGTTTAAAGACAGATAGAAGGCATGACTTCTGAAGGCAGGTTTGTGGGGTATAATTTCCTTTTTGGAATGACTAGCGGGGTAGAGATATAGATGTACCAAATTTTTGTTCCAAGTCTGGGTGCAGCTCAAAGCTGGAATTCCTCATTGTTTCCGTTTTAAAAGGTTATGTCTCATATCAGTAAAATTGCAAACAAAATGAGAAAACGGAATGTGTGAAACTACGGAAGTGTCTGCTCAGATTTGCTATTAGACCTGAGGTTGTGTGTGTGTGTTTGTGTGTGTGTGTGAAAAGCATATATTCTAACTCAGAGGTTTGATTCCTTCCCTAAAAAATGTTTTTCAGATACTACTTTATTTTAGTAAGGTTAAACATAGAGCCTTTTGACTCCAGGTTTCAAGACCCAATATTTTCAGTTCAGTTCATCTTTATTATAGTCATAGACCAGTATAATATTACTGTGGAAAGATGGTCTCAGTGTGGCAGGAAAAAAGTTCAGTGCTTAATTATTGTGAGCGTGCAACGTTGGTGCTCTTTTTCTTGTACTGTTTGCCAGAGTGAATAAAAGTCAAGATGCTACTTTAAAAATCCAATAATGGCTAGCCTTCTTAGAAGGCTGCTTTCTTCACAAGGAGAAATGCATTTTGCTACTGAATCTGATGACCTACAGATAGTCAGGTGTCTCTGTCATGAAGTTGAAACTCTCTTAGCAGTAAGGGCTTCAGATTTATGGAAAACAGGCATTAATATTTTTTTCTATTTACAAACGTATTTCAGTAACAGAGTATTTAGTAAACAGTTTGCTCTGGTAGGGAAGAATTTTGATCACTTACTCTTGCTACTAATTCACTTCATTCAAAGAAAACTTACCAGCTGGTCTGCTCTTGCTTCCAAATCATTAGCAAAGGACAAGAGATCCACTTTGGTAACACTTTTATTGATCTATACAGGACAGAAACAAAATTTTAGAAGTTGTGCTTTTCACAGCTATTCTGGTACTTGTGCAACCTGTGTTTTCAGGAGGACTGTAATTCCCATCCAGTACAAAATGAATCCTTATTCCTTGATCTGTTCAATATGATTGGTTTTTACTTGGTCTTTGCTTACTAATTTTCCATTATAGCTTAATGGCTACTGTTTCATGACTGGCTAACATGCTTCCCGTTTCCCCTTTTCATTTGCTGTACATGCAGATGCTGTTGTAGATGTTACAAAATTCCTATAAATGGTAAGGTGTATATATGGTTTAGGGTCAGATAGTTGAAAAGGGCACCTGAACTGAGACTGTGTCATTAAATCAACTTCTGTATCCATTTCACTGATGCCTCCATATCTGAACCCAAGTAGGAAAGGCATCAAGTTTCCCCTACCATATGTCACTAGTATGTATTTACATTTCATTTTACTATACTGTATCTTTTAGCAAAATTCTATCTAAGATAATAAAAATAGATGATACATCAAGTCTTACCTCTGTCAGGTATGCCGCAAAGTTTATCTCATTTATTCCTGAAGCACTGAAATTCAAAAGATTCTCCTTTCCAATTTCATCCAGTAAGACTATGTTGCTCAGATTTATATTTATATGCTTGATTTTAAGTGATACATCTTCTGCATACTATGGGAGCAAAAAAACAGTTTTCATCCAATTACCATATGTCACATTAGAACAGTTCTGGGAGGAAGACAGGGTATAAACAAACATAATCACCACCACCACCACAATGGAAAATCATTACACTTTATTGTCAGGGGCTCACCAAAGACACAAGCCTTTTCTGCACATGCAGCACAATTATGATGAGTCTTTGTAATTATTGTTGTCATAGGTAACAGATCAAAATTTTTACCATTTTTCTCCTAACTGTGAGAAAATCATTGGCAGATGTGTAGTTTTCAGGGACTATTTGCACTTCAGGATTTATTTTGCAAAATGCACCTTCATGTGGGGGTTTTGCACAGAAAATGTTGTGTTTTCTGTCCAGCAATCATGATCTCTGTGCAGAAGAGGTGCTGTTTTCTGCACACACAAAATTATCTATGTGTTCTTTTTAAGCAGAACAAATACTCCCAAATCACGGATATTCTTGTCTGTTTAAGATTATCTTCAAATGGATTTCAGACACTCAGAAACTTTGTTTTTCCTCTATTATTCAAATGTTTTCAAATATATTCTTTCCATGATGTTATATAGCTCTAAACCACAATCAGCTAACTCAGAAACAAACCAGCAATCTGTGCAGCAACTTTAGATCCAACATTAACATTGTTCCCTCTAACTGGGCTAATCAATCTTTTAGCACCCACATTCTGGGACAGCTGAAGCTTCAATGACCTCTTTAAGGACAGTGAAAAACACGACATATTACAATAGTTAAGCAGGAGGTAACTAGACTAAATTACTGCAATGCACTCTGTGCTAGATCCTCAAACATTAACTGATTTGAAACAGAGGAGCCAAATTATTGCCCAGAATGTCAAGACTGGAGTATTGTATTCAATCTTCCATCAAGGCAAAGGTAAAAGTTTTCTTTTGACAAGATTGTCTAGTCGTGTCTAACCGTAAGGGGCAATGCTCATCTTTGTTACTTAGCCAAGGGAGCCAGCATTGTCACAGACAATTCTGTGGCCAGCATAACAGCACAGAACACTGTTACCCTCCCACCGAAGTGGTAACTATTTATCTACTTGCTTTTTAAAATGCTTTTGAACTGCTGGGTTGGCAGAAACTGGGACTAGTGAGTGGAGCTCACCCCATCATGAAGTGCTTGGGCCTCGAATGGCTGACCTGCCAACCCCGCAATCATCAGAGTCAGTGTTTTAATGCTTAGCCACCACGTCCACCATCTTCCATAGTTGGTCCTTGTATTACTGAGCTCAAGCTGAAGCGCTTCTGTTTAGCTTTCATAGCCCTAAATGGTTGGTGGCCAGGTTCTTTTAAGTTACTGCCTGTTCTAATATGGGCCTGCCCATCAGTTATGGCTCCCCTCAAAAAAACAAACCAAGGTATACAGATTGATGTATCAACTCAGACTGGCCAAATTTCACAGAGGCAAAATCTTCATCTACATGGTGGCAGTTGGTGGTGGTGTGAGCTTATGTAATAACTGTCATATCTAGCATCACACCCTTTTACAGCTCTTCAGCCTATTTAAGATGAAATATCAAAACATAAATTTATTTTGTTTTATTTTCCAAACCTCCATTTGAAAGATCATTCAGATAAATACCATATAGATGAAGAATTAAAAAAGCACTTATACCTACAACCAAAATTGACTTACCATGCTAACGTTCAGAATGTCGTGAATATTGAAGATGTTTTCTAGGTGAAGTGTGGTATAAATGCCTTTGTTTTCTTTGCAGTCACTACAGACACATGTAAGTACACATCAACATGGAAATCAGTGTTAGTTGGCAACACTGCCATTAAATTTTCATTTGCGTTTGATAATCCAAACATTCAGAAGAAACTTTCAGAAATAATAATGACGTAAATTCAGAGGATCATGCTTTGTATCCTGTCCACAATTCATTCCCCAAGATAAGGAAGTTCATGGTTATGTCTGGAACTCATGATGCCTGGACATCATGCCATTTTGTATAGCATACATATGTACAGCAACTTAGTAGAGAAGTTGGGCTGATTGTAGGAAGCATATAACTCCCATGCTGAAACAGATTTACAGTCCATTTCTATGCAGAATTCAATGTGTTAGTTACCGTATGAACTTTAACGTCCTATACAGCCTATATGACCTATAAAGCCTTATATAGCTTAGGCCCAACCTATCTGAAAGACCATTATCTCTCTAGACAAGCCTACTCGAGTTTTAAGATCTTTAGGAGAGGGCTTTCTCTCAGTCCCACCACCTTCACTGGTATAGCTGGTGCAGATGGGAGAGCGCTGCTCCCGGGCTGTGGAACTCTCTGCCAAAGACAACTCTGGTCCAAAAAACACTGCAGAAATGATCCAGTTTGAGACCACTTTAACTGCCCTGGTTCAATGCTAGGGAATTCGGGCAACTGTAGTTTTATGTGACCTTTAGCCTTCTCTGTCAGATTGCTGACATCGGTGCTACAATAAACAACATTTCCAGGATTCCTTACCACTGAACTAGGGCAGTTAAATTGATTTCAAACTGGATTATTTCTGCAGTGTGTTTTGGACCTCATTCTCCCTGCTCTCCTTTCATTGGCAGGACAAGACTTTTCTATTTAAATAGGTCTTCAGTTTTTAACTGGTTGGGGTAGCGCAATGGGTAAGTTTTAATATGCTTTTAATTGTTTTAAACTAATGTTTTTAAATGGTTTGTACTTAATGCTTTTTTAAATTTTTTAAGATGAGAATGTTTTTGGCTGTATCGTTTTAATTAGGGTGTAAACCATTGTATAATGTGTGAGCCTTATAGAAGGGAAAACATCAATTAAATAATAAACAAACAAACAGCATGAAGTCCAGAAAAAACTATCTGTGCCTGTTCATCTGCCTATGTGTCTGTGGAAGTGGGGGAGTACAGGATGGTTACAATCAGCACAGACAAGCCCAACAAAAGAAAATTCTCTGCAAGAGCTTGGGGCTTTCTAGATTGGCAGGAAAGTGTGACATGAAGTTGCCTTTTCCTTAATGCTTAGCAGCTGCACCACAGCCTTTAGATGGAGCTGCGCTGTTCCGCAGTTTTTAAAAAAGAAGCTGGGAAAACCAGCACCTTTTAAAAGGGGCTTCTTCTCCCCTAAAACGCAAAAAAAAAAAAGGCGTTTTCATGGCACACTTTCCCTTTTTCTCATCTAAAGGCTAGAGTTTCATGCAGCCATGAACACACTTCTTTTTGCCAATCTAGAAAGCCCCCTTGTTTCCAATCAGTCAGGTCCACCAGATGGCCTTTGTTCTTACTTTTCATAAAACTGAAACAACGCATGCAGATGAAAACTTCAAATAAAAAGTTACTTAATTAGCTTGTATCAGAACATATCAAAGAGTTACCTGTAAACTTTTTCAAATGTCAACTCAATATTTGGATTTTTTAAAATTATGCCAGATAGATAGTGTTTCCAGTGGCGATTCAACAAGTAGGGAGTGTCCAAAATCTAGAGCATGACAACATAATGAAAATGTTACCTTATAAACAGTTTAGTTCTGAGAAATTCATATATATATATATATATATACACACACACACACACACACACACACATATACACACACACATACATACATACACATGCATGCACGCACACACACACACACATCATCATCATCTAAACACTAAGGAAATGTAACTGCTTTTTTTCTTTTTTTAAAAAAAATAACAGTGGACCACTGATTTCTTTAGTTCTTCCCATCTATTCAAGGCTCAGGGTTTGGTATAGATTAAAATCACTGATTCCTAAAATTTGGACCTCCAGATATTTTAGACTTCAGCTCCCAAAATTCTTGACTCTTGACCAAGCTGGGGACTTTTGGGAGTTGAAGTCCAAAATACTTGGATGAAAAAGTTTGGGAATCCCTGATTTAAAGTAAGCCTGAGTCCGGTTTAATTACTTCAGATTGCAAACTTATACTGTATAAACAACAAACATCTGGTAGAATTCAAAGATATAGTCAGTCTATAGAATTTGGTGCACCTTTGAGATTAATTGAAAGACAGAAGTTGGCAGCATAAATCTTCAAAAGCTTATGCTGCCAACTGCTTTTTTCAGTTAGTCTCAAAGGTGCTACAAGATTTCTCTACAAACAAACATCTGTGACAGTTCAGACAGTCTCTTTCCCTAGTAACATCACTCAGAGTTGAACTAGAATGCATTTTTAGAAGAGGTAGTCCCTCAAGTATCTGGTTGTCATAGCATGTGATATGTGCCAGTAATTCATCTTGCTTTTAGCATGCTTTGTTTTGTGACCGGACCAACGTGGTGTAGAGGTTTGAGTGTTGATCTACAAATATGAAAACCAGGGTTCAATTCCCAGTTTGGCCAAGAAACCCACTGGGTGTTCTACATCCTCTTAGCCTCAAGGAAAGGCAATGGCAAACTTCTTCTGAACAAATCTTACCAAGAAAACTCTGAGATAGGTTTGCCTTAGGACCGTCATAAGTCAGAAATGACTTGAAGGCACAGAACGAAATCAAGAAGTCATGAACATGGCTTGGTTTACAAAAGCATGTATCTCTAAGGAAATCATGTTATAGGAATGTTGACAAGAGGAAATATGCTTTCTCTTTAACGTCAAATCTAACCCTCAAGGTAGATTAATTGGAAATCTTACTGGACAATGAATACTACTACTACTTGTTGCTGTTGTTGTTAATTATTGTTGTTGTTGTTGTTATTATTATATTTATTTGTGTCCTGCTCTTTTCCCAGGACTGGAGCTCAGAGCAGTTTCACAGCATTAAAAATAGTACAATTAAAACATTAAAAATGGCCAAACATCTCAGCCTGTCCTTATAACAATTCCAAGCATGTGCCACCATTGGCGACAATGCGGGTTTGCCATCTGCAGACGCTCAAACCATGGATAGCAAATATGCGGATAAGGAGGGCCCACTGTACCTCAAAGGATGACACAGAGGGGAAGGCCCCAGAGAGCAGGGCCATCTCTAATGGTTTGGAGTGACATGGGAGTAGATTTTGGCTGTAGAAGGAACCTCTTGAGAGTAAAAATGGTTTGCCTAGAGAAGTCATGGGGTTTCCTTCTCTGGGTGTCTTAAAAAAGAGACTAGACAGCTAACTGCTGGGGATGTTTTAGCTGTGTATCCTGCACTGAACAGGGGGTTGGCCTCAATGGTCCATGAGGCTCAATTCAACTCTGTGATTCTACAGACTCTATGATTCTATGATTGTAACTGACTTAGTAAAACATTTTAAAAACTGCCTGTTCCAAAATTAATAAATTAACTAATTAATCCTCTTTAGAGGAGGGGTGTAAATAATTAGTGCATAACTAATTAAATTTAATGAATTATTTCTAAACTCTTGCTGGGATTAACATGAATATTCTGTTTAACATTATTTCACTGTCGTTTGACATATAAAATTTTGAGAGAAGAAAATGTTTCACATTTTAATTACCACAAAGGTTAGATTGGCTGAATAAGTCATTTTTTTTCCTTAGTGCTGATTTGTCCTGAAATTTCAAAAAAAGTAAAAAGAAATCAATTTATTCCAAGTGATATTGCACTGATATTAGCCATAACCAGGCAAAAGCAAAAGGGGATGGCTCTCCATAAAAGGGAAGACCCATATGATCTGTTTGGCATGGAGGTGCAGGCAATACAAGCTGATCTTTTAAATATATCTTGGATATGTTCCAAAACATAGCTCTTCTGAAATGGTACATAGAAATATAGTAAGCAGTCTTATACCAGGCCAGCAATACTGATAAATATACAGAGAGAGAGAGAGAGAGAGAGAGAGAGAGAGCAAGCTAAATGATTAGGGTCTCACTTCTGTTCACTTGCAGCATGGAGGCAAGAACAATGGATAAAATATAATAAAATTGTTCTCAAAATGCTAAGTGGTTTATCTATTTATGCCTAATATGTTTTTGGAACAAAAGCTCCATCTTCAGGAAATGAAAACATGATTTTCATAATGAGAAATTCTTACATGAAAGGATAACTGAAAGCTGATGTTCTAGTGGTGGTTATGTGCCATCAAGTTGTTTCCAACTATGGTGATCCTAAAGTGACCCTGCCATGGGGTTTTCTTGGCAAGATTTCTTCAGAGGGCAATTTGCCTTTGCCTCCCTCTAAGAGAGAGTATGACTTGGCCATTAGGTTTCCATACCCAACAGGTTGCTTCAGCCCTCATTTCCAGACTTGTAATCCAATGCTCAAGCCAGTACGCATTAGCTCTATATTTTAAGCACAACGTTCCCTTGCACATTTTAAATTTGTAGTGCATGTTTACATACAATGGATCTTTTTCAAAATAAATCATTTTGAAAACAGTTCTCTTGCTCGTTCTACACCCTGTGCCTCCTTATTTTTTTGTTTTTATGCAAGCCTCCTCCCCCACCCTACCCCACTCAGTTGCTGTAGAATAATAAGGTAATATAGTTTAAATGCTTTTAACAATGGAAAACCTACATGGAAAATATCTTCATCATCAACTTATTGGTAAGGGTGTATACAACACGACAATCGAACTATAAGGAAGAAATTTTATTTTTCTACTTAGGGAGGTGCACATTTTATTATTGATCATTTAAGGCAAGTGATATGGACAACCTTACTTTGAATAAAGTCTTGTCTTCAAATGGCTCACAGATAAGCTTCTCCACGTTTCCACCCGTAATAAAAGTGACGACTACAATTAGCATCAAAGCCCAAGAGAAGAGGAAACTGAATCCAACTCCACTAGGACCAAAAGAAAAAAGAAAAAGAAAAAAAAGACAGAAAATATTTTATTACTGTAATATACTTTTGTGAGAACAAACCAGACAATGTTAAGCACAACAAACATAAGTAATATTTAGGGTTAGATCCACACTGGACTCATAGTGTATGTACTATAATTTTAAAATTAAAATATAGTTATTTTATAAACCTCCACAAATATGTATGTATATGCATATGTGGGTGTGTACATAGGTATGTCTGATTCCAGGTTGTTCAAGATCTTGGAGTTCAACTATGATGATAATATTTGAAAAAAGAAAGATGAGCATAATTCTAGTGCAAGCTTATTTAAGAGTAACAGAAGCAACTCCACTGTTAAATAGATGGATATCCGTGGCAATCTGCTCTATTCATACATTAGCAAATCTGGATTCATTAATAAACTGAACCTAGCAGCACTTAGCAGTCATTTTGATCTCTGAGAAGCATGCCAGCTATAATGGAAGTAATTGTTGGACATATTCTCATGTTACATTTTTTGGACAGTAAGAAATCTCATGCATACATCTAAACCCGTGGTGGCAAACCTATGGCATGCATGCCAGAGATGGCATGTGAAGCCATTTTTTATGGCATGTGGAGAGCAGGAAAGTGGAGGAACAGGCATGGACCTGTTCCTCCCTTTTCCCAGGCCTTCCTAGAGAGGCAGCTGAAGGCCCAGAAGAGTGTGGGGTGAGGAGGAGGAATAGGCCCGGGAGGATGGGGGGACAAGTCCCACCCCAGAAGTCCTGCCCTTGAGGGTGGAAGTCAAGCCCTGGAAATCCCATTCCTCTCAGAAGTCCTGCCTCTGGCACCGGGTAACAACTAGTGCCAGAGACCTTTTAGGTTTGGGCACTTGGTCCCAAAAAGTTTCGCCATCACTGATCTAAAAAATATTGTGTGCAACACATGTAATTATATCCCATCATTATTACATGTCAATTGAAGATCTTTCTGATCAATCTCAAATCTTAAGGTCACCAATCTTCATAAGGCTCCCTTGATTATCTTAGGAATTACATGAGCTCCTTCAGGACCTATCTGATCACTGTTAATCACTATTTGATTAAAACATCTCCTCCTCCTCCTCCATTTAATGTTGTGCCTGAAGAAGAATTCTGTGGTATTTACAAGGTCTTTATTAAATCTTTACTAGCCCCAAAAAGAATTTCATTATTGTTATTGCTCTTCACATATAGTCACACAATGTATTTGCCTTAAATTGATGAAATTCTGAAGCAACAAGAACTCACGCCATTAAGAAATTTCCTCCAGTGTTCGAGATGCAGCCTCTTGTTGTTGGAGTAGCATTTTTGTCATAACCACAGGTACCACATAACAGTCCCAGATAGTAAAACACAAGGATCAATATCACCATGCAGCAAAGAATTAAACAACCCAGCCATCTAAGAAAAATCAATTTTTTAAAAATATGACATTAAAATATATGACTGGCAAAACACAGAGATCAGACAACAAAAATCCACAAATTGCAAAGAAGCTGACCTATAATGAAATTAAAGTTATATATAGTATTCCCACCTGAATTGTGAGTTTGACTGTTTTTTTTAAATCAGGAATACAATGCAACAAAACCACATTTTCATTACATGTATCTCCTCCAATACAACATATTATCAGATTTCACTCTCTATACTAACTTATTCACTGCTCTTTATGTCAGGAAACAGAATTAAAAGATTAAATTCAATGTTGCACCACTTTGATACTAGCTAAACTACAAAACATATCAAAAGTGTTATAGCTATCTAATACAATTGTGCTCCAGGTTTTTCTCCAATACACAATGCATCTGCATGGGGTTTGGAGACATATTAATGTCTGCAGTGTAGATGCAGATTCCATTGTAATATAATATTTTTACATGGGAAGTGGTGGTTTTACAGCAGTTAACACTATTTTAAAATATGGCTTTTATAATTCATCATCCAAATGGCAGGGACATACCTATAGAAATCATATTGCTCCACTAATGGAAAATGGTCTTGAACGTATGCTTCACTCTGAGTAAGATATATCGTGAAGTCTGCTAGTACTTTCTGGACAGGAAGCATTTTAGTAAAGGCTGTGATATTTGAACCAATAGCATCCAGTACATTTTGTATATCTGAAAGAAATCAATGTATTTTTGATGACTGTTATGCCATACAAGAGAAAACAATTTACTGCATGCTAACAAAAAATATATTTGATGTAGCTCTATTGGCAGAATAAGGCATAAAAAGATGTATGAAGCTGAAAGAAGCAAGCCACAAATATAAATAAATAAATGTGAGATAGTGTTTTAATGCACACATTCACACACACAAACCTGAGTTTGGGCACGCTGATGAAAGCCAGAGACTTTTACATTTATGTGCTCATTATAATGAAACTGTAGTCCAGTTCTTGGCCACATAATGAGAAAGCATGACTCATTAGAAAAGACAATAATGCTAGCAAAGGCAGAAGGCAGTAGAAAGTGAGAAGGACCACACGCCAAATGGCTAGATTCAAAGAGGTCACAGGCCTGAATCTACCAGACCTAAGCAGAGCAGTGGAGGATAGGGGGCTGTAGAACAGTGGAAGATAAGGAGACTTGGCAATGTCTCATCCACAGGGTTGTCATGAGTCGGGGTTAATAACAGCAACAACAAATTGAGCAGTCTGGATAAAACATAACACCTTTGCTTTAGTCATTTTGGAAATGAGAAACCTGGGTTGCACAGGTGCAGTTGGAGACTCACACAACTGATTGATCTTCACATAAAAAACATTTGTATACTTTTTTAATATGGAGGATATTAAAATATTATATTATATTATATTACAATGGAATCTGGCCTAGGAGGGAGTGAAAGGAAAGGCCTATCAGCACCATCGGGCCTGGCACTCCATGCCATTTTCCTTGGTCCAGGCATCAGAGAGTCGAGGGAGAGAAGAACTGCTGGACTTGATCCCCTTCCCCACCACCATTCCCTTCTTCCTTTGTGTCATGTCTTTTTAGATTGTAAGCCTGAGGGCAGGGAACCATCCAATTAAAAATAATAATTGTAAGCTGCTCTGATAGCCTTTAGGGCTGAAGAGCGGGGTAATAATAATAATAATAATAAGTATTCCCACCTACAGTCTGGAGCTGAATAATTCAGACATAGTTTTTTGTGGGTTTTTCTGACTATGAAGTCGTGTTCTAGAAGAGTTTATTCCTGATGCTTCGTCAACACTTTCTCTGAAGATGTCAGCCACAGCTGCTACAAAACGTCAGGAATAAACTCTTCTAGACCATGGCCTCATAGCCCAAAAAACCCACAAAAAACTATGGATGCCAGCTGTGAAAGCCTTCGACTTCACAATTCATACATGGATTTACTACCTTGGTAAGAACTAGACCATGTTGTAGTTCCTCCAATCCAAGACCAATCACTTCTGATTGAGTTTATCCAACTGGCATGGGGTCTTCTCTTTCTACTTCCCTAGACCTTTCCTATCATTATTGTCTTTTCTAATGAGTTGTGCCTTCTCTTGATGTTTCCAAATGTAACCAGAAAGGAAACTTGCTATTGAAAGTAAACAGTGAACAATTTGACAGTGAATCATGTCCTAGGCTTTAGCTGACTGCAGTAGGCTCAATACCAACAGTCAGCAAAAGCCTTATGATTCAGTTAATTGTTCACTGCTTACTTCTGATAGCAAGGTTTATATTCTCACCTTTCCTTAGAATGTGAATGTAACTGTATCATGTTGATTAAAATCCAATAAAACATTCTCTACCAACTGTCTAAGAATAACAATAAAATAACATTTCAGGCTCTTATAGGCCAGTTACAAAGCAGTAGATAGGGATACATGAAAGCCTGAGAACTATTATGGGATGAGATTAGTACCTAAAAAAAAGCGTGACCAAGACCAAAGTATGGACAATGCATGAATAGAACTGAAACATAATGCCTACACAGCTGTAGCAAATTTTTTAAAGACATGTCTCATGCTACTTTGTGGAGAAATGGAACTTTGCAAAAGAAATATGACACGGCTTGTTAAATTTCCTGGGATGGAAAGAATGAGCAATCATGACTTTCAATATGCATTAAGTGTAATTTCAATTTTAAATTTTTAAACGATTCAAGCATTTTAACATATGCCCAAACGAACATGTTTTCTCATTTTTCGACATTTGCTAGAACAATAACACAGAATCTCTACATGAAATTTCAAAGTGTTTGTTATAAAATGTTTGTATCTCTTTTCATCAAGATAACCTGTGCTGGCCTCTATATTTCAGAAATAGCATTCAGTTACCTGGGATCTCTCTCTCTCTTTCTCTCTTTAAAATGCTTTTGGTAAATTAGCTATAATTATTGAATGCAAGTCATGTTATGGTGAAAACACAGCTATTTAAACAGAAATACAGCAAGTTTTCACTTGCAAGAGGAACCTGGTTTTGCAATGTACAATGGTGCACAGTTACCAATGAATCAAACATTGATCCAGTCATCAAAGTTTAGGCAGAGTGTCTGCCTGCTTAAAATTTTTTTAATGCCATATAGGTCTTTATTTCATGCTTATTCAATACCTTTAAAGAATTGGGAAACTGTTCTGGGTACTGAATTGTATTAGTGCTATCCACAGCAGACTTCAGCCTATGACAATGCCACAGAATATGCACTTTTAGCATTTGTTATTGCAGAGCAGATGTCTGAATTCATTACAGTTTGAACAGAGTACTTCCAAACTGGAACCACCACTCTTTCTATATGCTATGTCTGACATTGCTCAGAACTGCATGGAAGCCCCAAAGAGTTAGTGTGTGCTTAATTGCCTCCATAAAAACAAAACGGCTTCAATAAGCTTAATTGTGAGTGTATCCTATGCTTAATTTTTAGCCACTTAGAAAGAAACTGCAATAGTTTAATGCATATTGATTTTTCACTTAATTGTTCCTAGGTTATAAGGTTTTTTTAACATTATAACATTGTAAGGCATTTTAACATAGCTCTAGCATTACAGTTTTGATGAGTCACACAGTATGTCATATGTTTATATGCATACTGTGTATTCTTTTTGCAAACTTACAAGGTACAGCTGCTTATATTGGAAGAACAGGTCCATAATGCAAGAACAAAAATTAAAGAGAGGTTAATAAACATTTTCTAAGTCTGAATACACCAACCACATGCTCATTTTGCAAAAAACCTGATGTATCAGCTACTTTTAAAGCGCTCAGGGGTTTTCGTTCTACATTTATTTTGTATTGTACAGTTGACAACATGGAAGATCTGGAACCCAATTTCATCTGCCCCTGGTAGTACTATAAACATTTGTCTAGGTTCTGGTTAACAAAAGAGGTGAGGAAATGATTTATAGCAGCAAATAATAAGAGATATTCATATATATTTATGTCCTTGCTTCAGATTTCCTGTTCACAGCTAGAAGATGACAGATTTAAAGTATTACGGTATAAACCTGAGTACTGCTGAGGGCATTCAGAGGACAGAAAAAAATCATATGCTTCTGACCTCTGTCCTACAATGGGCACTGAAAATTGAAAAGTTGGTCACCTGCAGTCTAAGGGATTCATGGTCTATCTGCTTTTCCTAAGATGCCTTAGATACTTACTTTGAGGTGACTCTGCAGTCCAGAAGACAGGATGGTGTCAATGACAATTCAGTAATGGCACCAATCAGGTTTCTCCTTCCCAGAAGCTTGTGCTCTACGCACAGGCTCTGGAAATGGCAGGAAACACCAGCCAATAGATTTAAAGCACTAGCTGGAGGGTAGAACCAGAGTGAAGCTACTAACTAGATTTATTATGGTCAGGTGCTGGAGTATATAAGGAAGCCCTTCAGCACCCCAGGCTTAGTTCTCTCTGGATTTTCCCCCACTTTGAAAATGTACTATACATTTCATTTCTTTTGTCACAATTTTGTAGGCAGTTCACATGAGATCCAGTTCCAAGAAGTAGGTATGCAGGTATTGACAAGACTAACAAATGGGTAGAGAGTCCCTTTATGAGACTTTGGGCATGTAGACAGCAAGGATCACACTTAACTCAGGGAAATGCTGGGCTGCACACCTCCACTAACAGGGAATCCATGCAGTGGCATCCACCCATGTGGAAGTCCATACCTGTCATCCTGGCAAGTGGACCATGTGTATGTTGGATGACCAATCAATAGGTGGGTTGGTCAATGCTTAGATCCAGACCCATGTTGGCACCAATCTTATGTACAGCTGTAATGAATAATGTGGACTTATTTTTCTCCAGCTATGTGACTTGGGTATTTTGTTGGAATGACCGTGCTTGGGTCCACAACTGTTAAGTGCTTTTACTTTTGCAATTCAATTGAGGGGGTTGATGTAGATTCATCTCGCTCTGATCATAGATAAAATAGGACTTCCTAACCTTGTTGCTTTTATTGGAGGAGTTTTATGCATTTCCTGCCACAATATTCCAGGCTTCCATTTTACTGGTCCTCTGCTTAGGTCAGTTACTAAGAAATTGTGACTGAACTGTTGTTCCCACCTGAGTTCATCCACTGACTTTCATTCTCATCTCTTTTCCTCTTCTTCCCCTGACATGAACCCTTTTTCTTTATGCCTCCCAACTTACCAATTAAAATATACCACTTCTGTTCATTAAAAACGGGGCAATATTATGATTAACAGTTACTCAAATCAGCCAAAACATTTGGCATGTCACTAGATATTTAAATAGAAATGTATACACAACCTATGTTTTTAGTATTTTAGCTTTCTATTTTTTTAAAGATAAAGACTTTCATGATTAAAAATGCAAGTGATATTGAAACAGCAGTTTACTCTGTTTGCGAATGACTGTAGTCAAAGAATTCTTACCTGATAAAATGTTTCTTGTTTGATCAAGTACCAAATCTGGAGTATTATTAAATGCTGCATAACCCTAGAATTAAAAACTCACATGTCACCAACATTGTCTTCGTGACAAAAGATCAACATGATTATTTACAGCTTTAAAAGGTCTATACCAAAGATTTATATCACTATCATATTTTAAAGTAAATGATTAAGGAAGCTGGAACATATATTGCAAACAGCCTTTAAGGCAATTTTCTTATCCTGTCTAACTACACACATGCTTTTTTTAGAGCTGAATGATTCAAACATTCATGTATACACAATGTTGTCATTACTGCATGAAATCATTCAAGGCCCTGGATGTCATGTTATTAGCTCCATCACCTGCATGCTGATGGAGATGATTATAATGAGGACAACCTGGTCCTCACATAGACAGCCAATTGCACAAAATCCCACTCTCACATTTTCAAAAGGAGATACATGAGGGCCTTCACACATCTGACTTATGTACACGAGAAGACCATTACTAAGAAACTTGGAGCTATAATTTCTATTTTTTAAAACAGATCTAAATCTATATCTAGTACTGACTCTAATCAGATTTCAACAGAGAAGCCTTCTCAGTGGGGTTTACATTGTCATTTCGAAATAGAATTTAAAGGTTTAGTGGTTCCTTAAGACTGTTTGGAGGTCAGTCTCTACCAATACTTGTTCTGTGTTATTTTTGTCTCATGCTTGAACATCAGCACTCAGGTTGCAGTTGTTCTGCTTGTGGATAACTAAGTAACTATAAAAATAGCTAAATAGCAATAAGTAAAGGCTAACAGCTTTACTCTAAGCAATGTTGTTGATTCACATAAAGCAGCATACTAGAATCATGAGCCTTCCACATTTTTCTGGACTGCAACTCCCAGCTGTTTCTCACCACTGCCTGTGCTGATAGGTCTCATGCAAGCTGCAGCTTAAGACAGATTGGAAGACCCCATGACTCTCACCCCTACTGCAATAGGAGACTGCAAGAAATTTGGTCAATAGCTAAAGGCTCTTCTGAGGCTGATGCGAATATGGAGCTTGCTTCTCTACCCCAGACCTCCAATCTTCTACACACTTGAGCCAGCCAAGCAACAAACTGCCAAGTTGCCAGCAGCCAGGGAAGTGAAATAGGATGTCATGCACCAAAGACTGTAAGGACTACACAGTAAGTTTTTTTTTTGAGGAAGACGTCTGACTAATGCTATGCACCCAAAGGGTAGAGAAGGGGGTGTTAATGAAACCCTGATGTCATGAGTGTTTTATTCATTTATGTAAGCTGCCTTGAGGGTACTTCTGGCTCCAAAGGTGGGAGAGAAATCAAAGAAGTAAAATGTGCCCCTCATTTCAATATAAAAGCCTGAGAAAGATTCATGGGAGAAGCTGTGGCTCACCCCCTTGTTGCACATTCCTACAGACAGAAGGCACTTGTGTAACTGCCTGTTGAAACATTTGATATTTCTTCAAATCCACTTTGTGTGTAGCTGTAAAGTATACACAGATAATGGCATTCTGTTATCATAATATGGAAATGAACATTTTTTATGAGCATACCTTTTGAACCAGACTGGAGAGGTCTATTTTAAGGACTTCATTGACTCTGGCAAGCTGAGTGCTAACTCCTGGCAACTAAAGGATGAGAAAACTGAGTTAGTTCTACTCTACATATACATCTATCTGCATCCTACTCTTACATATAGCTCCAGTATCCACTGACAATTACCTCAAACTGTGTTCCAATCTCAAGTGTTCATGTATGGAACCCATGTATGTTTCATCTTATTTGTTTAGTTTTTTTGTTTAGTGTTCCACAGGAATAAAGTGCCTGCCTCCAGATGTTGCTCAACTGCAACTCCCATAATCCCTTATTTTGGCTTTGCTAGCTGAATCTGATAGTACAGCAAGTGAATAACATCTGGAGGACAAAAAGTTAACTATTCTTATATGGATGAACACCTAGCCATGACAGGTGCTATCTTCAGTCCGAAGGACTAATGATCCAATAAAAAGCATTAGGCCACTATGAAGAATGTTTGTTTAATTTACCTTGCTGAAGTTGGCATTTATGTCTAGTTGATTTAGTGAATTCCTGATGATATTGCAAGTTGAAGCAGCTTGATCAGCTGTGCAGGCAGAATCATTAAGCGTGTTGATCAGGTGTCCTTTAACT
This sequence comes from Urosaurus nigricauda, assembly GCA_034509955.1. Lineage (NCBI taxonomy): Eukaryota > Metazoa > Chordata > Lepidosauria > Squamata > Phrynosomatidae > Urosaurus > Urosaurus nigricauda. The sequence continues at coordinate 96,903,683 of JAOEGL010000005.1, read as the reverse complement.
TCTGTCAGGTTGGCATGAAGCCTCTCGGTGCCCTCCTGCAAGACCTCCACAGAAACACTCACATTTTCCAGTGCCTCCTTTGTTTCTCTAATTGCTGCAATAGTTTAAAAAAAAACACCAAAGAATTTTAATACAATGCTTAATTAGAGTTCAATAGTGTGACCCATCTAGAGAAAAAACAAACAAACTCTGAAAGGACTATTACCAAATAGAGGTGACCATACTGTAAGAAGGCAAAATCTTGAAAGGAAACTCTAGTTGCGCTCACACTATCTATCGCTACTGATCTAATTAGCAACAGAGTTTCCTAGAAGGCCACTTACCAAAACAACCAAAGACAAGAATACTGAAGCACCACTCTCCTCCCTCTAAAACTGCCTGCTAGCAAGCCTACTGACCAGATCTGCTTCCTCCACAGCTTCTTGGTTGGCAAGTAGGTAAGGCAAAGAAATTGCATTCAAAGGTAGTGTGTGTGTAGAATTGCTCCAGATGAAAAATATACTACCATGTCTATTTCTATTTTTATGGAAGCAGAAATGTCAGAAAAGTATGCTTTTCTCTAAATACAAAGAGCTAATTTGCATAAGCACACATTCAGCTAAATTGCCTTGCACATTCAGTTATTTTTGATTGGTGATGTTCTCTGGCCATTGTTAAGCATCACATCTGAATGCCTAAACCAGGATTAAGGCTGACCACAAACTTGGATATGAAACCATGCTTTTTTATACAGCAAGTAAACTGGATGAAGTATTACTATTCTCTGACACTTCACTTCCAGTTGCAAGGTGACAGTGGTATTTCCTCCTTGCCAGAAGAAAGGTGCAATATAAAACAAACAAACTGTTGAGTGTTATATCTGCCAAAATGAACCAGGGAGAGAACCAGCAAAATAACCCCCTAAAAACTGCTGCATTTACCGTTATTCCTTTTTTGCCCAGATTGTTGCCAACAAATATCCAAACAGTCCTTCTCAACAGAAATAAAATCAGGACCTGGCCTAGAGCAATGGTAAGATTCTCACTGCATGTACTGAACTGAGTGGGAATAGGTTGCTACTCACAAATAATAAACACCAAAGCCTCAATGAACAACCAAACAACCAACTGTTTTGTTTACTCCAAAACAGCCCTATTTACTATAATGTGTTCTCTCCCCACAGTAAATAAGTTACAGACTAGAGGCAAAAGTTGGTTAAGCTTTACTTTGGGGTTTCGTCCTATTGAGCCAAAACAATTAATTGTGGAATACAAGAGGAAATATGACAACAAAACAAACCACACAGGAGGTTATAAGCAAAAGAAGGGAACACATCACATAATGCATTCAAGATATTTTACCTTTAATGGCCCTTTCCACTTTGACTTCAAGACAAATAGAGAAATAAAGCAAAGAGTGGAGGATGAGAAAATATTTTGGTGAGGTATGCAAACACTTTCAGTTGTCAACACACACTTACTAGGTTTAACATGGGACATCCCATCTACCTATATACTACTAGCTACAACACCTTCCTCTCGAATGTTCACTTAATCTAGATGAAGGGTGGGCAACTGCAGAACTAGTGGGGGCCATTCCCTCTTCCCTTGGGTCACATAGCTCTTACCAGCATAAGCAGAATTGACACAACACCCCTTTCAATTCTTAGAATCAGCTGAAATATAACCCGTTTCTGCTGTTTGGGGTGTTATGAGACAGAACTGGGTTTTTTCCCCATTTGGTGACTCTTTTTAAAAACTGGAGGGGTTGGTGCTTCAGGGGTCTTCAAGACAATGGGGAGGTACATTCAATGCCACCAGGGGCTGAATACAGCCCAGAGGCTGCAGAAGTACAGGTTTGGCTGACTTGGGTCTGGGAACCCAAGACTCCAAACAGCTCCAAAGCACTAAGGTGAGTTAGAAACAGCAGATAGAAGTGAAATATTTAATTCATTTCTTGCCCCTTCCCACCCATAATCTCTTCAGCCAATTTTTTACATGGCACACTACCACAACCAAATATAAGGAAACAAATGGAAGATGGTCAGGCAGTGGTATGTGTGTGAGAGGGGGGACAGTTTTAAAGAGCTCTGTGAATTTATTTTGTTAGTTGTTTTGTGACTCTTTTATTGAGAAGTGACAAAAATATATAGAAACAAATACTTTAATGTAGCTTTTATATTCAAAGATTTACTATTTGGCAGTGAGGTCTTCTGTTCAGGAAATGAAGACCTAACAGCTCGTGAGTGTGTGGAATTGTTAACTCAGCCATATAATAAAGGCCTTGACAGAACATTAGGAAAGTAAGCAAGAAGGCTTTCAGTATGAATGAAGCTCCCCTTACCTCCTGCCATAGTTAGGGCTGCATCAAGTGCAGGGCGAACCTGCCTTCCTAGCTGTTCCTGGACTCTGTTTCCAAGTATTGGCCCAACATCTATTGGAAAAGGCAAAGGCAAAAAATCAATTCCAAACATGTTTAGTATAACTGGGCATTTGTCTTGAATAAGTAAATCTTAACATTAACCCCCCCCCCCCAAAAAAAAACCCTCACATTTTTAAGCAAAAATTTAAATTCTAGTTTACTGTCATTTTTAAAATAAAATAAAATAAATAAAACTTTTATTTATATCCCACTTTTTGTTTAAACAATCAAAGTGGCATGAAACCTTAAAAATGATACATCAATATATATACAATATCCCCCTTAAGGATTAAATAATTTATAATAAATAAATTATTTAATAAATAAATTTAAAAATTATAGAATCACAGAATCATAGATTTGGAAGGTTATGATGAGGATGATGCACCAGAGTGGTGATTTCTGCTTTCTATCTCACATCAAAAATATTCACATGCGCACACATATACTGAGCAAAAAAGATGATGTACATTTCAGCTATGCCAGTATCGTAAGGCACTTCTTACATTCTCAGTCAAAAATCTGCTTGAATAAACTTACTGTTAAGATCAGCAAGTGCTTTCTTCTTGGTAGTGTTATATTGACTAACCAAATAATCAATTTGCTAAAAAAAGAAGAAAAGTTTATACTTTATTTAAAGATGTTACAACAGAAACACTTAAGAAAAACAAAAACCCTTCACACTATACTGGCCTAACAGTAAATTAGTTCCAATTAGAGGAGACCTACTGAATGGGAACTGGATAAATTGCTGTCCCTGTAAATTTCAGTGATTAAATGAGCTGACGCTATTTTGGTCAGGACAAATGATCAGATTTAAGCTAAAGCCTGATTTCCTCACTGGGCCTAAAGTACTGTATCTTTGAGTGTGTAAGTGGTAGCTATAAACTTGTTTCACTAATTGTCTAGTTCCTTTTCCATCTGATTTCCAAGCTCATTGCAACAACATCCCTGAAGGTGGACAGGTGAACGGCAGGGAATATGCTGCACTCCTCCATTGCATTCAGTACTACTGTTTCTATTGTCTTTCTGTGTAATCTGGCTGAGATGGGGTCAAGATCACAGTTTTATGGCAGTTTTGGACCTACCTGACCTAATGAAGTGTTACTTAGCCATACTCAGCAATTTTCATCATCAACCATACAAAAACCCAACTGATACAAGTAAAAGGAAGAACTCTTTCTTTCTCTGAAAAGAAAGTGCTGTATATACTCATGTATAAGTCTAGAAATTTTAGTCAAAAAAATTGACCCCAAAAAACTGAGTTGACTTATTCATGGGTCAATGTATGCACTATACTAGAACTCTTAATTAAAAAGGAACCATTCCCTGACTTCCCTCTACTCTCTCATCCATCAGCCTTTAGGGTGAGCACAAACCGTTATGCCTGCTGGAATTTTCTAAGTTCTTTGGCATCATTTTCCTTTTCTTAATCGCTTAGTTCCTTTGTTAAATGCCTCTAGGTTTTACCCTCGATTTATCCATGGGTCATACAAAAATGCATAATCTTGGCCCCAAAACCTGCCCTCGACTTATACATGAATATATACAGTATTTAAATTGAAATCTTGCCTTCATGATATTTCCTGGACTCTCTTTATCATCATTCATCACATTTGCAACTTATCATTCTTCTATGAATCAAAGAATTCATAGGTTGAGGTTATTGAGTTGCTAATGGTTCGGGATGACTGGTTTCTTCAACAGGAACTACTGGGCATGCTCCTTCTTCTCCTCCCTCTTGGGATTTTCCCCTGGGGGTGAAGCCAGGAGAGAGGGAGTAGCCAGAAAGGGCACATGCACACTCCTGTAACCTCCCCCTATGTTTTGGTCAGCTTGCCTCAGCCAACCAAAGCAAGGGGGGGGGAGAGGAGTGCATGTGCACACACACATACCTCCCCCCCTCTTGCTTTGGCTGAGAGAAGCTTGCTTCAGCCAGCCAAAGCTTGGTGGAAGATAGGAGGGTTGTGTGCATGTAGGGTGAGAGGAATGAACACACATACTCCTCCTGCCCTCCTCTTCATATTCGCTGTTTTCCACTTTGTGGGGTCTTATGCCCCTAACTCCTACGAATGTGGAGGGCAGACTATTGCATATTTGGAAGATAGTAACAGTTGAACTGAGCCTTTCCATTCACACTGTAGGTTCAAGTCTCTCTCTTTAAAAAAAGTGTCACTTTACCGCAGGAGTATCATTTAGGAAAGTCCTCAGGTCTTTGAAATTACTGTTCACCAGTTTTTTTGCTCCTCTGACTTGACTTGTGAGGTGCTGGTTAGCAGCGTAAGCAAAAAGCACACCAACACTGTGTATAAAAGAGGAAGGAAAAGAAAAGAAAGGTTGTATTTTACTTTACCAAATATAATACATTTTTAATTGTGAAAGAATAAACATCATATTTTCTGCCAGATGTTGTATTTGGAAAATACCTCCATATAACCTTTGAGTCACAACCATTAGGTGGTGCCAGAGAACTAGAGGTAAGGACAGAGTTAACTTAGCACCCATACCTAGAAGTTGAGAAACGTTTGATAAAAACAGTCAAAACAATTTGGACACTTTTTAGTGAGTTTGTGTAGAAGTGTTCACAACATTATTTCAACATGCACTTATCCAGATGTGTTGTTCAAGAAGTGAATTACAGGATGTAGTGCATCATGGGTGGTAACATCTGCTAAAAAGTAAAATTCAGCTTCACGACTATACAAGACAGTTATTATCCAGGTACAAAATGAGCAGGTAATACAAAATCTTTAGCTAAAGGGAACAGGAATTTCCTATGGGACTTGTAGGGAACAAGTCGAGTAGATGGAGAAGTAATTTTACCTACAGTGGAAATTAAAGCTAGGGATGCAGTTGCTTAGTGGTTAAGATGCTAATTCTGATGATCGGAAAATCAGAAGGTTGGCAGTTTGAAGGCCAAGTGCCGCATGATGGGGTGAGCTCCTGTCAACCTAGCAGTTCAAAAGCATGCAAATGTAAGTAGATAAATAGGTGCCACTTTGGTGGAAAGATTAACAGTGTTCAGTGCACTCATGCACCACCAGAGCAGTCCTTGGACAACGCTGGCTCTTTGGCTTAGTAACAGAGATGAGCACCCTCCTCCCTACAGTCGGTTACAACATTCATGTAAAGTGACTATCTTTACTTTTTAAAACTTTTTTAAACCAAAGCTAATTGATGGAGATGTGATCGGCCATGATGGCTTAGACTTTTAATACCTGTATCATATAGAAGTTCCATGTTCAGAAGCAATTTGGCTCTGAATATCAACATTTTTGTTTGGGGACATGTAACAGGAAAGGTAGAAGTTTGTGCAAGTCTAACTTTTAAAAGCTAGATGCAGGTTGACCTCAAACAGCAGGGACTCTTCTATAAAAATGTGTTAAGCACAAGCTACTACCACAACTGGCAATTTGGCACAAAGCAGAGATTGGATTTAGAAAGGATAAGTGATGGGAGGACTTCCCTTGCAGTCTCCAATCTTTTCTCTAATAGCTACAAGGGCAGCAATGTTTCCGTGCTTTGCTTTTGAAAACAATAAATCTGAGTTTGGCAGTTTCCAAATAGTGAAGCATTTCACAATGGAAAGTAGATAAAAAGTATATTTCCCACTCTCAGGGCTTGAATTACAGTAACAACTTGTTTGTTGGAAGATACTTGTTTCAATCTTTGTGCTTGAAATACAAAAACCAAGTAACTCAATGTACCATTGAGGCATTTTTGCAAAACCTTTTAATTTGATAATTTCTCATTTTGACAAAAGCAGTTGTCTCAGAAAGCAGTTACCTTAGTTGAATACATTCCTAAAGATTATTAGCTCTAGTTATCTTTCATATGGTGTAATTTGGAAAAAAAAAAAAAAAACAGGAAATAAACATTTTACTATCTTTCACTAATAAGGAGAATATCATAGACCTTCCTTTCCAAGAAATTAGGATAGTATACTTTTTAAAATATACTTTGGAAAAATCCACTGACCCATGCTCAATTACAATATATACAATGAAATCATGTATAGGCATGGAGAGCAGTGTCATCAGTATGCTGATGACACTCAAATCTACTTCTCCATGACTAAATCATCTGCTCAGACCTCAGATGGCATCTCCCCTCTTAATGACTGCCTTGCGGTGGTAATGGATTGGATGAGGGAAAACAGATTAAGGCTAAATCCAGACAAAACGGAGGTACTAACAGTCACAGGCCCGAAACCAGGTCCGGGAATACAACTCCCAGTCCTAGATGGAGTCACACTCTCCTCGAAGGACTCTGTTCGCAGTCTGAGGGTACTTCTAGATTTGTCGCTTCACATAACTAGTCAGGTGAATGCGATGGTCAGGAGTGCCTGTTATCAGCTTTGGCTGATATGCCAGCTGCGCCCCTTCCTGGATATGAGGGACCTGGAGACTGTGGTACATGCTTTGGTTACCTCACGTTTGGATTACTGTAAAGCGCTCTACATGGGACTACCCTTGTGCTTAACCCAGAAACTTCAGCTGGTCCAAAACATGGCGTCCAGGCTTATCACTGGAACATTGAGGAGAGAACACATAACATCCGTGCTCAAGTCTCTCCACTGGCTGCCGATTAGTTTCTGGGCACAGTACAAGGTGTTGGTTTTAACCTTTAAAGCCCTATATAGCTCGGGTCCATCCTATCTCAGGGATTGCCTCCTCTCATATGAGCCCCCTGGCATGCTTCGGTCCTCTGGGAGGAATCTCCTACAACCCATTAAGACCAGACTGTCGCAGACCTATCAGAGGGCCTTTTCCGCCATTGCTCCCAGACTGTGGAACAACCTGCCAGATGAGATGAATCTTACCACAACCCTGGACGACTTTAAAAAAGCTGCCAAGAAGCATCTCTTCCAGCAGGCCTTTCCGGACAGCGGCTAACATTCCCTGGTTTCCAAGACACCTATCCAGCCTTCCCCGGCCACATCAGATATCACATTGAGGCTGCCCATAAATCTGGATTTGGATATATTGTATTTTTTTTAAATTGCTGTTGTTTTAACCTTGTGCTAGTTAAATCTTATTTTAAGGGGTGGGAGGAGGGATTGGGATGTAACATTTTAATTGTACTTCTTTTTAAATGTTGTACCCTGCCCCAATTGCTCGCTCAGAGGGGCAGGTTATAAATAAATACTTATTATTATTATTATCATAGAATCATAGAATTGGAAGAGACCAGCCATCCAGTCTAACCCCCTATCATGCAAGAAATCACAATCAGAGCATCCCTGACAGATGGCCATCCGGCCTCTGCTTAAAGACCTCCAAGGAAGGAGACTCCACCACTCTCTGAGGGAGTGTGTTCCACTGCCGAACAGCTCTTTCTGTCAAGAAGTTCCTCCTAATGTTGAGGTGGAATCTCTTTTCCTGTAGCTTGTATCCATTGTTCCAGGGTGGAACAACAGAAAACAAGCTTGCTCCACCCTCAATGTGACACCCCTTCAAATACTTAAATAGGGCTATCATATCACCTCTTAACCATCTCTTCTCCAGGCTAAAAATGCCCAACTCCCTAAGTCTTTCCTCATAAAGCATGGTTTCCACATACCAAATGTTTTCATATACGTGGACAGAAGGGGTGTGTGCATGGATGTTCATACTCACTGGTTAGATTATTAACATGGACAAATTCCTTGTGGTCTGGGAGCCTCCCTATACCACATTAATTTGTTCTACAAGAAATGCATGATCCAGAAGAAAGCCCATGCTTGGGACCCTATTTCCCCCAATGACATTTATTGCTTTTAGAGTATGAAAGACCTATAAGATATGCTTCATAGTGTTCAGAGAGTTTTGCTTTTCAAGGTTGGTTCCCTTCCCCCAAAAGTCAGAACATTTAAAAATATGATGCTCATTCCAAACCAGCAAATTACAGGAGTACAAGTCAGAAGACCTGCAGAACGTGCCACTCCATCCTCACTGGGATTCACAAGTGAAATATTTATGCTCTTCCACATAAAACTCTGGGCAACCCTTGCCTCTCTAGGTGACATCAAGGAGTAATGCCACCACATTTATGTACCCACTAAGAAATCACTTCGTGTGCAAAGATTTTAAACCCATGTAGTGCCTCAACAATATTCTAGCCTATTCATTTCCCATTTTCCCAAAGAAAGTCTTCCTAGTAGCCCCTGAGCAGATACCCATTGCTTTCCAATCCAAGCCCAGCATTCTAGTTACTAAGTTATACTGGTTATCAGTGTAGATAGGAGTCCTAAGTTACAAGTGGACTGATTCAGCCCTGTGCATTCTTACTGGGCTCACCTTTTCACCAATGTGATTTCAGCTCACAAAACAAGATGGCACACTCAGGACTTCTTAAAAATTAAAGCAGAACTTACTTGTATTCTATGATTCCACAGTACTTGCAAACCTTATTCAAGGTCTAGAGAAGTAAATCTTTCCTCGTTTTATTTTAGCATACAAGAGCAAATATTTTTCTTAAAAAACAAAACCTCCCCATTGGCAAGTTCACAACATTTTGCCCAATATTTTACTTTTTATCTTGCATTTCATGTCTTCACCAAAAAGAAAAGAAAAGAAAAGAAAAGAAAAAAGGAAGGAAGGAAGGAAGGAAGGAAGGAAGGAAGGAAGGGCTTTGTAAAAAAAAACTTTTGTGCCAAAATATTTTTTTGTTCATAATCCCCCCCTTTTTTCTTTCTCCCTCCCTCTCTCTTTTTGCACAAGAACGATTTTTCTGAAAGAAGTCCTAGAAAGCAAATCATTCATGGAAGCCACTAATGAGAAGATAATTAGTAAATATTCTTTACATCCCTATCAAGGTCCATCCAGTCCAGTACTGAGCAGGTTTGTTAGGTGGCCCAAAGTGTCTTATGGTATACCAACAAACCACAATCTGCCCTATACTTTTGTTGTTGTGAACTGCCCTTGAGTTGATTCCGATTCACAGTGACCCTGTGGATGAGACATCTCCAAGACTCCTTGCCTTCCACTGCTCTGCTTAGGTCCTGTAAATTCATATCCATGACCTCTTTAATAGAGTCTATCCATTTAGCATGTGGTCTTCCTCTCTTTCTATGTCCCTCCACCTTTCCTAGGATTATTGTCTTTTCCAGTGAGTCATTCCTTCTCATGACATGATTAAAGTATGACAATCACAACTTTATCATCTTGGCTTACAAGATTTCAGGCTTGATCTGTTCTAGAACTCATTTGTTTGCCTTTTTGGCTGTCCATGATGTCATCAGCACTCTTCCCCAACACCACATCTCATATTGATTGATTTTCCTCCTATCCTCTTTCTTCACTGTCCAGCTCTTGCAACCATACGTGGTGATAGGGAAAACAATGGCTTGTACCAGTGGCGTTCCCACACCACGTTGTCATCTGGTGCAGGGAGAAGGACTTCTGGTGGTGAGTTTGAGAGGTGGGACTTTTGGTAGCAGGAGTTCCAGGGGTGAGACTTCTGAGGCTTCTGGGGGAGGCTTCTGGTGGAGGGGGAGCTTCCAGTGGTTTGCAGGGTGTGGGGCCTCCCTTGGATGGCACACGCTCCCTATTCCCATGCCAGAAAAGGACAGGACCTGGAAGCAGCAGCATTCCTGCATGGGGTGTCTATACTCTTCATGCACTGTTCTATCACCCCGTGTGCTGCTCCATGTGCCATGCATGTTCCCCCCATCCTTTCCCATCCTTTTCTTCATTAGGAAAAGGACAGGACTGCATGTAAGAGATAGAGTGCATGGGGGGACTTGGAGCTGCACAGGGGAGCATGAAGCAGTGTGCGGGGTGATGGAGTGGGGGGAATGGTGTGGAGGGACTGACTGGATGTCACTGACTAGGTCCCCCTCTGCAGCTGCCCAATGACGGTATTATGCAATTCTAGCTTTCATGCTCAGTTGTACATCTTTACATTTTAGAATCTTTTCTAATTCTTTTAATAGCGGTCCTTCCCATTCCTAACCTTCTTATTTCTTGGTTGCAGCACCCATTCTGATCAATGTTTGACCCAAGGTATGGGAACTCTTACTATTTCAATTTCCTCATTCTCTAGGTTGAATCTGTGTAAATCTTCTGTGGTTATTCTCTACTATTCTCCTATAAAGACTAGAAATTTAAACCAATGTTTCGGGAATTATACTTCACCAAATTATGCATAAAGCACTATAGACTTCTATAACTGGTCGAATTTGCATATCTTTGGAATTTAAAAAAACCAGACATTTGCTATATAACAGAACAGTCACGACAAAACCAGTGCACTTCAGCTTACAAAGAAAAAGCAAGATAATATTTTGCTTTGTTCATCATCAAAAGCAAAACAGATAAATTGCAGCTGAAAATGGTAATGGCTCCTTGTCAATGAAAGCTGTGAAAAGCAAATTAAGAATTATGCTAATTTAATAATGGGAAAAGGCTAGCACAAACATAAAAAGTAACAAAAATCTTCTGCACTGAATTTCAAAAATACCATCTTAAAGAACAAGGTGCATGATCAGCAGCTTCCCGCAACATATCTTATGTTCCACCACACCACTACTATAGACTATAGGCTTTAAGTGAAGAACTGAATGTTTCATAAGTTACCCACACAAAAACATAAAATTCATCCATGCTAGAATTCTCTATTTCTCCTCTCTCTCTATGGCTTTTCTTCACTAATGAAAATTCAAGAAGGATTCATCCCACGCTTTCTACAAGCTCCCTGATGACTAAAAAGGCTAATCCGAGATAAACAAGTCAGGTTGCAGATAGCACAGCAGAAAGTCTCCTTGGGTGATGTATGAAAGGTGTGGTTCTTTCTGCATTGTCATTTCTCTTCGAGAATCATTCAGCGTGAGTTCTCGAAAGAGGCTGCAGCATTGTGGATAGTGTGTCTCCATGCCTCCCAATGTAAGGCCAGGGCAGACCATTGTTGCTAAGTGTACAGAATGGCAGTATATTTGAACTCCTGGTATTTCCCATCCTGCTGTCTGTCTGAAGTGATACATCCTGACAACTGTTATCTTACAAGACTGCTATTCAAATAGCCTTGTTCTGACTGGTTACAGGATAATTTTACATTGACCTGTGGACATAAAATGGAGTGGCTCAGTTATACAGAAAAAGTTTTTCCTGCCTTAGACTGCCTGCACATTACTGTTAGTCTAAGAGAAAAAAACCCAATAAAATAATAGTTTGGACTTAGCTTACTTTGGCTCTGTAGCAAAGCAAAGTGTACATCGCACCCACCCTGGCAATACTTGCCTGATTAATAAAGCGGCAACAAAAAGAACTGTAGCAAAGCAGCCCCGCTGACACTCCGCATTTTTCTTCTGTCTTTGGTGCATTTCCCCACCGCAGTTCTCACAGCAGCGGCACATGCAGAAGCAGAGCCCCACTAGAGGCAGCAATAGAACAAACAGTATTCCCACAGCAGCACAGACTATAAAACCAATTTCATAGTAAACGGCCTGCAGTTTGGACAGAGACAACAGCAAGAGCAGGTGTTATAGTTATAAGTGAGGTTCACATTACAGGAACAGCTTCTAAACCAACTAATCTCTTTATGTTAACTTGATAAATCAGGCCACCAAACTTGATACATCAACCCTTTTATCTTCAGAGTGGAGAAGCAGTATGCACTATTGATCCCATACTTTAATGGCCAGTTTATGTGATGTGGCACCACCCTAAGCAAAGGATTCCCCAGTGCAGCCCACCCTGAAGATAATAGGTCTGGAATATTCCAGGTATATGTGTCACCTCTATTCAAAAAGCACAATCCCATGACTAGACCAATTGAGGAGTGGGATGCTGGGAAGCAAATTTTAGCTGGGATATACATACCCAGAGCTACAGAGGATATACCCGGAGCTACAGAGAAAATGTATTTTTAAAGTACATTTTTAGTGCAAACATAATGTGCACTTCCACTTTTACAACAGCAGCAAAAAACCAAACAAAGAAACAAAAAACAAACAAAAAAGTAACCAATTTTCACTGTAAGAAGAAAAAATTCAAATTCATATTTCGGTCAACCTTTTAAGTTTCTTGGGCTAGATATTAGTCAAAAGGTGGTGGGTTGAATAGTTGATGCCATGGAGTTTGCATTAAGCCACTGTCTTAAAGCAAAATGAGGGAAGAGACTACAGATATCTCATTCCGGCTCTACCAGGTGCTGTGATGGTTTCAGATGGTCCCTAGGATTGCCCATAAGCTAGAATGAAGAGACAAACAGTGGCTGATCCCCTATTTTAAGAATTGCTAAGTGGGCATTTTACAATATTATAATTTGAAAAGCCAACCATTTGGGGTGAGAGTTCAAAGGGGAAACAGTTTGAGAATGACTGGTTTAACACAGCATTTTCCAAAGAGAACTACATTTCATTTTGGCTGTGGGAAAGGCTGCCAGAAAATGTATACATTTTTCCTTCAGAACGTTTTTCACTGATTTTCTTGACTGAGTGACTATTAAATAAGGTTGTACGTATTCTGCACTAGAAAAAGATGAATTCTGCAATGCTGGAAATCATACTTTTTGCCTTATTTTGCCTAATTTACATCAAAACTCTATGTGCATTTACCCATGTATAATCTCAATTGTGTTCAACAGAGCTTCTTCCTAGATTTGTGTTTGTAGGATTTCACTCTTCTGCTACTTGTACCAAGAAAATGTGTAGTCTTCATCAGTGACGGCTGAAAGCCTGCTTAGCAATGCTTCTAACAACTAATGTTGTTGTTCCTTCAATACATTGGAATATTCTCTTATTGAAGCCACTCCTCACTGTGGAGCAAATCCCTGAGAACACACAAGCACATAGTGCAAATTTGCAAACAATATGGGAGAATTTGCTCCACAAAGAAAAAGGGCTCCATGACATACCACCAAGAATTCACAGTTGCAACAAACTTCAAACGCTTCTACCTATACCTGAACTAGCATAGATGTTGATTCCTGAACTAGCATAGAACTAGCCTCTGCAGTTCCCTCTCCCCAATAGCTATATTGGGATCAGCATGAGCGCAGCTACAGAGATAACAAGAGCCACACTAGCACAGCACAGCCAGATGTAAAAGGGCTCTGATTAAAGCAGAGGTGGGCAACTGTTGCCCTCCAGACATTTTCACACTGCAGGTCCTATAATCCTCATTCGTGTAGCTAGAGCTGATGGGAACTGTAGTTGAAATATATTTGGAGGGCCATAGCTGCCCATCTCTGGATGTAGAGAGAAAAAGAGCTTTCACGGTGTCATGGAGTGCTACAGTTTAAATACTAAGAACTAGTACATCCCTACAGCAACTATGAGAGAAGATAACTAGAGCCCCTGCAACAAAAGACTAATGTGTAATTCTTGTGCAAGTAAGCAAACACAGACAAACTCTTAGGTCTCTTTCGCACCACATAGTTTTATTGTCCTGATACCCACATGAACCACCATGGTTGCATATGACGGTATCATGGGATTTATAATTTGAAGTGTGACACAACACTCTGACGAATTTTAAGTAGCACATAAAACTACAAATCCCAGGATTCCATAGGATGCAGCCATGGCAGTTATAGTAATATCCAAGTGCTATAATTGCACAGTGTGAAAGAGGCCATAGGTTTTCCAGCTGTTAGTTGCTGCCCCAAACAAAGAAAGAAAACACCTGCAGGGCCAGCGTGAATGCATATACATATACAGCAACAGTCCTTTATGAGAATGCTAAAAAAGCAAGGTGATATTTCAATGTCTAAACTGCTGGTTATGCATCCCATTGTTCTTTGTCTTTCATGCGTACTGGATAAATTCCTGTAATCTTCTAACTTGAAAAACGTTAAATTTATCGATATTCTCTATGTTATTTGGCTTTTCTACCACTGCTACTACACATTTAAGAATACCAGCCTATTACTAGTGCAGAGAGAGAATAGCTGCCAGGCACTTTCCTCCAAGGCCAGTTACAAGCCAGTTTCTCACCAGCTACATCTCATCATGCTCTAATTCTGTTCTCAGTGAATCTGCCTCAAAATTCCACCAATTCCTGAATGAAAATAGCTCCAAGTAGAAACTACTGCAACACACAAGTCATTTACATCAAGTGACCTAATTACAGTTTCAAGCAAAGTTAAGTATTTTTGTTAGACAAAAAGAAATAGGTTTTACTTAAAATTTACTAAGATCTAGTTGTTACAAACTAAACTAATAATTCTGTAAGGAACCCAAATAATATTTTTAGAAGGAATCATCACCATATGCAGTCATAATTGGGGATGGGGGGAGAAGAAAAGGCAATTGCAGCATGTGGTTATTGGTTAGTTGTTGTTGCTATCCAAATGGTGTGCATCAGATGCAACAAGAGGTTTTACCTGCAAAGTCAGGACAACATTTTCTGGCTGTGGAAGTCAAGGCAGATGGAAAAGTGTGTGTGATGCACAGGCAGCATGCATAAAAAGAAGGCAGGTGAGCAATACACAAAAGCAACCAGTGACAATGTTTATGACACTACAAAACTAAAAACAATTGATAAGGGTAGCAAATAGTTAAGCACATCAAGTATTGAGAAGACACAGTTCAAATAGTTTTAGAGGCACCTTGCAATTTAAACTTAAATGTCTTAGGATTTATCTGGCTACTCGGTTTCTATTTTCTGTGTATCTTAGTTCTGACAGGAAAAAAAAGAGATCCAACTTGTAGCACAGACTGCATTTCTCCGTTCCTCTATTACTTCGTTTGGACTGCTTAATACAATATTTTCCACTATATCGTTCATTGCAAACCTTAGAATCATCCCAGGTGGAAGTTGTTTATAACTGAAGGACTATACAGAAAATCACACTTGTTAAATTTATTTACCAAGTTTAAAGATACACCCCTCTAGGGAGCTGAGCTCCCCGTGGGATTCAATTGAAGCAGCTGTGTCAAAAAAAGCCATAAATCAAGCCTCAAGTCCTTGAAAGTGTTATTCATACATGTTCAAATAAAGTGTAGCCTTCACTCCCATGGGGACAGACCTAAATTGTTTATTGCTCTTCCCTACCGTATTCTTACTATTAAGCTACCTAAAAACAAGCCTCTACTTGTTTAGTAAAGGTACGGTTATATTGACAAGAGGAGGAATAAAAGGAGCATTATGGGACTGGTGTGGCGATCCATTTTGCAAATTGACACAAGTCACAGTGTGGGTTCAGATGTATAAATGGGCCTTCAAGGGCCCTTGTTATATCTCCTTTCCTCAGATACAGTGAGGATTCCTTCCTTTCATTATTTGTGCTAAACCAGTTGAGAAGAAGGAAATCACTTCAAATAAGGAATGGTGGCTAAGTAGAGGCAGAGTGAGATTTTGAAACAGCAGTGATCATCTATACAAGATGTTATGCTTGAATTCTTATAGGCAGAATTGAAGTGGGGAAATCTCACGCTGGGCAGCACCACTTCTTTACTGCTTTTGGTTTCAAGAGCTCCATCAATTTCTTGCTGATTTACATTCGTTGCATTTAGAGGTTTGGGGGTCTTAGAAGTAAGACTGTAGTCTCCTCAAATGTTTAAAAGATGCTGCTTTGGGGTTTTTTCCCTAGTTTTTCCCCACCCAAATTCACAGGCCAACTCTTCTCCCAAAATCTAGGATAGACTATCTATACTTGGTCCGGGACATTCTTACAAACCTGCCCTGGATCAAGGAATAAATGTGCTGTACGTATTCCCTCACAAAAAGCTCCCCATGAAGAAAGGAGACAATGGCAGCTGCAAATAATCCAGTTTCAGACCACTTTGCCCTGCTTCGATGCTAAGGAACTGTCATTTTCTGAGACATTTGGCCTAATCTCTCAGAGAGTTCTGGTCCCACAATAAACTACAATTCCCAGGATTCCCTACCGAGCCAGGACAATAAAAGGGGTCTCAAACTGGATTATTATTGCAGTGTGTTTCGGACCTATGACACAAGTCTCTTTGTTTTGGAGGCCAAGAGTGAATATTTCTGGTTGTTTTCTGACACCTCAGCAAGAAAGTCCCACCCAAGAATTGCAGAAGTGTCCGGGAGGATGAAACCATAAAAGACAAACATATTTTATTTTGACTTATGCAGTAGGTACAGCCCAGGAAATCTTATGCTAAATAAAACTTGTCAGTTTTTAAGACAGGAGTGTGGATTTTATTTCAGTCTGAGGCTGAATTCACTATCAGAGATGTTCTCAGGGGCCTTTTTCCAGTGGTGAACAGGTCCAAAAGGGTGGAACTAGTAAATTCCATGTGTTTTAGCTTAAATGTTTACTGACCATAACTAAGTCTTAGGAGAAGCAATCTTTCGGGATGGGGGTGGGAAGAGTATACACTGAAGCAGGCAAACTGCAACATGAAAATATTGTGGGCCAGGGAGAACAGGTAGTCGGAGCCCCAAACTCCTAAGTTCCCCACTCCTGCTTTAAGGTGCCTCTAGACTTTTTATTCCCTTTTTACCTTTTCTGGTATGAGTGAATTAAAAATATGTAAAACATAATGCAATGTGTAGTCAAAGGGAAGGGCAAAGAAACATTACTGGCATTGTTTTAAAATGATTAAAGTAATTAAAAGGCCTTAGGACTTCCAAGTTCAGAAAACATGGAGGTTCAATAAAAGTTCCCATTTACTGCACTTCAGCAGTTCTTAAAAGTTTTTCAGCCTGTGAAAAATAACTTACCAGGGACCAGGATGATGCAGTAATACTTTTCTCCAGAGTGTTCAAAATACTTTATGTTCCCCCTTGTGCAAGCCTGAGAAATCTCTAAACCAGTGGTTCTCAATCTGTGGCTCGAGACCCCTTTGAGGGGTCAAACGACCCTTTCACAGGGGTCTCCTAAAACCATCGGAAAACAGTAGCAAAATTACAGTTATGAAGTAGCAACAAAAAAAATGTTATGGTCGGGGGTCACCACAACATGAAGAAGTGTAATAAAGGGTCGCGGCATTAGGAAGGTTGAGAACCATTGCTCTAAATAAAGGCATTACTGGTATCCACATACTCCAAACAGGAGGTTGAGGTTGATAGTGTGTGTCTTGCCCTAGCCACTGAACAGCGAGCCCACTGCATAGGCAGGTTTTGAACCTATTCATAGCTCATTTTCTATACTGCACTAACTTTTCCTTGGCTCATATATACACAGGTGTCCTTTGCTAATTTGAACATGTAACTTGAAAACATACACACCATTTTACAGGAGTGCAATACTACTGGGAACATGTCTGTGTTTCTGCTCTATATATGTTTTAATGGGGGGGGGGGATCTAAAGGGCAGAGTGACTTGAACATTAACTAAGATTTTCATTTTTTCAAAAATTAGAACTCAGTTTTTCCTGATCCACTCAAAGAGCTTGTGAAAATGTCCACACCTAATCCTGTCATCCACACCTGTCAGCCTTTGCCCCAAAACATATCTCCCCCTTCCTTGTCAAGCATCATGATATACAGGGAGGAGGAATGTGTCTCTCTTCTGATCTTATCAGACATCGGAAATTGGAAGTATAATCCAATGGCAATCTGAACACAATCATGGGGTTTCACGTTATTACAAATTAAAGTATCTCACGCAATTTTGGGCAAAAGGGAAGTCATACTGAACGCAATCATGGGTTTTATGTTATTGCGAACTAAAGCATCTCACGCAATTTTGGGCAATGGGGGGGTCATTTTTGGGTAATGGGAAGTCATTCTGAATGCATTCCGAATGCAATGGGAATTCACGTGAATTCGCTAAACTAGCGAATTCACGTGAATTCGAATTAGCTCCATCCACAATAAACAGAAATTCCTCCCATCTGATAAGGTCCTTCCTCTCTTTCTGACACCTTCACATTCTCAATAGCAACACATCAGAGTACAACCCATCTTAGAAATAACTATCCTGTGGCCTTCTAAGGACTGTATCATGCCTCTCCATGACTGGACTTTGTCCCAAGCCAGGGAAGAATTCGGGGATTTTTCGAAGCTTGCCTCTCAAGTGAGGCAGGCTTCTATCAGTTCCTGTAGTCTCTGTATCTAAAACCAACTCAGGAGAAGTTTGTTGCTATTTCTTCCACAAAGCAGAGAGTCACAGCTCAGGAATTCTACAAATCCTCAAATAGTCAGGGAAAAAAAAACTATTATAGTGTTTAGATGACTTGTTCTTTAAATGATTTGGGCAATGTCAGCAGGTCTGCAAGGTAAAGTTTCTGCTCTTGGGATCTTCTGAAGAAAAACTGCCACAAAAGGAAGGAAGAAGACAGCCAAATTGTAAGTGGGTAGTTTTAAAAACAGGGTATTAAATAGTGAGGAGGATCTGTTAGTGGCAACATTAGGCTTGGCGTCACTCAGTGTAGTAACTCATGGTGTCAACCCTTCAACTGACCTCCTCCCATACTACACCACACAGAATCCCTAGTCATGTTCTTTGTACTAATGTTACCTATAAATTGTAATTTGCCTATATCACTGAATGTAATGGCAATAGTTGTGACATAAACAACTAGCAAAACCAAAATTATACCTTTAAATTACAATATCATAACACAGAGATTCAGTGTGTTTACATGTGGTTAAAGTGAAATTTTGGTAGGCTGTGGTGTTTTTAAAGAAAGTTCAAGAAGAATTAAAATAATAATTTTTAAATTAAAAAAAGCTGAGGTCTTTCTCCTCCCTCTGTGTCTTGCTCCATTCACACCATCTCTTCCTTTCTTTCTACTGCCCTACGCCTTTTCTATTGTCTTTTCCAATGGGTGGCCAAAGTATGACAGTCTCAATTTGATCATCTTGGCTTTGGAGAGATTTCAGGCTTGATCTGTTCTAGGACCCATTTGTTTGTCATTATGGATCTCCATGGTATCCTCAGCACTCTTCTCCAACACCACATCTTAAATGAGTTGGGTTCCCCCCCCCCCCACTTTCTTCCCTGTCCAGCTCATATGCATACGTTTATTTATTTATTTTTAATTTCTACGCTGCTTTTCTCCCAGAAAGGGCCCCAAGGCGGCTCACAAATAAAAAATGGATGGTGATGAGGAATACAGTGCCTTGGATGATCCTGCCTTTAGTGCTCTGCTGTATATCTTTACTCTTTAGAATCTTTTCTAGCTCTTTCACAGCTGCCCTCCCCATTCCTAGTCTTCTGATTTTTTGGCTGCAGTGTCCATTCTGAGTGATGTTTGATCCAAGGTACAGGAACTTTTTTATTATTTTGATTTACTTGTTGTGCTAGGTTGAATATATATAGGTCTTCTGTAGTCATTATTTTTGTTTTCTTTATGTTCAGTGGTAATCCTGTCTTTGCGCTTTCTTCTTTGACCTTCCTTAGTAATTGCTCCAAGGCTAAGATGCTTTCTGCTAGTAGCATGGTTTCATCCACATCATCTTAGATTGTTAATATTCCTTTTTCTTATTTGTACTCCTCCTTTTTCTGAGTCTAAGCTTGCTCTTCATATATTTTCTGCATACAAGTTGAACAGACAGGGTGATAAGAATGCAGCCTTGCCTGGCCCCTTTGCCAATTGGGAACCATTCTGTTTCTCTGTATTCTGTTCTAACCGTAACCTCTTGTTTTGGCTACAGATTCTTCATCAGGATTATCAGGTGCAACGGCACTCAAAAGCCATTCATAGTTTTTCATTTGTATTAAGGAGCATAAGAAGTAGGGAACCCACAGCTGTAAGCAAACTAAAAAAAACCTCTATGCTTTTCATTTTCAAAAAACAAACAAGCAAACAAAAGACTCACAACCAAAACCTGTACCTGGTTGTCATTCTTATTGAGTTTAGCATACAGTACTGAAAGATTAAAAGCATCAATTTATTTATTTTTTAAAAAAATCAATTTTCAAAAAATGGATATTTTTATTTACAGTCACAGACCAATAAAAGAAGATACAATTTACAAAATTTAAGATTAGATTAAATTAGATTAAAACAATATAAAAACAGTGTAAAAACAACTTAAAACATAAGCTTATATATTGAGCATGAAAAATTTCAAATAGACATATAGGAGTTAATAAGAACAATTAAAATTAAAATACGAAGAACTATGATTAGCGCTAGAGAACAGATGGCATAGAAAGGTATTCTTACTAACTTCTATATCTCTTTTTGAAACTTATAATACTCAACATATAATGTTTTAGTTGTTTTTTTATGCTGTAATTTTTATACTGTTTTAACGTAATGTGATTCTCAAATGGTATCTTCTTTTATTGGTCAATGGCCATAAATAAAAATATCCATCGAATTGTTAATAAGATTGCCAACAAACCTAATCAACTATCCTTTTCAATAAATCACACTAGTTAACTTTAAGATCTCCATTAACCAGGAACACTTTCTTCAATCTGCCAAAAGATCCTTGTGTATGACAAAAATAAAAAAATAAAAAATAAAAATAAAAATGCAGGAGTTTTGAGATGGACTGTAGCCATTCATACCTATCGCAGTGGGAAACACTTGAACATAATGAAACTCGTTTGACCTTTGTAAATGCATGCTCTTCTTCTATGTATGTAAAAAGGACTTATTTTATTTCTTTACCAACTCTGAAAACTCTTTATGCATTACATTTTAAGATAATTCTTCCAGGTAGCATGTTCCAAGCAGAAGAATGTGCCAAGTAGCATGTTCTACTTGGAACATGCTACCTTGAAGAATTGCATTACAATGTAATGTATAAAGAGTTTTCAAAGTTGGTAAAGAAATGAAATAAGTCATTAAAAAGCACATTGGGACCAATATCAGATGGTAAATACAGGAGACATGGACACTATAGCTAAGCTGTGTGACAATGGTAAACTTCAAGCCATGAATTTCAGTTTGCCTGAGCATCCTTTCTCATGATGGTATTTCCCCATCCATTCAAATGACTCACAATGAAAGGAGTATTAAAAAAGGAATTAAGGGTTCCCACTGCCTTAGAATTTGTCCAATTTATGTATACATACAGTACATTTTTATTTATTCATTTTGGGAACTCATCTGCTTATGGATTGCATGGCAACTAGCAGAAAGATATAGTTATGAAACCATATGGCATAATAAAATCTGGAAATTTTTTATTCATGAGATTAAAAAAATATATCATTGTTAACATCCAGTTACAATTATGTAAACACACAAACACACATTCATCACTATCACTAGTAAAAATAGAGAAGTTACCTTTTGATAATCACCCGGCTTACTTCCAAATGATTGCTGTGCCAGTTTTTTGATAAGATCTGAAAATAAGCAGGAATTTCCCAGATTTTAGAAATCATCTCCAAATAAATAATTTTGTAAAGTTATTCCTTTAAACAGTATTCCAATGCTAATCAATTATCAATGGTAGTTGGTAAAATAATGGATCCCCATTTCACTTGTTTAGGCTCATTTTGCATGCGTTTTGACACTCACAGATTAAGGGTCATTCATAAGTCTTTTTTAGTGGAACAATGCAAATAACATCACTCATGCATTCCAGGTTTGTTATTCCCACAAAGGAATTTCATCTCTGTGCATCTTGCAAGTTCAGTTGCTCACATTTGCCAGCACTCAACATGGAGTTGACAATGCGAATGCATTCAAAATGTGTTCAAGACTTGCAGAGTTTAATGCTGGGTCTATCTGCACAGACGATTCACACTACTGATGATGTGATGCAATTTTTTTTAAAAAAACATTTATCGATTAACCCAGATTAAATGGGTTTTAGGCAGCCCCCCCCCCCCCTCCTTAATCAGGTGCATTCTGGATACTTGTGAGCGACAGTGGGCTCATTCACATTTACATTTTTTTAACAAGGAAATCCAGGTCTCCTTGGCAATGCCATACCAAGTCAATCATAGTTCCCACTATGTTTACCACAACTGAATCTTTCCAGTTGAATTGCTGTTCATAATGGAGAAGGAGGAAGAGGAGGGAGAAACCGGTCCGCACAATCTGGATCGATCCGGTAGCACGTTCCCACTACTGAAGATCTGGATTGTGGTGGGACCAAAAAAAGAAGTGGTAAGGGACCCAATATCAAATACACCAGGTTAAGCAGGTGTTTTTGTACTCTCCTCCTGGAAACTGCACCGAGGCCAGTATGAGCTCCATCGAAATAACCCAGGTTTCATACTGGGTAATGTAGTAGTGTGAATGAGCCCAGAGATTCAACCGAGATTCATCCTGGATTATTTTCACCATCTGAGTAACTCCTCTTTTCTTCAAGATATTTATGGCACCAACATTTCCCAAAAAGTTTAGTATTCACAGGTAATCTCTCTATGGGGCCGACTGTACCATAATATTAAATTCTCACTAGAAGTTAAGGAAAATGTGTATTATTTCTATTAGCTCTTCATTCCTCCAAGACAGGCTTTCCACAAAGTTGCATGCCTCACCAATCATGATTAGAAATTAAGCCCTTCCAATTATCAATCACAAAAACAAGGCAGCTGTCTTTCTAAGACACAGAGTTAAGAAAAAGTGCATGTTAGGACAGACAGACATCTTTCACTAGTTAAGTGAAAACCAGTTCTTAATACACGCTAAGCAAATTATCTCATTTGATGTGCTGTACATGCTGGGAGGAAGTCTGATATGCCTTATATTCAATTACCGATTGCAAGAACTCTGGAAGACACATTTGTTTGATACAGAGCAAGTGAATAAGGCAAAGAGATACCTTTTTTTCTGTGAGCATAAAAAGATAGTTTAATTCTCTACATGAAAAAAAATTGCAAATAAGCTGACAGATGAACTGTGGTCTAAAAGAAATACCAGAGTGACTGAAATCCACAGTGAATGAAATATGAGCAAACAGGTAAAACACAAGTTTACATCTTATAAATTCCACCATAGGGCATCTGAAAGATTACTCAGAAGGAGGATATCACTATGGCAATCCATACCATCTATGCTCACACTTTCCTTTGAGCACAAGTATGATGTTAACTTAGAATGGATTTCAGGTAGGAAAGCGTCACTTAAAAGAGTATAGCTAGAACAATGTTGGAGTGTAACTCTCTCTTCTATGACTTTGCTGGTTCAAAGATTTCTGAGCAGATAATGCTCTGTTACATCTGGCCTGCCTGTCACAATACCATTCATACAGATATGGTAGATACAAGCACTAAGAGGAATCCAAATGGGTCTCAATATTACATGTCAAACTGTAGTGGTAGGGGACTAAATTATACTGACCAGTGCAAAAAGATCAGTGCTCTGCTCCACAAAATTAAAGTTTCCGAAGTTACCTTCCCACACTCAAGTAACAACGCCTCTAACAAAGAGGTTCATTTTTACAGTCCTATTTGTCAAGAATTTTTACATGGTTTAAATGAGATTCAGTTTTAATCCATGTTAAAACTGGATTTTCAATGAAGCCAAAAGCTTATACATCATGTAATTTATGTGGATGAGAATGCAGATAATATTAATTCTACAAAGAAACGCATGGATAAGTTAACTTTTATCTAGTATTTAAGTAGCACAACCACGTTAATAGTTATTTCCTGATCGTCCTACTCGTGAGACAAAAAAAGTTGACTGTTCCTTACTGCTGTTTTGAAAACCAGTTGTAACTATTCCCACTCAACCTTTTTCCTTGGCATGGCAGCCTTTCCCACTGCTCCAAACACATAATGTAAACCAAGGCCTGCTCTATACTTTACTGAACAACAACAAAAGAATGTATATGCAGCAGAATGATAGAATCCTGTGAAACAAAGTGTAGATGTGGGAACCAATTGTAAATGATCCTGAATTAGGGGAAAAAAAGAGGATAGTCCAGTGGTATTCAAACTTCTTACCCTTGGGAGCCCTGGCCCTTTACATCTACATGCAGACATCATGCCCCCCCCCCCCACTTTAATATATGAATAAAAATATTTTGTTTATTCGGTGCATGTATTTTCATTCACTCATTCATATACGTTAATATTTTAACAATTTATAAGGAAATAACATTGTCCAAATTAGAAGTTTTATTTAAGCAAATTGGCTATTTAACTCAACATACTTGTACATTTTATGCATGAAAAGATTTGGGAAAAGGAGGAGGAGGAGGAGGAGGAGGAGGAGGAGGGGGAGGGATTAGAGCCTCCAACTCTCATGCCCTCCCAGGAGTCCCATTGCAGTGTTTGAGAACCACTGGAATAGTCCTTGTAAAAAGGAATAGCATTATCTTGTAGCATAGCAGAAGGAGGACTGAGGTTGTGTATGTTTTATCCTGTTATTACTACTTCTGACAGGATCTTTATACTTGTACCTGTGGATTTTCAAAAATATATCATTCCGTACACAATCTGCTTACTATTTCATTCTGCTGCATGTTTAGACTAATAAGTCAGGGGATAGCATTCTGTTGTCAAGTACTGAAATCTATGAAAGTAGCTTTATTGTTAGAACTGTGACATGGTACATTTGCCAATTAACTAAATTACTTTTACTCTGTGCCAGAGCAGATGTAAGGGCTGTTTTGTATGACTAATAATCCAAGGCTTTGACACAGCATATGTTTTATCACAGAGGTTAAAGGGGATTTACCTTCTAAAGCTTATTCACAGGACTAATTACATTAATTCTTTACTCAGTCGCTTTCCTGGTCTCCTTGTGCATTCAAAGATGCCATCTGTCTCATCAGATATACTGTTCACAGTGCACTACTAACACCTCTTGTAATAATATGAATCTCTTTAGAAAGGTGCTAAATTGTTACCTGAGCTAAGAATTGCATTTTCAAAGGTCAGTCCTGTGTCCAAATACTCACACAGAGGAATCTGGGCCAGTGGTAATGATTGAACAACAAAACTCTTTTGCCTTTCAACACAACACACCACTCACAACCTAAAGATACAGCAAGAGAGAACAAAGGCTTAGTGATAATCTCCCAAGACACTAAGTACCCACAAGAAACTGGAACACCATCCCACTGCCAGGAAAGCTTTAGATGAGTAGATGACAAGTAAACAGTTCAGCTAATACACAGCCTTTGCGGGTTGTACAGCATCTTCCAGCTCAGTATAACACTGGTGATAGCAAAGCTTTTTAAACCCATGTGCCCTAGAATGTAAGGAAGTCTAAACTCTACTACTGCCTGCACTGAAATGGTATTCTCCCTGATAAAATCCTTCTAACTAGCTCAAGCGCTTGAGATTCTTGCACACAGGAAAAAACCAAGATGCATGAAACTGTATAAGCAATTTAATCCAGTTTCATTTAAAAATATATATAAAACCACCTTCGCATTTAGAGTGTTCAAAGCAGTTCACACGCATGACCTTGGTCATTTTTACAACTGCCTGACAAACAAACATGCCTGTACAGACATCAAATTACAGGCCCCATCTTATTAGGGAGTACTAGAAACTTTAAAAAGTGCCAAGACAGAATTCTTGGACTAACAAGCCTCTTTGATACTTAATGCTCTTAAAATGGCAAGGAGTACTCTTGGAGTAAGAATCAAGAACCTTTGCCTTTCTGATTAAAAAGTGGAAAAGGCTCCATGCTTGGTGATACAAAGCAAATCCACACTTTATAAAAACTTCAAGACGGTCAGCAGTGGTAAGTGTGGAGGACAAGCACAATTACTATTACTATGCATTAGCATGGTCAGTTACGCAAAGCACTGAAACCACATTCCCTCAAGTGCAGTTATAGCTCTTCAGCATCTCCCCATCAACAAGGGGAGATCAGACATGGTGGGGCCTTTCTCCTCCACATTTACAACTGGTGAATGATTGAACAGGAATTGAACATGCACCCGAAAAGTGTGAAATGAGCTGATGATGCATCTGCAAAAACAGGTGTTAAATGGAAGTGCTTTTGGACTGGTTGCATCTCCCTGCTGGGTGCATGCTGTGACAAATTTAGATTTTATGTCGTGTTATACCACCAGTGAAACAGATAAAAGGGCACATGTATTTAAAACAAAACATACTACAATTTGTTTGGCCACATGGCAAGCTTGTGTTTGATCTCTACCACTGCATACTCATAGAGTCTAAATTACTTCCCCATGCAAATAATGGGGGATCTGCTACAAGAACGAGAATAAGACAGACAAAACTTTGTCAAATATTCTACAACGTGCTCACTTAGTTAAAATAAGCACACATAGTAACTATGTTTACAACTCCATAGGATACCACCATCATGATCAACGTTGCCTATTATGGCTAACTAAAGTTCTTTCTCCTGGCCACCATCTGGTAGGGATTGAAAGAGATTAAGAGCAAGAGTTCAACTGAGGGTGCTGCTGAGGACGGCCTGTTTCAGCCTGCTAGTTTCTAAACTTATAGCTACTATACACAACTGGTCTGCACTTATTCTGTCTAGAGGACTGGTTTTCCCCTTTTAAACGAAGTATTTTAAAAGAGGCATTTTCTCTAATAAATTTTACCTAAATGCTACTAGGACAAGAGGTTCTATTCAGATATGATTTAACTTTTGCGGACTGTTCTGGATGGTAATGGACTCCCCCTTAAAAGAACATCTGCACAATACAAATCTCTACATCATACCATCTCTTGGAACACTTGAAAACTGACAAAAACATGTATTTGAGGGCTGAGGAAGTAAATTTTCCCTTGTTAGTTCAATTAAGTGTTACAAGAATGTCAAAACAGAACAGGGAATTGAAAAGAAGTTACAATATGCAGAGTAAAGCCACTGGTCACTCTATACAAGGTATTGCCTATGGCAGCTGACTATGGATGACGGGAGCTATAGTTTAACAGATCCAGAAAGACACTAGTTGGACAAGATATACTGTATGGTTAGCTGGCAGTGGCTCTCCAAGGTACCAGCTAAAGGTCTCCCAATACAAAATTTGTGGTAAACATGTGGCTATGTAACAGTATACTGCCTAAATTTAAGATTTCATGTCAATGGGATTTATCCTGTCAATTAAAAATGGCAACAGCTCGACTGATGGGGACCAAGTAACCCCCTGCTTGCTTTATAAAAAACCAACTACAGTTGTTGCCACTTTATTTCCAGGAACAATTCAAAGTGCTGGTGATTATCTCTAAAGCTCTGAACAGTTCAAGACCAGGTTACGTTCAGGACTGCCTTCAAATGAACCCACTGAGACTGTTAACATGGGTTGCATGCTTTTCACACAGCATTTGTCCACTATTACAATCTATCAAGTTGCCAGCATAAGGCACAGAGCTGTCTCTTCAAAGGAATGGCTCCATGTCTTCAAATATCAGCCCAGATAGATGTGATGGTCAGAAGCGCTTATTATCAGCTTTAGCTGATGCGTGAGCTGCACCTCTTCCTAGAACTGGAAGACCTAAAATGATAGCTGATAGCCTCATGGCTAGACTTCTGCAATGCGCTCTACATTGGGTTAACTTTGTACCAAGTTCTGAAACTTCAATTAGTTCAAAACATGGCAGCCTGATTGGTTATTGGAACATCTAGGAGTGATCAAATTACCCCAGTATTGAAAATTACTCCACTGGCTGCCAATCAGTTTCCAAGAAAAGTATAAAATGTTGGTTATCACCTTTAATCCCTAAGTGGTTTGTGTCCCAGTTACCTATGGGACTGCCTCCCCTGATATAATCTGCCTTGTACACTCAGGTCCTCTGGGGGAGATTTACTTCAACTGGTCAGAACTAGACTAGACTGGCATCTGTCATCCATGGGACATTTTCAATGACCACCCCTAAACTGTGGAACGACCTGCTGAGAGATTTGACAGCTAAATAAACTATCTGAATTTAAAACAGTATTAAACACCTATCTCTTCTGGCAGGCCTACCTAGTCAATTTTCAACTATGAATTTTAAAATGGTATATATTTAATTTTGTGTTGGATAATTTTAATTTTTCCTATGTTTATGTATTTTAACTTAAAATGTTAAAGGGGTTTTATGTGTTAAACCTACTTTGTACCCTGCCTGAAACCTCGAGGAGAGGAAGAAAAGAAACAACAACATCAACAACAAAATAACTTATCATCATCATCATCATCATCATCATCATCATCATCATCTACGCTGATGGCCATGTTCCTGTGGAATCCCTTCCCAAAGGGGTAGCCATGTTGCCATACAGAAAAATAAAACTACTGTAAATCTAATATCCTCAAAACAGCAATACATTTATTGGCCAAACAAAATATATCACACAAGCCTTCAAAGCGCTACTTGTGTCTTCATCAGCAAAAGATGGTTACAAAATCATATAGGAGAGAAAAAAAGTGATGGTGTTGGAGTCACTAGCCTACATTTTGTACCAGATGCTGCCCATGTTATAGTTAAGTTGGTTTGGAGGGATCTCAATGCAGGCAGAGGCCATTCCCCTCTTGGTCATGTGCAGACCAAGACACAGGACACTAAAAATTAAACTCCCAAAGGATGGACCTTTGGGTCCCTCTCTTGTTGCTATTAAACATACCTGAAAGACTCAGCTATTCCAATCTGCTTTCAAAGCAATATAAAATTTTACTTGCTGCTTTTTATTGATGTATCTATGTATTATGGATACTGTTCTGTTTAAATGGATCTTGTAGCACATTTGAGACTAACTGAAATAAAGAAGTTGGCAGCATGAGCTTTTGTAGACTTCAGTCTATGTCCTCAGATTCATATGAGGAAGTAGACTGAAGTCTAGAAAAGCTAATGCTGTCAACTTCTTTATTTCAGTTAGAGCTGAAATAGACAGCCTTGAAGGGGTGGCTTCAAGGTGCCTCTGACAAAGGTGGACTGGGGCTGCAGAAGCCGCACACCGTGGCCCCAATCTGCTGCAGCACTGGCCGAAAAACCCACCTTCAGCGGCTCTTCCATGGTACCTTCCCAGCATATTGGGGGCTTCCAGGACGTAACTGTCACGCCCCCAAAATGTCTGGAAGCCAGCTGATGTGCAACCACTATGGGAACCTCCAGAGCGACAGGGGGGTGCGCGGTGTGTGCATGCCACATCCCCAAGCCACCCACAGCCTCCCAGAAAGTGGCTTTTAATGCCAGTCTATATCAAAGGTGCAACAAGATCTCTCTACATACAGATTCTGCAGACTAACATGGCTATATCTTTGAATTCTGTTGTTTAAAAGTTGTTTTAGTCTCTCAGTGCTTCCAAATGCTCTCTAGAGGGTGTGGGGAGCATTTTTGCCCTATTGGGGGTGTCTAGGCCATTTTAGGACCAAAAAGGCCTAGTATGGTCCTGTGGGTCCCACAACATGGTGAAAATGCCTCTCATGCCACCAAGAGGGCAAAGGTGGGCCCTCTGGGGCAAAAAAAAAAATTGTGGGGGAAGATGTGAGGCCCTTCAAGGTCTCCTGATGTGGCCCCTGGCCATCCACAGTTGACAACTCCTGATGCACAGCATGCATTCTGCACATTGACCTGTTTCTTGTGATCGCTATGTGCATTTTGTTGCCTCTGCAAATAGGTGGCAGTTTCAATATCAGTTTAATACCTTTTTCCTACAATGAATTACTGTCTATGTGAAAGCACAAATGTTCCTAGTACAAAAGCATCTTGTATTAACATTTTTAGCTCTTCCATTTTGTGCATCAAACTGAAAGTGTATGCTTAAATTGTATTTTATTTTGACATACCAGTTCACACCATATGACAGATAATATTTTAGCTATTTAGCTTATGCTAAAATTGCAAGACGCTAGTTGTTTGTAATTCTTCCCAGATATTTATCCTCTGCAAAACTGATGACTATGCTCTCTTAGGTCATTAATCTTTAATAGTCAGGGAACAAAAGATCCCTCACTGCAATACATGGAATAACAACAGATGAATACCAAATATTTAAATAAGTATATACTGATAAGCTACAAAAATATGTGACTTTCCCAACTGCATTTTAAAATCTGTTCAGTTCATCTTTTACTATGGTCATAGAATACCACAAAAATCTGAATCCTATTAAAAATATATAACCTAACACTTCCTGTAATACACATTCCATTTATATTAAGACAGCCACCCAATTGAAGGTATTTATCATTTGTGCTCAGTTCAGACATTATCATTGTACAATATATTGTATTCACGTCCAACACATGTGAGTTTTTATGCACCACCACAAATCATAAAAATATCACCAAGAATGCACATGTGTAAAACCTCATTCACATAACAAATATGCACATCTCTCAGTAATACAGATGTAAACAGCATGTATGAACTAGTAGTCTTAAAAAGCATTCCAGGACATTAATGGAATTGAAGACAAGCCACAAAGGACTTATATGCGATGTTCTCCATTGCAGTGAGGCAACCCAAATTATTTCTCCTGCAGATGTACAGATACTGAATGGAAATTAAGAAGCTGAACAAAAAAAAAAAAGAGTATGAGAACCATGAAAATTCCCAAGAGAAAAGTCCTTCTCCTAACCTAAAGGACCTGAGGGTCTCTGCTCCTGTGCAATGCCAGGTCCATTAAGAGCAAATCCCACATTGTACATGATCTAATTGAGGATAATAATTGTGACCTGGCTTGCATAACCGAGACCTGGCTTGGGCCTGAAGGTGACGCTGTGTGGGCTCAGGTCCTCCCTTCCGGGTACTCGGTGAAGGACCAGAGCAGGTTAGGTGGGCGGGGGGGGGGTGTTGCCTTGGTCCATAAAAACACCTTGTCTCTACACAGGAACCAAGTCCGTCAGACTACCTATATCGAGTGTATTTACCTGACCCTGAAGGCTAGAGACAGTCTAGGGATTCTGTTGGTCTACCGGCCACCCCGTGCACTAACAGATTCCCTTAATGAGCTGACACAGTTGGTCTCGGAGCTGGTGATGGAGTCCCCCAGGCTTTTAGTCCTGGGAGACTTCAACATCCCCTGCGCGGCCAACGCAGTTCTATCCGGTGCAGCTCAGGAATTCATGGAGACCATGACAGCCATGGGCCTGTCTCAGCTAGTTATGGGCCCTACGCATTTTGCGGGGAATACACTTGATTTGGTTTTCTGTACGGACATGGAAACTCCGTGGGTGGAAATTACCAATATTTCCGCCCTGTCATGGACGGATCATTTCCTGGTGGAGGCAAGCATCAAGGCATCAACCCAGATCCCCTCCGGGGGTGGCGGACCTATTAGAATGGTCCACCCTCGAAGGCTGATGGAACCAGATAGGTTCCAAGAAGCCCTAGAGGGATATATGGTTGGAAGTGACGACGACACTGTTGATGCCCTAGTTAACACCTGGGACACGGATCTCTCTAGGGCTATACACAGTATCGCTCCCAAGCGCCCTCTCAGGCCTGCTTCCAAAAAGAAGCCCTGGTATACGGAAGATCTCTGGGCAAGGAAGCGGGTTCTGCGACGGCTAGAGCACGCCTGGCGGAAACACCAGCGTTTATCCGACAAGGCTCTCCTAGACCACCTTTTGGAGGACTACGGAGAGGCGATACAAGCAGCTAAGAATTCGTTCTATGCTGCTCGTGTCGCGTCCGCGGAGTCGCGTCCAGCAGAGTTGTTCAGGGTAGTGAGGGAGCTAACTCAGCTCCCCCCTGCCCCGAACCAGATCCTTGAACCAACTAAGGCCTGCTGTGACCAATTTAACAACTTCTTCGCGGATAAAATCTCTCGGATAAACGAAGGTCTGGATGCCAGGGTTGAAACAGAAACCAGAATAGAGGCATCCAGAGCTTCCGTGGACTCGGTTGCACTGGATCAGTTTGAGTCTGTCGGTACCGAGGATGTGGACAAGATCCTTAGAAGTGTTAGGAAGACAACCTGCTCTCTCGATCCCTGCCCCTCGTGGCTAGTGGCACAGGGGGGACCGGTTGTAACTCAACTGTTACACCGGATTATTAATTCATCGCTGAGGGATGGGCAGTTTCCAGACATCCTTAAATTGGCCATAATAAGACC
Source organism: Urosaurus nigricauda (assembly GCA_034509955.1). Taxonomy (NCBI): domain Eukaryota; kingdom Metazoa; phylum Chordata; class Lepidosauria; order Squamata; family Phrynosomatidae; genus Urosaurus; species Urosaurus nigricauda. The sequence goes on along the minus strand of JAOEGL010000005.1, from coordinate 96,871,546 downwards.
TATACTCAAAAAGCCCTCCCTCGACCCCCTGATTCACAACAATTATCGGCCAGTTTCGCTGCTGCCATTTTTGGGGAAGGTGATCGAGAGGGCGGTTGCAATCCAGCTTCAATCGATCTTGAATGAAACGGATTTTCTAGATCCATTTCAAACCGGCTTCCAGGCGGGCTACGGGGTTGAGACGGCCATGGGCGCCCTGGTCGATGATCTCCGTCTGGGCATTGACAGGGGTAGCGTGTCCCTGTTGGTGCTCTTGGACATCTCAGCGGCTTTCGATACCATAGACCATGGTATCCTTCTGGAACGACTAGCAGAGGTGGGGATCGGAGGCACTGCGCTCCAGTGGTTCCGGTCCTACCTCTCTGGGAGGTTCCAGATGGTGCAGCTGGGGGACGTGTGCTCCGATAAGAGGGCCCTCACCTCTGGGGTCCCTCAAGGAGCCATTCTGTCCCCCATGCTCTTTAACATTTACATGAAACCGCTGGGAGAGATCATCCGGAGACATGGGGCATGGGGTTATCAGTACGCTGATGACACCCAAATAGTCTTCTCTATGTCTCCGACTGATGCAGTGACCAGGGATGGCGTCGCTCCTCTCGTGGCCGGTCTGGAATCGGTAATGGACTGGATGAGGGAAAACAGACTCAGCCTGAATCCAGAGAAAACGGAAGTACTCATGATAGGTTCCCCAGGTCCAGACATGGAGGTGGTTCCACCTGTCCTCGATGGGGTCACGCTTCCCGTCAAGGACACTGTACGCAGTCTGGGGGTGCTCCTTGACTCGTCGCTCCACCTAACTTCTCAGGTGGATGCGACAGTCAGGAGCACTTGTTATCAGCTTCGGCTGATACGCCAGCTGAGTCCCTATCTGGACCAGGGGGACCTTGAAATTGTAGTACATGCTCTGGTAACCTCTCGGTTGGATTTCTGTAATGCGCTCTACATGGGGCAGCCTTTGTATCACACTCGGAAGCTGCAACTAGTTCAAAATATGGCAGCACGGGTGGTCACTGGTGCTCCCAGGGCCTCCCATATAACACCTATTCTAAAAGACCTTCATTGGCTGCCGATTTGCTTCCGGGCTCAGTACAAAGTGCTGTTCATTACCTATAAAGCCCTATATGGCTTGGGCCCAGGGTACCTGAAGGACCGTCTCTCCCACATAATCTGCCCCGCACACTTAGGTCTACTGGACAGCGTCTATTGAGAGTTCCGGAGGCTAGATTAGTAAGTACAACAAAGAGGGTGTTCTCCATCTCTGCCCCTCGCCTCTGGAACTCACTGCCTGCAGAGCTCCGCTTGTCTCCTACCCTCATCCAATTTAAAAAGGATTTGAAGACCTACTTATTCAAGCAGGCATACTTTTGAATGGGCTTTTTGTAATCTGCCTGTCAGTTAGCCGCCTACTGCATCGCCATTGCACTTTGTATTGGGAATAATGTTTTTAAAAGTTTTATTGTATTGCTCTGTTTTATTTTATATGTTTTTGGATGTTTTAATGTTTATACATGTTGTACACCGCCCTGATCTTTGGAAGGGCGGTATAGAAATAAATTTTATTATTATTATTATTATTATTATTATTATTAAGTAGATTGGACTTTAAAAGAAAAGCCTCTTCCAGCCAAACCTTCCCTCCCAAAGGTTTGTACCAGAGCACACTTACCTTCAGTCACCTGAACTGAAAGGACCATCCAGCTGAAGGCTTGCACATGTACTCCATTCAGTGATGGCACTGATAATCAAGGGCCTGCAACCCTTGGCTTCCAATAGTTGGGGAAGGGGCAAAGCATCATTTCAATTACCCTCTATTTTTCTCCAAGAGTACAGTCCACTGGGACCTTCCCCACCCTGCTTTCCTCATGCCCAGAGCCATTTAGGCTTTCTGTTATGTATAAACATGAACTTCACATTTACACTCATTTACACCTTGAACGTAACCCCAAACAAAATCTGGCTAAAGATTACACATTTGTATCACAATGTATCCAACAATGTTGTCTCAAATTGTTTTGGGGCCTAACAGACAACTCATTGCTGGTGAGCACAGTCCTTTTAAGAGCAACAAAAGCCTGAAACAGACAGGACGAATAATGCAGCTTCTGGCCCTTTTCAGGCTGTGGCATTTAGACAACTCATGCCCCTGAAGTGGCCAGAAGCTGCGCCAAATGACATGCTGATGTGGCAAAAGCCAGCCTTTTCAGGAATGGATTAAATCCACTCCTGCTGGCGGACTGTTTGGGACCATGGCAGAAGCCTGGTTTGAGAGCAGTCCATGCAATCACTTTGGTCCTGGGACAATCGTGGCAAAAGTGGGCTCTGGTTGCTAGCTTTGGCCCATCTGCTTCAACACCAAGTGTCCTTGGCACCCTGAGCACTAATAAGAGTTGTCTGGCACAGTCCAGCCTACTTCATCAATGTCTGGGGTATCCAAGCATGAACGCAAGGGATGTCATTGGAGCCATGCACAGAGTCTCCTTGCATCTGATGAAACAGAGTCCCAAAAAAAAACCCTGTACCAAATAAATCCCTTATTTTTAAAGTGCTATGAAACTGACAAAAGAACAAAACTTTGATTCCTCAGTCACACACAACTTTTAGCAGATGTTAACATCAAGAAGTTCTTCTTTTTTAGTAATTATTTTTCTCATTTCGGTGATAAGTTTGAGAAGATAACTGGATTAGGACCTCTCTAATTTAAACCTTTTTAAAAAATAAAAAAATAAAGCTGAATCTCAAAAGAAAGCAGAAGATTGCTCTGAACTTTCAAAACTGATCAGAAAGAACATGACACAAATGGAACAAGTCTTGAGGGGATACATTTCTTATGCTCGGACCTAGCTCTCAGATGACTTAACACATAAAAGAATCAGAGCAAAACCACCAGTGAGGCAGACAGTCTCTGAACATGCAATGTGTCCAAAAGCAGTAAAGCGCACAGGCCACATATCTGCATGTTTGGCAGAGATGGCAAACATTTGGTGGTCTAATTTCCCTACCACTCTACTACTGTTTTGTCAGAGACTCATATTAAAAAGGCATGGTATTATGCTTTCACATGCAAACTAACCTTAGAAAAACAAAGTTTTACAGTGGATGGCAAAAGTCCACTGATGTCTTCCAAACTGTCTCTTCCCTCATTACATTAGTATATCCATTTAACGTTGTTGACAAAAACTGTTACAATTTTGTGGGCTCAAAGCCCTATACAATTCAGGTCCAAGCTTTATGAAGGACTTATCCCATACAAGCCCACCTGGGCTTTGAGATAATGAGATTTGTTGAGTAGCCCCAAACCCCAATCCTCCTTTGAATGACAATGTTCCTAATCCATTGAGAGTTTTCAGGTATCCAACCTTCTTAACGCTCTCCCTTTCCTTCACACCTGCTTGCCATGGTTTAAGTGCCTATCTATGAGGACACTGTTGGTATGTTTTACTGGAAGAAATGTAATGGCTAGCATATTCTAGCATATATTTCTAGCAGTATTCGTATTTTCAAACTTCCAAGTACACTTCTGAATAAAAGGTTGAATCAGGTTTAACGAAAAATGTAATTCTTGGTCTCTAAAGACAGAATTCCCTATCTGAAACAGCTGTTTGCCAAGGACAGAATACAACAGCTAAACTCACATACATATACCTAGAAACATAAAGCTGTTTTCTTATTGGGATGCACCTTTCAACTACAGTGGGCTCTTGTTATCCGCTGCGGTATGGTTTCAGGACCCTCCGTGGATAACAAAATCCGTGTATGCTCAAGTCCCATTAAATATAAGGGCACAACAAAATGGTGTCCCATATATAAAATGAAAAATCAAGGTTTGCTATTTGGAATTTATACTTTTTGGGAATGTTTTCAAGCCATGTATGCTCAAATCCGTGGATAAGGAGGGCCAACTGTATTTCAAACAGCTACCTAACACAGGAGCTGAGTGCACAGCAAAACAAACGACTTACCACTCCTGAATTTAAGCCACATTTGGGCTGCAACCTGGTATTATTGCATGGCTTTTGTTCCTAAAACCACCATCCAGGTACAGCCCAGCTCCAATACTGGTCCCTAAACTCGCTTCAGCTGCTATTTCCCAAGTCAGAAAGTTTCCAACTTTGAAAAATGGCCACCAAAGTGAGTTCAGTGACTAGTATGGGAGCCGGGCCATACTTGAATGGCCGTTTTGGACACAAAAGCCATTCAATAACACCAGGGGGTAGCCTGAATTTGGCTTGAATTCAGGAGCAGTGAGTCATTTTATTTCGCTGTGCTCTAAGCTCTGCATGTAGGAATCACCTCACCAGACCAGACCTAGTCTCCAGCTAGGCTAAAATCCTGCTTTCCAGTGCCCAAACAGATGCCAAACCAGAAAACTTTCACACAGAGCTGAAGAACGCAGTAGCCCTCTTCCACTGTTGTGCTGCTCCTGGCAAATGGAATCAGCAGCAGAATGCCTTTGCACCATTGAGGCTCTAAGTACCTCACTGCAGCAACCTGCAGTAACAGTCAACTCACACTCCCCATCAGATTTTCTGATTACCTTTTACAGTCATCTCAGCTAGTGGCCACTACTACACTGTCTGACAGCAAATTTCAAATATTAAGTATGCATGAAAAGGTACTTTTTAAAATCTATCATGTATCTACTGCCAAACCATTTTCATAAGTAGTGTGTGCATGACAAAAAGTGAGGGAGGGGGCTTTCTTCAAACTGCAAATAAAGCAAACGCTCTAATTTCATAAACAAGCCAATAATTCTACTTGTTCTGGAAGAAGATAAAGATTTAATGTTGAATCTTGCAGTCAGATTCTCTTTGAATGCTGATTACAAAATCCTTGCAGCCGTATATGCTAGAAGGCTTAATTCCTTACAGAGGAACAGGCCTGCATGTTGGGGGAGGATATGTATGTATAAACAATATAGAAAGTGCTCTCTGTTTGCCCGTGTTTTCATTACAATGTTTCACACACTCTCCAAACTAAGCTGAAGACTTACTATACAAATCCTACTGTAAAAAAAAACACAACAACAACCCTGATTAACATCCTTATTTCAGCAGGTACCTGGTTTCCATAGGAACAAAAAAAAAGAAGTCACAAAAACACTAAACGTTTGAGACAGAGAAAGAACAATTCCATTTGAAGCAGCAAGTGACACTATCAGCATACCACCACAACCCAACAGTAAAATAATTTGTTGCACCTTTCCAAAGGAAGAACCACCCCCCCCCCCCCGTGCAGTTTCCTCCTAAAATTATGACACAAGTTGCTTTTAGTTATCCTGGAAATGAAAACACTTGTTATATTCATCTAAATGACTAGTAGAGGCCAAATTCATTTGGGTTCATGGGCTTAACGTAAATTTGCCTATGTTTGATCATCACTTCAGTCAATGACATTGAACAGCTATATCCTAGGAAATTAAAAAATAATAATCTTTTACAGATGTTGTGTGCTTTCGAGTAATTTCTGACTTAGTATGACCCTAAGGTGAGTCTGTCACAAGGTTTTCTTGTCTGAATTTGTTCAGAGGGGGGTTTATCCTTGCCTTCCCCTGAGGCTGAGAGAGTGTGGCTTGCCCAAGATCACCCAGTGGGTTTGCAAAGCTGAGTGGGGATTCAATCTTTGGCCTCCCATTCTCCTAGTGACTAGTCCAACACTCAAACCACTATACCACATTGGCTGGTGGTTATGTGAAACTTTAAGAAATATTTACACTGCTTTTCTAAAAATGCTTAAAGCAACTTGCACAGAATAAATAGAACTGAAAACAAATGCATAGTAAAGATTTGAAAACTTGAAGTAGCAGCTGCCTCTTCACAAAGGAGGACAATGGACAAAGAGCTGTGCGCATTGGTTTTTCAGCTATTGAGGCCTGTCAAGCTCCACACTGTGAACATGTGTGTGCAGGCTCTTCAGTCTTGCCTGTATGCTTCCTCTCTGACCTTGGCTCTCTTTGTGTAATTGTGTATGGACATGTTCTTGCCTGTTTGATCCACACTGTAGTTATTAGAGGGAGGGCAAATCTTGGTAAGGGACTTGGTTTGCCCCAACTGCTATGGCAAAGAGTCTTTTCTCCTGCCCTTGAAAATAAATGACATCACGTTGGGGAAAAATTAAATGTAAATTGCCAACTATACAATGACCTTTATGGCTCTGACTGTGATTAAGGGGCCAGCTTACTAGTCAGTTTGACTGGTGTGCCAAACCTAGATCATGGCAAGAGAAAGGACAAACAGGAGTCAAGAAGTATGCTTATTATATGTAAACCTATATACAGCTAACATAAACACACATTCACTGTTAACAGTCCATGTGCTCTACCCCACGCTACCCTGCCCTGAGAAACACGGTGCTGAGAAGCTTTTAAAGTGTGCACATCTTTAAATAGTTTCACACTTGCCTGCAGAAAAACCTCACCATAATTTTATTTTACCACTGCATATATCTTTTGAAGTATTTTTTTAAAAATATAATTGATTACTAGTTTTGAATCCATGCCGAATTTTCCTCCTATGAGCTACTATAAGTACCTCCCATACTGAATCTATTAGAATAATTAATCAATTCATGATGCATAAAGCCTTTAAGGACTCCGGCAACATGCCCCAGGAAAGCCACAATTTGTGTGATGTTCCATTGCTGCCTTTTCTAATGAAGCACTTTCCCTTGACAATTTCTGGAATCAAGCATTTATCAACCTACGTTCATGCTGTACCACATTGGTGTTCTTTTGAGTTCTTTTCAGTGCGTTCTTTTCAGCCACGCTTCTCTCAAGACAAAACTATCTTCCACACTAACCTGCACAACACTGACACCATGCTTAAGGCAGGTGCTCAGTGCTTATGCTACTGGTGATATTTTTGCCCTTTTTGGCTCTTCACTCAAGCACAAACATTACATGCCTTCATCTGTCATTCCTCTGATACTGAACATACTATTTCAACAGAACTATATTTTACATACCCAGAGGATTATTTTAGTCTCTAGAATACACAAAACATGATACAAAACTCCTAACTAAAACGAAATATAATTTTAAGATTTTGCTTCTTTTGAACCCTCAGATCTAGCTGTTAGAAACAAACATGATGAGAATATAGTTTACATATATACTTTAGAGAATTTAATTTACAAATGCAGATTTCAACATGGTGCATCTTTAGCAACGTATGTGGAAACAAAACCATCCTATAATTGTTTGGGCACTCATAAGCTATATTAGGTGCAGGGTTCAGCCTCCTAAGAATCTGATTTCTTTTTTAAAATTAGTACGTTTCTAGTCCTGACAACACTTTTCCCCAGGCCCTCAAGAAACAATTTGCATCACTCCCAACTAACACGGTTATTGGGGTAGCCTGCCTGTCCGCTGTGCAATTATTTATGAGAGGGGTGCTGGAAGGATCTCACCAGCATCCTGCTGAAAACTCAGGAAAGATATCAAGATTTCCTGGGTGATCATGATTAGCAAATTCAGAAATATATTTTTAAAAAAAAACAGTTTTAAAATCCAGAATTAGGAAAATGGATTCCATCTGGGGAAAAAGTTGGGGTATAAATAAATAATGAAACACTAAGCTTTCCTTGGCATGAAGTTTTATTTAGCTGTGCACAGAGTACTGTATTCAGAACAAAGAACATATAAATAATCTTAATACTGTATCTCGCCACTGTTGTTTTAATGCTCTGTTCCTTTGCTTTATTTTCAGGTGCCTTGGCCATTGTTTGGAGAGATGAGCTGGTTACAAATATACAAAGTCATATCTTGTTCAGAAGCCTGCTATGAAGTCCACAGTAATCTATACTGGGCAACCTAGGTATGTAGGTAGAATCTCATATTGTTTCCTTTCACTCTGGCAGCTTGCTTGCATTAAACTTTGCTCTATTACTTCCCTTGATCTAGACACTATACTTCTATTGATGCAGCCTAAAATTGCATTGGCCTTTTTAGCTGCTGCATCACACTGTTGACTCATGTTCAACTTGTGGTCTTCTTGGACTCCTAGATCCCTTTCACATGTGGCCTCATTCAGCCAGGTGTCTCCCATCCTATATCTGTGCATTTTATTTTTCCTTACACTTCTCTCTACTGAATTTCATTTTGTTAGCTTTGGCCCAGCTTTCTAGTCTATTCAGATCATTTTGAATTTTGATCCTGTCCTTTGGGGTATTAGCTACTCCTCCTAATTTAGTGTCGTCTGCAAATTTGATAACTAGGCCCTCAATACTGTCATCCAAGTTATTAATAAAGATGTTGAATAGCACTGGGCCCAGGACAGAACTCTATAGGACCCCACTGGTCACTTCTCTCCAGGATGAAAAGGAACCATTGTTGAGCACCTTTTGGGTGCGGCCAGTCAACCAGTTACAAATCCATGTAACGGTTACCTTGTCTAGTCCACATTTTGCAAGCTTGTTTGCAAGAATATCATGGGGAACCTTGTCAAAGGCCTTACTGAAATCAAGATATACTATATCCACAGCATTCCCTTCATCTACCAAGCTGGTAATTTTATCAAAAAAGGAGATCAGATTTGTTTGGCATGATTTGTTTCTCTGAAACCCATGTTGGCTTTTTGTGATTATGGAATTATCTTCTAGATATTCACAGACTCTCTGTTTAATGATCTGCTCCAGAATCTTTCCTGGAATTGATGTCAGTCTAACTGGATGATAATTGTTGGAATCCTCTTTTCCCCCCTTTTTGAAGATGGGGACAACGTTTGCCCTCCTCCAGTCTGCTGGGACATCTCCTGTTCTCCAGGAGTTTTCAAAGATTATTGCCAATGGTTCTGATATTACATTTGCCAGTTCTTTTAATACCCTGGGATACAGTTCATCTGGTCCTGGTTTTATTCCTCTTCCTCTCCCGCACCAGCGTTTGCTGCTTTTGCTGTTCCTCCTCTTCCTCTTGCACTCATTGCAGCATCTGTTGTCCCTCCTCCTCATCTACCCTCACTGCCCCTACCTTGGATCTGCCTTCTTCTCCCTCAATCTCCTCATCTGTCCTAGCTGCTATGACTGCCAGGATTGAATCCTCCGTGGCATTTTAGCATGTTCTCAAGTGTGAACATGAATCCGGGATAAAAGGCCATGGTGAGATTCAGTCATGGCAAATCAATGGCACAGACAGAATGAAAATAACAGTTTCCACACTGGGTTATTTCTGAATGTGAATGAGCACATGGATTAAAAACCCACTTCCTCAGATGCAGTGCAGAGTTATAATAAATGCTTGGGTATAAAGTGCAAAGGCAGGTCTGATGTTGAACATAAAGAAAATAAAAATAATGACCATGGAAGAAATACACAAATTTAATCTAGACAATGAAGAAATTGAAATAGTTAAAAAATTCCCATATCTAGGATCAAATATTGACCAGAATGGAGACTGCGGTCAAGAAATAAGAAGACTAGGAATGGGAAGGGAAGGGCAGCTATGAAAGAACTGGAAAAGATATTGAAGAGCAAAGATATACAACTGAGCACTAAAGTCAGAATCGTTCAGGCCATTGCATTCCCAATTGCCATGTACAGATGTGAGAGGTGGACAGTGAAGGAAGCAGACAGAAAGAAAATCAACTCATGTGAAATGTGGTGCTGGAGAAGAGTGCTTAGGATACCATGGACAGGCAAGAAGACAAACAAATGGGTTCTTGAACAGATCAGACCAGGGCTCTTCTTGGAAGCAAAGATAGTCAAGTTGAGACTATCATACTTTGGCCACATAAATGAGAAGGCATAGATCACTAGAAAAAACAATAATGCTAGAAAAAGTAGAGGATAAAAGAAAGAGAGGAAGACCACAAACCAGATGGATAGACTCAATCAGGGGGGTTATGGGCAAGGGCTTGCAGGATCTGGGCAAAGCAGAGGAGGACAGGGATTCTTGGAGATGTCTCATCCACAAGGTCGCCACGAATCGGAAGCAACTTGAGGACAGCTAATAAAAACAACAACGCATATTTACACAGTTTGGAGAAGGGACTAGAATCCAGAAGGATGCAAATCATGACCTCACTCTGTACTGCATCCAAAGAAGTGATGCAGTGCAGAATTACCACTCTGGATTACATCCCACAAAAGCTCATGCAAGAAAAGAAGAAGAAGAAGAAGAAGAAGAAGAAGAAGAAGAAGAAGAAGAAGAAAAAGAAGAAGAAGAAGTCTTGAAAGGTGATGCTACATCCCTGTCCCCCTCTCCCTCCTTTTTACATTGCAAGAAATTAACCTGTCATTTCTGATTTTTGGAGACCCTAAGGCCAATCTATCACAAGGTTTTCTTGGCAAGATTTTTTCAGAGGGAGTTTGCTTTTACCTTTCTCCAAAGCTGAGAGAGTATAACTTGCCCAAAGTCACCAAGTGGTTGAGTGGGAATTTGAACCCTGGTCTTCAGAATCATAGCCCAACGCTCAAACCACTGGCTCTAACATGGCTATTTCTTTGAAAATTAAATATTGTAGCACCTTTGAGAGTTAGGGCTGAAACACATCTGCCCAAAGAGGGGTTTTAAACACCACCCCTGAAAGAGCCAGGTGGGTGACACATCAACCACACACTGCAGCCCCACTCTGGCATTTTGCCACCGCAAAAAAGAAGCAGCAAATTGCCACTCCTTTTTGCAGCTTCTTTTCCACCTCGCGGCAGCTTTTTGGCATTCCTGTGGCACAATGCATGTAAACACCGGGCCCCCAGAATGCAGGTGCATATGCAGTCAGCCCCGTGGCTTTCCAGAAGCATGGGGAGGGGTGCGCCACCTAAACCCCATGCCCCCATGACACTGGGAAGCCAGTGCTTACTGCCCATCTGATTTGGCCCTAACTGAAAGAAAAAAAATGGCAGCATGAGCTTTCGTAGACTGCAGTCTGATTCCTCAGATACTTTTGGTAAGCTGGGCAATAAACTGTCCTCCATCACGTTACCCAAAACGCAGACGGATTTTACACTTTACAGGAAGACTTCATTTAATGGAGCAATGCATGGATGGTAAAAAAATATGAATTCATGACAACAAATGAAAATGGAACCAAGAAGACTGAATCTCCTTTTCTGGAACATCATGGGCTGGAATAGGCATATTTGTGACCCCTCTTTTGTGAAGTATATCTCCAATTTTGGTATAATACTTCTCCAAGAATTCTGGCTGAAAGAAAAGATATCCCTAAACGCATTTACAGTGCACTCTATTGAGACTTCTGTTTCCCCAAACGGTGGCGGCCCGAGGGGCGGTTTATCTATCTTGGCTTCTACAAATATGAAACATATCTCTTTTCCTATTGCACCACTGACAAATCTGGCTTCTTCTTGTTAGTCAAATTAAATGTCACTTGGCTGCTAATTATCAATGTTTATTTACCTCCCATAAGACAGAAGATAATGCTGAGGAACATGTGGTCTAGTTTGGAAAATTATATCACAAACGCATTAATCCTGCATCCCAAAGCCCTCTTGATACTGACTGGAGATTTCAATGCAAGAATTCACCCTAACGAAACTGATCTCTACACACATTTCCATCTTGCGCAACCAGAACTTGACACAGGTCTAGCTATGCCATCTAGAAGATCTAAAGACAAGGGATATAATTGGGCCGGCCTTTATCTTACCCAGCTAACTCATAAAATGAACTCAGTGGTGACGAATGGCTCAACCGAAGGTGATATCGAGGGGCAATACACCTTTGTGTCCAACCATGGATCCTCTACAATCGATTTTTTATTTTTATTTTTATGCAGTTAAAAAAGAACATAAAAAACATTCATATAACAACTCAAAGTGCATATGTTCAAAATTACATTTGCAAGACATCTTATTTCCATGTCAGTTATTTATATTTTCTCTTTCTATATGACTTCCTAACGTCTTCCCAGTAGGTGGGCCAATAATTTGTAAATCTGTCTGGCTTTCCAATTCATATCAAACACAGTATATATTTATTTATATATATATAAAACTTACCGACTCTAATCCTAATCATTCAAGTCTATGTATACAGATACCTATAAGCGTCATCAATATTTGTATTCAATAGCTATAAGAGAGAGAAAAGGCTTCCTTTGAATCTTTTTGCAATCTGAAATCCTTGTCACCCCAATCTACAGTTCTTGAATATTCCTACGCTGACTTTAAAATCCATCTCTGTCCACAAGCTTCTATAATAGGAGACCATTGATTCTTTATTGACTACTTCTTTGTTGTTCACAAGAGCTGTGAGTTTGTCCATTTCAATCATCTCAATGATCTTTGTTAACCAGTCATTTAAATTTGGGGCTTGATTACTATTCCATAATTGTGCTACTATCAATCTAGCTGCGGTGATCATATATAACAATATGCGCCAATATTTCTTTTCAATATCAGCCAGGATCTTATTTAACAGGTTCAATAGGTAAATTTCCAGTTTTAGTTCAAAATGTATTTGTAAAACAGTATTTAAAAATCTATGGACCTCTTTCCAAAATTTCTGTATTTTACCACATTTCCACCAAACATGATGCCATGAACCTATGGCAGATTGACACTTCCAATATTTGATTGATGGTAATTTATAAATTCGTGCCATTTTACTTGGTGTAAGATACCATCTTTGTTCCATTCTGAAGAAGTTTCTCTAAGACTTTGTGATTTAGCAAATTTTCTTGTTTTGCTTCTTGCATAATTCCAGCTTTCTAGATCAATAACTCTACCACAGTCCATTGCCCATTTTATCATCGCTTCCGTTATAGGTTCCTTCTCATGTTCCAGTTTTCTTAATATATTATAAACCTTAGCTGTTTTTTTGTTTGTTTGTTTGTTTGTTTTTGCTGCTTTCTTCGCATAGTAGTTTATCTAGTTCAGTCATGTCTTCATCCAGGCCTTCTAACTTAACAACCATTTTAAATCTTTCTTTCAGCTGTGTATACAACAACCAATGCATGGTTGGGTCCATGATTGATAGTTCCTTGATTGATTTCATCTCATATTCGTTCTTTATATGCTTCTTTAATAAGTTTTTGTATGTAAGCCATTTATATAAACCCTTCCATCCACCCATCAAAGCTTCTTGAGGAGATGCCCACAAAGGGGTCTTCCTGTGATATTTCTTTTTGATCTTGGACCACGTTTGCAGTAAAGCTCATTTTATTACATGAGATTTAAATTCATTGTGCACCAATGTTTTGTTGTACCAAAGGTACGGGTGCCATCCAAATCTATTGTCTTGACCTTCCAGATTCAAGAGTACATCATTGTCTAATCTTACCCATTCCGATAATCAATTCAGAACATTGACTTGATAGTACAGCTTCAAGTCTGGGAGGCCCATTCCTCCTTCTTCTCTTGTTTTTGTTAATGTACTCCACTTGATACGTGCTTTCTTACGGTTCCATATAAATTCCACTATATCTTTTTTCCATAATCTGAAACGGGACTCATTATTTATAATCGGAATTGTTTGTTTCTATCCATCCCGAAAGGGATAAATTCAAATTATTCCACTTCTTCAAGTCATTGTTAATTTCTTTCCACTTTTCAACATAGTTGTTTTCATATAAGTCAGTGTTTTTACTTGATAACCAAATTCCTAGGTATCTAACTTTTTCCATAACCTGGCCTCTGGTTAGTTCTGTAAGTTGGTTTTTTTCTGGGTCCTTTAGATTCTTAGTCAAGATCTTGGTTTTGTCTCTATTTATCTTGAACCCAGATACTTTACCAAAATCTTTGATGACTTTAAATAAAGTTTTTATTTGCTAGATTGGTTCCTCTAAGATCACTACATGATCATCCGCAAATGCCTTCACTATATGTTCCTTCCCTTTGATATTGGTGCCTTTAAGTTCCTTTTCTTCCCGGATTTTGTTATTTAAAAGTTCCATAACTGTAATAAATAATACTGGTGAGAGAGGGCATTCCTGCCTCGTTCCTTTCTCTATGTGTATAATATTATATTTTTTCCCATTTATGATCAACTGTGCTTCTTGTTTCTCATATATGCGTCTTATCCAACTCAAAAAGTTCTCTCCTACTCCCATCTTTTTTAAAACTTCTATCAAACAATCCCAGTTAACATTATCAAATGCTTTTTCAGCATCTGCAAAAATCATTGCCATTTTCCTTTCATTATTCTTCTCATAATAATTATTTTGTGACATCACATGACAACGTGCAGAGAGTGATCACTTCCCTGTAACCCTGACATTAGACTGTGCCACACAGGTGGACTTCGCTAAACAGACTGTTCCACCAGAAGATAATCTGGAACTGAGATCTAGAGGTATCAAATGGTCTCCTAAGGTTGAGAGCAATGTCAAAACTATTCAAAACTCTGATAAATGCCTCATTCTTTGTAGCTCGTTGTTAACCTCAAATTCATCTATTGTTATTTTCGATTCTTTCCAGCAGTTAAGCACAACAATCAAGAATCTGATGAGTCAAATATTCGTGCCCAGGCTATCCAATATGCCTCAAAGATCAAAAACCTGTTTTGACCAAGACTGTTATAACATGAAGCAGGTTCGGGAGGATGGTACAAAAAACATTGGTACCACAGACACCTATAATACAGAAAGAACAGTGATAGGTTCCTAAATCAGTTCAACACCAGAGCAGTTCCACATGCTTTGGCAATTTTTTTAAATTAAAACTGACCTTAGGTATAAGTGCAATGAAACAAGCAATGAACAAAAACATTTTGAAATGTCTAGAGCCCACTTGAAATCTTCTTCCTAAATGGATCCAGGGATGACTTTTTTCTTTCACCAACTTCCACTTTTTTCATGATTTTCCATTTTAGTGACAAGATGTCTGGATATATCTTTTTTTCAAACTTGTGAGTGGTTCCCAGTGAAGCAGGCTTATCTATCACGATCACCCCACCATTATTCTCTGGTTTGCTGTTCACATATGTTGAGTGAGCAAATCTGGGGCTAGTGGCTGTTTACCTTGCCTATTGAGCTTAGTTTGCACTTAGGAGAAGAGTTTACTTTTAGATCAGAATATGATGAAACAGAATGGTTCCCAATTAGCAAGGGGTCAGGCAAGGTTGCATATTATCACCCTACTTGTTCAACCTATATGCAGAAAATATATGAAGAGCAGGTGTAGACTCAAACGGAGGAGGAGTAAATAGGAGGAAGGAGCATCAACAATCTAAGATATATGGACAACATCATACTACTAACAGAAAACTAGCAGAAAACATCACAGACTTAAAGGAAAGTCAAGGAACAAAGTATAAAGGCAGGCTTGCTCCTGAATTTAAAGAAAACAAAAATAATGACCACTGAGGAACTAGATAAATTTAACTTAGATAATGAGGAAATAGAAATATTTAAATATTTCCCACATCTTGTATCAAATGTTGATCAGAATGGAGACTGCAGACAAAAAATAAGAAGAAGATGGCTTTACTGGCCTGAATCTACAAGATTTAAGCAGAGCAGCCTTGGAGATGTCTCATCCGCAGGGCCACCATGACTTGAGATCGAGTCAAGAGCAGCTAACAACAACATCATAGGCGTGCACACACCTAGAGTAGCATTGGCTATTGTAGAAATACCATTCTTCCCAAATAAAGCTTTATTGCACTTCTTAATGCAGACACACCTGCTGCAACCTGACAACAAAAATCTTTTTCACTGTCCTTCACCTTCATACCAATGCTGATGCTTTAAAAAATTGTCAATGTATACTGATGACAAGGAGGGAAAGGGATGCTGGGCTAGCGTAAAAATATACATATATTTTTTTAAAAAAAAATCAAGGGTTTTGTTAACTAAAGCACACTTGTTTTTAAGAGAGCAGTCCAAAATAATTTATGCAATGAGAATATAAAGCAGAGAAACATATGGCACAAGGGATTACGGATTAGCCAATTAAACAACACAATTTAAATCCATGTGACCAACTTGTATAGGGAGACAGAAGCCATTGAACAGACCAGCAGTTACTCCTAAAAACAAAAACAAAATTATGAATATATACTAAGGAAGTTTGCTTCAGAGTGTTTCTGAGCCTCAATCCCTGCTCCCTGCCTCATTAAAATATGAAATCTATCAAACTAGCAGCAAGATCAATGCTAAATAGATATCATTTTCACACTTCAGCTTCAGATCTATATTTATTGGCCTCTTATTCAGAACAGTCAACATGATTAATTGGACTATTCATAAAAGCAAAGGCAGGAGAAACCTCAGGCCCACTATCAATTTACTATATTTTAACAGCTCAAGGAGCTAGAATGTAAACCAAAGCTCAAACTACACTTTCCACACAGCCTGGTGATTCTGTTCCCAATAGGAATGCTTCTTTAAGACAAAACAGCCTAGACACGCTGTTTCTAACTAAAATACTTAAGAGGATGCTAAACTCTTTCAAAACACCACTACAAAGCTATTGAATTGAGACCGCAGGTGGCAAAAAAATCTTTGTGGCTCTTGAATAATGTCACCAGTTGTTAATCCCTTTCTGAGAACCATCAGTTCTGTGCTGGTCAGGCCTCATCTGTAGTACAGTACTGTGTTCAGTTCTGGGCCTAATTTTAAATAGAATATAGACGCGTTTCAGAGGGTCCAGAGGACAAGAAGAAAGGTAAGAGCTATGGAGAATAAAACATATGTAAAGGTTGAAGGAGTTGGGCATGTTCAGCTTGGTGAAGAAAAGACTGAGGGGTGACATGATTGCACTCCTTAACTACGTCAAGGGCTGTTACTGACAGGAAGAGGCAGGACTGTTCTCTGCTGCTTCAGAGGGTATGACCAGGTCTAATGGTTTGAAGTTATAGGGGAGTAGATTTCAATTGAACATCAGAAGAAACGTCATGACAGTAAAAGCAGTTTGATAATGGAACCAACTGCCTAGAAAAGTGGTAGGGTCTCCTTCTCTGGGAATATTTTCAAAAAGAGGCTGGACAGCTACCTTCTGGGAATGCTTTGGACTCAGTGGTCCATGAGGCCCTTTCCACATCTATGATTCTATTACTTATTCCGTAGTATGATGACAACATATATTAAGCTTCTGGTTACAGATCTTCCAGTTCTAGCATGGCTTTACAAAAAACAAAAAAACAAAAACCCGAACACAAAATTTCACCCAGTACAAAAACATGGTTAATCTAGTGTTGTCATTGTCACTACACTACACCAACATCATCAGTATATTTTAGGAAGATACACTCTTCAGGTTTACTCTTGCTCTGAAGTGGCAGCACCCTAGAACAAGGTACTACAATTACTTTAAGTACATTATCACCAGAGCCTTGTCTTGTCACAATCAGATTAGTAAAATAAAATGTAAACGATTTAGGAGCATTCATTATTGCATATCTCTTTAATAGAGTGAAGGTGCTGTTTCTGCTATCAACAGTCCCTCGCACTCTCCTCTAGCTTCCTGCCCTATGCCCTACCCAGCATGCCTATCAGACTTTTTTATTTTTATTTAACACAATGCCAGAATTATGCTAATGTAATTAGATCTTTAAAAGAAGGAAAAGATATGTGGAAGGGGGAGGAAAATAGCCTGCTAGGAAATAGTGCAGAGGAGTGGGGACGAAGGGAGAATAGACACTGATACTATGTGACAGCCCAATACTGTAACTGCCACCACAACGACATTTTGCACCTGTGGAATAATGAAAAAGTTGTGCAATTGGGAGGTTTGGCAAGTTTTCCCTGTCAATGGAAAGGGACATTTTAACAACACTTCACAGGCAGAGGAGTACAAGACAAAGATGACATAGTTCGATAAGTATTTTCAAAAACGCTATTCTGCAATTTTAATTGCCCTCAATTTAAAACCCCTTATGTGATAAAGTCCTAAGGCTTCATGTTGCCCATGACGCACATCTGCCAGGAGTAACAGACCAACGTATGCTCTAAATGAATGATGTCAATGAAATTCCACACTTCAACTTTCACGGATTTTGTGATTCTTTTGCTCTTCAGTGAAGAGCAGCTCAAGGGTTTTCAGCATTGTTTCTTTCTTTGCATGCTTCTTTGAGACACAGTCTTCACAGATGATGTCTCTGGTGCTCTACAGTGAACCATCTGTCAATGCCTGCACCAGGTCATTCCATCCCTGCTTCTCATGTCATCAGTATTTCAACCAGTTCCCTCAGGAACAAGTGAGCATGCACTTTCTGCAACCCCACCTTTGACCTGGGATGGGTTGTTTCTCATATGAACATTCTAGCCAAATAGATCTGTGTAACATGGATTAGTAATTACTTTTAATTGGTAACAAATTCCATCTATCATCATTATTTCTCATATACTCAAATCCCTGCAGAATTCTCACTGCTTTTTCACCTTGGCAGCTATTAATAACTGAGAAATTAGGTCTTTTCTATTACAAGTGATTGTCCCAGATTCAGAACAGTTGAGCAGTATGGCTACTGGAATAAAAAGGCATTTTGTCACAAATGATCTTTTTAATTTGAACAACTATTTCACCACACACCTATGGTTCTTATTGGGGTGTCCACAGGTTGACCACATCTTCCTTCCCAAGGGTACCATTCCAAGTAATCAACAGCTTGTTATTAGGCTCTTTATACTAATATTTCCCCTGTTAGGACAAGTGTCATTTCTTAAATTTTGCATTTCAGACTGCTGTTAAAGACACACAACAAAGGTTATTAAAAAACAGAGAGAGTGAGCATAATTCTTCCTGCATTGCAGACATTTAAATCTTCAAAGAAACAAACATGCATTTTTCCAGGTAGTAATCATCTTTCTGTAAGAAGTAAATGGACAAGCAAGGCATATGATACAGAATCAACTGACCGGGAATCAGATGAGCTATGGACAGAAGTCAGTGATATTGTCAAGAAGGAATGCAGAAAGACACTATCTGTTTCCAGAAAGAAAGAGAAGCGTCAATTGATGACAGATAAAACACTTAAAGCAGTAAAGGACATACTAGAAGGAAAAGCAGCTTCCACAAGATCTGAGAAATGAAAGGGAAATTTAAACCAAAGGTGGGGATGCTCTACAATCAGCCCGGGAACACAATACATAACCAAGATGACATAAAAAAATGATAGAAACAGTGGACTATATAAAACTATATAGTTTTATAGTTTATGTACTTTTTCATCTCTTTCATATAATTATTCCTATATAGTTATATAGTTTTTCCTATATAAAACTATATAGTTTTATAGTTTTTTATATGAAGAACTACATAACTATATAAGAATAATTATATAAAAGAGATGAAAAAGTGAAAGATTCATTTGAAGAGCAGCCATATGAAATCGAACCTCCAATTTTAGAAAGCGAAAGAATAGTTTTACTCAGAGCACAGGGAGAAGTACATTAGCAGGAACAGATGAAATACCAACAGAACTGCTTCTATCTACAGAGAAAGAATCCACTCTGCTTCTAACTAATATCTGTCAGCAAATATGGAAAATAAAGCAATGTTCCACACACTGGAATTGCTCATATATATTCCAATCCACAAAAAGGCGGGGGGTGGGGTGGACATAACATTGCAGTAACTACAGAACTAATGAATTAATCTCTCAGGCAAGTAAACTCATACTCAAAATTTGATAGCCAAGACTTCCACCATATATACAGTGAGCAATGCCAGACATTCAAGACATTATACAGTTCTTCTAGGCTCAGGAAGGGAGGAAGTACTAAAGATCACCTTGCAAACATACTTGGGATAATGGAGTACACCAAAGAATTCCAGAAGAAAATCAGCATGTGTTTTATAGAGTACAACAAAGCCTTTGATTCTGAAGATTGTGAAAAGCTATGGACTGCTCTTAGAAAAATCGGTGTGCCACAACATTTTATTTACCTGATACGTAGCCTGTACTCAAGACTATAACCTACTATTAGAACAGAATATGGAGAAACAGAATGATTTCCAATCAGAAGTGAGGTCAGGCAAGACTGCATACATACTATCACCATACCTCTTCAACATGTATGCCAAAAAGATCATAAACAAAGTAAGATTAGACTTGAAGAAGTAGGTTCCACACCTGGAACAATTGCAGGGTGCCCTGGTCATACATGGGTGCACCTTATGTGGCTTCCAACATACATTGAAAGCCAGCGCCAGAAAAAGCCCTGGTGCGCTCTGGAAGAAGTAATGGGGTGCATGCTGATGGTGTGTGTGCTGCACTGCGCTGCAGACGCAAGCCCCATTATTTCCTATGGGACTCCAGCATACGCTGGATTTCCCTTACACTGGCAGGTCCGGAACGGATCCCCCACATAAGGGAGTACTGAAGAAAGTCAAGGATGAAAGTGCTAAAGCAAATTTAATGCTGAACATTAACAAAAATAATGATCACAGATGATTTACATAACTTTAGTATAGAAATGAACAAACTGAAATAGTTCAAGATGGTCCATAGTCTGGATCAGTCATTAATCAGAATGGAGAGTTCAATCAAGAAATCAGAAGACAAACAGCAGAAACACATTGCAGAAATAATCCAGTTTGAGACAATTTTAACTGCTCTGGCTCAGTGCTAGGGAATCATGGGAACTGTAGTTTATTGTGGCACCAGGGCTCTCTGACAGAGAAAGCTAAATGTTTCACACAACTACAGTTCCCAGAATTCCTTGACATTGAGCCAGGGCAAGTAAAGCAGTCTCAAACTGGATTATTTCTGCAGTGCCTTTTGGACCTAAGATTTAGAAGGGCAGCTATTAAAGAACTAGACAAGATCTTGACATGCAAAGATACATAATTGAATATTAAAATCAGGATTGTCCATGCCATTCTATTTCCCATCACTATGTATAGATGTGAGAGCTAGATGGTAAATAAATCTGACAGGAAGAAAATCAGCTCATTTGAGATGTGGTGCTGAAGAAGAGTTCTCCAGATACAGTGGACTGATCAAATGATTAATAAATGGGTCCTAGAACAGATCAAGCATGAACCGACCCAGGAAGCCAAAACAGCTAAATTGAAGCTGTTGTACTTTGGTCATATCATGAGAAGACAATATGATTGGTAGGGCTGAAGGCAGCAGGAAAAGAGGAAGGCCATATTTCAGACGGATAGATTCAATCAAGGAAGCCAAAAAGCCTTGAATCTGTAAGACCTCGACAGGACTATCAATGACAGGTTGCCTTGGAAATGTCTAATTCATAGGGTCACCATAAAGTGATGATGGCTTGAAGGCAACTAGCATACACACATTGCTTCCATCCATTAAGAAGGATTAAGCTCAAGGTAAACTCATGCTATTGCTGAAAAATAAATGTAAACAGTGCGTCCCCAATCCCAATCCTCTCTTTCTTCAAGTTATTTTAAAAATTCTGGTCACTCTATTTAAAACATTCATTATTTTTTGAACCACCAATTCAGTAATAGTCGTCTCTTCAGCAGACAAGCTGAAGACCAAGATTGCAGACCAAGATTATGGCATGGGGAACTAACCCCACAGACTCATGAAAAGTACTAGAAGAAGAGATCTCAGATTGCTAAAACAAAACAAAACAAAAAACTGGCCAAGGCAAGGAAGAGACAGGGAAGATCACAATATGGCCAGAACATGTTATATGTTTTCTGACTTGATTCAACTATCATAGTTATGTAAGCCCCCAGCTGCTGCAATGTCAAACATCTGTTACTAGACATGTCATGCCCCATCTATGGTGTGGTCCACTGTCCATGACAGGGATATAATTCTTCACTCATTTTCTTCTCAAAGGAAGCAAGGAGTGATTTCAACTGTTTTCTTCCTGCTGCAGGAAATTCTGAAAAACCACACAGTTTTCAAAACCAATTTGCAGTTTAGGACTTATTCTGTACCAAATTCATACGTTCCATCATGAACCTGGATACTTCTGAAAGCTTCCTGTCAAATCAATTAACCTTTTTTTCTCCTGCCAGAAAAGGGAGGTCTAGGGAAGATCAGAGGTCACAAAAACAAACAGGGGAGGAGTTGTGCTTTGGCTCCTCCAGTTCTAATATGTACAGTAAATTTATGTTTCAACTAATAATAATAGTAATAATAAAGTTTATTTGTATACCGCCCTTCCTGCGATCAGGGCAGTGAACTATCTCCACTTCTCTTAGATAGGTGCCTATGTCTTTACCATATATGTATATTAAGGATTTATTTTAACAAGAATCACATTTCAATGCACAAAAATATATGAATACTCTCTATCAGGGAGGGTGGATCATAGAATCATAGAATCATAGAATCATAGAATCATAGAGTTGGAAGAGACCACAAGGGCCATCCAGTCCAACCCCCTGCCATGCAGGAACTCCAAGTCAAAGCATCCCTGACAGATGGCCATCCAGCCTCTGCTTAAAGACCCCTAAGGAAGGAGACTCCACTACACTCCGAGGGAGTGTGTTCCACTGTCGAACAGCCCTTACTGTCAGGAAGTTCCTCCTAATGTTGAGGTGGAATCTCTTTTCCTGCAGTTTGCATCCATTGTTCCGCGTTCTAGTCTCTGCAGCAGCAGAAAACAAGCTTGCTCCCTCCTCAATATGACATCCCTTCAAATATTTAAACAGGGCTATCATATCACCTCTTAACCTTCTCTTCTCCAGGCTAAACATCCCCAGCTCCCTAAGGCGTTCTTCATAGGGCAAGGTTTCCAGACCCTTCACCATCTTAGTTGCCCTCCTTTGGACATGCTCCAGTTTCTCCACATCTTTTTTGAAATGTGGTGCCCAGAACTGGACACAGTATTCCAGGTGGGGCCTGACCAAAGCAGAATAGAGTGGCACTATAACTTCCCTTGATCTAGAAACTATACTTCTATTGATGCAGCCTAAAATTGCATTGGCTTTTTTAGCTGCCGCATCACACTGTTGACTCATGTTCAGCTTATGGTCTACTTGGACTCCTAGATCCCTTTCACATGTGGTCTCATTCAGCCAGGTGTCCCCCATCCTATATCTGTGCATTTCATTTTTCCGCCCTAGGTGCAGAACCTTACATTTCTCTGTGTTAAATTTCATTTTGTTAGCGCTGGCCCAGCTTTCTAGTCTATTCAGGTCATTTTGAATTTTGATCCTGTCCTCTGGGGTATTAGCTACTCCTCCCAGTTTAGTGTCATCTGCAAATTTGATAAGTATGCCCCCAATTCTGTCATCCAAATCGTTAATAAAGATGTTGAATAGCACTGGGCCCAGGACAGAACCCTGTGGGACCCCACTGGTCACTTCTCTCCAGGATGAAAAGGAGCCATTGTTGAGCACCCTTTGAGTTCGGCCAGTCAACCAATTACAAATCCATGTAACAGTTAACTTGTCTATCCCACATTTTGCAAGCTTGTTTGCAAGAATGTCGTGGGGAACCTTGTCAAAGGCCTTACTGAAATCGAGGTATACTATATCCACAGCATTCCCTTCATCTACCAAGCTGGTAATTTTATCAAAAAAAGAGATCAGGTTCGTTTGGCATGACTTCTTTTTCTGAAACCCATGTTGGCTTTTTGTGATTATGGCATTGGCTTCTAAATGTTCACAGACTCTCTGCTTAATGATCTGCTCTAGAATCTTTCCTGGAATTGATGTCAGACTAACTGGACGATAATTGTTGGGATCCTCTTTTTTTCCCTTTTTGAAGATGGGGACAACGTTTGCCCTCCTCCAGTCTGCTGGGACTTCTCCTGTTCTCCAGGAGTTCTCAAAGATTATTGCCAATGGCTCCGATATCACCTTTGCCAGTTCTTTTAATACCCTTGGATGTAGTTCATCTGGTCCTGGAGATTTATATTCATTTAGGTTAACCAGGTATTCCTGTACTACCTCTTTACTTATTCTGTGCTGAATTTCCTCTATTCTGTCTCCTGTTCCATTATCCTTAGGTTGAGCACCCTTTGCCTTTTCTGAGAAGACTGAAGCAAAGAAGGTGTTGAGTAATTCTGCCTTTTCTCTGTCCCCTGTTAGCATTTTGCCATCTTCTGCACGCAGTGGCCCCACTGTTTCCTTCTTCTTCCTTTTGCTGCGGACATATCCAAAAAAGCCCTTTTTATTGTTCTTAACCTCTCTAGCAAGCCTGAGTTCATTCTGCGCTTTAGCTTTTCTGACTTTACCCCTACATGTGCTGGCTATTTGTTTGAATTCCTCTTTCGTGATTTCTCCATTTTTCCATTTCTTATACATGTTCCGTTTAAAACTTAGCTCATTTGAAAGTTCCTTAGTCATCCATCCTGGCTTCTTGAGACATCTTCCATTTTTCTTCCTCATTGGAACTGTTTGAAATTGTGCCTTCAATATCTCCCTTTTGAGAAACTCCCATCCGTCTTGAACTCCCTTTTCTTTTAGTATTCCTGACCATGGGATCACTCCCAGTATTTCTCTAAGTTTATTGAAATTAGCTCTCCTAAAGTCTAGAGTGCGTGTCTGACTATGCCTAGCTTCTCCCTTCCACTGTATTACAAACTCCAGGAGAACATGGTCACTTCCACCTAAGGATCCAACCACTTGCACCCCATCAACTAGGTCTTCCCTGTTGGTTAAGATCAGATCTAAAATGGCTGATCCCCTTGTTGCCTCTTCCACCTTTTGGACAATGAAATTGTCTTCCAGGCAAGTGAGGAATTTGCTAGACTTTGAGGATTTGGCTGAGTTTGACTTCCAGCAAATATCAGGATAGTTGAAGTCACCCATCACTACTACATCTCTCTTTTCTGAGTATGTGATTATCTGTTCTAGAAAGGCATCATCCAATTCCTCTGCCTGAGTCGGGGGTCTGTAGTAGACTCCCACAGTAACATCCCTGTTATTTCCCTCTCCTTTAATTTTTATCCAGATGCTCTCCAACTGGCTTCCAGTATTGACTTCCTGCATCTCTTCACTGGTGTAAATATCCCTGACATATAATGCTATTCCTCCTCCTTTCCTGCTTGGCCTGTTTCTCTTAAAAAGGTTATACCCCTCTATTTCTACATTCCAATCATGAGACTCATCCCACCAGGTTTCAGTGATGCCTATTATATCATATTTCCCTTGTTGTGCTAGGAGTTCAAGTTCTTCCTGCTTATTTCCCATACTCTGTGCATTAGTGTAGAGACATTTAAGACCATGTGTCCTCTTTACTTGCTGCTTTTGCACATTTTTTTGCCTCCTACTGTTGGGTCCTTGCACTGTTTGCCTTGTTCCCTCTATGCCACTTGGACTATTCTCTCCATCCCTTTTGCCTTCCAGTATAATGTCTCCCTCCCCCACATAACTCAGTTTAAAGCCCTCCTGATCAGATTCTTCAGACTGTTGGCAAAAACGTTTTTGCCAACTGGCGTGAGATGCAGTCCATCCCTTGCCAGAAGTCCCTCCTCATGGAACCGCAGCCCATGATCCAAGAATCCAAACTGTTCTTGGCGGCACCATCTACGGAGCCAGTTATTCACCTCTGCTATTTTCCTCTCCCTTCCTGGACCATGCCCTTCTACGGGGAGTAGAGATGAGATGACAACCTGTGCATCCATCTCTTTCAGCTTCCTTCCCAGAGCCTCATAATCCCTTTTGATATTCTGAAGGCTGTGCCTTGCAGTATCATTGGTTCCCACATGAACGAAAAGAAGGGGGTATTGATCAGTAGGCTTGACAAGTCTTGTCAGCCTCTCCGTCACATGATGGATCTTTGCCCCAGGGAGACAGCACACCTCCCGAGACATCTTGTCAGGCCCACAAACCACTGCTTCTGTACCCCTCAGCAAGGAGTCCCCCACCACGACCACGCGCCTCCTCCGAGGCTTAGCAGTGGCCGTTCCTTTTCGTGATACTCTCAGGCTCTCCTGCTCTGTCCCTGATGTCTGTCCCTGCTGCTTTTCCTCATCATCTCTGACAACAGAGAGAGATTCAAAGCGATTCTGTAGCTGCAAGCCGCTCACAGAACGTTCCCTGGTTTCCTTACTTCTGTGTGTGACCTTCCTCCAAGCATCTACCTCTGTTGTATGTGGAGTGACCTCCTCCGCCCCAACAACTTCCTCTGTCTGTTTCCCACCCAAGACATTCTGGTCTAATCTGTTCAGGAGAATCTCCTGCTCTCTATGATGCTGGAGTGCAGATATCTGCTCCTCTAGCTGCTGTACTTTCTCTTCCAAGAGGGCTACCAACTTGCACTTGGGGCAGGTGTAGTTCGCCACCTCTGTAGGCAAGAAGACAAACATCCCACAGGTGTTGCAGGTGACTGCAGCAGGGCCTTCAGTGTCCATACTGAGAAGTCTTAAGGAGGCACTGAAACAAGACTGTGGGCTTCCCTTGCTAGACTTGGCCTTTATTCCCAAGCTCTGTCACTGAGTTCAAGTCACGGGGCCTATAGTTATGTAGAGAGCTCCTGGCTAAAAGCTCCTTCCAAAGACAAGTCTCTGATTCACTTCCTCTGATGCTTCAGGCCGGCTCCTCTTCTATTCTCTAAACACCTCCTTGACTAGATAAAAAAAAACTCCGGAACATTGTGAAAGCCTCCTTGAGTTCTCACAGTGCTTCCACACTATTCCTTCCATCTGGAATTGCCAGCTCTTTGCTTTTTACTGAGCATCCACATGGCATTATGGCTGCTAGAGGGTTTTTCTTGCAGTCATTTCATTCTCCATATTTGTGAAAATACTATTTTTGGAAATAAAACATAGCTATAGCCTCAGTTGATCTAGAGAAGAAGCCTTTGACATCCCACATCTTTATTTCAGCACATCTCCCTTTACACCAAAACTCCCACAGGATACAGATTTGCCATTTCAAGCCAAAGTTTCTTCCACTGCACATGTTTTAGGGGGAACAAAATGGTTTAAAATCAGATACTTACCTTGAGGGAAATAGTTTGGTTGCACTAAATAGAGGAAAGCATGGACAATTCGGAACAAAATCCCTATCGCTCCAGGTTCATGGTATGCGCTGGTATCATATGTCTTTGCAGGGACAAACCCAAAATCCAGAGCTTCAGAAGGCGGTTGGTGAAAAGGCTGCACTTCAGAAATTGTTCTCCCACAGAGCAATAAAAGAAGCAATGCAGAGATCTCCCCAGCCATGGCTGGCCAAACTGCATAAAATGAGGTAGAAGGGCAGGGGGATAAAATCTTCAGCGCATAATACTTCACAGCAAGAAGATCCAGAAAGTGAATAAGGAAAATCTTCTCAGTCCTTTGTTCAATGCAGAATGTGTGCTCAATTTTCAATGCTTTTTTTGGCAGCACTTCACAGGACTCAAGTTAGTGCTCCTTCTCTAGCAAAAGAAGAAGAAGAAAACAGCTGTTTAATAAGTGTCATCTCACCCCATGAGGGAACATAACAATGGTGTGAAATGTATGAAACCTCCTGTGAAATTTCCACACATGCTACTTCATTGGCAAGCTATGCAGACAGAATAGATCGGTGCTTCCAAATGTCACTAAGAGAGACTCTGTTAAAGAGGGAGGAGAAAATTGCACACAAGTCTCTCACATAACACTGGATTTTGTGCAGGGGGCGGAGGGGAGACAAGAACAGAAGTGAACTGAAATTAGGAGAAGCTTTTTGCCATTTTAAGAAACTTTCAACAGATGAATACTCCACCTGGGGCTAGGATAACATGTGTTTAACATGAGAATGGCAACATTCAAATCCTGATACAGCCATTCTGACATTGCAAAAGACAAGGTTTTATTAAATGTAAGTGATGGCTTTCAAGCTGTCTATGGGGTGAAGCAGAAAGCCTGGAAGGAGCAACCTAAGGCCACAATTGCTCCAGGACTGCAGCGACCACATGGCCCATTCCTGAAGCAGGCTTTCACTACAGTCCCAAATAGACCACCAGCAGGAGCGTATTGAATCCACTCCTTTTGCTGGCAGCTTTGGGCTGCCTTAGGCAGCCTCGGAGTGGCTTCTGGCCACTTCAGGGGTGTGCGTCGTCTAAACACCGCATTCCTGAAGGACCTATAAGCTGATTTTTTTTTTTTTTTTTTTTTTTTTTTGCCTGTCTTGCTTTAGGCCTATGTTCTGGAAACTCTTTTCAGGTTAATTCAGCTAATTGCCAAAAAATCTTCACATGTCTTCTTGGACATAGCAGTGGCATTGGAAAGCCCTGCCTTTCTGCACTGTATCCAAGCCTGAGGGCAGGGATCCGTCTAATTTATGATTGTATGTACAGCACTGTGTAAATTTACAGCGCTATATAAATAAAATTAATAATAATAATAATAATAATAATAAGAAGAAGAAGAAGAAGTAGTAGTAGTAGTAGTAGTACTGAGGAATTCATCAAACATCCCCACTCCTCCACCCCCACCAGCAACACTTTCAGGACAGAGTATCTGCCATTATTGTGGGGATAATTTCACAAGCTTCTGAGGTGTGCCAGGGTTTAGAACACAGTCTGAAAAGCACTGCAAAAGGCTGTAGATCTGCACACAAGAAATCAAATATCCCAAGTACAGATAAGGTTATAGCAACATTATACAAAAAAAAAATAAAAGCCAGGTTTGCAACTGAATACTGATTACACATCCAGCAAGGACCTATAACCAATTTATAGTTACTAAAAATACATGATTCATGCTTGTAGCCATGCATTTTATAACACATTACACTTTACACTTTAAGGATATACTTTGAAAATGTAATATGGAGACACTTCTCACACTTTACAGCTAGTTGTAACTACTTCTGCAAATGATTTCAAATTCTAGACAAATAAGTGACATAGCTTCTGTAATCTAAAAAATAATTCAAAATTATCTTCAGCCTTTTGCAGTATTCTTTTAAACATCAAAGCTCATGTAACACCATTCTCCTCTTAAAAGTTACTTCAGCCATGCCCATCCAAGGGATCAAAAAAATAGCCTGACCAAGAATAATATACAAATTAGACTAAGAATTTTCAAGAATATCTCTTATGGACATCAAAAGCAGGAAAAGCCTCTTGACCTTCCATCGTGTCCCTCCAACATATCTTACCAATACTCAGTCCTACATCATAGCTTCCTGAAATAGTCAACTGTCTGGATTGGCTTCCATTGTCTTTAACTTTGGTCCTTTTCAGCCAAATGGCATATCTGTAGGAATTTTGTTACATCCTTGCGGTATCATACCTACTGTATTTCAGACACATGGGAAAGATGTTCCAATTTACAGGAAATTTTAAAAGGCACACATTGGGTCATTTTTCCCAGAAATTTTAAATAAGATATTCTGCTGCATTTCCTCCTGCTTAATGCTATTGCGTTTTCCATTCATGACATTTACAGGAATCAAAAATAGCGCATTCCAGACAGAATGGACAAAGGCAATGTTGAGTTTTTGAGCCTGTTTACAGACATGAGGGGAGGAAAGTACAGCAGGTCTTAACAGCTTTACAGTTCTCTCAGTTCTGAATGAGTGCTCCATAGAATAACCACATTTTCAAAGGAAGGCCTCCTGCATGAAGCAAGCATAAACATTAAAATGGTGGTCCCAACAATTTTTTCTGACCTTTGTTTCAGTTTTTACATTAGCCTTGGATTTGCCTCCCAATCGGACAGCATGCGGATGTACTTTTTACTAGAATGATGAGTGACTACAATTCAGACTTTTATTCAAGCACAGAAAAAGGCACACACAGATACTATTGGTCCAGGGCTGACACCTGTCTCTACACCTACTTCTTGGGCAAAACAAGCTCTTGCCAACTGCAGTCAGTTTATTGTATTCTGTAAGAATGTATGAGGAGTCTTTTGCATCAATGTGCATAGCCACAGCCCTTCCTCTGAGTAACCTTGCCCTTTATTTTGTTTCTTGGAAAAACTAGGCTGCAACAGAGTGCAGGAATTGGGTTTTATATGGGTAGTTTTCCAGTAAAATTTCACAAGTGGGCTGACTGTCTGGGACATGGGAATGAAGTGCTTCTGTTTCTGTTCCCTTACTCTCTCACCACTCCTCAGAAGTCATACTCTATCTGAAGGACTACTACTTTTTTCTGTACAGCTCCCAAAAAAGCCAGAAGAGCCAGTTCCATTCCCAGGAGGGTTGCTTTTCCCCACTGCCTAAACAGCTAATGCAGAAATAGAAAGTTGGAAAAGATATAAATTTCCCAGTCCCACTGCCTCCGGAAGTGTTCAGTTGTGAAACTGCAGACTATGAAGTAACCATTGTCATCATCAGCATCATTAAACTTATTAAGCTCTCAAAAATGTAGGAGTTTAAGGGCTAGCCATAGTCCAGAAAGCTTTTAAATGAAATTTAAACTTAATTACCGGTACCTATCAAAAAATTATCCACCCAGAACAATAAGTACTAACCTCTACACAAAGAACAGTAATTTTGAACTTTAAGTAATTATATTAAATTTCTATATAAAGAATTCAAGCCTCTTCTTACCTAGGTTCTCCAGTTACGTGGGTAATACAATGTTTGAGCCGGGGGGGGGGGGGTCCCCAACCTCAAAATAAACTTATAAGGAAAGGAGTACTTTTTTATTAACCTTTATTTATATGGCGCTGTAAATTTACTTTTTCCTGTAATATGCAGGATGAATATACACAGAAAAGTCAATCTTCAGAATCAGAAATAAGCAATATGTCCACTTTATTCTAATAAAAATGAAGCAGCTATTTATTCTGAAATAACCATGTAAATCTGTTTTTTTTTAAATCAGACAAGATATTCAATTAGTTATTTAGCATCTTTTCATATGGGCAACTATGAACACTATCAGTCAAAAGGCATTGCAGAGCTGTTCCCTCTTCATCCTTATGGAACTTCCTATGTTAAGAAAAGAGAAAAGGTGGTGGGAAATTTTCAGCAGGGCTGCTGATGAGGGCAAAGTGGGAGGTGGGGAGGAGGAGGGGAGGGTTGGAAAAACATCTAGGAGTGTAGCAAAGTATGGGAAAGGGGAATTGAGGGAAGGAAGAAGGGAATAACAGGCATAAAATATAGGAACAGTACTTGGCTGCAGCAGTAGTGGGGGGTGACACTGAAGTCAACTCTCACAGAGAGAATAGTAGTATCACCATGGCTGATATGTACGAAAGGAAGCAAAAGGTGTCCCTTCTTGTGAGACCATTTCACCAAGAAAAACCAAGACAGCTCAATAACCAACAAAAGCTATGGAATGCACTCAAAGACATGAGCGTGCCATTATATCTGATATTCCTGATGAGGAATATGTACCAAGGACAAGAGGCCACTGTCACAACAGTATTCGGGGAAACAGAGTGGATCCGAATAGGCAAAGGGGTCAGGAAAGGCTGCATCCTATCACCTTCCTTGTTTAACTTATATGATGAAAAAATAAGAAGAAAAATAGAATTAGAATCAGAAAAAGGAGGAATGGAGATAGGAGAAAGCAACATTAATAACCTAAGATATACAGAGGACACCATAATATTAGCAGAAGACATTCAAGAATTGGAACGGTTAATAAAGAAGGTCAAAGATGAAAGTGCAAAGGCAGATCTGATGCTGAACATAAAGAAAACAAAAATAATGACCACAGAAGAAATACACAAATTCAATCTAGACAAGGAGGAAATTGAAATAGTTAAAAGAATCCCCATATTTAGGGTCAAACATTGACCAGAATGGAGACTGCAGTCAAGAAATAAGAAGACTAGGAATGGAAAGAGAAGCTATGAAAGAACTAGAAAAGATACTGAAGAGCAAAGACATACAACTGAGCACTAAAGTCAGAATCTTTCAGGCCACTGTATTCCCA
This sequence comes from Urosaurus nigricauda, assembly GCA_034509955.1. Classification (NCBI taxonomy): domain Eukaryota; kingdom Metazoa; phylum Chordata; class Lepidosauria; order Squamata; family Phrynosomatidae; genus Urosaurus; species Urosaurus nigricauda. The sequence continues at coordinate 96,839,970 of JAOEGL010000005.1, read as the reverse complement.
AATATCATGTATGGATGTGAGAGCTGGACAGTGAAGGAAGCAGACAGAAAGAAAATCAACTCATGTGAAATGTGGTGCTGGAGAAGAGAACTTAAGATACCATGGACAGCCAAGAAGAAAAACAAATGGCTTCTTGAACAGATCAGACCAGGGCTCTCCTTGGAAGCAAAGATAGTCAAGTTGAGACTATCATACTCTGGCCACATAATGAGAAGGCATGGATCACTAGAGAAAACAATAATGCTAGGAAAGTTGGAGGGTAGAAGAAAGAGAGGAAGATCATAAATCAGATGGATAGACTCAATCAGGGGGGGTTGTGAGGAAGGGGCTTGCAGGATCTAGGCAGGGCAGTGGAGGATATAGATTCTTGGAGATGTTTTCAGGGTCGCCATCAGTCAGAACCAATTCAACAGTAGCTGACAGCAACAACAACAACTGGAAGATAAGTTACTGTGGAACTTTTGTTAACTTTCATGTCTCAAGCAAAGTCAATGCACAATAAAAAGCCTTGTCTGGAAGCACCTAAGCTATGAAAGAAAAGCAAGGGTCATACTACATACAGCACTGAGCAGACAACATGCAGCTAAGGATAACTTTTTAAACTCTAAAGTAAATACATGAAACCCTAACCTGGATGATAATCTGCACGCTTTAGTTAAAGAGGTTTAAATAATTTCCACCTATTGTTGTTATCAGAAAAATTTCACTCCATCCATTCAGGATTTTTCAAAAACTCTATTAGCATCACCTAATTTTTGTTTTTGGATCTCAAACTGACATTAAAGTTTCATACTTTAAAATCAAAAATATTACTTTTAGATGTGTGCTACATATTCACATATTTAACAGAGTTTAATTCTGAGATTGGTATGCTCCTCTTACTCTGCTAGTGTTGCCTTGCTTCCTCTTTAAGAAGAAATTTCTAATATAATATTGTGCCAGCATTCCATTGTTCTCTTTATAATTTGGTAATAGCCCTTGTTAGTTACTTGCTTCCAAAAGAAGGTTGCTTTCAATCTATACCATCAAACATTAATTCATCTATAACAGGACTGCTAGCACGGTACACCATTTTATTAACTAGAAAAGCATACCAAAGGCTAATACTAGGTGTTTCACAGTCATATCAAGTCTTATTAGTAGGGCTATGAAATGTGGACATTTTTTGCTACCTTTCAGTTCCATACAATATTTAAGCAAGTTCCCTGAATGCTCATACATAGCTTCTATATTAAGTAGAATGTTGTGTTTACTTTTGTGTACTGCTTTCCAGTGCTTCACCATGCATTAATTAATTATCATCCCATCAACCAAACCTTCAACCTTCATGGGATGGGGGTTCAGGAGCTGATTTGCTAAAGGCCAGCTACTGAGTTCACGGCAAAGATATAATTTGAATTTAGGGCTTCCTGATTTTCAGCTCAGCCAGTAATTTACACAACACCATTGATATCCACTGTGCTTCACTTAGCAAGGGAGCTTACAAAGTTGAGCGAAACTTCAAACTTACCCTGAAATATTTAGAAATTAATAATCCAGAGGCTGGAAAAGGGAAAATTATTTCAGTCATAATCACAGATTGTGATCAGGGATTTCCACTCCACACATACATATTTTTTGCAGAGTAAAATGAATTCAGCCTTACACCTGTTCATTTTTTTAGTTTACTATAAAGCACTTAGATTTTACTGAAGATAGGCAAGATGCAGCACTCTTTCCATTAAAAAAATCTATTACAGGGTACAGAGTAGAAGAAATCAAAACAATGATTGCTAATTTTAAGCACTTTGTGGCAACTCTCTGCTTTTCTCCCAAACAGCTCAATATATCTTATATGGATGCTCTTTATTCTAATTCCTCAGCTCACCCAATAAGTTCAATGGCTGAGTGGGAATTTCAGATGGGTTTTCATGGTTCCTATCTATAAACTATACTGACTATATGTAGTGATAAGTGATGCATGGTAACCATCTTATGGAACTAATGCACTTGGTGAGAAAGAATGTCAGTCAGTCAGTCAAAAACCAGACAGCTGAAATACTCTGTGACAGCCTTCTGGGAAAACAATAAGAGTAAATGCAAAAGGTAAATTCTTTTGATTAAAGTAGGAGGAGAACTTCTATCAATTTTGATCATGTATTTTTAACATACTCACTTTACTAGAATAAAAGAAGGTATTTGACATGCCTACAGCTTGTTACTAAATTAATTTGGTTTTTCAAATGTCTTTAAGAAAGAATGATTTTATATTAAATTTGTGAAGAATTGAAGTTGTAATTAATGTTATTATTGCTTTAATTTGTAACATTATCAGGTCAGCAGTCTGAAGACTGTGAATTTTTAACTCCAATTTATTATTATTAAGTGCATAATGAGAATTTTCTATTATGTTAATATAAAGTAGCAGTAAATAAACTGAAATGGACAAATCAATAAATGCTTCTTGAGCTAACAAAACAATTCCTAGATTTGCCCAAAGCTCATGAATAATAATTATTACTACTACTACTAGTAGTAGTATTATCTTATATCCCACCTTTCTCCCAATATAGGAACTCAAGACAACTCCACAGGAGAAGAAAGCATCAGCCTTATGAAGAAAATTCCAGGGACTTGCATGCACTGCTTTTATACTGATTCAATATTATGTTGTTTTAATTTGTTTTATTGTAACTTTTTGTAAACTGCTCATGGAGACCTGTTAAAGGCCTGGCATATATTGTGTTTTCAATGAAACTATAAATAGGAAATTACAAACAATGGGCACCTTGGATCTCTCAGGTGACCAAACAAGTGTTAGTGGACATCTCCACATCAGAATTAATGTGAGTGGGGTTAGTGATATTTTCAAAAACAAAAAGCTGTGCAATGGAAAGTATCTCTGTAAATGATGAGCTGAACCATAATTGGCTTATTAAAGCACAGTGAAAGCATCAAAAGAGTGATAATCTAAAAATTAACTCCAGAAGCAAGATTTACCCATCTTCAAATCGGCATCTAGTTTGCATTTCAGTCAGCTACCAAAATGTTTGGATTATAATTTTGCTAATTGGAATAAAGTCAGTTATTATTTATAAAGCACTCCCCATGGGAGCAGCAGGCAGCAAGACACGCAACATTATTAAGCAATATAATACCATCTCCAGAAAATTTCAAAAACAGTGCAAATAGAAGGAAAGTGTTTAAATCATTTCCTAGGCATGTAAAGGCATGCACATCTATGAAGCAGCAGGAACAACTCCAGGGAAAGGATGTTACATTTTATTTTCCTTCAGGCCAATTCTCCAGCATTGGGAATCTCTGAAGTAGGAAATCCTGGACTGATGAGAATCCCCACCATTTGAGATTTATTCTGTGCAAATGGAGCATAAGAGTTTTTGCTCAAAAGAAAAAAAAATTTCTACACAGGAAACAAAAACAAATAGAAATATTATCTTCTGTACAGCAAATGTTTAGTGTGCAGAAAATATAGTTTTCTGTACAAAAAAGTGTAAACTTTGCACATATTAAGTTCCCAAGTGCAGCACTTTCTGCAAAGAAAATATTAGCAAAGAATTACATGCCTGCCTTATTATGCCTTTATTAGCCTCAATTTAAATAGCTATTTGAGAACTCCCATTCCCTCTTTTAGTTTGTTTTTAAATAATACATCACACAGCAGTTGTGTTGTGTGGATCTCTTGAGCTTCCTAGATCTGATTGATGAGAAGAGACAAAAACAAGGCTGGGCATTTAACCAGTCGAAAGAGATTTGGTCAACTGACTGGTGAAGAAAATTTTGATCATGTATTTTTAACATACTCACTTTACTAGAATAAAAGAAGGTATTTGACATGCCTACAGCTTGTTACTGAATTAATTTGGTTTTTCAAATGTCTTTAAGAAAGAGTGATTTTATATTAAATTTGTGAAGAATTGAAGTTGTAATGAATGTTATTATTGCTGTAATAATATGCTACTACATCAATGGTAACTGCTGTTTCAGCTGAGTTATAGCAAATGTCTGCTAATGGGATCGCTAATGGGATCGCAAACAGCCTTCACTCCTGCCCTTGCCAAAAGATGACATCATAATGAAATTAAAGATTTAAACTGTCACAAACACTGTGGCATTTTTAGCATCACAGAATATCTGACAGTGGTTGAACAGGTGGCCAGCTAACAACACTGGATGGACCATTTGACTGGTGTGCTAATTCCAAAAATAAACAGATAAACAGAACTTAACAGTCAAAAGCAGAGAAGATATTAAAGTTGGATAATAATTTGAGGCGTTATCTAATGGACTACATCCTAAGAACATGGTGCCACCTCACATTTTTACCAAACAATATTTTTTTTAAAAAAAAAATCCCAAAATAGGGATTTTAGTATAGAGGTTCACATCACCACTTACCCATTACTAACATGTTTAATCGAGCCTTTTGTCAATACAATTCGAGCAGGCAGGGCATAGCAGAAGGATGGACTTTCCTCACACTTTAAGCACAGACGAGAGGTGTTTCCAAGAGTGCACCAAATTCAGCAACATGAAAAAAAATAAAATAAAACATGGACCAATTAAGATTGCAAGAACTCTCCAATAAATATGCATTTAACAAGAATGTGAGGTATACAATTGTTTATGTAATATCCTGCCTTTCTTCCAGGCAAGACCCAAGACTTAAAAATTAAGAATTAAAAATTCTTAATATAAACACTAATACAATTAAAATGCCTAATTTAAAAACACAACTTAAAAACAAACACACGTTAAAACAGCATTAAAAGGCATTTAAAATATGATGAAATGAAAAACACTACACCCTCTCCCTCAAAGCTCTGTCTGCTGTCACCAAATGACTACTTAAATAAATATGTCTTTACCTGCCAGCTGAAAAGGAGCGGGGGGGGGGGGCAGACTTTTCTTGGAAAGGGGTTTCACAGCTTGGAAGCAGTCACAGAGGAGCTGCACTTCTGGAGGTGGTGGGACTGAGAGTAGGCCCTCCCTTGCAGATCTAAAGGCACATGCTGGTTTATATAAGGAGATATACTACTTGATACATCTTTCAAGAAGCCTGGACCCAAGCCATGTAGGACTTTAAAGGTCAAAATCAGTACTTTGAATTCTGCCCAGAAATGAACCAGGAGCCAATGTAGCTGTTTCGATGGTGTGTGTGTTACATGCTCCCTATATCTAGCCCTGATCCTCAGCCTGGCCACAGAATTTTGGAGCCACTGTAGTTTCCAAAAGGTTTCAATGGCAGTCTCATGTAGCATGTGCTACAGTAGTTCAAAGGGGATGTAAGGAAGGCATGTGTCACCACAACCAGATGTGACTTCCCAACAAATGGGTGCAGCTGACACACTAGTTGTAACTGTGCTAATGCAATTCTGTCCACAGCTGAAACTTGGCATCCAAGCTCAGGTCCAGGAGACTCCCTAAGCTGCAAACCTAAGATTCTGAAGGACTGTGACCCCATCCAGCATAGGCTGGATCCCTATTCCCTGATCTGTCTTCTGACTGATCAGGAACACCTTTGTCTTATCTGCATTAAGTTTCAATTTGTTCACCCTCAGCCAGTCCATTACTGACAGCTGACAGTGGTTTAGTACAAAAACAATTTCCTTGGAATCATATGGAAAGGAGAGAGAGAGAGATGTGTCATCAGCATACTGATGACACTGAACTGCAAAACTCTGGATGACCCGTCCCAGTGGTTTCATGTAAATATTAAACAGTATGGATTGGGGAACACACCGGGTTCTGAGGGGCACTGCAGGACAGTGGCTAGGATGTCAAACTGGCATCCCCCAGCACCAACCTCTGAGTCTTGCCCTCCAAAAAAGGTCAGAGACACTGTAAAATAGTGCCCCCAGACCCCATCTCAGACAAGCAACCCAGAAGGATATCATGACTGATGGTATCAAAAGCTGTTGACATCTTCAGCAGAGCCACCAGGGGCACGCTCTCCTGTCTAGTTCCCTGTGTAGGTCATCTACCAAGGTAACCAAAGATGTCTCTATCCCATAGCCAGGCCTGAAGCCAGATGGAACTGGATTTAGATAATCCATCTCATCTAAGAGCTGAGGCCCACCACAAACTCTGGTATTTTGCCCAAAAAGGGATATTGAAGCCTGGCCAATAGTTCTCCATTATGAGACCAAGGGAGGAGTTTTTCGATAATGGTCTTACCATAGCCTCTTTTAGACAAGATGGAAACTTGCCTTTTTGTAGTGGGGTATTCATTACTCCACTTACCCAGTTCGACAGTCCCCTTGAGCTGCTTTCAACAGCTAGGAAGGGAATGAGTCCAATATGCAAGTGGTGGCTCTCATTTCTCCAAGGTTCCTGTCCACATCCTCAGGTTGCACAGACCAAAATGTATCCAATAACACTGGACAAGCAGTGCCAAGGTAACATCCACTCGACCTGTCTCAACTATAGCACCCAAATCAGAGTGAATCCAAACAATTTTACCTGCAAATTCTTCACAATGGGCTGTCAAATGGTCTTCGTTTTCTTCTTATATGACAAAATGTAAAAGGCCTTTCACCACTCAACACAACTCCACTGGAAGATACTATGCAGACCCAATGGTGGCAAAGAAATATAGTTTCTTTGCTGACATCATTGCCACAGCATAGGACTTCCAATGAGTTCAGTTGGACTCACTCCATTGTTGCTCTAATCTCCATCCCATTTGATTCTTACCATTAGCACCAGAGAGTGCTACCAGTCTTTACTTTGTATCACAGAACTCTTAGGGACAATTGTGTCCACTGCTCTGGACTTTTCCCTATTCTAGAGATACACCAGGGCTTCGATAGGACCAACTGTCAAGGCAATAGCAACAGGAATCCCTCTGAATCCATAAGTCTTCAGGGGTGTAGCATCTTAACTACCCGGCCCCACAGAGACGCTGAATCTCAGTGAGTCTAAACCTGACCAGGTAGTGATCAGTCCATGACTGTCATGCCCTGCTTTCAACACATGGACATGGACTCTGACTCAAGAGTCTGAAGAAGGTGGAGCTGCTGGGACCCTGCTGATGAATAAGAGCACACATTTCACAGCCACATTTCTCAGAAACAGACCACAGTGCAGTACCAGCTCTGACAGAGAATCCTGCCCATTCAGATACAGTTCAGGTACTGCTAACTACCTTTGCCAAGTGAACATAACAAAGAAGGGTTTGAAGTGGTCTCAGAGGACTTACAGGAAGCAGCAGTTAAGCAGCAGCTGCACTGAACTGCTCATCTATATATTCCCAGCCCTTCCCTCCAAGAGCTGTCATATATTATTTGATCTACTTGGCTCCCACAATGTGTCCTGAATTCTGTGCTTGACCTGGACTGCGTTTGTTGACACTGGATGCCATGTATCTGACCTAGTCTGTGCTTGTTGACTCTGGATGCCATTTACCTGACTTGGATATTGCTGAATTCTGTTTGGGACTTAAGGCTTGTATTTATTAAAGTAATGTCAGTGCTGAACTGTAAGCTGCTCTATGACTAGGCTTGCACATTAGCTGCTGGCTATCAGCTGTCTAGCAATCAGCCTTTGACTGGTGGCCTGGACTGTGTTCAGGACAATGACAATGGAATTACTGAAAGTTTCTCCACACCCAGATCACCGTCATCCTGCTCAGAACAGAAAACTAGGTCCAGAGTGTGTTCTGCAGCATGAGTTCACTGTTACTGTTAGCTGCTCTCAAGTCAATCTTGACTCATGCCGACCCTGTGAATGAGGCATCTCCAAGCTCCCCCTATCCTTTACTGCTCTGCTTAGGTCTTGTAGATTCAGGGCTGTGACCTCCCTGATTCAGTCTATCCATCTGGCATGTGATCTCTTTCTCTCTTTCTGCTGCCTTCTACCTTCCCTAGCATCATCATCTTTTCCAATGATTCATACTTCTCATCATGTGCCCAAAGTACAACAGCCCGAATTTAACCATCTTGGCTTGAGATTCCAGGAGATTCCAGGCTTGATCTGTCCTAGGACCCATTCCTTTGTCTTTTTGGCTGCCTAGGTTATTCTCAGCACTCTTCTCCAACACTATATCTCAAATGAGTTAATTTTCTTTTTATCTGCTTTTTTCACAGTCCAGCTCCCACATCCATACCTGATGACGGTGAATACAATGGATTGGACAATTCTAAGTGCTCAGTTGTATAGTCCTGGCAGCATGGGTGTCCCCAGATATTACTTGGGACAGCCCCATGGTTGTCATGGCAGGTATGAAATCCTGAGCTGCTCCTGACAGAGTAGCCTCCACATGGATGTTGAAGTCCATCAGAACAATAAGCCAAGGGGACTCCCTAATAAAGGCAAGTAACTAAAGGTACACGGTTCTGGGATTTGTACTTCAAATTCTAATTTAAAGCTGTGTGAATAAGATCTATGTTTTTTATTACTTACCATGCCTAAATACTCTAAAAAATACTAGATCCTGTCTGATACTGGTAGCTAAACAGAGTCAGCCCTGGCTAGTACTTGGACGAGAGATCACCGGGCAATACCAGGTACTGTAGACTATATTTCATAGAATCATAGAGTTGGAAGAGACCACAAGGCACATCCAGTCCAACCCCCTGCCATTTCAGAGGAAGGAACTGGCAAATCCACCCTTGAGTATCCCTAAGAAAACCTCATGGATTTCATGGGGTCACCATAAGTCAATAGGCGACTTGAAGGCATATATACGCATACCAGACTGGAACACTGCATCCAAAAGAGTCCATAGTTCAGTGACAGAGAGCAAAATTTGCATGTATAAAATCCCAAGTTCAATTTCCTGCATCATTCATTAGGACAGAAATTCTACAGTGCAGCACATTTAAGGTGCACTGCACTGTATAATTACTGAGGTTTCAAGCTGCTCTCTTTTAGTTCCCAGACAATTCTTGTCAACAGCCAGGCTCTAATAGTTTCTCCCACTGAAAAAAAAGGAGGCTCAGACAGCCAATTGTTCTTTTAAAAGGAAATAAACTCAAGTTAATATCCTCACCTAGAAACAAAATTATAAGCCTACATGGGGCAGACCAGACAGCTAGATGCCCACGTAAGGCTAGAAAAGAATTTGAAAAAATTGTCAAATCAACTCCCCTTCTAACAGCAAAACATATAAAAATTATAGTAGCTACCAGCGTGCAAATGTGATTCAGGGCAAGTATACGTTTGTCTACATAAACTGATCTAAACCCAAATACAAGCAGTTGAACTTTGTTTAAAAGATCATGGAGTCCAAGCACATCCAAGAAATCTTAGCCATCCAGGTCCGCTACAGGTAGAGATTTAGAGGACAAGAAAGAGAGAGCAGTTTATCTTCCCTTTCCACAATTTTGCTCCTGCTTTGAATTCAGCTAACACTACGAATGCATCACCGCCTTGAAGTAACGCAGAGCAGCAAGTCCTTGCTAACCTTCCCTATACTCCGTTTCTCAAAATTACTGAGGGCGGATCGCTATCCCCAGAAGCTGAGCGTATTGATAGCCGGCAGGATTGCACACATTTGCCATTCAGTACAAAAAGCAGCAGTTAAAGGGAAGGAAAGGCTCAGTTGCTTTGCATCTAGAATTTCCACCCTGACCAGGGTGGCCTCTTCCAAAACTGCGGAGACACAGAAATGGCAAGCTGAAATTTGCATTAACTTTGCATACTCATATACTGATTTCTATGGATGGGATACAGCCCCATTTAGCAATAATTACAACACGTTTTCTGGCCAAGAAAACCTGTGATAGGGTCGCCATAGGTTGGAAATGGCTTGTCAGCAACAGTAACATGAACCAGTTTTACCACAGAAACACAATGTATTTCTGCCCCAGGTAAGCAAGACTGCAGCAGGATGATATGTACGTCCACATGGTCCTGCTGTCCAGATGTTAAGCGTTTTTTGATGGGCAACTTCCAGCCTTTCCTTGCTTTCTCCTTCCTTGGGGACTGGACTCGGGGCTCTGAAAGTGTGGACCCATGACCGCCTTAAACAACGAGGCACACTCAGCTGCCAGGGAAGTCTAGTCTAGTCAAATGCTCTAAATACCCGTGGTTATTCCTTGGTGCCACTGTGGGGTAGTGGATCGAGCTCTGGAGACCAGGGTTTGAATCTTGGCTCAGCCATGGAAACCCACTGGGTGAGGTTGGGCAAGCCACACTCTCTCAGCCTCAGAGGGTAGCCATGGCAAACTCCCTCTGAAGAAACTTAGGTAATGCTGGGCAAGCCGCACTCTCTCAGCCTCAGAGAGGGTGGCCCTGGCAAACCCCCTCTGAAGAAACCTGAATGATATTGGGCAAGTCATGTTCTCTCAGCCTCTGGGGATGACCATGGCAAACCCCCTCTGAAGAAACTTGGGCGGTGTTGGGAAAGTCACACTCTCTCAGCTTCCCCTGTAAAGAAACTTGGGTGACATTGGGAATGGCACACACTCTCAGCCTAAGAGAATGGATCCAGCAAACCCCCTCTGAAGAAACCTGAAGGCTATTGGGCAAGTCACACGCTCTCAGCCTCAGGGGATGACCATGGCAAACCCCCTTTGAAGAAACTTGGGTGATGTTAGGCAAGTCACACTCTCTCAGCCTCACTCAGCCATGGCAAAACCCCTCTGGGAAAAAAAACCATGCCAAGACAAACCCTCAACTCCTATAGCCTTCATCCAGTTTTGTTTTTTTAAAAGAATTAAAACGGTGCCAAACCGGTTTATTATTCCTCCAGTGTGGATGCAGCCTGAGAGTCTCAAAGGATGCTCAGCCCCTGCACTGGAGTTCAACCCACCCAGAGTGGCTCAGGTGGGTCTTACCCATCAGCAATGGCCAGGTTGTGCCTCCCATTTGGAGAGCCACTGCTGTGTGCCTTTTCCTTTGGGGGATGTGCCTCCCAGGTGGGGAGGAGGAAGAGGAGGAGACCCTAGTCCCCTGGCTGCCCTGCAGAAGAGGAGAAGAAGAGAGTTACACTGGGCTCCCTCTCACCTGAAGGAGGCAACCTTACCTGGGAGCTGCTGCTGGAGCTGCTGCTTCTCTCTGCTGCCTCCTCCTCCTCCACCTTCTCCTACTCAGCCTGAGCGCGCTCCCGCTGCTGCTCCTGGCGCGCGCTCTGCGCCTGGGCGCGTGACTGACTCTTCTCTTTAATCCCTTGCTGCCTGCTTTTGGCTTTTTTTGAGGGGAAGAATGTTTCCAAGGAGGGAAGGAGGGAGGGATGAGGGGAGTTGTCCTGTCTTCCTTCCTGGCTCTTTCCCTCCCTACAACTATAATAGTCCACACACAAACAATGCAGACAACCAGCCAGTGTGGGATAGTACCACTACCTCACACCACTTTAAACTGTTCCATGTTTGGGGGGGGATACACTAGTTGGACTTTATCAGACAGAAACTGGAAGCATAATCCAGTGGCAGCCCTGAACGCAATCACACGTTATTGCGTGAGAGGCTACCACACGCCTATTTCGGGCAATGGAGAGTCCTTCCGAACGCGATGCGGCGTCAAGACGTAATCACGGAAATTCGCTGAACTAGCGAAGGAGTTTATCACGCGGGAGGAATTTCTCCCAATTTCGAATGGAGCCAATTCGAATTCACGTAAATTGCTGGTTTAGCAAATTTACGTGAAATCTAATTGCATCCGGAATGCGTTCAGAGTGACTTACCATTTCCTGAAAATGACCCCCCCCCGTTGCCCAAAATTGCATGAGATACTCTTATACGCATTAACGTAAAACCTATGATCGCGTTCGGAATGACTTCCCTTTAGCCCAAAATTGCGTGAGAGACACTCGTATGCAATTACGTGAAACCCCATGATTGCGTTCGGATTGCCATTGCATTATACCCCCAAATTCCGTCGTATGATAAACTCCCAGGATTATGTACTACTTTAGGTTGGTGTGGCTCCCCCAGAGCTCTCTTCGACAGGGAAAGGTACTAAAAGGCCTCGCCAAATGACAAAGCCCACACAGTAGCCCTGAGACACTGAGGCAGTTAAGAGTGGCCTCCACCTGAATGGTTTCTGCAGCATTGGGACTGAGTGCCTCACCCGAGAGGAAACCCTCTTCTTGATTCTTTGCACTCTTTGTTTTAATAAAATAATAATAATAATTTGATTTATATCTTACCTCTCTGTGCAACACAACTGGGGCGGCTTACAATTCAAATAATGCAATCCCATAACCCCATGTCTCAACCCCCCACCCCCAAATAGCAATTAAAAATACATAATCTAAAACATACCTTAAAATGAACAGTCAGATCAACAATAGCAATAGCATCGTTTGGGGTTACAGGTTCAGATGTTCAGATTTTAAAAGGTTTGGGCTCTCAGAGGCTGCAAGTGCAATCCTGCGTTAGGCCCCCTCACTGGCTTGGGAATCCAAGAGTGACCTTTCCAAGGAGGACTGGACTCCCCAGAGCATCTGGAATGACCCCCCATCCCCATCCCCCATGACATCAAAGATATAGCCCTGTTAGTCTGTAAAATTAGTATGTTTGTCCACAAGACTTTACTTCCAGGAAATACAGTGTATATGATAAATTTTTTGTACATTTTTTTGTACTGAGGAGGTGCAGATCTGTGCAGTGATACCAAATTGACATTCCCACCACGTTTAGCCTGATCAAATCTCTCCAATCCGGTCCAGCATTCACACTGGTGCCACTTTTGGATCAAGATGGCAGCACCTCATGGCGGGAATGGACCCCAGCGATCTGGATCAATTCAGTACTGCACGCGCACTACCGAAGATGTGAATTGCTCCACACACACACAACTCAAAAAAGATGCAGTTACCCAGTGCCGAATAGTGTTGTTTTTTTTCACCACACACACCACTTTGGGTACATTCAGGTCACAGTGTGAATAACCCTGAAATAACCTGGTTTCCACACTGGGTTATTTCATAGTGTGAACGACCCGAAAGAGATCTTGCAGCACCTCTGACACTAACTGAAAGAAAGAAGTTGGCAGCGTGAGCTATATAACCTATACAAGTCATTTGTGTGAATTGACATTCTCACACAGAAATGAATTACAGTGCACCCATCTCATACACGGATGCCTTCTACGTGGCTTTCAGCTTACACTGAAAGTCATGTGCCATTTCCTGAATGGTACGTATGCCACAGAGCGCCATGACCACAAGCCCCATTATTTTCAATGGTACTCAAGTAGAGATGGAACTTGCCTTATTTGGAGGGACCAGGAACGGATCCTGGCGTAAGGCAAGGGACCACTGCATAAACATCAGTCTCTAGTTTCCACTCCACAAAATGCACCTGAGGAAGTGGGCTGAAGTCTACAAAAGCTCATGCTGCCAACTACTTTCAATTAGACTCAAAGGTGCTACAAGACACCGGTATGAAGTGAGGCATGCTCCCCAACTAGTAAGCCCCTTCCTAAGGAAAATTTGCCAGCTTAAACTAAACATGGCTTTCCTCCTGGTGTCTATTTGGGAGGGTTAGAGAAAAGCATGCTGCAAGTGTGGGGCATCTTTGAAAGATGGGTGTATCTATGCTCTTGGAATAAGGTACCACTTTAACTGCTATGGATCCATCCTCCAGAATCCTGGGATTTGTAGTTTTGTAAGCAGCACTGTTTGGCAGAGGAGGCTGAAGACCTTGTAAAGCTAAAACTCCCAGGATTCCATAAAACCTAAAGTGCTGCACAGTTTCTCCAGTGCAGATGCACCCCAAGGCAAACAGTGTATTTCTCACCAAGAGACTGAGAGCGGAGTCAGTGTTTCTTCTTTGAGCACTCAAATGACTTGGTGTCCTGTCCTCAGACTGCACTAACAGGCAGGGTGCCAGGAAATCAGAAGCCAAAGGAGCAAGCTGAATCTAACATCAAGCAGGCCAAAAGTCTGAAGCTTCAAATCCTATGCACAGTTCACAGTAACAGAAAGCAGGATCATGGAACAGTCCAGGGTCATAAATCATACAGTCAGGTCTTACTGTAAAATCTGGAGGGCCAAAGTTTGGACATTACTGCTGTAAACACAAGCTTCCAAAAGAAATTCAGTTTGTTTCTAACAACTAGGAGGAGGAAAGACTTATAAAGCATGCTGACTCAGCCCCACCCTCCTTGTAGCCCTATTTGCACCTGCATGCACCTGTGGATGGAAGGCCTGACTCTGTTCTAGATGCTGAAGCCTTCTCATTTCTTGGGGTGTTTTCTGTCCTACCACCTCCTCCTCATCCTCCTGTGGATCAGAATGAGCTGGAAGTGTCCAGCTGTGGTAAATCAGCTTCATCTGCAGAATCCAGACTGGGGAGCAGGGGGTGGGGGCTGATGCCTGTCTCTGCTTCATCCTCAGAAGCTGCACCCACAAGGAGGAGCATGAGACCTTGGCTTTTTTCACCAGCATTGACACCCTGTGCCAAGATTATAGTCCAGAGACCAGTGTTTGTCCACAAGACTTTACTTCCAGGAAATGCAGTGCATATGATAATAATGCGACATAAATATGGTACTAGTCCCTGGTGCATTGGAGGAAAATACTGCTCTACCCTATCATCAAACAGGAGTGCCTCTGTAGGATACCGTAGAGCTGACTCTTTGGCTGGAATGACTTTATGTTCATCAACTTCACACACACACACACACACACACACACACACAAACATGGACTCACTGCTGAAGCCACCAGCCTCCCACTTCACCTTGTTCTCACAGGGCCTCCAGAGCCAACATTGTGATGGGCTGGGAGCTGAGCAGCTTCTCTTCCCAAAAGTCCCACTTGGCATACAGACCAAGAAAAAAGAATTTTGTAGTTTATGAAACCAGCTCCCATACATATAGCCTCAAGAAAGTGGGGGCATGGTGTCCACATGACACATGCCCGATGCTGCCATCACGCCATGAGCCCAGATGCATGCCCAGATGCATGGTGGGCAATGTCATGGTGTTCCTCTGGCGCTACTTCCAGATAACACAGCGCCAAAGAAGTGCCAAAAAGTCATGGCACTGGTGGCTACCGTGCCCTTTCTGTGGTGCAAAAGGAGCTGTATTTTGCAGCTCCTTTTTGTGTTGCAGAAAAACCAGGTCTGAGTCACAGTGTGTAGTTGCTGTGGCCTCAATCCAGCAAAGAAAGAGGTGGCTGCAGGCCATTCCTTAGGGGCGGTCTGTTCAGTCTCATATTTAGCTGACTGGGTAATAAATTAGTACACATTACACTTCTATTATTCCTGGATACTCGAGTTCTCAAAATCTCATCAGACCAAGATATGGAAAAGAGCTATCTTGTTAGGGGACAAATAGTCAACCAGAAAGATTCTCCCCTGCTCAGGGCACAAAGTGGAATTGTGCCACTTTGTAGGGAAGGAGTCTGCATCCTAAAGTTTCAAATATTCTGAGCACAAAAGTCATTAAAGGCAGATACTCTTCAGTTGTGTCCAAAGTGGCTTCCATCACCAGTCCCAGGGCCTTTCACACTACATGATTACTGTATATTATTATGATTTGACTTTAACAGCCAGAGCTGCATCCTGAAGTTTAAAGTGTTATGAGGCACTAGAAATGTGCATGTTGGGGGGAGGGGATGGCTAACCCTAACCCTAACCCTGTGCAACAACCATAAAAGTGAATTGCAATTATTTAAGTCCATCTTATGCCAATAATTCACTAGCAGGATGCCAACCATTGTTATTGAAATTTAGCTAGCAACCCAATATCTGCAGTTTGATATCTATCGATTTAACTATCCATGGACAGCAAGCTCCATTGCTTTGAATGGGTGTGTGTGCATGTGGCTGCATTGGCAGCTGTGTGCATATTGTGCCTGCCATTACAATCAAAGGGACTTGAGGTTCTGCTTTTTTTTAATGTGCAGGGGGCGGGGATCTGGAATGGATCCCCATGGATACAAAGGGCGGACTGTATTGTGCAAAGCTCAGTGTATTGAAATCTGTGGACTCAGCTCTCTATTTGCTACTGAGGAAAGGGGGAATCTAAAATTGCAGGTGGTAATCCCCCACTGATACCAGGGAAGCAAAGTAGCACACAAAGCTTAATTGCTTGGGGCTTGTGGAAATCAAGTTCTCTTCAGTGCACAAATCAGTTGATAGGGAGAGGAATCTGAGCCAAAAGCAAAGGTTGTCTGACCTAGCCTGTAAGTGTGATGAAAGCCCAGATCTTTGACACTGAGAAATCACTTCTCCAATTATATCTGACAGCACGTGTGTGTTCTTGCACACTTGGGCATTTCAGCAGGGGAACAACATCTGAGACATCTGAAACACCTGGACAAATGTGGCTAAACCCAATGTGAGACAACACAGAAAAGGAACATATATCACTGGGCTTTTTAATGCCATAAGAAAGCAGTTTAATGCTGTTTTCAGAGCTAAATAACTTTTTAAAAGTAACTCAGTTAAAGCAACGAACATGTTGAGCTTAAAAGAAAATGAATAGCCATTGTGAAGCAGTTCTGATTTCCTGTCAAGATTACAGCTGTGAAAGTCCCTTGGCTACTGTCCTCATTTCTAATCATTACTCTAGTTTTGGAATCAGAGTGACCGACTTTAAGAATGAGCAAGCAGCCAAGCTGAAACCTACCCTAGATTTTCTTTTTTCTTTTTTCTTTTTTTTCTTTTTGTCATGAGATACCTCTGTCTAGCAACTGTGTTCCTGCACAGTTATATATAATTCTTTATTCATACTCTTGCTAACTACATATGTGCAGCAAGTTGTTAGAACATCTGCTTTATTAAAATTTTGGAAGTGTGGTGTTCCCTCCATGATCCCAAGCTGAATCCCCTGAGCAGGTCTGCCATTATGGATAGGCGCGAAGGTCAGGTAGCCAGCCTGGCTGCTATGACATCAGCCTCATGGGACCCATAGAAACAATACACTGGAAATTCCCCACAGAAAGGTTTGGAAGTTGCACAACGGGAATCCCAACACTTCCAATACTTAGTTGGCTGTTTGTTTTCAGCCTCAAACCTAATGGGTCGGTGATCAGCTTAACAACCCACCCATTGCTCTGTTTGTACTCCTTGAATGTTTCCAGACCCCGTTGCATTGAAACAAGCTTTCTCGCCTTGGCTTAACAAAGCCCAGGTAATCAAACACCTTTGTCTTGACCATTAAGCTCATTGCTAGAGGCTAGATTTTTCCTATAAAAACTCCAAGATGTGACCACTTGATGTGCTATTAACAGAATACAGCCAGTCCATGCCGGACTGAACTCTGATCTTTGCTCCCTTGGCCATTTCTCCCCCTATATATCGGCGGCCGTGTCTCTTCAGTCATCCAAGCCTACCTTGGACTCTCGGAGAATCCTTCCGAGGTACGTATTTCCCGTAGTGGTGCCTCTCTCAATCTATTGCCCTATTTCCCTCCTTCACTTTCCGCAAGCATTGAATGTGTGAGTGTATGTATGCCTCCTTTTGCTGTGTGTTTCCCCTTTAATAAACTTTAGGTATTAATTGGAAATAGTCAATTTTTGCATCATCTCTCAAGGGATTCTTCGGCCCTTTGGTATACACGACAGGACATGATCTCGAGGTGTGTTGTTAGGGCCCCACTCTCGCAATATTTAGCTAAATAAAATTCTTCTAATTAGACCCTTCCTAACAAAGTGGGGGGAAAAGCATTTGCAAGTACTGGACAAGACTAGACACTTCATTCTCCTCTTCCTCAACCACCCCCACCATGCAAAGGAAGATTCAAAACTTGTGTTTCCTAGCTGTAGTCTGGAGCAATGCAGTGTGCTCAACAACCTCAATATTCTGTTACCCATCCTTCTGTATTGTGTCAGGTTTAATTTTCTGCTGCAATCCTAGTTAAATTTGCAGGGAACTAGTATTATGTCTGATTGTACATAACTAGAGCAGAAAAAGAAACTGACATTGCCCTATACATTCCCAGGAAAAAGAAATTGATATTATGATAGTAGTAGTTATTATCTGAGCATTTATATATTGCATTTGAATTTCAAAATGTTTCATGTACATTGTGTTATAATTCTTGAAAAACAATCCCATGAAGTAAATGGTATTATTATGCCTGCAGTCCATATGGGTGCACAGAGAGGAACAATGGCTTGCCTAAGCCCACCTAGTAAATCTGTGGCAGCAACAATATTCTTCTTTGACTACAAAACAGATTATAACATTTTCTAAATACACCAAGGACTTCCTGACTCATATTAACTCATAGAACAATCCTAATTAGGCTGAGAGGCACGGAATAAATGGAAAAATGTACCACTGCTTCCAAACCTCTTGACAGCATACTCACACTATGTGGGAAATGACTTGGTTTTTTTCCCAATGAAAATAGATGTGTGTTTTTAAAGAAATTCCTTTTCCATTCAGACCTGACTGCTACAGAAGGGATGACCCTGGAGCTTCTCCAGTGAAGGGAAAAAGCACTTGGATGGAGTGGATACTTAGCTCCACTTACAAACTGAGGACCTTATGGTTGCTACCACCAGCAGTATGACCACCAGTAGTGTCTTCACGGCATTGCTACAGATAAGCTGTACTGGTAGAGCTCTGCTCTGCTGGTAGAGGAACCTGTCTCTGTTACCCTAACCTCTTTCAGCTAGCGGATCCAGCTCTTAGGGTCACACTGTTAACTTCCCAGTTGCTACACTATTTTAGGCTGTTTCAGATTTGGGAACAGCTATACAGGTGTCCTTTTGGAGAAGAAGTAGACACCTATGGAAGAAAGCAGGATGTGGACAGGCAGAGTGCTTCTTTCCAGACAATTCAAAAACCTCTTCTTTCTTTCTTTCTTTCTTTCTTTTTCTTTCTTTCTTTCTGCATCTACATTTTCCGAAATTACATTGAAGTGAAAGCACAGCTTCCACATCCCACTTAGGCAAGCAGTTGGGATATTAGGGGCAACTAATGGTATGGTCCCATGTATACAGATGTTTCTAGGCCCTTAAGTATATCCCAAAATCTTCTGGCCTCTTGCTACCAGGAAAAAAGTGAGAACAGAGTGTTACATCTGCTTTCCCTTCCATGTGAGGGTTTTCCTTTTCTGCCACAACCCACCCACTGAAAGTTACATTTGTTACAGTATTGAAGAAATTATGTTTTTTTGGTATGGGTGGATCTGTGGTTTTCCCCACCTTCTGGCAAAACCCCCAAATCACTCTCCTCTCCCTGAGCTAATATAAGCATATAATTGGAAGGGAACCCAAAGTAAATGGCTATGGCCTTTGTCTTCTTTCCTGGACCAAAGTATTACCCTCTTACTGGTTCAATTCTGCTTCATTGTATATTTCAGCCAGACAACTACAACAAATTCTGAATGCTGTGAAGAGTAATTACAACAGTCTGCAAACAGAAATGTACATTAGTGCACACTCCCAACCATGAGATTCTAACAAAATTTACAATAGGTTTTGACTAAGGCAAAAAACTAATGAGGCAAGAAGTAGTTATCCTTGGCTAATTACCCAGGAGACAATTAGCAAGTACGAAATAAATCTGGCTACTTATAGGTTTGACTAGTATCCATGATATTTTTTAAATGTCAAAAATAAATGTATCCTATGTATACACTGAGACAGAGGTCTGGGTCACAGACCATCAAAATTTTTTACAGTATAAACTTAAACATGTTTACTCAAAAAAGAAAGAAAGAAAGTTACTCTCTACTATCTGTTGACAGAATTGTCATTAGGATCTTGAACATGTTTACTTAAGAATAAATGTCACTGAATTCAGTGACACTTTGTCCTAGGACTTTATGACACAGCTTTTATAACACACCGTTCCCAAACTGAAGCCTAATTCGGGCTGCAACCTCATTGTATTGCATGGCTTTTGTCTCCCATTCTGCCATGCGAGTACAGCCCAGCTGCAGCCTGTGTCTCTTAATGCACTTCAGCAGCCATTTTTCAAAGTCGAGAGCTTTCCAGCTTTGAAAAATGGCCACTGAAGCATGTTATGGGACATGGGCTACAGCCGATGTACTCACATGATTGATAGGGAGACAAAAGCCAAGTGATAGGATGAGGATGCAGCCCGAATTAGGCTACAATTCAGGAGCTATAAGTCATGTTATTAAGATGTGCGATAAGCCCCCTAGTTAAGTATGCTTAGAAATACAATCTTTTCTATCATTAATATTTTTGCTTTTAAAGTTTATTTAAACATTACTATACCCCCATTCTTCTTTTTGTTTCTTCATACTGTAAAACAGAACAGCAATGTCATGCACCAGAACAATTCCTCTCTCATTCCTCTTTAGGCTACAATCCTGTACCCACTTATACCCACTGGAAGGTATATGCATGAGTAAGCTCCATGAAACAGGATTGAATTTCATCTGAACAGATATATAGAACTATGCTGTTAGTGATCAGACCAGAACAGAACAGACCAAAATTTTACAAATGTGCCAGTTTGCATAATGATTTAGTATGTTGACATGCTAACTTTTAAAAAATATGGGTTATCATGTAAGAATATTAGAAAAAAGCAATCGGAATGTAAACTTAGTGAAAAAAATTTGCAGCTTCTGCAGATCTGGGAAGTATTTAAAATATTCATAGTTAATTTATCGGAATGAACTCGGCAATAAACCATTCATTTTAAAAGGTAGTTTAAAGCTTCACCTCATTATTACTTTTGCAAATGTTTCTACTTACTCTGCTTACATTGGAATTTACTGAACAATGTTGTTTTTTTCATTGCAAGTTATATTACACTCCTTTATTGCAGACTGCCCTAAATATGGAATTATTAGAGTCCTCATGGGCTTTTTGCTGAAACTGGTTGCCATAGTATTTGAGCATTTAAAACATTCATACAGTTATATTTTAAAACAGAGCTGAAAGGTAAACTTGTATGTTTTTGGAGGACAATGAAAGCCAGAAAAACATCCAGACATGGAATTGATATTTTTACATTCCAGTTTATCCCTTGTTTCTAGGACCTAAAGCAAATCAAGCCTGAACTGTCCACATCTGAGGCTATCATACTGTGGCATATGAGACAATATGACTCATTAGAAGAGACAATAATTGGTAAAGTGGGAGACAGTAGAAAAAGAGGAAGATCACATTGTAGGTGCATAAACTCAGTCAAGGAAGTAGCCATAACCCTGAGTTTGTAGAACCTGGTGCAGGGCTGCTAATTTCAGGGCCTCTTAAAGGTCTGTCATTCATAGGATCACCTCTGACTTAAGAGAAATGTGCTGTTGCCTGGTTTGGGTGAATTAATAGGTTGCAGGCATCTCACCCTCAGTTTTGTATTAATGTTTGCTGGAGCAGTGCAACTATATTCTGATAAAGAGGGAAGAAGACACATTTGGCTTATTGTATTTTACTGTGAAATTCAGAAAATCAGTAAGAAAACAGCCTTGAAGGGCAACTTTTTGTGTTATTTTATTTGGTGTGGAGAACTACAGAGGAGCATCAAACTAGTGGCCACTTTCTGTCCTGGAGTGGTGCACTGAGACTAGGGTTGTCAGAATGTAAACTGGAGAGGTCTCCTGTGTGGTTGTATAGAAGACTGGGGCAGGTGTTACTTCTTACTTGGATGTGTGACAAGCAAGCCCCATAGAAATTTGCTTTTCTACACAACCATTAAAGGTGCAGTAGCCCTGTCTAGCTTTCAGTCTGGCAACTCTAGACTTATTGTATCATGAGGCTAGTTTATTTTTTGCTTGAATTTCAGGCAGTATTGGAGTGGACAGTGTGAAAACAAGTATATATTTCTTTCCTCATACTGAGTGAGACCAGAAGGAACAAAAAATGTTTTTTTGTTGTTGTTGTTGTTTTGCATAGCACATCTCTGTTGTATAACTGTTCATAGTAAAGTAGGAAAAACAGCTAGGCTTGGCCTACCAGGACCTACCATGAAATTGACCCCGACCCCTTTTCAGGCTCCATATGAACAATTGGCCCCAAGGATTGTATATAGCTGATCACTGAAACGGGATTTAAGCCGAAAGGACATTCAGCTGTTGACGTCCTCAGAGGTGAAAGGAAAGTCCAAAGTTGCACAACTCATAGGAACATGAAACACAAGAAGAAGATTGTTGAACGTAAACACTGTAAAACAAACAAAAAAAATGTAACATATAAAAATTGCAATACTTAGGGTGAGTAAGCTAAAGTGGACACTTCACTTTGCTCATCCCAAGCATTGCAGTTTTTCAGTCAGTTAATTACAGTCAGCCCTCTGTATCCATGTTTTCAACCATCCACAACTTGAAAATATTTTTATAAATGCCAAAAAGCAAGACTTGATGTTGTCATTTTATATAAGGGACACCATTTTACTATGTGAATGTATTTAACGGGACCTGAGCATCCACAGATTTTGGTATCTGTGGGGCGGGGCGGGGGCGGGGTCCTGGAACCAAACTCCAGTGGATACCAAAGATACATAATTGAATACCAAAATTAAGATTGTCCATGCTATAGTGTTTCTAGTTTGCTGATCCAAGGGTGAAGTCACAAGGCATGAAAGCAACGCAGGACTACAGTATGGAAGAAAAAGGCCACAACTTTATTGTTTACAGCTGAAAACTGGGTTGGTCAAAAGCATGGGTCCAGATCCAGGCATTGACAAGCCTTTCTGTTGATCAGTGAACCCCAGCCCAGCCCAGTGCTGGACCTCAGGGATGACAGAGGAGACTTCTGACTAGTGTCCAGGATGCCCCTGTCACAGGGGAATGCTGGCAAGGCATCCACCCTTACCATGCAACACTTCTCTTCACCACACACCCTCAGGTCCCAAAAGGGGACTCCCGTATATTACCAATGCCATTCCAGTTAAGCAATGTCCCAGATCACTGAAAAGAATATGTGGCACATGGTTTCACCGCCATTGGGAACAGTCCCCGTTGTCCCCAGTTGGTGTGTGGATGCGGCTATTGGGGACAATGAGGCTTGAGGTCCTGTGGATTTTGGTATCTGCATGGGGGTGGGGTCTGGAATTGATCTCCTATGGATATCGAGGTCCCACTATAGTGGGCTGATTAACAGCCAAACCAGTGACAGAGTAATTCCAATTCTGGCACCAACGATGTAGGAAGAAGGAATGGAGAGTCTTGATTTTAAAGAAAACAGAAGCATCAAAAGAGAAGTACACCATTACCTCTATAAATTTCTCCCCCCCCCCCATTACTTTTCAGTTGCTGTACTAAGAAGTGTCCAAAAGGAAAACTGGAACAGGGGCTGTAAGTAACTAAAAAGGAGAATGAGGGAAGTTTCTATCCTCTGTTCTTATATGACCTTTTGGCCCCTTTCATTGCCTTCCACCCAGTTCTGCTTACAACATGACTTCAAAGACACAAGGTTAAATACTTGGCTCTGTATGAAATACTTAGGTCTGCCATCATTGCCCCACTGAATTTTGAACACAGTATTTCAGATTGAGTCAGGAAAAGTGATCATTGCCACTGCCAAAGTGCACTAATTCAGGTCCTACCAGTGTAGAATGAAGAATTAATGTAGAACTCACAACCCCTTTAAAAATTCTCCAACTGAATACAATCTACCTTTCTTTGGTTTAAAAATTTGGCATGTAACTTGATTTAATTTGATTGCAGAGATCTGCTGCAAGTAGCTAAGGTATGTTCCAGTTAGACTGTTCCAACCTCCTTATCATATTCTTTTTGCCCTGAAAATGTTGGCAAGGGGACTGCAGAATGTTGTTCTTGTTGTTGCTGTTGCTATTGCCTTCAAGTCACTTTTGACTTACAGTGACCCTAAGGTGAATCTATAACAGGGTTTTCACAGCAGATTTTGTTCAAGGGAATGTGCAGTTGCCTTCCTCTGCAGCTGAGAGAATGTTATTTGCCCAAGGTTACCAAATGGGTTTCCATGGCTGTGTGGGGAGCTGAAGCCTAGTCTTCCCATTCCTAGTCTAATACTCAAACCACTACACCATGCTGGTTTCATTGCAGAATTGTTGTTGTCTTGTGGTTTCAAGTCATTTATAATTTATGGTGGCCCTTTCATGGTGTTTTCGTGGCAGAATGTATTAATAGGGGCTTTTCCCTTGCCTCTTTCTGAGGCTGAGACAGCGTGACTTGCCCAAGGTCACACAGTAGATTTCCATTGTTGAGCAAGGATTCAAACCTTCATTTCCCAATGTCCTAGTCCAACATTCAAACCACTAGACCATGCAAAACACTCAACTCTTTTCATATATGGTCCAGCATCTACTGGACTGCCATCAGTGTAGCCATCATGGTTAATGGTAAAAGTTAACGGGAACAGCTGTCTAATAACGTCTGGAGAGCAGCATGTTCTTAATCCTTTAAAAATGTTATGTTGATACAGATGCATTATACCCCAACCAATTAAACTCTTACTGCTGAGCAAGAGTTGAAAAGCTTTGTTCCACCCCCACTGCACCCCTCAAAGTTTCTGGATTATAAGTCCCTTTTCCTTGATAATCAATCCTATTGGCTGGGGGTGATGAGCACTTTCATACCCTCCAACTGTCCCAATTTGGCATGGACAGTCTGTCATCCCACTTATTCAGCTGCTTTTAAAATGTCCCGGTTTCTCTTTGCTTCTTCCATGTTCCCCCTTTGCCCTCAGATCACTGCAGTTGCTGCAAACTGAATTCAAAGTGCAAAAAGCAATTTGTATTCAACTCAGAAGTAGAGGAGGAGGGGAGAGGAGGGAAGGAGGTAGAATCTTGCCCTTTCCAGTAGGTTCAGGCAAAAGCAAACTGCTACAGTCTTGGCTAGCTTATGTGTTATTCCTCATTAATTACTTCTGCCATTTTGACCACACCTTGATATTACTTGGTGACATATATTCCAGTTTTCATCTGTGCACTGCAATCCAGAATCTATGAAATGCTGAGGGCTCTCTACTAATGTTCCAGAGGAAGATGAGGGGAAAGGTACACTTTGACTAGAAAAGATAGAGATCTGCTTCACTTCTAGCCTCAGACTGAGAACAAAACATGGTATTCAGTTGTAAACATATAACTGGCACTGCTTTGAAGCACCATCATGCTTTTCTTCATTTGAAATGCAGATTCCCCAGTGCATATCACTTCGCAATCCTTTTAGGAGAGTCATCCGCATATGCCTTGTTTTTTTGCTGTGCTCTGTTCGCCCTCTCACAACCAGACCCAGACAGAAGTAAGCAACAACTCATCATGGAAGATTTAAAATGATATTTATCACATGTCATCTTTGAAGAAAGCCACGGCTTGCTCTACAGATTTCACAGCTAAATAAAGATATGAAATGACAAGGGATTACACGATGCATGTGCACTATTGTGAGTCATTCTCCCCTCATGATTTCTGGTAATCTGTGTTTTTATTTCTGCTTGCAGGCTTTGACATCTTGACATATTGGGACAACAGAAACAGAGAAATTAAATTGGAAGAAAAGCACGTCTGGCAGCAAACCAGATGTGAACGTCCTCTGCGAGTTCTAATTTTGAAAAATGATAGCAGCAATGTAAGCAGTTGATGTTGTCTAATTAATAGCTATTAATAAAACAATGGTGCCAGTTTGGCATAATAGTCTGAGCACTGGACTATGACTATAGAGACCAGGGTTGGAATCCTCCCTCAGCCATTGAAACCCACTGGGTGACTTTGGGCAAGTCACATTTTCACAGACTCAAAGGGAGAGAAAGACAAACCTCCTTTGAACAAATCTTGCCCAGAAAACCTGATGTTTTGGGGTTGCCATAAATCAGAAATAATTTGAAGGCACATAGGAGCAATGGAACAAATGTTACCTGTATTAGTACCAGCCTGGTGGCAAAAAATCTACCTTCAGATATGATAGGAAGCCATTCTAATATATGAGTGCCCCCAGGAGATGTAAGAAAATAAAAACCACCAGCTATAACTCCGTGCCAACTGGTCTAACCCTGTGTTTTTGCATAAAGCTTACTAGTCAGGATAGGCTACAACATACAAAATCAATTTTGGCTTCAGAAGCAGGGTAGACTGTGACAGATTATGAAGTCCACTCTTCTGACTGCTCAGCCTCTTATCTTTTCTGAGTCTCACATCTTCCAAATTCTTTCCCACTTCTTGATCAATCTAGTATCCATGGGGCTTTTCAGACCACCCAAAAAGGGTGGACTGTAGCCTTCTCTTTTTACTGTGCACCATCGCTGCTGCAACTACATGGAGTGGCAAACATGTGCAGTAAAAAAAAGGAGCGCCAAAATCCAGCTCCTTTTTGCTTTACAGTTACGACACAAAAAGTGCTGCCGGCACTTTCAGAACATTGCAGCTGCGCAGCGCTGTGTAGACGCTGCGCAGCTGCGATGTAATCACTGCGTACGCTGTGTAAATGGCACTGTGCATTGACAATGCCCCCGTCACTTGCTAGGGTTGCGGGACATTATACGCTCTGCCCCGAGGAAACCCTAGCACGTGACGAGGGCACCCTACAGTGCTTGTTTCGGGCCCATGTTTCCATCATGACCTTTTCCTTTCACTCTATCTGCTTTTCCTGTCCTTCAGGTTCATTCTCCTGATGTCTTTCTCTTTCCTCTTGTCTCTCATTTTTTGCACTAATTTATCTTTCCCCTTCTTTTTCTCCAGATGTTTTCTGTCCTTTGGCACTCATCCATCCCTTCTTTAACCTCCTGCCAGGCATTCCTTTTCCATGTGTGCCTCTGAGATACCACAAAGCAGTGTCGTTCCCCCCCCCCATCCCCACATACACAGCCCTGTTATAGTTACTGTAATTTCTGGCACAGAGTGCTGGGGGGGGGGGGGAGAAGGACAGTGGAGGGGTGGGAAAAATACCATTGCAACAGAAATGCTACTTTCCACATCATAGTTGAAGAAAAAATGGAATACAATTTAATATTGCATATGTGCTTGTCTCATATTTAGCCTTAGGTTTTTGTGTTGCAAATATAGACGCTAATGCAATTAAAATTAACATATTGATTCTCATCTCTGAATCTTATAAACAATGCAAAATAATGTGATTATCTATCTGTAATGGTTATCAAAGGTGATTTAACTATTCCTTGTCTAGATCGTGCTTTTATACTTGAAAATTTGATTTCATTTTCAGATTATTGCCCTGCCATATGCCTCAAGAGAAAACTCAGAACAGTTTCCAAAATTTCATTAAAAACCCACTTCTCTAAATACAATCAGCCTTCCAATGGGTCTTCTTTAGCCTTTGTCTCCCTGTTCATTGATGTGGAAGGTTTTGAAAATTGTGACTTCTTCTAGTTCACATGAATGAAATTGAATCTAGTCTCTTTAGAGGTCTGTGTTGTTTCAATCAGGCAAGGTTTAGAACTTTCTGAATTGTTTACAGTGTCTGGCAGTAAATGGTTTGTGCTATGTCACACTGTTGTGTCTGTTTACTTCTAGACAGTAGGCTTTACCCAAAATACACAGCTGGTGCCAAAAACAACAGCTGCACTTTTAGCTCACTCTGCTTAACATGACCTGATATAATGAAATTTCATGTATGTCCTGGTTTCCTTGATGCTCTTCCATGCACTGGAGTCTCAGACTATGGTGTGCTACAGCAGGACCCAATAACAATAGCAATAGCAAGTACATTTCTGTACTACATACGGATGTACTAAGTTGTTTACAAAGTATAAGCTAATTGCCCCGAACAAGCTGGATACTCATTTTAGTGACCTATGGAAGGATACCAGGCTCAGTTGACCCAGAGCCTCTGGCTGGTATTGAACTCACAACCATGTGGTTTGTGAGTGAGTGACTAAAGTACAGGCATTTAATCACTGTGTCACCAGGGCTCGAAGAAATGTTAAGAAACTATTTGTTCTTGTTATTAACTGCCCTCAAGTAGACCTCAGCTCATGGCATCCTCATGGATGAGACATCTCCGAGACTACTTGTCCTCCTCTGCTCAGGAATTACAAGCTCAGGCCCATGCCCTTTTTGATTGAGTGTAACCATCTGACATGTGGCTTTCCTCTCTTTATACTGACTTCTACCTCATATTGAGGAGGGAGCAAGATTGTTTTCTGCTGCTCCAGAGACTAGGACACGGAACAATGGATGCAAATTGCAGGAAAAGAGATTCCACCTCAACATTAGGAGGAACTTCCTGACAGTAAGGGCTGTTCGACAGTGGAACACACTCCCTCGGAGTGTAGTGGAGTCTCCTTCCTTAGAAGTCTTTAAGCAGAGGCTGGATGGCCATCTGTCGGGGATGCTTTGATTGGGAGTTCCTGCATGGCAGGGGGTTGGACTGGATGGCCCTTGGGGTCTATTCCAACTCTATGATTCTATGATTCTACCTTTCCTGGCATTATTGTTTTTTCCAGTGATTCATGCCTTCTCATGATCTATCCAAAGTACAAACAGTCTCAATGTAATCATCCTGGCTTCCAGGGATACTTCAGGCTTGATCTGCTCTAGGACAAATTAGTTTTTCTTCTTGGCCATCTACTGTATCCTCAACTCTCTTCTTCAGCATGGCATCTCAGATGAAGTTATTTTACTTCCATCAGCATTCTTCACTATCCATATCTCACATCCATACATGGTGATGGGAAATACGATGGCCTGAACAATCCTCACTTTAGTGTTCAGAGTTATATACTTAAATTTTTGGATATTTTCAAGTCCTTTCATAGCCATCCTTCCTATTCCTAATCTTTTTCTAATTTCTTGACTGCAGTCTCCATACTGATCAATATTTGATTCAAGATATGGAAACTGACTGTTTCAGTTTTCTCATTATCTAGAATGAATTCTTGTAGATCTTCCATGACCATTGTTTCTATTTTCTTTATATTCAGCATTAACCGCACTCTGGCACTTTCTACCTTGACCTTCTTCAGTAATTACTCCAGTGCTTTGTTTGCTTCTGTTAGTAATATTGTATCATCTGCATATCTTAGGTTGCTAATGTTCTATCCTCCAATCTTAACTCCACTTGCCTCTGGTTCTGTGTACAATAGTTTCTGCATACAGGTTGAATAAATAGGGTGATAGAATGTAGCCTTGCCTGAACCCTTTGCTAACTGGGAACCATTCTGTTCTCTGTACTCCATTCTGACAACAGCCTCTTGTCCCGAGTACAGGTTATGCATCAGGACAATCAAATTTATTGGCACTCCCATTTCTTTAAGGTCATTCCATAGCTTTTCTTTATCCATACAGTTGAAGGCTTTGCTATAGTCAATAAAACACATGTAGGTTTTCTTTTGGAATTCTCTGGTGTGTTTCATTATCCATTATGTCTTTGCAATGTGATCCCTACTGCCTCTTCCTTTCCTGAATCCAGCTTGCACCTCTGGGATTTCTTGCTCCATATATGGCAGAAATCCTTTCTGCAGAATTTTGAGCATGACTTTGCTTGTGTGGGAAATTAATGCAATAGTCTTGTAATTGCTCCAGTTTTTTGTGTCTCCTTTTTTTGTGGATGGGAATATATATTGATCACTTCCCATCTGTGGGTTACTGCTTTGTTTTCCATATTTGTTGGCAGAGTTTAGTTAGAAATGAAGTTGATTCTGTCCCTGTGGATTGTAGCAGTTCTATTGATATGTCATATGATGCTGGTGATTTATTCTTCCCAATTGCTTAGTGTACTGCTTTAACTTCACTTTCTCAAATTTGGGATTCATTTTTGTAAGTTTCTTCTTTCCATGTGTGATTCATTGTTATGAGCTGTCATTTCGGGCCATTTAATGTCAACTTTTCCCCCTGAGAATGGTGGCAGAAGGAAAAACATTTGTCTTCTGTTTTATTTATCATTCTGACTCCCTGGCTCTTTCCTTATGAGGTTCAGAGCAACCTACATGGAGCTTCAGTCTCAACTACAGTTCAAATGAGCACCCACTGAGTTTTAGCGGTACTGTGCTGTTCTAAAGTATTACTATGGAGTTATATGACTACAAAATTACAGCTTTCAGAAATTGGCCTTTGTTTTGAAAATGCTTCAGAGTACAGGAGGACAGGAGAGGGGGGAGAGATGGAGGGAAGGAGAACAGCAGCTTGCAGTTTGAAAGAGCAGAGGCAAAGAGAGAGTAGTCAGCTGAAGCATGTTCATAGTCTGTGGATCTCTGATGGCATGACAAATAAGCCGCATTCCTGAAATCCCTGCTCTGTGCATCCATAACTTGTATTAGCGTATCTTTAAATTTTACAGAAATGCTATAGTTTCTAGCGTTCTCTCAGATAAAGGAAGGCAAACCCAAGTATTGTACTTGGTATCATTGGAAATGGTCACCAGCTGGTGAATTGAGGAGCAAACGTGACAATTTGCTGTAGGCACCACATATGTGAAAGCCCCAGAATATGAGCTGGCAGCATTGGGCTCTGGTTTTCTTTAGTTCAGCTGTGGATCTACTGTAGTCACATTGAAAACAAATCTTTAAAGGTTTATATTTAGAAGACAGATGAGGAATCAATAATAAAGCCAAACAATTGGTTAATTTATTCCTGAGTCCCAGTAGCAGCACACCCAGTAGATGTACTGATACATGAGCTAACTCAAGATTGGCCACGATGCCATGGGATTAACCTGACAGGGCCCCTCTGAGCTTCAGTTTCTATGATTAACTTGAACAGCACTGCAAGGCTCCCTGAGTGAGCTGCCCAAATTGCATACAGAACAAAATGTTTTACATTCTAGCTGCCCCTTCTTTTGAGAGCATTTGCTTTTTGGCTTTCAAGGCTTCAGGAGGAAATGTGTGAGTTGTGTGAAATCTGAACAATGGCTTGCAAAGATGCATTTTCTCCCTGCGGTTCAGCAACACTGAGCTAGGAAAAATAAGAGATTAGATGCATTTCAATGCATAGTTTAAAAGTACTGGTACCAGCCAAAATTGGTGTTAGATTTTATCACACACACATATAAAGAGAAATGGTTACTCCCCCCCCCCCCCCCGAAAAACACACACACACACACACACACAAATCCCTTTCTGGCTTCTCAGCCTAGTGTTTTCTTCTATATGTATTCTGCTTTGATAATGTGGCACTACTTATTTTGCACAATTGTATTTCCACTGACAGACCACTGGCAAAAGAAAACTCACCGGTGGTGAGAACTCCTAATAGCCCAGCAAACAATTAAATTGCTATTTATATTATTACAATTAAGATTTTTAAAAAAAAAATCTGGAAATTTTGAAAGCAAGGATTTTTTTATCTTTGATTTCAATAGAAGTGCAGCTCTGTTGTGTGCACAATATGCACTGAAAGACAGAGCTTATGCTTTCATAGCTAGTCTTTTTACAGTACCTGGGCACTGCTTTTTTTCTATCATCTGAAAGCAAAATTAAAACTATGATAGAGCAATATCACACTACACTGTTATAATACTACTATTCCACTTTAACTGCTATGGCTGCCTCCTATGGAATTCTTGGTTTTGTAGTTTAGTGCGGCCTAAGAGCTCTCTGACTGAGAATTCGAAATTCCTAAACTGGAAATCTCAGGATTCCACAGGAAGCAGCCATAGTAGTCACAGTGGAATAATAGTGCTATAACAGTGTTGTGTGACATTCTACTGAGCACTCAATGTGCCACTATAGTATCAGGGAATACCAGTTCTCTTGGTCAGTCCTTTTATAATATTTGTTCAGAATTGGTCTCATTCAGAAATGGTTTCCAACCACTTTGATTGGAAGCTTCCACTTTGTAGTTTCCACTGTTTTAAGCAACTTGGAGAAAGCTTCATTCTACTGCAACCGAGGATTTCATTCAGACAAGTACACTACATGAGCCAACCCAAGACAACCAAACGCTCATCTTCTGGCCCCCACTGACTATTTTATACTCCAGTCACCAGAATAAATTAAGGTTCAGATTGCATTTAAATCTTAAAACTAATTTAAACCATTCTGATTATATTCAAAAGCATTATCATGTTTTGTTGGGAAATGACAGAAAAACAACACTGGCTAGTACTTATATCTTATTGAATAAAAAGTTAAATTCACTGGCAGGTACAGCATGCATCTTGCATTAGGTAAACTTTCCTTGCAAGTTTCTCTGCTTCGTTAAGTCCATTCTGGGAAGCCATGTAATGTCACTCATGATTAGCGTTTTGAATAGCTCTAAGAGGTTTACAGGAGCTCATTTATAATCTGTCTCATTTAACCTTCATTTACACACTGCTTCATTTGCCTTCCAAGTTAGGAGGACATCACTGTTTGTGGGAAGAAATTTAGTCCAGATTTATGCTTCTTTGATTGCAGTGGAATTATGAAATTATTTTGATCCAAATTGTCTTGAGAAGGAAAACATCTCCCAACTAATTTATGTCTTATTAATCTAATTGGAAAATTAGAATTCTTAGATGCCTGAACTGTATTTAAAAATGTTGAAATGAATTTTCACATTACTTCAGTACTAGATATTTAGGAACTTTCATTGTGAGCAGAATTATTATGGTGCACTGAACGTAAAGAAAAAAAAATGACCCTGGAGGATCTACATAAGTTCACCCTACATAATGAGGAAATCAAAATAGTTAAGGAGTTCCTGTACCTTGGATCAAACATTGATAGCCAAGAAATCAGAACAATACTAGGGATGGGAAGGGCAGCCATGGAGGATCCTAAAGTATAAAGACATACAGCAGAATACTAAAGTCAGATTAGTCCAAGCCATTGCATATTCTTGAGAAGCTAAAGCCTGAAATCTCCCTGGAAGCCAAGATGATCAAACTGAGGCTGTCACACTTGGGCCACATCATGAGAAGGCATGACTCACTAGATGAGACAATAATACTAGAAGGCAACAGAAAGAGAAGAAGGCCACACACCAGATAGCTAGACTCAATAAGGAGGCCATGCCCTGAATTTGCTGGAACTAAGCAGAGTAGTGGAGGATAGGGAGTCTTGGAGATGTCTCATCCACAGGTTTGCCATGAGTCAGAGCTGACTTGAGGGCAATTAACAACAACGACAAATAACAATAAACACTGTCATTTTGAGCCCCTCCATTGCAACATTTTTTCAACAACTTATAGTCAATTTGATGATGATGATGATGATGATGATGACAACAATGACTTTCACCAATGAATACAACTGATGGTATGACATAGTAGCATAAGAACCAAAAAGTAGAGGGAAAAGAATGGGAGAAAAATAAATACTCTTTCATAGAACGTTTTAACCTCATCAAATAGGATATGTTTTCGATACATAATATTGCAATATTGTACCATAAATATAGTTGATTTATTTCTTGAAGGCCCTGAGAAGATTCAGATTTGCCATGTAATATTCATACGAACATACAGGTCAATTAAGAGGAAACAGGTGAGATAGATTTGTTTAAACTAAATCAAGCAATCAGAATAAGGTTAAAGTAGATGTGAGAGGATGGAGTGTGATAGCCCTAACCGCTCTGTAATCCAGGCATGATCAGAGTACTTGCTGCAGGTTATGGCCAGTGGTGCTATGCAAATTGGTGCAGATCTTTTGACATTCAGTTGCCTACACTTCTCTGAGTGCGCACTTACCTATTGACATGTATGCGTATTCTGCCAGTCACATGCAGCTGTCAGGCAAAGGAGAGACATACACATTTCTGTTTGGGTTGTCATCTATTCCACTGGTATCGTCTGATCTCAGGTTTAACTATGTTTTTGATTAAAAATGTAGTGTTCTTTTTTCTCTCTCTCAGAACAAATAACAAACAAATAAAGCCTTCCCTGGTGTTTTCTCTATCTCTTCTCCCCCCAACCTTCTCTTGAGATTTTGAAGAACTGAGGCAGTGTTTTAATATAATTTAGCTCTCCCTTCTTTCAGGCGGTGGGTGAGAGAGGAAACAGTCGCCACCAGAAACCCTGAGATATCTTCCAAGCCACAGGCCAGCTCTGTGTGTGTGCGCACGCGCATGTGTGTATGTGCATGCATGCACTTAGTCTTAACTAGGAGGGAGGTGTTGGGGAAAAAAAACAACCAATGTTTATTTCTCCTTGCTGCTCAGGCAAAGCAGTGTATCAGGTTTAATGGCGGTAGAAATAATTAATAAATGGGTGAAGGGAGGAATGGGAAATGCAGAGACCAAGAACCATTTGCATATTTCCTCCCAGCCTTGCCTTTGGAAGTGGGGTAAAGAAACATCCATCTGCCCACCCTCTGCCAAAATATACCGCCATGCAAATAATGCGGCACCCACGTGTTCAATAATGCACGTCCTTCAGTGTACTACGATAAAAAAATGTGATAGTTCTTTCTTGAGATTTTGAAGATTTTTTTTCCCTGCTCTGCCCCCTCCCACCCAAAGGACAAATGTGGTTGAATTAAGTATGGGCATATCACAATGTACATACATTCTACAGGGATAATTTTCATTGTGTAGAATGGCCCATAGAGAGACCTCCATAGATAGACATAGCTTTCCTCTTCATGATTATTGATCTCCACATGCAGGCGGCAACAATAGAGGGGCTGGGTGGGTGAGCCTGGTATGGTCCCCATCACCACCTTGGGTTTTCAGATTGCTAGTGTGAATTACCTTGAGGTCACCCAAAGAGGTCCATGGCTAAGTCCAACTTTGAAGCTCGTTTAATTTATTATTAGAGAAAGGAAATCTCCTCATCTCAGTTTTTCACTCTAAGAAAAAGCTACTGATAATACATTGATATTTTGAGAGGCATTTGCTTTTTAATATGTTGTGGCAGAAGGAGCTTTCAATACAGGATGTTGTATTTCTATTTTATTATGTTTTAAATGTTTTTAATTGCTTTTAATGTGTATTATTAATGCATTTTTAATAGTGCTGTATTTGAAAGAGACCAAGATGGGCATTTCGCCTCCTCTATGCAAAAATGAATAACTGAAGGCTGCCTACTGCATGGTGTAAAGAATTCTTCTTGCTCTACACTGGAGTTAACAAATGTTGTCACCATTACTTTCATGGTTTTAAATTGGCTGATAACTTGAAAACCTCAGTTGGGAGGACGAAGGTAAAAATCCATGTTTACAGTAGTTTCATTTAAAAGATGAGCAATTTGATTAATAATCAATCTAAGGCATTTTATTTGCTTTTCTGGTAACTGCCTCCTAAATACAGAATATTACAATCTATGACAAGGTGACTTTATATGAAGACTGCACTAATGAACTGTAGTTGCAAATGTATGCTGTGGTCTCAAAACAATCTGAGCAGTAAACCAAGCTTTTGAAGTACAGTTCCCTTCCCCCTTCTACTCCTTGAGCAAATTAAAACATGAAAATGAGAAGGAAAGCCTTAGGGGAAAGGCTAATTAGGACAACTAACATACAAGATCCAGCTCTAGCCAGTTGATGGGCATCTTTGAGTCATTTTAAGACTTTCTAAATTAATTAGAACTTGGTAGATTTTCATTCATCTACAGAATGGACTAAGAAAGTAATCTCAAGAGTTGGAATTAATTTCTAAAATACCGGGATCAAAACTGCAATTTTATATAAGACTGAATACAATAAACTTTGGGGCCGTTCAGACTACCATATGAACCAGTTTGTAAACCGGTTTAAAATCAAGAAGTTCATACAGGCACTGGTTTTTACACTATCGAATCTGAATCTTGCACAACCGTTGCGAGAGTAGTGCTTCAGACTTGTATTCAGACTCCATAATGTTAATTTTGCCTTAACAAGGCCCAAACCATGTAGACATGTTCCTGGTGTTCCAGTCACAAACTGGGGCCAAACTGGATCATGATTTGAAATGATCTGGTTTGAAGCACCATGGTTCCCACTCAATCTGAATCACTTCAGCAATTTGGAAAGGGGGGGGGGCATGGTTTTTGCCCATTTAACCCGTAACAAAAAGGTGCTGGTAAAATGGGGTGGGGTTTTTGGGGGACTGAATTGATTTATTTAGAAATAAATCATTTCAGCCCAAGTGGGAACCAGGCGGATTCAAATCCATCCTGGCACAAGTGGGCACTAGGGAGGTGGATTTGATTCCGGTCCCTGTGATTGGGGGGGGGGGGGGCAACTGCAATGGCCCTGGCCTACTGGCATCTAAAAATGTCCCTTGCTCCTCCATACCTGAAGGCCAGTCTGTCTCCTTGGCCTCCTTCCCGTGCAATCTCCTTGCCAGCATCCCTGGCTTCTGTGCTACTCTCCTTCTCTGTGACCTCCTCTGCTACGACAGAACCCAGTGCAAACATGGTGAGAACCACACCGGAACCAGAACCGAATGAAGAATTCGGATCCAGAACTGGATTATAAAGTAAGTGGGAATTAGGCCCTGGTATGACAAGATGACATATACGCCCTATTAGCTTTCTCTTTCTCTTTGATATATTGTTCCTTCAAGAAAACTGTAGGAAATACTTGTTGAGCAAATGTGGAGTCTACTAGTTCTGTGAATTGTGAACTGAGGTCTATGAGTAAGTCCTAATAGTTCTGGTTTCAAAGTGTCGTTTATTGGTTTTTTAGTTGTTTTTTGCCATGACTGGATTATATAAATATTTATGCTTATAAAAGACTGGGATATTAAGCAACAGACATTACACCCACTCTCTGAACATACCAAAATTTATTTTGTAAGGCATTTCCAGGCCCCAAGAACATTGCTAGAAGTCTGGCCCTAGCAATTTTGCCTTCCTCTCCTCAGCCCAAATGATTGATCCATCCTCATTCCTGGTATGTCCTGCTAGTATTTTGCATCTTGGACCTCAAAGCACTAGTAAAACATGATCTGACAAAAGCTATTAAACTAATGGAAGTTGCTCATCAAAATTTAAATTCCTACAAATAAGCCATTTTTTCCCATTTCTGTGTCAAAATTAGTAAGGACTATTCTCAAACAAATCTCCCCCATGCTGCCTTGTTTCAGATCGATCAATTGGGCCATTATCCATTTATAAGCTGCAACATCTACTTCTGCCTGTCCTAAATTTCTGGTTATGATAGTGGGATGCACTTTTTCAATTTCACCTTTATGTAGAGTTGCAATTGCAGTCCTAAAATATAAGTTCTATCCATACTGGTACCATATATCCTTCAGCAAAATTCTTTAAAAATGCATCGAAATAAAAGGAATAGCCCAACACACTTTAACCAGAAAGTATTTGTGCTAAATACTTTAAATACTAGCTATAAGAACTTTATTCAGGGGGAATGCAGGAATCAAAAGGCCACATATTGTCTGTGCTTTTTATTTCTGCTTCTAATTAGGTAGACAGTTAAAACCCTCTATTTGCTTCACAGCAAGCTTTTAGTTCTCAGGGCAATGTCAGGAAGAAGTAAGCTTCCATCTTCTGTCTAAAAATGCATTACTAAAGACAGTTGTTATATACCTTGCTGCTTTTAGTGCAATTCATTGTTATTTCCTATTTAAAATAAAATGACTGTAGTTTACATTTTTCTGGAAACTGGAAATAACTGTGTGCTTGATATACTTTTATCAGATAAATTTTTCTTCCATTTATTTTCTGCCCATTTTTAAACATTATAATTGATACTATACCAAGAAGATTTCTGTCATTAATGTTAATGTTCTCTCTCTCTCTCTCTCTCTCTTTCTTTCTTTGAGATCTTTAATGAAATCTGAACCTGCTTTACAAATCATATCTCTGCACAAGGATCCATCTATGCCAGCCATCTCCAACCTGGTATACTCCAGATGTGTAGGACTTCAGCTCCCATCAGAGTGATAGATCAGATAGCATAACCGACTTGGAAATATCCTGTTTGGTGGCTTGTTTGTGGATGATGACAATGACGATGATGGTGATGATGATAACAGCAGCAGCAACAACAACAACATTTATAATACCTTTCTACCAACAACATTTATAACATTTATAACATTCTTTCCACCAAAGGGCAGAATATCAAACATTCTGTATTCAATCAAAGACAAATTCTCAACATCCCACCAGCCTCTACCCATCTCAGCAACCTGAGGTGTAACTCATCAATTTAATCTGGTGAATCAAAGAGGAAAGTCTTCAATCTCTTTAAAAAATGGGTGAGTTCTTCTTCCAGCTGGAGCTCCAAAGGAAGACTATGGACTGATACAGATGGCCCAAAAGAGCCATCTCTGTGTCGTAAGTAGAGCTGGAGAGCGCATAGCAACCACATTCTCCTCAGCCCTAGTTCGTATGGACGGCACCATTTTAAAATCACGCCATCCATATGCATGTGCACTGATTGTGTCACGGTGCCTATGGAGAGGTGCCTAGGGCGCCCTTTCTGAGCTGCAGAAAGGAGCTCCAAAATGGAGCTCCTTTCTCTCAAGCGCTTCATTCCCACAGCAACTAGATTGCTGCAGGAACAAAGTGAGGGAGGTCCCTTTTCCTCTTGGCTCTGTTGGTCGGGCTGTCTTTGGGGCATGAAGCCCCAAGAACAGCCCTTTCCAGGCCATGGAGAAGGGGCATTTTGCTGCTTCTCTGAGGCCTGGAAAAACAGCAGAATGGACTTCCTGTTGGGAGCAGCAGCCAGCCAGACGTATCTTCAGGAGGCTCTGAAGAACATCCTCCACTTGAGGTGAATTCCTTTTGCTGTCTCCAACGCAAATAGGAAAAACCCCATACTTAGGCATAAGGTGAGCGAAGGGGCTTCCAAAATCCTAATTCCTGTCCTGCATCCCCATAGGAGCCTGACCTGGAGGGTTCCCCCCCCCCCCCGGTCAGGACTCTTTAGGGGGTGAGGCAGAGGAGGTTGAAGCAACCCAGCACCTTTAGTGGGAAACTGGTGGAACTAAGGCTGCCACCAACTTTTTAAATACTATGAAAACAACTAAGGAATAAGACACTGAAGCTGTTGGGGAAATTTGAAGAGAAGCTATCTTCATTTTTATTTCTTGGAACAGACTAAATATAGAGCATGGAAAAGAATAAGGGGAATAAGTGGACCTTTATTAACTTATAAGACAATTTTTATTTCAACGAATACTAAAGAAGAGAACTAGATCTTCAACTTGGAAAACAGAGTTAGAAGTATTCAAGGATTTAAGTATTTAAACTGTAAACTTTAAACTGGGAGAGAACGCTGAAGGCGGTTGAATTGGAAGCAACAACAGCTGCACACAATTAAACGTGAATTAAATAAGAATCGGAAGCTGAATCAAAGGAGCAGACGCCGAAAGCAGACGCAGCGGGAGGAAGAGGAGAGAAAAGGAAGAGTGAGGAAAAGTGAGGTAAAGGACAGACAGTTAAAGAGAAGAGTGCGGGGACGCAAAGAAAGTTGTGGCAAGGAGGAGCCGAAGGGAAGTAGACAAACGGACGCGGAGGAGAGTGTGTGTGGTTGCGAAAGGGAAAAGAAGCCGAAGCGAGGAGGAGCCGAAGGAGAGCAGGCAAGCGGGTGTGGAAGAGAGCGGGCATGGTTGCAAAAGGGAGAA
Source organism: Urosaurus nigricauda (assembly GCA_034509955.1). Lineage (NCBI taxonomy): Eukaryota > Metazoa > Chordata > Lepidosauria > Squamata > Phrynosomatidae > Urosaurus > Urosaurus nigricauda. Next base: position 96,800,785 of record JAOEGL010000005.1, on the reverse strand, counting down.
GCCGAGAAGAAGCCGAAGCGAGGAGGAGCCGAAGAAGAGCAGGCAAGCGGACGCGGAGGAGAGTGTGTGTGGCTGGGTGGCCGAAGCGAGGAGGAGCCGAAGGAGAGTAGGCAAGCGGGCGTGGAGGTGAGTGTGTGTGGCTACGAAAGGGAGAAGAAGCTGAAGCAAGGAGGAGCCGAAGGAGAGCAGGCAAGCGGGCGTGAAAGAGAGCGTGTGTGGCCGCGAAAGGGAGAAGAAGCTGAAGCGAGGAAGAGCCGAAGGAGAGCAGGCAAGCGGGTGTGGAAGAGAGCGGGCATGGTTGCAAAAGGGAGAAGAAGCCGAAGCGAGGAGGAGCCAAAGGAGAGTAGGCAAGCGGGCGTGGAGGAGAGCGTGGGTGGTTGCGAAAGGGAGAAGCCGAGAAGAAGCCGAAGCGAGGAGGAGCCGAAGAAGAGCAGGCAAGCGGACGTGGAGGAGAGTGTGTGTGGCTGTGCAAGGGAGAAGCTGAGAAGAAGCTGAAGTGAGGAGGAGCCAAAGGAGAGCAGGCAAGCGGGCACGAAGGAGAGCGTGGGTGGTTGTGAAAGGGAGAAGCCGAGAAGAAGCTGAAGGAGCCGAAAGAGAGTAGGCAAGCGGGCGTGAAAGAGAGCGTGTGTGGCCGCGAAAGGGAGAAGAAGCTGAAGTGAGGAAGAGCCGAAGGAGAGCAGGCAAGCGGGTGGGGAAGAGAGCGGGCGTGGTTGCGAAAGGAAGAAGAAGCCAAAGCGAGGAGGAGCAGAAGGAGAGCAGGCAAGCGGGCGTGGAAGAGAGCGTGTGTGGTTGCGAAAAGTTGAAGAAGCCGAAGCGAGGAGGAGCTGAAGGAGAGCAAGCAAGCGGGCGTGGAAGAGAGCGGGTGTGGTTGCGAAAGGATGAAGAAGCCGAAGCGAGGAGGAGCCGGAGGAGAGCAGGCAAGTAGGTGTAGAAGAGAGCGTGTGTGGTTGTGAAAAGGAGAAGAAGGCAAAGTGAGGAGGAGCCGAAGGAGAGCTGGCAAGACTTACGAAGAGGAGTGAAGTAAATATAATAAAGAGAAACATGAATACAAGGAAAACAAAACAATTTCAAACTATCACACAACAAAGAAGACCATCATTTGACACCACACCAAAGCCACCAGAACAACAAAGTTTATTAGAAGAATTAAAATCTTTGTACATGGAAATGAAGGAAGATATTAAGGAATTGAAACTGGACATGAGTGCAATGAGAAAGGAAATTAAACAAGAGATAAGGCAGGAAATTAGAACAGAGATAAAAGGAATAAAGGACACACTGAATAAGACCACAGAAGATTTAAAGAAATTAGATAAAAAAGTAAACAGGATGGAGGACACTACAGAAATGATAAACAAAAGAGTACTACAAATAGAAGACACCTATGAAAGAGATCTAGACGAAAGGGCAATCCAAGATCTGAAACAAAGAGAAAAGTGTATAAAAATAAGAGGACTGAAGGAAAAAGAAAATGAAGACTTATTCGAATATCTGACTCCAATTATAGCTGAATACGTAGGAGCAGACTCTAGTCAATTTCAATACGAAATCAACAAAATGTTTAGAATCAACTCTAAAATAGCCAAACAAAGGAAATTACCAAGGGACATAGTTATTTATTTTACTCGGAAAAAAATTAGAGATGAGATTATTCAATTGAACTACGAAGAAAAACTAGAAGTGGATGGAGAGGAAATAATAATTTATAAAGATATACCCTTGAGATTACTGAAAAAAAGAAATGAATACAGACCACTGACGAACTTGCTAAAACTCAATAATATCAACTATAGATGGGAAAGGCTCGAAGGGGTTGCCTTTAAATACAGACAAGAACTATACAAAATAAACTCCTTCATGAAAATGAAGGACTTTCTTAAAAAATTCAAAAGAGATCTTGAAAAAAGAGGAGAATCCCTACAAAGTGAGGAAAAAGAGAAAGGAAAGGGAAAGACAGAAAGTGACGAAAGAGAGCAGACAACACAAGAAGACCTACTTAAGTCAACCAACCTGGAAGAAACAGACAACGAGGAGAGGGAAGATAAAGAAGAAGAAAGAGAGGAAGAACTAGAACTAGAAGACTAAACAGGTTTAAAGCTCTATATTCGAATCTTTTTTTTAAATCTACTTTCTTTCCCTTTCCTATTTCTGATCATTGGTTTATCAAATGAAGAAATTAAAAATAATATCTTGGAATATTAGAGGAATGAATTCCCCACAAAAAAGAAAAAAAGTTTATCATTATCTATCCAAACAAAATGCTGACATTGTTTGTCTCCAAGAGACTCACATAAGAGAGAAAGATATAAGATTACTCAAAAATGAGAAATTAGGTTACGAATTTACTTCCTCGTCTCAAAAGAAAAAAAGAGGCTTAGTTTTTTATGTTAACAAAAGATACGACGCTAGAATTTTATTTAATGACAAAGATGGTAGATTTATTGCCTTAGAGATTAAGATTATGGGGGTAACATATCTGTTGGTGGGGGTGTATGGTCCCCAAGAGAAAAAGGATACTTTCTACGATAAACTAAACGATATACTTTGTGAATATAACTATGAAAAAACATTGTTGCTAGGTGACTGGAATGGAGTGATCACTCCAGAAACAGACAGGAAATCGAAAAAGCAAATTAAAAGATCTCAGGGCAAACTACCCAAATCTTTTTGTAAAATGATGGAAATGCAACACTTAGTAGATGTGTGGAGATTTAAGTACAAAAATGCTAATGAATATACGTATTATTCAGAGAGACACCAGTCGCTTTCGAGAATAGATATGTTTCTTTCATCCACTACTTTGTGTAAAGATCTTATCGATATGGAAGTCAAACCAAGAGTTCTATCGGACCATAGTCCCATAGTTTTAACCTTAAAGGGAAGACCCAAAGAATTTTCTTGGAAACTAAACGATTTCCTATTACAAAAAGAGGAAATTATTGAAAAAGGTAAAGAAACCCTGAAACTTTATTTCAAGGAAAATTTAAAAGAAAACATGAATATTGTGACGGTGTGGGAACCATCCAAAGCAGTCATGCGGGGTTTTTTTCTACAACAGAGTAATATTTTATTTAAAGCAAAGAAATAAAAAATGAACAGATTATTATCTGAAAAAGAGAAAGAGTTGCTTAGTGACTCTCCTAAAGGGAAAATAAATAAAGAAATAAGACTTCTTAAAAAACAGATAGAAATAGAAGAAACAAAAGAAATGCAATATAAAATAAGATCTCTTAAACAAAAACTCTACCAACAAGCCAACAGACCCAGTAGGTGGCTGTCTTACAGTTTAAAGAAAAACAGGGAAATAAATGTAATCAAGGAAATTAGACAGGGCTCCAGTATTACATCTAACCAGAATAAAATTAAGAAAGCATTTCATGAATTCTTTTCAAATCTATATAGTAACAAATCAACTCCTGCTACAAAATTAATAATTTTTTTTGGATAAAGCCAATGTACCACCTTTATCAAAGACACAAAAAGAACTACTAAACAATCCAATCTCAGTTGCAGAAATTACTGAAGCAATTAGAAAGTGTAAAAAAGGAAAAGCACCTGGACCCGATGGTTTTGGCCCGAATTACTATAAGGTGTTTGAAGACCAATTATTAATGCCATTAAAAACAGTAATCGATGCTATTAGAGTGGATAATTATCCAGAAACGTGGAGACAAGCCAACATCACACATATTAAAAGAGAAAAAAGATCCAACCGAAATCAAAAACTATAGACCTATATCACTTTTAAATACGGATTACAAACTATTTGCTGCGATTATCGCAGAAAGATTAAAAAAAGTATTAAGTGAGTGGATACACAGGGACCAAGCAGGCTTTCTCCCCCAAAGGCATTTACATGAAAACATACGAACTATAATAAACATTTTAGAATATTTCGAAAGGCATAATGAAAAAAAGCTGGCATTAATATTCATTGATTTAGAAAAAGCCTTCGACAATTTAAGTTGGGAAATGATTTTTACTACTCTAGAAAAGATAGAAATAGGGTCGAGATTCATTAACTGGATTAAGGCAATCTATAGAGATCAAAAAGCCAAAGTAATTGTCAACTCTGAAAAGACTGAGGAATTTAAGATTACTAAAGGAACCAGGCAGGGTTGCCCGTTATCACCTCTTTTGTTTATTCTTGCTTTAGAGTTTCTTAACAACAGAATAAGACAGGATAGAAGTATTAAAGGTATAAAAATCAAACAGTCAGAATACAAATCGAAACAATTTGCTGATGACATTGTTTTTACCTTAGAGAATCCAGAAACCAGTGTGGAATCATTATTAAAAACTCTGAGGGAATTTGAAGTAATATCTGGTTTAAAAATCAACAGGGAAAAAACAACGATATTAACTAAAACTATGGGGAAAGAAGAACAACAAATGTTAGGGAAAATAACCGGTCTGAAAATAGATAAAAAGGTAAAATATTTGGGTATTTGTATGACCAACAAAAATACAGATCTTTTCCACAACAACTATGAAATTATATGGCAAGACATCAAAAAGGAAATGACAAATTGGTCCAAATTGAAATTATCTTTTTTGGGTAAGATTGCTACCATACAAATGAATGTACTCCCGAAACTTCTATTTATGTTTCAGACCATTCCAATTTTGCACAATGAATTGCCTTTAGTTCAATGGCAAAAAGAGCTATCTAAATTCGTTTGGAACAACAAAAAAGCGAGAATAAAAACGAAAATTCTGTGTGATGACAGAGGTAGAGGTGGCTTGGGTTTACCCAACTTGAGATTGTATTTCTTTGCGTGTTGTTTATCTTGGATAAGAGAGTGGATGGTTTTAACTAATAAGGATTTACTTAATTTAGAAGGAGATAATTTGTGGTATGGATGGCATAGTTACTTATTATACGGAAAGGGCAAAAATAACAAGGATTGTATGCATCATATAATAAGAAAGGCTTTACTCAGAGTGTGGTATAAGTATAAAGACAGGTTGTGCCCCAAGATTCCAATGTGGTGCTCTCCTCATGAGGCACTATTTAGCAGGGAAAGAGTCCAATTGAAAAAATGGTTAAAATACAAAGATCTTGTCAACATTACACAGGAGAACAGTGAATTTAAATCTCAAGAGGAAATCAAGTGTATGGGAATTGACTGTCATTGGTACCTATATAGGCAATTGAGAGAGCGGTATAAAATGGACATGAAAACAATTGGACTGCAAGTAGCTAATTCAGAATGGGATGAAATTATCGAAAAGAGCAGCAAAAAAAAAAAAATGATTTCAAGGTGTTATGACCTATTATTGAAATGGGACACAGAAGAAGAAACAACTAAAGAGTGCATGATAAAATGGGCCCAGAATATAGGTCATAATATCGAATTTCAAAAATGGGAAGACTTATGGGGCAAAAGAATTAAGTTTTCAATTTGTCAAGATCTAAGAGAAAACATATATAAAATGATTCACAGGTGGCACCTATCGCCTCATAAAATTTCCCTGATGACAAAAAAGCAGACCCAAAATGCTGGAAATGTTCCGCTAGTGTGGGTACTTTTTACCACACCTGGTGGTTATGCTCTAAAGCTAAAAGCTACTGGCTAAAAGTCTACAAAACTCTAAAAATAGATATGGGAATTAATTTGTCTTTTACACCCGAAACTTTTCTGTTAGGCATGTCAGACAAACAGGTGGATAGAAAATATGATAAAATGGTTTTTTTGTTAGTGTTATGTGCGAGGATTGCTTATGCAAAAAGGTGGAAATTGGCTGACACCCCAAGTATTGAAGAATGGCTGTTGAAATCTCTCGAAGTCGTTGAAATGGAAGTGTTGACCTGCTGGAAAAAGGACAATACAGAAGAAAGAGCAAAGAAAGAATGGACTCCCTTTTATGCTTATCTAAGTAAAGAATGGGAAAATGTATTAGTGTAGAACCAATCTATACACAAACTCCCCTGCTCTAGTGTTTTAGTTTATTGTTCTAGATTGTTAAATATAGTATATGTGCTCAAATTATGTTATGAATGACTACGCGTCACATTGTACAGGACACAATATGTTCGGTTAGTAATTTTGACAGACTCTAGTTATGAATACGAAAGAAGGCAACATAACGGAACAAATATGCATCTTGGATATCAAACAGCTCGGAAGAAAGCAATATGAACAAATCCTTTTTTTTTAAAAAAAGGTACACATCCAATATTAATCTACCATGTCTACCATGTCTAGAAGTGCCAGGCAGTGAAAAGCTATTCTGTGCCTTTAGTTTTGCACCACCCAAATCAATCCCATGAAAAACTATAGCCAAGTTACTTGATGTCATGCCCAAATGTTAAAATCTTCAGAAAAGGTACATCTCACCATCCCACAAGTATTTGGTGCTTATTTATGGGGTTTTGCGGCACCACAATTTCCTAGAGTCCCCAACTCTCATTCAGGTATAACACTCTCTGCTATTACCTTCCATTGACTTGTTAAGGAGAGAGAAATTTTGAGGTGAAGATGGATTGGGGCTGCAGCAAATACATGCCGCAGCACCAATCTACCTTGAAGCCAGCCGAAAAAGGAGCGGAAAAGAACTGCTCCCTTTTCAGCTTTGCTGAAAAGCCGGCTTTGTTGCTCATGCCATGGCAAGAAGCCAGCTTCATGATGTTCTGGCATCGTTCAGCGTGTAAACACCACATCTGGGCAGCCGGGCAGCTTACAGGTGGCTTCAGAGCATGCATCATCAAAACACTATGGTTTGAAGCCACCTAGAAGCAGGCTTTCCCCCCTGTCTATTCAGGCTCTTTGCCTGTGATTTAACCCAAATTTGCTGCTTGCTACTTGCTTCTCATTACAGTAATGCTTAATCAGCTACTACATTTATTCATTTTTTCTCTTCCCTTATTTTGTTTGTCTATTGTTGCTTATTACAATGGGGCTGATGCTACTACTGATGCTATTTACCTTGATCATCATGCAGAAAGGTAGGATAACAACCTATGTAACAGCAAAAATTATAGTTTTGGGTGAAAACCACATTTCTGCTGCAGAGAGTATAATATGCCTTTTCCAGTTATGCAGAATGCTTATGGAATACTGAGGATCCTATCACACTACACTGTTAGAACACTATATTTCCCTATAACTGCCATGGTGACATCCTATGGAATCCTATGACTTGAAGTTTAGGGTGAGTTATTTAGTATTCTCGGCCAGAGAGCTCATGGCCTTGCCAAACTAAAAAAACCCAGAATTCCACATAATGTTGCCATGGCAGGCCAAAGTGGAATATAGCAGTATAAGAGTGTCATGTGATAAGGACCACGGTTAGGCCAAAGAACAAACTGAACTAAAAGAAAAGCAGAAAACCAAGAGCTACTTAAAGAGCTGCTCAGATTCAGGTGGTGTAGAGGCTGAAAAATAGTTCTTGAGAATAAGAAGAAGTCCAGCTGAGCATTCTTATATCCTCACCAGGGGGTCTAATAACTATCAAAGGCAAAGTTTAAGAAACTAAAGGAATAGTTCAAGCACTTCACTGTTGAACAGCTTCAGATTGTGTCTTTCATTTTTTCCACCAAAAAAAAAGGGGGGGGGGGATCTGAGAAGAGAGGAAAGCTTCAGGCTGGTTAAATAGATGGAGGGCATATACAAACACAACTCATTAGAGTTGTCAAGGAGATGTATTCAGGGGTGGCCATGCTGGCCATGCAGCAAAATACAACAAAATATGCAATACAGTGAGACCTTTACTGGGCCAACTAAAAAGCAAAAAATACATCATGCAAACTTTTGAAGCTTTACCAGCTTTTTTTTTTTAATCAGGCAAAGATGATAAAAATAATACAGGAAAAGAAAAGTGATGATGTCATAGGTCTATATTTTGTCTCAGATGTTACTTCTGTTTTTACTTAAGATGGTCTTGGTTTTTGTTCTGTGTTTCCAAGTCATTTTTTACTTCTTCTAATTTGAACCAGAAGAGCTATGAACAGCAGCAAGGGACATAATCAAGGACGAATGCAGGAAGACACTATCTTTGGCCAAAAAGAAAGAGAACAAGAAATGGATAACAGAAGAAACACTTTAAGCAGTAAAGGAGAGATGAGAAGCAAAAGAAAAGGGAGATAGGAACAGAACCAGAACCATGAGCATAGGTGTGTAAGAATAAAGAGAATTACTATAATGAACAATGCAGAGAAATAGAAGACAACAACAGAATAGGAAGAATGAGAGACCACTTCTACAAGATTCATGAACTCAAAGTGAAATTCAAACCAAGGGTGGGGAAGCTCTATGATTACAAGAGGAACATATTGAATGATCAAGATGCAATTAAAAAGTGAAAGATGTAATTCACAGAACAGCAATATAAAAGAGGGGAAATGACACATGGAATGAAGAACAATATGAAGATGAAACCCAAATTTTGGAAAGGGAAGTGGAAGCAGCACTCAGAGAAACTGGGAAGAATAAATTCCAAGGAACAGATAATATCCCAATTGAACTGCTTCGACTACACAAACAGAATAAATTCCTGTTTTAACCAAAATATGCCAGCAAATATGAAAAACAAAACAGTGGCCAGCAGACTGGAAACAGACAATATGCAACCAAATTACGTGTGATAATTCCCACCTGCATCCTGCAACCCAGCTGCAAAACTATAAAAATTGGCTGTCTAATTGAGAATGTAAAAGATTCCCTTGAATCAAACCTGTCTCTATATGGTGCATAATTCACAGGCTCTTTCATATGAAGAGAGCAGTAAGGTCTTCAGGCATTTCCATGTTTTCAGGGGTGGAGACAATTTGAGGATCTTTACCATTGGTTGAAGGAAATAATTCCTCAGAAAATTCTGATTTCCTCGCCTTTCTTGTTTTCAATGAGCTGAGGGATATGGAAGTGGTGCCTGAGAACCTTCAACTGATCTTCTGCATACCATGAGAAGATTATACCATGTGAAGACAAAATGTAAACTACTGGCTGTAATATTGTCTTTCACACACACCCCTCTACTAGGTTTTAAAACATCTTTATGTGATGAACTTCAGTGCCCTTTGGAGATAGTAAATTATTATCACATTATGGAATTTGAATTTTGTTTTACCTCTGTAAAGGAGGTGGTGGCACAGTGGTTAAATGCCTGTACTGCAGCCACTCACTCAAAACCATAAGGTTGTGAGTTCAAGACCAGCAAAAGGGCTCAAGCTCAACTCAGGCTTGCATCCTTCTGAGGTCGCTAAAATGAGTACCCAGATTGTTGGGGGCAAGTAGCTTACAGTTGTAAACTGCTTAGACACTCCTTAGGTGGTATGAAGCAGTATATAAATGAAGCTGTTTGTTTGTTTGTTTGTTTAATGTAAACTGAGCTGCATCCAAGTTAGCAATTTAGAACACTTAATAGTGGATGATGCACTGGTCTGAGATCATGTGGTGTTTTCGGGTGGTAGATCTATGAATCCAGAGATTTTTCCTTTAGTCCAAAATCCCTGAGGAACGTGGCATCTCAGTATCAAACAGGACAAATCAGAAAGGCTTTTATATTCAGAGTTGAAATGTCTAGCTGCTGTTTTTTTTTTTCAGCTTCCTGATCAAGATGGTAGACTTGTGGTTCCTGAAATGTGTATGCAGATCTGTGGTTGTTTTCCCATGTACTGCAGATAGCATTCCATATTGCTTTAAAAATGTCCCAGTTTCTCACTCTTCCTATTTCCCTTCTTTGTCTTGAGCATACTTCAGTTGATGAAAGCTAAGTTCAAAGTGCAAAAGTAGTTTTAACTCCCATTAACTCAGCACATGAAAGGGGGAAAAGGATCTGGTCCTTTCTGTAGACTCAAGCAAAACTAGACTTCTGCAGCCTCCCCTATCATGTCTGTTCTTAATAACATTTGTTGTCTTGACCACACTCTGACATTGCTTGGCCATACATATCGTAGGTTTTCATCTGTGAAATGTAGAAGAGCATATTACATGCTTACTGTGGTAAGTAATCTCATGCTAAACAGTAATGTGTAGCTGTATTTGAAGCCTGCCTTCTCAGAAGTAAGATTATAGGCCCTTCAGATACATACAACAAGCAGATTTTATTCTGTAATTCCTTCCATGTGCATTCCCATAGGCCAACTGTTCTAGTCTTCTTAGGGCTCATTCCCACTATGATTTAAAGTGAATTGCCAATCAGTTTGTATGACCGTTGTTCCCATATGAAAACGGTTCTAATACTAGTGTGATAGGTTTCAATCACGATGTAGTGAGGCAAACACAAAAATCCCTGTCACTAGTTCTTTGGTGGTTCTTTTGGAAAGAATTGATTCTGGAGCATGTTCAACAAGTGGGAACGATGGATCTGAATTGCAGCATTCTGGTCGGGAGAGACTAATGGCAGAGAGGTGTTTACCATCCCTCCTCAGTTTTTGGTAGATCCACCATCCCCCCCCCCCCCCCAGCGCTGCCTTGTGCTTATGGTGTGACCTATGGGTGCATTTTTTTTTTTTAAAAAAAAATAACATTCATAGAAGGTTCAATTCATTGATTTTGCAGCTGCTTGCAAAGGCAAGTAGTTGCAAAACCAATGAATCGAATCTTTGATCAATTTTTTTAAAAGTCTACAAATGCCATGGAGGCCTTTGAGGGTTTTAGCACTGTGCTCCTGATCACCTCTTTGGGGGAAGCACCTCCTGAGTAATGCCCAGCCAAAAGGCCCAGTCCCTGCCAGTGCCATCTCCCCACCCAGAGCCCGAGCTGCTGCTTATGTCACTGATGATGCAGAGATGATTGACATGCATTTTGAAGCGGCATAAACTAGTGGGGACGATAATCATGCCAAAAAAGAAGTGATTACAAGAACATAATGGAAAAAAATCCGCTTTCATAGTGGGAACAACAGGCCTTTTGGGACTGATTTGCCAACATGGAGCGAAGGCGAATCCCAAACCAGTTTAAATGTAAGTGGGAATGAGCCTTAAGATACACAAGTAGAAAACCAGGAGTGAACTATCTATAAAAATCTATATCTATAGATAGCAAATCTATTTCTTACATTGTCAGTGAATTCTGGTGGGATATTGTTCAAAGCATATTTTGGTATAATGACTATTTGGGGGTCCCCCCCCTCCAATTTCACTCTAATTTCTGATATTTGTAGCTCATTTCCTGTGCCACAGTCAGTGCCTGGTCTTGTTTTGGCTGCAAGAATAGAGCTTGTCTATCTTCTGCTTCCAATTGTGTATTGTTTTCTCTAAAGGCAAAGGTAAACTTCTTTAGCAAGTCTTTTTCTCCAGCTCACTGAATTCTGCAGTTAGCAATTCAAATAAGTCAGAAATTAAAAGGTGTACTGCTAAACTTACTGGTGGAATGGTTTGTGAACACCTTGGCAACCATACGAATAAACACATTCTAACATAAGGTCTAAGTTTATGGAGTTTATTGCATTCTTGGCCCCTGGAACGTTCCGAGAACGGAACGCAAGGGGCCAGGAATGAGTGGGGGACTATTGGGGGACACATTTTACTTCACACGAGTGGGGGACACATTTTACTTCACACACCGTCCCTCACTCACTGTGTTCCGTTCCCATTCTGTCCCAAAATCCGTCCCAGAGAGGCAATTTTTGAGAACTGTTCTGAACAGTTCTCAAAAATCTCCTCCCTGGGACGGATTTTGGGACAGAATGGGAATAGAATGCACTGAGTGAGGGACCAGGTGTGTTCAGTAAAATGTGTCCCCCACTCGTTCCATCCCCATTCCGGACCCTTTTGGGTCATCCTTGGACCGGGCTGTAGCCTGGTGCGATAAACTCCTATTTTATGGTAGCCTTGGGGTTACTCAGGCTCCATCTACACTGCAGAATTAATGCATTTTGACACTGCTTTAATTGTCATGGTTTAATGTTATGGAATTCTAGGATTTGTAGTTTTGTGAGATATTTAGCCTTCTTTGTCAGAGAGCTCAAGTACCACAACAAACTACAAACACCAGGATTTCAAGGGAAAGAGCCATGGCAGTTAAAGTGGTGTCAAACTGCATGAATTCTGTAGTGTGGCAGCAGTCGTGAGCTGCAAAACTAAACACACCTGCAAATATGTTCTATTGAAAACCAAGACTTATTACCAGGTAAAGCTGGGGAACAATACTTGTCTGGCCAAAAATAAACATGAAATTCCAGTAGAAGAGTTTCTGTTTCATACCTCATCCAACAAAACAACTAGAATGCCTGTCATCCTGGTTTATTTCTTTATTAGTTTGCATTTCTTCTGCTGCAGGTCAAGTTTGCCATATTATACCCATCTCCCTCTCACACATCCCCATTTCAAAAGGAATCAGTGGCATATTTGATACAGAACTCATTCTTCCCTTGTCTGTCATCAAATATTATCACTACAACAACAGTGGTATCTCAGTTATAGCCATGAGAAAAAACAGAAAGTCTTCTAAAATGAATCTCTGGATGTAACTGGACCATTTATTTATTATGACATAGGGTCAAGTGAATAGGAAACTACTTGTACTGGATACAAAGGTGCATTATTTATAGTTACAAAGAGTACTTTGAACGAGATCTTCCAATTTTCTCCTTCTTTTATGCTCGATTTAAGTTTGTAGAGTTATACTGTAATTACAATTTGCTTGAGGGCAAGGCTTTGGCATTTCTTTTTGGGGAGGGTGAATTAAATCCTGCCAGACCTGCGAGAAGAAGAAAAAGAGGGCTGCAGAATCAAAGGATACCAGAATTTTTTCAACACAATCAACAGGAAAGGTTTGTACAATTTATGACCACTCTTGGAATGAAGATTTGCTCAAGTCTCTCTTAGAGTTTCTCTCTTAACCTGGAAAAATTTGTGAGGGTGCGCAAGCCAATAACTTTTTCGGGCTACTCCTGATGTTGTTTTCTCACATGGCCTCCTACATTCTCAGCTGCTCCCTGAAAATTCAGAATGGTGGTTATGGCTCTACCGTGGCTTCTGAGACCTGAAAATGTTCCTGTCTCTTCTTGGAAACCAGCACTGTTGTGACCAACCAAGCCAAAACACAACCCACCAGCCCCTTATGGTTCTTCACCAGAGATTGAATAAATCTTTCATTTTTGCTGCCTAAGGCCGTAAAAATATGGCAAGCACATACAGTCACATGTTGTCGGGCCTATTAAACTAAATCAGTTGGACTATAAGGAAAGATGCCATAACAAAGTGTTATTGTGGCAGGGGTAGAACCAAGGGCTAGAACCAAAACCTTTAAATCTGCAGTCTACTCTTTAGAATGAGCTACTGGTTACTAGGGACAAGGAATCATATACACTCTAGTTGTGGTTGGACTGCAAATCCCCACATTTATCACCAAGCTATACTGACTATGGCCCCTGGAAGCTGCAGTCTAACAACATCCAGGAGACCATATGATTCCTACCCATTCTGTAGCTGGAACGGTTCCGAGGTCTTTCCAGACAACAGAGTAAACTTGTGTACCCCAGGCTATCCTTGATCTTGCCTTCACTTGACCATTTTATAAAGACTCTGGATGAAGCAAGGGTGTTATATACCACAGTTTCTGGACAACAGTTCTAGAAACTCACGTTATGCTAATCACATTTTTAAAAGAGATGCTCTTTCAAGTGGTGAAAGATGTCTTTTTGCCATCACAGATTATTCCCCCCCCCCCCCCCCCGGTACATCTTACATAGTTTCTCTTATGATTGGTCAATGGAAGGGGCATAATTTGTAAGTATGATTGCTGAAGGATGTATGTCTCAGCAAATCCTGTTGGCAAGAGGGAAAATTGGCTCACTCCAGGGAATATGCATTCCTCTTAATTTTGAATTGTCAGGTCAGCAGCATCCCATTTTCTCAGATTTACAGGCTAAAATTTGAGACTGGTGGGTCATTGTGGTATTCAGGTGGTGGGTCCCTGAGACCTCATAAAGATGATTTGGAGATGGGCTGGAATTGCTTCTGGGCCAGCTGATTGTAGAAATGTGTATGAAGGCAATCTAGATAAATGGACCTTAAATTATGGGTAAACCCCAGGTATGGAACTATAGAGCCACAGAAGGAAAACCTAAAGTATTTTCAGCAATTTGGCAGGTGGCAAAATGGACCTAGCAGTTGTTGCTCTTGCCACCATTCCTGCTAGAGGTAAGATCTCATGCTTGGCCTCACCTATAGCATACATAATAAATGAGAATTCCCCAGGCACTTTGCTGCTGGGGCTGGTAGAAAACTCACTGCCAGCCCTAGTTTCTCAGCCCTGTGCTGCTGTTGCTGCCTGGGTTGGCACAAGGAGCTTAGAGCCGCACGCTCCAAATGAATTAATTGTTTCAAGTACACATACCTCTTCCAGATTTCCTCTTTACTCCTGAATACCTTTTGCACTGAGCCAATGAGGCCTAGTGTTAGCTATAAATGAACAAAGATGAGTGTCCAGTCTTTAAAACCACCTCTCATACCAGAAAAAGCATTATCTTCTAATGCCACTTGCCCTGAAATTTGTCTTTTCTTTGGGTGATTTGAGAAACGACAGAAAGTGCCTGAAAACTCAGCAAGTGCCGAGACTTGACCACCCTACTTAATATCTGGCTTGACTACTTTTGCTCCATTACCTTTACATCTATTTGTTGGTTTTCCCTCAGTTTCCAGTCCAAAAGACTACAGTGTTAGGTTTTCTATAGCCCAGCACTGGGACACATTAACACTGGAATCAGCCTGGCACATAAATGAGTCTACATATTTGTGCTTTTTGTATTTTTTACACCAGATGTTTCTTTTCTTTTTGTACAAAATGTGATGGTGTATTTCATTGTAGCCACAGTCAATTTATCTGCCTCATTATTAGTTTAATTTGTCTGGAGCTTAATTAAATCCTTATTGGCTCTTGAGGGTTTATATGATTGACCTATTTCTGGAAGGTTCCCAATTTGCATGAGAGAAAGTGTTTATGTTTTTCTACACGGGCCATATGAAATATTATTCTGTACTTTGTAGAGTGTGGTGGTACAAGTTGTGTAATACAACAGTACTGGGTTTAGCATAGGTATTGCTGGAGCCACATGTTTGTCCAGCCACCAAGCTCACTATTTGACACGATGTTATGTCCCACTCTACTCTCTAGGGCAGTTATAACGTTTAAACGAGATAACTTTAACCTTCTTCAAAGGACTTCAATTGTGCATGAATTATTAATAGTAGTAGAGAAAACACACAATCCATTATTACTTTAAGAAGAATAAATATGCTGTCTCTTTAACTCTTGCACATAAGTGCAGGTCTAGTACTATACTGGAGGATCTAAAGGGAGTAGTGCCTACACTGGTAACTTCAAGGTTGGACATTTCAAATGCGCAGTAGTTTGGGTTACCTCTGTACTAAGTTCAGAAACTTCAATTCATGCAAGACATGGCAGCCAGATGGGTTACTGGTACATCTTGGTCATATGTCACGTTTTATTAAAAACACTCCACTGACTACAAATTACTTTCTAAAAGTATACAAAGTTGCTGTATTTTAATCCGGTGTTCTCCACTTTGATCCATAGGGATGTGGACAATTAATAAACAATGAATAATGTAATTTGGCTGTTCTAAAATTATAATGTAATTGGGCTGTTAATCTTGTTCAATGAAACTTCCTCCCCCCATTTGCAAAGGGATATGTTTCCTTCATGAAATTTAACAGGGAGTCAATACAGCTTATTGTAATATGAAAGATACTGTTACTCCCGGGCTAGACCCCCAGTCATCCCTCCCATATTTGATATCAATTTAATTTCAAAAGGCGTGCTGAAGTGGGCAGCCTAAAAGACACCCCCACTGCAGAAAATCTAGTCATACCATATTTGGAAAACTGGTTGGCTCTAGAAAAAGGGAAATATGGGAATCCACCATAATGAGATCATGTAAGACCGACCACAGCATAATCCCTTCTCAATAGAGGACAATGAAGAGTTTCTGATCTGAGGTGGCTGTGTATACACAAATAAAAGGTAGTTTCTCTGTAGAAGTGAGTTTTCATTTGGAGGGGGGGGAGATATTCATGCCAAGGGTCCAAACATTTTCTCACTCTCCAACCATTCTTCTCCCCTGGGAAAACCATTTAAAATTAAAATGATCGTCCTACCCAAGATTAATTTCTTGTTTCAGTGTATTCCAATAATAAATAATGTGAAACCTTTCCAAGAATGGAATGAAGACCTAAAATCTTTTAAATAACTAAAGGGAAGAAAAAGACAAAAATGAAGGAATATTTTAATTTAACAGGAAGCACCTATTGTTCAAGGAATAAGGGAAGTGTTGTATTTTGTTTTGGTTTTTTTTGCGAGTATAAAAACTGTAGCATAGAATTTTATTTGTTTGGTATGACAACTTTGAAAATGACTTACACAAATCTGTAATTAGATGTAAAATAAAAAACATTTAATTAATAAAAAAGACATGAAATGGGTTTCTTGTTTCTTGATAAACATAGGAGGGGGCGGGGGACATTTGTCAAGGTAGTCTACTTGTACCAAAAATACTGCCCCAGAACATGATTTTGAGTATAAATATCACTGCTTACACACTAGCATTTTGATCTAGTTTTGAGCAGGACAGAACCTTTATCCAACTTCTGTTAGATTCCTGAATAAGCCAGCCACTCCGAGTTGCCACAGTGGCTATTGGGCCATCTTCATCCTGGACATCCCCAGATTGGAGTTACACTTCAGGAAAGGCAATATTGCCACTTAGCAACCCTCAAAACCACTATTTCTCCCACCTTTGTTTTGTTAGTTCTTGTGTGCGTGTTGATTATTTTACTAATAAAATTGAGAAACTTTATTTGGAATTGCCTCTCAAATTCTGTGTGGTTTGGAACCTTTATACAAAGGGTATGATCCCAGGCTGAACATTGACGAAGGCAAGGTATACTTTCAATTGAGCAATTAAGATTTTCCCTATTACATATTATTTGTGAGTGCTCTCCTGGGATCCCAGCTTTTTGAGTAACAAGACTGCCCTGATGAAGGACTGGAATTTGTGTCACAAATATTACTGAGAAATCATGTGAAAAATAGGTCTTAAGTCAACAAGGAGAGGCTTAGCAACACCATCAGGCCTGGCCTTAAGTAGAAGAGCCCTCTCTCCATGCAACACCATCTGACCTAGGAGGAAGTGAAGGAAAGGCTTAGCAACACCATCAGGCCTGGCCTAAAGGAGAAGAGCCCTCTCTCCATGGCAACACCATCTGGCATAGGAAGGAGTGAAAGGACAGGCCAATCTCCATTGGACCTGTCCTAGATTAAGAAGCAGAGCCCTCCCTCCATGCTGTCTGCCTTGGTCCAGGCATCAGAGGAAGAGAAGAACGTTTGGACATGATCCCCTTCCCCACTACCATTCCCTTCTCCTTTTGCATCGTGTCTTCTTAGACTGTAAGCCTGAGGGCAGGGAACGGTCTAATTAAAATAATAATTGTAACCCACTCTGATAGCCTTTATTATTATAAAGGCTATTATTATTATTATTATTATTATTATTAAACAAAAAAGTCCAACTAAATATTTATCTGTGATATGATTCAACAGGAAACAATGATTAAGGGTTGAGTGCTCTGCATTAAGCCTGTCTTGTTTCAGCATCAGTAAAGTCTTCTAATTTCTTCACATCTAGCATAATTTTCTCCACATGCAGCAAATTAATAAAACTGTAATTTGCTTACTCACTGGAACCAGAACAGTCAAATATTATTTGGAGTGGGGAAGAGAGGGGGAATATTTGAGCAATAATGGCAAATAAAAATGGAAACATCAGACTAGACTAGATTCTAGTCTAATAAAACCACAAACAGGGGAAAGGTCATTTAAACCAGGAGCTTTCCCACTCCATAAATTAGTAATCAATACTTTGGTCCTTTCAGTTGCAATGGGTCCCTTCTATGGATCCCAATAGTGTTAAAACAATGGCAACATTACAGCAGAGTCCTCAATAATCTGGATTGTTCAATACGTCCCTTCAGTAACTTCTACATTAATCATATCTACATGCTCTTCAGGAACACAATACAATCAAGAAGAGGGGGTGACCATATACCGAAAAGCTTCTGAGAGAGTAGGTGTGTGTGAATTACTTGTATTGATCTTATAATATTTTGGTGGGTTTTTTGGGCTATGTGGCTATGTCCTAGAATTTATTCCTGACATTTCACTTGCATATGTGGCTGGCATCTTCAGAGAATGGTGGAACGGAGGTGTGTGGGTTCCATATACTATGTGACAGTTGTTTGAGAGGACGTGATTTACATGTTAATCTCTGTGTTGGTCTGTTGGGGAATGGCAAGGCCTCAGGGTGGAAGGATATGCAAAGAGAATTTGTGTTTGTTTAATTAGAGATCCATTGTCTGCTGGGAAACCCCCTGACCCTGGGTGATGTTCATTTGCATGTGTCGAGTCCTGATTTGGGTGTTTTTCAAGACTGGTAGGCAAGTGTGTCTTCTTTCCTATTGAAGTTGTCTAGGTTTTGTGGATTTCAATGGCTTCCCTGTGCATTCTGACCTGATCATTGTTGGCATGGTCCAGAATTTCAGTGTTTTCATATAGTATTTTATGTCCAGATTGGTTTACAGTGTGTTTTGCTATTGCTGATTTTTCTGGTTGGCCCAGTCTGCCGTGTCTCTTATGTTCCCTGTGATTAGATTCAGTGGAAAAACAGATCCTACTCATACAGAAGAGCTTTAAGGCAATGCTCTCTGTTGCATCTGGCCTGCGGTGTGACTGGTGCACAGTGTGCACACGAGGCAACTATACAGGATTTGCTCAAACACTGAAGGTATCTAAAATCTTGGTTCTGAAACTTAGTACCATATTTAACACATTTAAAAGAAGCCAGTACTACAGAAAAAGCCTGAGGGCTATCATGACACCAACTATTCAATCTTTAGAAGACAACCTCCAATGTGAGCATGTAAAATCTATTTCTAATAAGGCAGCTGCGGCAGTGGATAAAAAGGAACTGGCAAGTTTTGTCAGGAAGTACCTTATGTAGAGTTGTTGGAGTAGGGCAGGGCTACCACCAACTCTTCAGAATGCTATCAAATACTCTGAAAGAAGTACTGCACAGGTGCAGGATAACCGAGTTGTGTGAGTCAGTGCCACAAAGAAAAAAAACAGGACTTAACATTAATATTTATGTTCTTTGATCTTTTAATTCCTACTTTTCTCATAGTGCCCAAGGCTTCAGCAACAACCTATTTATCTAATCCTCTGCATCAGGAGTGGGCAACTTGCTGGTTATTTTTTATTGCAGATCCCACCATTCCTTGCCATTGGACATACTCATTAGAGCTGATGGGAATTGCAGCCTATAGGGTCATATATTGCTTACCTTGCTAAATAGATACTGAAATCACTAGTAATGGGTGGGGAATGTGGAATTGGTTCTCAGAGAACTAGGATTAAATGCAACATTAGTGTTGCATTAGTGTTGTCTTGAGTAAACCCAGTGAAATGAATGGAAGTAGTTAGTCAAAATTAAGGTTGTGTTGCTTTCCGTGAATCTACTCTATGTAGTACTAATGTTGGATATACAAGAGGATATGGAAGAGGAAGGATAATGATTCCAAGGCTATCCTCCATGAATCTAACTGTCTGAATAGAAGAACTAAAGAATGACAACAAACTGCTTGCTTGTCTCTCATCTTTCTGAGGATGAAAAGATGGAGCTGAACGTTTCACATTCAGGGAGGCTAATTCTACAGCATGCCCAAGGTTATTGAATGTGAAAATAACATGGCACAAACATTCATTATTCACTCATTTATTTCTTCAATCTGACAAATTCCAAGCTCCTTCAAATGTCATTGGTGAGCTAGGCTCTGATGTATATCTTCTCTAATATACATAGTGAACAATGGCCACGGCTGTAATGGGGGAGGCCAGTCTTATTTGAAAATGGAAGAAAAACAGAAACAGAAAAGGAGGCTATGCTGCAAAACATGAATTGCTTTCCTGAGCTAGGCATGATACACTTGCAACAGAATGCAAACCCTATTCTTAGGAGAAATTGCTCACTCCATGAGGCAAATACATGGGCTCTTTTAACAGCAGTGCACTCATGTGTAAAGCCAGGGACAGATCTTTTGGTGGAAAAAGTATAGTCCCAACCAGCTTTTCTTCTGCAGTCAAGCCAGTTGGCTTTCCATATCTCTCACCCATCAGTGTCTAAATGACTAACCCACATTAGTTTTCTTTTCTCCAGATTTCCCTCCTTTACTTTCCACAAGCATTGAATGTGTGAGTGTGTGTGTGTCCCCTTTTGCTGTGTGTTCCCCCTGTAATAATATTAATTGGAAATAGTCCATTTCTGCATCATCTCTCAAGGGATTCTGTGGTCCTTTGATATACACAACAGGACACAATCTCGAGGGGTGTTGTTAGGGCCCCACTCTTGCAATATTGAGCTAATTAAAATCCCCCTAATTAGATCCATCCTAATACAGATGAAATAGTATGGTAAATCATCAGTGCCATACAGAGACTACAATGACCATGGATGCCTTCCTCAGACTTAATGTTCTGAAGGATTTTGATAAATGGCAGAATGGGTGGGAAGTTATAAATTGTACGCAAAACCATAAGAGGTAATCAAGATGGGATTACAAGTTAAGAAGAATCTAGGATGTTTATATATCTCCAGAGATGTCAAGAGCTCTGTTGTCATGGGGCAGTGTTACCAAACAGCTCTAAAGGCACTAGAAGGGAAAATCTACTTCAAAAAGAAAGTCTAGAATATTTTGCAGCACTGAACCAGTGTAGGGAGTTTAACATGAAAGTTCCTTCTTGGGTGGGGTAAACAAAATTATTATTGTTTTAATGCACTTTGAAAATTGTGTTTTGTATATTACACTGTTGAAACGGATGAAGTTTCTCAGGGATAGATGTATTGTCTATGATTATTACGAGTTGATGGTTTTGTCAGAAGCTATGGAATTCTAGACCTAGGCATAGAATTATGGAGTTGGAAGAGACCACGGGGGCCATCCAGTCCACCACCCTGCCATGCAGGAACTCACAGCAAAAGCACAACAGATGACCATCCAGCCTTTGTTTAAAAACTTCCAAAGAAGGGTTGGTGCTTGTGGCGAGAATAGCCTGTAAAGGAAGTTGCTTTTCTAGGCACTTTTGAGATTTTAAGACATTTGAGTATGATGGGAATTTTGATATGGCATTTGTGGGCAACCACATTCTGAAATATCAGGAACCATCAGAGAGCAAATGAATGTTGTCTGCACGAAGTCTTTATATGACATACCATGAAGTCTGCAGAGGATGGGAATGCAGACCTGCTGCTTTGACTTGAAGTATTTGCATTCTTCCCATTAATGGTACTAACTTTCCCCAGTGGTGGGATTGCATGGTCCATTGAAGCAAGAAGCTATGCTGATGACAGTAGTGCTGCTGGGAGGGCTTCCCATGTCAGACAGGCTTTTGCTGAGAAGCCAGACTAAATGTGCCAAACAACTACTGGGCAGCAGTTGTACTAAAGGATTTCTCAGAGACAATGGCAGTTGCACCCCAGCTATCACTAGCTAGTACT
This sequence comes from Urosaurus nigricauda, assembly GCA_034509955.1. Classification (NCBI taxonomy): domain Eukaryota; kingdom Metazoa; phylum Chordata; class Lepidosauria; order Squamata; family Phrynosomatidae; genus Urosaurus; species Urosaurus nigricauda. Next base: position 96,779,272 of record JAOEGL010000005.1, on the reverse strand, counting down.
GTGCAGGGTGAGGTACCTCCTGTTAAAGATATTTTACCACACACACACACACACACACACACTATATTGAGACAATCCAAAATGAAACAAGAGTTAGTGCCAAAAGATGAGACTCTCAGGTCAGAATGCATTCAATGAAGGAGAAGAGCACAGGATAAGTTGTAACTGGACTCAAGATGAAAAGATGTTCAGCTGTTGACGTACTCAGAGGCAAAGGGAAAGGCTGGAGTAGCACAACATATATTAAAGGAAGATGGAATGTCAGAAGAATGAATCAGAAGGATAGGTTGCTTACCTGAAACTCTAGTTCTTTGACTGGTTATCTGTGTCCAGATGGTCTCCATCCTATTTAGAAACAATAAAATATCTACAGAAGAAGCAATGTCAGATTCGAGAGATGGGCACGGGTTCAATGGCACCCTTGGAAAGAAGTGTGGGCACTTTGTTGAGTAGGGTGTTTTGGGGGAGGAGGAAGGTTGTAAGGTCTCCATAGGAACTTAATTCTTTGAATTTGAGAGCACCACCCTCAGCAAAGGTGTTAAGCACTCATGAATTTGATGTTATAGAGGACCAAGCATCAACACAGCAGGCAAGAATACGACCAAACGGAGGTAAAAGGAGGAAGTGCACAGACTACAGGCACTTTTTACCTTGGTCATCTTTCCTCTTGAAAAATTGTTGGTACCAAGGAAGAGTGGTATTGAACCTGCAGGAGGAAGAAGAAGACTGTGCAGGGAATCTTTGCCTCTTCTGTCCGGGTGGACTGTAGGATCTTGTTTGGCCATAGGATGGACACTATTAGCCCCACCTTCAACATAGAACAAAGCATGATGAGGATGAGGACATGCTATAATTCCTAGCCATAGTCTTCATTTTATGTTTGAAGTCCAACTTCTCATCTGTCTCTTTGTTGAAGAGACCAGAATCATCGAAGGGCATGTCCTCAATGGCAGCCCGGGCCTAAACTGGAATGGTCCAAGGCTCAAAGCCAGGCATGGTGTCGAAGAGCTACTGACCCAACAAAACCTTTGCAGCATAGTCCGCAGAATGGAAGACAGAACTGATTTGCTGAGCTCCAAAAGAATGGGCTTCGATCTGCAGAGCCTGAGCCAAGCCATGGTCCTTGTCTGGGTGATTATTGAACATCGGAAGAACCCCTTTCCAAAGATGTTGTTGATAGGCTCTCATGCATTTTACGTAGTTGGCCACTCAGAGCCCCAGAACCTCTGCAGAGTACAGCTTCTTGGCCATGTCATCAACCTTCTAGCCCTCCTTGTCCACTCTTAAAGAAATTGGTGTATCAAAACATTTTATTTTCCTGGTGCGTAACCTGCATTCAGGACAACAAGCTGCTGTTAGGACAGGATATGGAGAAACAGAATGGTTTCCAACTGGCAATGGGGTCAGACAAAGCTTCATTTTATCACCCTATCTGTTTATCTGGTATACATAAAGCAGGATTAGACTCAGGAGGAGGCATGAAAATTGGAGAAAGGCACTGCAACAGTTTAAAATATGCAAATGATGCCATACTTCTATCAGAAAATAGCAAAGACTTGCAACCATTACTAAAGAAATCAAGAAAGAAAGTGCAATGGCGGGTTTACAGTTTAACATTAAAAAAACCAAAAATAATGACCACAGAAAACTTGTGTAATGTTAGTTAGGACTATCCAGTATTTCCAATTGCTATGTCTGGCTGTGAAAGCTGGACAGTGAAGAAAGCCAACAGGAAGAAAATCAACTCATTTGAGATGTGGTGCTGGAGATGAGTTCTACAAATACTGTGGACTGCTAAAAAGACCAATAAATTATTAAATTGGTACTAGAGCACATTAAGCCTGAACTCTTCCCAGAAGCCAAGATGATTAAACTGAGATTGTTGTACTTTGTACATATGACGAGATTACATGACTCGCTAAAAAAAGCAATGATCCTTGGTAAGGTAGAAAGCCATAGGAAAAGTGAAAGATTGCATTCTAGATGAAAAGGCTCAATCAAGGAAGCCATGGCCCTGAATCTGCAAAACTTGAGTGGGGTTACTGAGGATAGGGTGATGGGGGTGTCTCTCATTCATAGAGTCAGCATGAGTCAAAGTCGATTAGAAGGCATTAACAACAACAAAGCCATGGTTGCCACACAGCAAAATACAATGAAATTCCAAATACACAAAACAGCGATACCTTTATTGGACCAACGAAAAGCAAACAAAAAATCATGCAAAGTTTTGAAGGTTCTCTGGCTTCTTCATCAGGCAAAGATGTTTGAAATCATACAAGCAAAGAAAAGTGACAATGTTAGCGTTGCAAGCCTACAATCTGCTTCTTCTGTTCAGTTGAGAAGGTCTAGAGCAGTGTTTCTCAACCTTTTTCCAACCATGGCCCCCTTCCAACCTTGTTTCCTTCCTGCGGGGCCCCATCCTACAGGTAGAAAGGTAGCTATTTAAATGGTTTGTTGGTATATAGAACGTTTTATTTATAATTTTTATAATTTATACAAAATACAATTACATAAAAAATTTATACATTAAGTATTTTTCAATCAATGGGGCAGTACAGACAGGTGGCTCTGTGCTGCCTGTTTTTGCCTGGTGTTTGTGCTGCAGCATCCGCATGCTATGATGCGGCCTTATGACAACTCTTCCTCCCAGAGTCATAAGGACGGGGCCGCAACCTTGTGACATAAGGGCACCGATGTTAGGGCTCGGCACATATGGATGCTGCGCCTTATCGAGCCCTGACATTGGGACAAACAGCCTGTCTGTACTGGGCCATAGTGACCCTTGTGCTTGATGATCAGAAACAAGCTTTTCAATAGTTCTATTGTTGTGAGGAATAACTGAAAATCACTTCTGTCCATCATGTTAAGGCAATTCTGCCTTAGCCTGAGTAAGCAATTCATGCGACTAAAACCCAATTCTACCAAACATGAAGTAGGAAAAGACATGAAAAGCAATTTTCCTTTATCCCAAAGCTGAGAAAATTTTTTAAATATTGTACTCTTTATCCAAAAATTGTGTTTTTCTTGACTGAAAGTTACTTCAGCTACTATGTTGCTCTGTAGCTCTATGAGTGCTTCTTGCAAAGAAACATCAGTGTCAGCCACATTCACAGCAAATGGATCAGCTACCCAGGCTGGAATATCCATATCCAAGAGATCACAGAAACGAACCTCCATATTATTATAAAGCTGTTTCAAATGATTCATGTAGAGAATAATTTGATCATCTTTCCGTTCATAATTAATTGCTGCCAAAGAAGAAAACTGCAAATTTCTGACATTCAATACTGATGGCATACAGCATGACTTTTCCAAGAAACCCTATAATAATCTCCTTGTTTGAAAAATCCTAATTCTTAGTCTGTAGTTGTTTATCAAATTAAGTTTTTTGAAGACATCATACAGGCAAAACATATCACATTTAGAGTAGGTCATCTTTTCTTCTGTTTCCTTGCCTCTTAAAAATGTCACAACTGAGTCCCACAAAGAAACAAAATGACAAAGGTTTGGACAGCCAACGGACTTCGGTATACAAAACATGTGAAGTTTTCATTATTGTCCTCACAAAGCTGTCAAAACAGGTGGTCTTGAAGTGCATTTAATTTATTACAACCTGTAGGAACACATGCAAACACCCTACTAATGTTTTTGAAACCAAGTGTTAAACTACTCAGTGAATACAGATACTTTTGGCACAGCACCTTTAAAATATGCAATAAATCCCCTGTATCTGTATTTTCTTCGATGTAGATCTAGTTTCAAATTTATCTTGCAGTGCTTGAAAATATTCCAGTGGTTTATCTTTCTTGTCTTTATGAGACATTTCCAAATGCTTCTGCAACGTAAATGCATACATACTCTCATTTGAAAGTGTAGTCATACATGTCAAAAATGCAGGTATAATGTGATCTTGTGGTTACGGAATAAACCTGTAGCCAAGATTCTAGACCGAGTATTTTCGACATTTCTTTTTTATGGAGGTATCTAAGAAACAACACAAAATTCGATACAGATGTGGACTAATTTTGTGTATGTTTGCAACTACAAAATAGTAAGATCACTTCTCAGAAATAAAACAGGGTTAGAACATCTGAACAAAGACAGATAAAAATTATGTTTGATCCTGATAGATCTTTACAATGAGAAGCAACTGATCACAGCAACTGTGACATGCAGAACCCTTGCATGCCGCAACATACTTCCTTTCTCAGTAATACTTTCGTGAAGAAACAGCACCCTGCACACTAACACTGCTGCAGCCATGAATCTTTCCTATGACAAATGAGATGTGGACAGCTTGGTGTGTGCAGCAGTGGATGTGGAAGTGAGAGGGAGAAGGAAGCGGAAGCAATGCTGCCATAGATTGTGCCATACACTGGAAAACACGGTCACTTCTCTGTTCACTCTGCTTCTCTGTTTTCTTTTCTTTTCTTGGTCACGTTTTCTTCACTTATCACTTCCCTGTGGCCCCCTCATCTTCTGTCATGCTCCCCCCCCCCCATTTATGTGATTTTCAACTGTAGCCCCCTTGGAATAGCCTGGAGCCCCCAGAAATCATATGGCCCCGGTTTAGAAACACTGGTCTTGAGGGGAGGGGATTAGTACTTAACAATAACAATGAATACTTGGAAGACTGCTGGACACAAATGTGCATCACAGCATGTGATGTTTTATTCTTACCTGTTTTAATGTTGTTAAGCTTCCTGGAGTTCCAGGGTTGGGAAAGAGAGGGCACAATTGTAATGATCTTCTTTGCTGCTGACACTATGAGGCAGCAGAACAAGGAAAAGAAAAGAGCTGAGTGGAAGAAGAAAAGGCTGATGGTGCCCCCACCCACCCAGAAATAATGAAAGGGGAAAAAAGGGATAGGGACTTTAAGACTTAGAAGAAAAAGAGTTTTTTGTTTGTTTACCAATGGAACTCTGTCTGGAGCAAAAGGCAAGGCTGAACTGCAGGAGGAACCATGGATCACAGCCATTAGGGAAAAAGTAAGGTCAAATACGTATGTGCCTTCCATGCCTACCTCAGCCCAAAGTAATGTATAAAGAGTGCCCTCCCATCAGATACGAGGGGCTGTTGCTGAAAGGAAATATCACTCCTCTTTCCACATGTACATGGAAGCACTGTTCATTTGTGTACAAAGTGATTGAGATCCCAAACAATACTACATTTCATTTTAGAGAGAGTGGAGTCTTAGTATTTTTTTAAACAAAGATTACAAAATTGAATTTTTATTGTCACACAAGATGCACTTATAAAATCGACACATAATTTCATTTTACAGGAGGGGAAAACCATTCCAAGTGTCTTTTGCGCAACAATTAAATAAAAATTAAATTACAACAAATTCACATGTATTCTGAATCAAATTTTAATTAATGACATTTTGTCAAAATAAACACATATCTGAAATAATCATTTTTGCAGAGTTCGAGTTTAACTTTAAAGATCCTATTCCAACAACATTTCCAAATTTGGCCACTTTATCAAGCTGAAAGAGAAATAAAATCATGGGCTGGGGGGGGGGGGTGAGGAGAGAAATTGCCCTTTTTGATCAGAGAACTTAACACTATCATATTTTTATTCCATCTTTGAAGCTGCTTTATCAGGCTATTCATTTAATCTTGGCAATAGTATCTGCAGCTTTGGGAGGGCAAACATGTATTTTGAATGCCATTTTTTAATTTACTAAATTTTTATTTGGCCACTCTGTAAAGGCAATAAAGGAACTGTCAAATAACTGCTGATTTTTCAGCATAAATAATATTTAAAGCAGAGACTATTAGATGTGTTTACTGGTCACTGGTGATAGCGAGCAAGAGAACACCTTCACATGGCATCAAGTAAAACTATTTTATACTTCAAAACCCAATCACTTCCTAAGAGTATATTCATTCTATCTAATGTCTGCTTAACAACCAACACTTATATCAGGCTCTCTTTCGCTTTTTGTCAATTTATGGCTTATTTAGCCAAATTAAAAACTACTATGCTTAATCAATTCAGCAATACAACACACATAACATATCTTGTCTATTTCATTGCAGCGAAAACATTTTTAAGTGCCAAAGTGCAATCCCACAAGTTGGTATGACCTGTCCTCCACACAAGCATGTACACTTTATGTTTATAAACTCAAGATTTCCACATTTAAAGTACAGAAAAAGCTGAACATAATGGGAAAGAAACCTATTTTGCTCATTCACCATTCATGTTCTGCTATCTTGCTTTGTGATCAAATTCTGGTTAATGACTTAATGTTTAAGACAAAATATACTATGCAATGATCATTAATTTAATAATGATTTATTTGGATTATCTGAAATCTTCCAATGACAAGAATACCTTGATTATTAATTCTACTCAAAGTTTGAAAAAGACTTTTGGCAGGTGAAGAGTGTTAAATCCTTTTGCAGCTGTTTATGAAAGTAAGTGGGAAAAGATGCTTCTTGTTAAAGATGCAAATACATTTCCAAAGTTTTCCTCACAATGAGGGACTTTGATGAAAAGAGGTATGTTCTGGAAGCACAGATTGACAGCAGAAATGGATTTAAATATAGTTCATACATTAATTCCAGGTGATGTTGTAGCTTTGCAACGCTGTAGACCTCTCCGAAAACCATCACATTTTCCAAAATATCCAAGTTAAAGAGCTGAAACCTGAACAATGTATCCATCCAAGTTACTCACTGTGATAGGCTTGCCATTAATAATTTAAGGTTTAAAATAAATATTGAGGCGCCTACTTGGCGTCTGTCATTCTTGGTAGCATCTGCTGTCCAAATAGTTCAGTATCCTAAGCACATCTATTTACAAAAGTCTAGTCAATTCTGTTTCCGCAAATTGTAAATCTGTCTATCTCCAACAAATCTTTCTTTGTAGATCTGTGTTTTGATTCTGAATTGTCCTGGGTTATATCTTTCTCATCACCATCTGGAGTTGTCAAGAACTGATCAGAGTTGCTAGTCACAAGTTGTGGTACTACACTTTCTTTCTGGTGCACAGGTTGACTGGTCACTGAAGCAGGCAGCTTTTCCTCTGCAGAGAAAAAAACAAAAATTAATACTTACTGACCATGGTGTTGGGCATAGAGGTTGTTGCAAACTGTAAGGGGGCTGTGAGTTAAAATAAGTTCAGGGTGTATGTGACATCTCAGTGTATTTCAGAGTACCAATAAACCTGCTACATAATTTCTGTCTCATTGATAGTATTACTACTTTACTGAAGCTGATTCCATGTAAGAAATGTTTGATGATGTTCTAATTTAAATGGTAGGAGCTTTATCTTCATACAGACTATTTATGCCAACTCCAGTGGGGAAGATCAATTATGGCAGACTTTACTTACTAAGTCTAACAAAGCAACTAACCTGCTGTGAGTTTGCATTTGGGGGCAAGAGACCTACACTTAGGCACAGAAAAGGTGCCTCTGTTCTCTAGCACCTCACTTGGTTTTTTTAGTTGGGTAAAAGGGAAGGAAGGAGCAAACAGTGGGTTTCCTTGGCTGAACCCTGATCTCCATAGTCGTAGTCCAGTGCTCAAAACACTACACCATGCTGAGTCTCACAGCTGTTACACTAATGCTTATATACAAGACTGGGGTTTAAGAACTGATGTCCCAAAACAAGCTAAGTGGAAACTGTCTCATTTTGACATGTTTATTAATAAAATGGTGCAAACACTAGCTTTAATTTAATTGCCAGTATTAGAAATTTTTAGGACTGTTCAGACTGGATTTTTTACTAGAACCCAGAAGTATAAACAGCATCAGGCACTGAAGTTCTAAACATTATTGTATTAACAAGGCTGAATACTCTTACATTTCCCTACCACACTAAATAATTGTTTAAAAATGAAATACAGTGTATCTGCACCAACCGCAGACTTGCCATCCATGGATCTGAGCTTCGGTGGATGGCAAGCCCCAGCTTTTTCAATGGGCATGTGTGCGCACAGATGTACAGACAGGTGCACCCACTGAATAGAACAGGACTTAGGACCCACACTTTTTGCTATCTGCGGTGTTTGTGTGTTTGAAATAGATCTCCCGTGGATAGCAAGGGACGACTGTACGTCTAAGAAGTAAAATGATCAATGAGATTTATTGAAATTGCCCAGAGAAGTACTTATGAATAAATGCAAGCAGAACACTGATGAACAAGCCAGATTAGGTAAAGTATTTCATCAATAGTCAATCACTGATTGAGTTATATATTTTATAATCATATTAATCTGATTTAGGTGGATTGTGGCAGTTGGGCCCAAGGTATAATGTTATATTCCAGTGCCAACATAAGTGAGATCTTCTCTTCCTTCTCTTGCTGCAGCTCTGTGTGCTGCTAAAAACCTGCTCCAGAAAATTCCACGAGTCTCAAGAGCAGGTTTTAGGGTGAAGGGAATGCTATGTACAGGAGGGAGAAAATAGATTCTTTGTCACTATAACATTTGTTTTTGCAATAAATCTAAATAAAATGAACAACGTTTGCTTTAGTTCTACATGTATACCAGTCCTCCACAGGATGTCATATAGCTCAAAAATTTATTTCTTACACTTGCACCTATTCTTGCTAGTGGCTCCATATATTTCCCCTTCTTAGGGCTCTCACAAGGTCTACCCGCACATACCTCCAGCAATGTTGAAGCATCGGAGGCACTTAGGACATTCATCAAACCTCAACCTAGTTTCAAAGCAATACAGGATCCAATGGTGTGTTCCACTGAATCTCACTCCTCCTTCCAGAATCATGCATTCTCCTCTGTGGTTACATTATGCAAAATGTATATGTGCAACTGAAGTCAGAAACATGCTTAATTAACCAGCTAAAATTATGTGCAGGGTTAAGCCATGGAAACAGGAGTAAAATTTTAAAGTAACTATATTAGAGCATGAATGTGCCCTACTTTTAAAGACCAATATGGCAATACAGTGGTCCCCCGGGTTACGAAGGTAATCCGTTCTGGGATTACCTCCGTAACCTGGAAGCTTTCGTTTCCCGGGGGACCGCTATTTTGAACGGACCGCGCGGCCGATTTAAAGGCCGCGCGGTTTTTTTCCCCATATCCTGGGGGATCTTTCGGATCCCGGGGGATATGTTAGCGGTCCCGCCAGTTTCGTACCCCGGGGTTTTCGTACCCCGGGGGATTCGTAACCCGGGGGACCACTGTACTAGCTAACAGTACTGCAGCCTGTATACTTAATACAGTACAACTGATTTTAAATTATTCCAGCACAATGTGTTTTATTGTAGTTAAGGCAGAGGGTTTACACATAAATAAGATTTTGACACAATGTCATCTCAGAGCTGATTCTCAACAGTTGCGTTACATGGACCTCTGCAGTTTTCTCCACACTGGAGTGTCTGAGCCCAAAAGGCAAAGCTGCATTTTGCAGCAATCGTGGTTTTATTGTGGAACTGAAAGAAAACAAAAAGGGTTGACTCACCTTGGGTGGACTTGTACTTGCTCTGTGGTTTGCAAAGAGGTTTGCCTGGGGTGCTGGCAGAAGGTGGGCTAAACAACTTCTCTTCCATGTTTGCTTCTTTCACATACTGGCATGATTTCCCCAAAAGCACAATGCTGTTAAGTACTTTGAGAGATATTAACCTGAAAACAGAACCATATATAATTGGATTCCATGTTCTGAGAAACAACTTTTCAGATTCCCTCAATTTTTTTTTAAAAAAGCTTGTTCAATACTAGCTGTTGAAAACTATTCCTGTTTTTATATGTATCATAAATATGCTATCATTATAAGAATGACCACTGCCTATCAATTTCTTACATTAAAATGGTGACTGGGAGGCAGATATCTACCGTTTGAACAAATAAACATCTAGCTGGAGGAGGAGGAAGCAGTGCAGTCAAATTGACAAATATTTGACAGTATATATAATCATTTTAACAAACATACTAAATTCTTAATAGGTTATACAGTTAGAAATTAATCATATGGCCCTAAAGTTCAGCTCCTAATGACTTTCTTTGTATACTTCCTATGCATGTTTAGCAAGCAGTAGATTGCCTTGAATTCAATTTTGTATTGGATTACACTTTAAGAAGCCATCTGAACTGCAGAAATAATCCAGTTTGACACTGCTTTAACTGCCATGGCTCCCTGCTATGGAATCCTGGGTTTTGTAGTGTGTTGGGGGACCAGTGCTCTCTGAGACAGAAGGCTAAATGGCTCATGAAACTACATTTCCCAGAATTCCATAGAACTGAACCATGGTAGTCAAAGTGGGGTTAATTTGGATTATTTCTGCAGTGCAGATGTAGCTCTAGTCCCATTAAACCAAAGTAAATGTGTTAGTTGTTGCTCATACTATGTCTCATTGTTTTCCAAGTGTCTAAGTCATTCAAACTGTAGCAGGACCAGGTAAAGGAGATTTTAATAGTGTGTAGAGAATTATTACAATACTACCTGGATATTCTAGAAATAAAACTGTATCAAGTATACTCTTCATATCTTGAAAAGAAAACCCCCAGGAAAAGTACATATAGAACAAGATGTGTAAAGAAGTGAACTCATGCTTTCCTAGGTTTGAGCACCTGACAATTTCTAACATGAAAGCTAATCATTATTTAAGGGGACTCTTCTGTCAGTACCTGTAATTTATAACTGAATCAAAACAATGGATAGTCTACAGTAAATCCAAAGAAATGTATTATTTATTTCTGGTAACTTATTATTCCTCTAAATATGATTCCATCTTGATCTACCCATAAAATGGAAGATTAAACAGGCTACAGTATATTTCTCTTTGAGAAATATTATACTGGAACAAAGTGTGATACTGCACCCCCTCTCACAGACTTTGCCCTTCTGTGAACATATGCTTTATTCTTTTGTTTTGCTCATCACATGTTTATTATTAATACCAATTAAGAACATTAAGAAAAACTTTTAATGAATGTTTTTATTTGTACTTACCCACAATAGAAAAGAAGAACACAGGCATAAGACAAGACTCCCTGTACTTTTACTGAACTTGTAACAACTCTGATGAGCTAGAGAGGAAAGTATTTGTTAAAACAATAGAATATATTCTAACAGATATTAAGAGAATTTACAAAGGGAGTAATAAGGCAAAGAGTATTCTAATTCTTTAAATAACCGCGGGAAAACTTGTCATATAAAGTGACTTGAGACATTCCTATACAAAATTGATTATTATGTGCAACATACAGAAATATGAGTCCAGGTACACAATTCTACTCTTACAAGTGAGTCATGGGGTCCTTCCAATCCAATTCCTCGTACCTAAATTCTCCTTATTATCTTTAAATACCCACTCAGGACTGAAACGTTTTAGTTAGTTAGCAGCTGTTGTTGCTAAGAGGCAATTCTGTTTAAGATATAGGGGTGAAGTAGATGGGACAAAAGCCACGCTGGTTCCGATTGCTCTGGGATGCAGCAACCAGATGGCCCCACTCTCAAAGAGGGCTGCTGCCACAATCCCATATGAGCCACCAAAAGGAAATGCTTTTTGCTGCTGCTTTTGTTGGTGGCTTCAGGCCACCTTAGGTGGCCTTGGAGCAGCTTCCAGTCACATTGGGCGTGCGTCATCTAAACGCCACCTCCCCAAAGCGTCTGGAAGTCACTCTATTTGGCCTGTCTGTTTCAGACAGTTAAGACTATTAATAAATAGTTAATACAACTGCCAAAGAAAGGCAAATGGAGAGTGGAGGAAAGCTGCAGGCAGGAGTACTTAGGGATAAGAAACAAAATCTAACCATCTCATGTCACAGTTAAATGACTGGAATTCCTGTGTCTGCACTAGGTCCTGAGTGGGATGTACTGGAATAAGAACACTGGCTAGTTCAAGAATTACTTTTTTCACATCTATGAATACATAAACAAGCCACTCACAAGAACAGCTTCCCAACTGCCACCCAGCAAACTGATTTTCAGTTTAATCAGGAATATTAATAACCTACTGTCAGGGAACAGAGTAAATCAAACTAGTTCTTAATTTCAAAGGCTACATCTCTCTAAGCACTCTACCAGAGCTATAGTACCTGTATTTTCCATTGGCAGAACTAATATTTTTATCAACCGTGTGTTTACTTAGCAATACTTGGATAGACTGCTTAGTATGTTTGCCTTACACAGCTTCTCCCTACAGAGATATTAATCCAAAGGTTCAGAAAAATAAACAGTATTTTTTTCACCAGCTACTGAGGAATTTTGCAAAATGATAAAAAAATATGACTTACTAAAACAGCCAGTGGGAGCGGAATAAAACCCATTCTTCTGGAAACAGAGTCACTGTAATCTGTGTATGCCTGGGGTTAAAAGAACTGAACCTGAGTTTTAAAAATATAGTAGCAGAAAATGAAAGTAAAAGAACAAGTTCCACTTAAATTAGTCACACATTTTAGAAAATATCCATCTTCTCTGAGGTACCCACGAGGCTGTAGCAGGGGCAGAGAAGTTATGCAGTGTGCTCTCTGCTGATAAGCTATGTCCATCTGGTTATGTTTTTCCTCCCCACAGCCATTCCAGCAGGCTGTAGCAAAGGGACAGATAGGACGCAGGGCCATGGGCTCAACCAAGAAACCAGAAATTTTAGGCTCCTCTTTTCTCCAAGCTGTTTTTTTTGTTTGTTTGGTTTTTTTTTTTTTTTTTTTTTGGCCAAGGCTGCTTTACACTGCTTTTTTTTAATAAGTTCCAGGCAATATTAAGAATTGGCAAATAATTATCTTTGTTTTCATTTTTCCACCCCACTCCTTTCCCCATTTGCTGTCTGTCTTTTTTATATTATAACTTGAGGGTAGGGTATTGCTTTTATTTGTAAAAACCACTCGTGTTTTTGTTTTTGTTTTTAAAAAGAAACCCTTAAAATGTGTAAGCCACTCTGATAGCTTTCTAAAAAGCAAATAAATAAATAAATAAATAAATATCAGTAACACATAATAATTGGAAAAGAACAATAACATATTTTAACTGGCTTGCAGATAGGCCAATATATATTTGCAGAATTAATGCAACTTTAAATTAATAGGTAACAGGGAAAGATTAAGTCAATTCACACAACATCAGCAGACTGTTTCTAAATTAGGCACTGAATTTAATGAAAAATAAAGAAAATATGCAGTGTAACAAGCACCCTCATGTGATTATAGAATAAACTTTAAAAGTGGGATTCCTATGTCATACATAAATGCATTAATAGTTTATCTGTGACTATATTGGCAAAAACCTTCGTTATTTCAAAAGGAATATTTAATATTACAGAATACCCTCATGGGGCTGGGTGTATTTTTGAATACTGAATACTTTAACTAAAGTATACCAAACTTCACAAAGAGATGTGAACACCAGGGAGCTATGCTCCTTGATTCTAATGGTCCACAGATCTATGCTGTAAGAGTAACAAATAATGTAAAAGGATGCTAATGCAGAAGAAGTAGTTTTAGTGCTGCAGATAACTACATTTTCAAACAGAATGGTAAGACAGAAAGTAATCTGCTTTTAAAGTGACAGTTCAAATAAATCACTTTACACCTGTACATATCATTTCAATTTCCAGTACAAGTTAAGCTTTACCTTTAACACTAGAAAACACAGTATCTAAGATACAGTTGGCTCTTATTTTGAAGAAGGAAAACAAATGTATCAGTTAGTGTAACAATAGGCCATTTTCATTCTACCACTTACATTTTTCTGTCGACTGCTAACAAGGTCAAATGCAAGGCTTGCTCTATATTCACTGTAGACCTGAGAACAAAGCCACAAACACATATTCACACATTATTATTAAAACCAATACTCCTAGTATAATCATTACTGTTAAAAAATTTTAACTATAAAAATAAATTTGAGACTTGCATCTTGGAGTTATACATTCTATTGGTCTTCAAAGACTCATTCATCAGGGAAGAACAAGTATTAGAAATAACTGAAAAGAGGGCTCCTCTTGCCTATGTGTATAAGCAGGTAACTTCCATCAAGGAAAAAGAGAAGGAAGATATACATGGTTCAAAAAGAGAAAAATTCCATCTGAAGCACTGCCAGATATCATGCTGATGCAACCAGTGAAGGAGAGGAGCAATGTGCTTAATAGAATTGTTTAATTGCTTTTTAAAAATGTTTGTAATATGAGTTACCAGAATATAAAGGGGAAACACTGATCTTTGTTTTAAATTGTTATAAGCTGCTTTGAGTCCCCTTAACAGGAGAAAGGCAGGGTATAAATTAAACAAACAAACTGAGGAGTATGGACTGTGCCAACTCAATTTCAAATTTAAATGTTTATCAGATAAACTAGATACTTACATCAGCAGTGATATCGTTGAATTTTGTTATAAAAGCATGCTTTACAATGTCCACTGCAATTTCTGATGCAATCACCATACAAACATCTGGAAACAACACCCACAGATGGTCTGTAATGGTAAAAAAAGTTATTTATAGAACGTTGATATGGGACAAAAAGCAAATAACCAAAATGTGAATACATACTCTTCAAAGCAGAAGGAATGAAGGTGTACAGATTAAACAATGGAAAACTGAGAAAGAACTGCAGACTTTCTTACAGTCTCTGTGCCAGAAGTGAATAAACTATAGTCTGCAAGGGGCAAAAAAAGTCATCATTTAAGTCCCCACAGCCCCTCGGCATACCTCCCAATGGGGAGGGTTTCTTTTTTAAATACCACTAAATAAAAAGTAAAACAAGAATTTGAGTGATAGTATTCCATGTCATTAATAATGTGTTGCACAGTGTCTTTCCAAACGTTCTTTGGGTAAAATCTGTACACACAAGCTTAAAAAAAAACCCAGCTCTTTTTCTTACAGATTAAAGTATCATTAAAAGTTCTTGCTGGGTATCACTTTCTGAATCAGAACAGATAACTTGTCCTGGGAAAAGAAACCTTCCGCTAGAATTGGCAACAATACTATAACTAATTATTTGCATAAAGGTTCACAGAGATCATCCCAAGATTCTGAAACATTTTGCAGTGGTCTCAAACTACTGGAAACAATTTTTACAGTCTGGGCACCTCTCTCAAATTGATTTTGAAAGCTACTCAGGAGTGGGCCTGATTCTAGAAGGTAAATGGGGATGTACATCACCTGAGGATATAGGGCTCACCAAGCAGGGGTAGGGCATCCTGAAACTCTGGAGATCCACTGCTGTCAACTGCAGTTGACAATATTGGGGCTAGACAGATCAATGATCTGACACAGTATAAAGCAGTGTCCTGTGCTTCCAGAAACACATACACAATTCCATGAAAGAACTCACAAACAGGTGGCTGCAAAATCAAGAAAGAAGACTTGATTTTTTTAAAAAATGTGTAGCTTCTACCTCTATTAATAGAACCCAGAGGATTGAAATGTTAAACCCAAAACATGTTAAACCCAAAACTGGCATCAAAACATTTTGGAGAAACAGAGGTTTGAGGGAAGGAAAGGGAAGTTGCTTCACATGCAATGGGAATACCCCAAAGAGAAGATCTCTTCCAGCCCTGCCTTCCAAACACAAGTAGCGGGACTTAAAACCAATATTAAATACCCCTTTGTCTAAGCCAAGATAGCTGAAGGCCTCTGTGAGTATGGGTTCTAGATTGTGACCTATGTGAATAAATCAGTATTTGGAAGGAGAAGTTGCTTTCATACTCACTTCCTCCTCAGATCTAAAGCAAGGGTAGCAACAATCTGGCTTAACTACAAATGGGCTTCTCTAGGAATGGACTCTCAGTACTGAATGACATTTCTTTG
Organism: Urosaurus nigricauda; assembly: GCA_034509955.1. Taxonomy (NCBI): domain Eukaryota; kingdom Metazoa; phylum Chordata; class Lepidosauria; order Squamata; family Phrynosomatidae; genus Urosaurus; species Urosaurus nigricauda. The sequence continues at coordinate 96,763,549 of JAOEGL010000005.1, read as the reverse complement.
AAATGGTGCATTTAAGCTCAGCAAATTCCAGCCACTGTCATCATTGGACACACTTTCTTGACAGAAAAGGTAGAGTTTACCTTTGAATAATGGTCTCGTTGAGTTTGTTCCTGAGGACCTAACTCAAGTGTGAAAAGTGCCCCCCCCCCCCCAATAACATGTTGGACTGCAGCTGCTATCAGTATCACCAGCATATCCAACAGGAAAAAAGTAGGGGACTGCAGTCCAACATTTGAAGGCCCACACTTAGCCCATCTTGGATCAAACAGGACACAACACAAACATTAAAAGTCCTCAGCTTTTTGCTCAAACTACAAAGCCATAGGCAACTCTGCTGTTTATACTATTTTACAACATTCTGCTATTGCTACAACATTCATTTTGTATGTTTAAAGTAAAGAAAAAATGTACGGTAGCAACCTTTTAATTAACAACTAACAGTGTTCTATGAATGTCATGTTATTTGATTTAGACACAATTCTTCCTTAGAGTGGGTAACCCATCTTACATAAAAACAAAGTTAAAATCACAAATTAAAAATCAAATAAAAACAGTTAACACTATATGTTCTGTTACACAAATGAGAGAATGTTTTAACATCACACTATAAATATTTATTATACAACAGTTTTACATGAATTAAACCACTTAAATAATTATCAGCAAATTATAACCCAAATGTATTTAAACTTTACACTGAAACTTCAACTAATTTCAGTTTCAGTTACAATCCAAGTATAATAACAAAAAATTAAATAAAATGAACCATTCCTCTAATCAAAACTGGTACAGCCAAATCATGTGCAGGTGCTAACAGTCAATATGCTTCATTTTTTCTGTGTCTTGTCTAGAAGCAGACTTTACCTGGATTCCAAGAAAACTGTTCCATGTTTCTTAAACAAACTATGAGTAACAGCACATAGTTGGTGAATCTCTCCTTGATATCTAAAAAGAAAAATGATTTTGTTTTTATTTTGAAAGAATTAATTTCCCTAGAGGTATTATTCTGAAGAATCATCACGAAGCCATATATATACATCATCCATAATTTCTCAAACACTGTTTCATGGGATAGGTGGATTGGGAGAAGAGAAGAATATACTATTTTGCCTCTGCAGAGCTGTGGATCAAGAATTTATTACTAGAGAAAACAACAGGTTTACACTGCTGCCAGCTGACCTTGATCAAGTGGCAATGAAAGCTACTGAAGTAATGGGATCTTGGCATTTTCTGATAAAATTCACAGCATTTCACTGCTATGATTGTGCTGTTCTTGTGCATCTGCCAAGGCCAAACAACTAGCCGCTGGCAAATGCAAGATATACATAAGCCAGAGATTGCTGATGTTCTGCTTCTGGTCAGCAATTTTTCCAACCAGTCAGACTAGGTAAAAAAGCCTTCTACCCAAGCAGCACCAGCAATATCCACAAAGCTTCTGAGAGTTTGTTATCCAGCCTCTAGAGAGGCCTACTGCTGTTGGGGTAATGCACTGGAACTGGACAAGACAGAAAAGTGAACATCACATCAAGCATTTCTCAGGATCATACGCTCACATCTTTTTAAAACATGGTCTTTGTCTATCAGGAGATTTACATCTACACGATGTCGAAAGACAGAATCTAATCACCAGGAAATTGGAGAGAATAATTCAGAGTGGAAATAAGTATATGTCAGCCAAATTATACAACATGATTTTGAAATCAGAGGCAAAAAAAAAATTAAAGAAAAATATTAATATCTGAACTCAAAATATCAGACATAATATACAACTGGAACACTGGAAAAAAATCTAAGGGCAAAAATTTGACATTCACAAGAAGTTATAATTTAAAGGAAAATTATATTAAAAATGTTATTTAGATGGCATTTGCTGCCAGATAAATTAGCCAAAATACAAGGGAATATGAGTGACAAATGTTGCAAATGTGGGAAAATTTAAAGTACATTTTTCCATACATGGTGGCAATGTGAAAAAGTAAGGAAGTTTTGGAAAAGTATGCATATATTTATAACCAAGACATTAAATATCAACCATGGAGCCTGAAATATATTTGTTGAGTAAGATACACCCTTTGGGTGATAAGCTGGAAACGAAATTCAAGTTTATGTGTTAATGGTGTTAAAAATGATATCAACAGAAAGGATAACATATGCCAGGATGTGGAGGAGTATGGAAATACCCTCAGACTGGTACCCATTTTTTTGTTTTTGGAAATAGTATGAATGGATAAACTGACAATAATATTAAATAACAAATCTCTGAAAAATTACAAGGAAGAGTTGAATATTGTAATGCTGTTATGGGAAGATAAATGGGGCAAACTTTCCTTCTGTGGGAAGTTAGGCTGGCCCCCTCCCTGTTTGCCTTTTGTTGTCGTTGCTGTTAACTGCCCTCAAGTCGATCTTTACCCATGGCAACCCTGCTGAGACATCTCCAAGACTCCCTGTCCTCCACTGCTCTGCTTAGAACCTGTATACCCATACCCATGTTCTCCTTAATAGAGTCTGTCCATCTAGCATGTGGCCTCCCTCTCTTTCTACTTCCCTCCACCCTTCCTAGCATTATTGTGTTTTTTTTTCATTGAGGTCTCTCTTCTCATGATATTCCTTCCTCCTTCTTCTGTGTCCAAACCCACTTTATGTTCTGCATACAAGTTGAACAGATAGGGTGAAAGGATACAATCTTGTCTGACCCCTTTGCCAATTGGGAACCATTCTGTTTCATCGTGTTCTTTTCTGACAGTAGCCTTTTGTCCTGAGTACAGATTCCTTATTAGGACTATCAGATGTGCTGGCACTCTCATGTCTTTAAGGGTGTTCCGTAGCCTTTCATGATCTATGCAGTCAAAGGCTTTGCTATAGTCTATAAAGCACATGCTGATTTTATTTTGAAATTTCCTGGTGCACTCCATTAGCCATCATATGTTTACAATGTGGTCTGTAGTGCCTCGTTCTTTCCTGCATCCTGTATGGACCTCTCAGATTTCTGTCTCCATGAATGGTTGAAGTCTATATTGCAGAATTTTGAGGATAATTTTGTTTGCAAGGGAGATTAGTACTATGGTCCTATAGTTGCTGCAGTCTTTTGTGTCTCCTTTTTTGTGGATGGGGATGTATATTGATAATTTCCATTCTGTTGGCCATCATTTTGTTTACCTTTTGCTGGCAAGTGAAAATGTTTTTGATCCAGGCCAGATTTTTTAAATCCTGATAGGGTGGCTTTTATAAGGCAAGTGTGTTTTAGTTATGTTTTAAACTTTTGTACAGTTTTATTTGTTAATTTTATGCTGTTTTAACCAGATTATTTTAATTGTTTTTAATTTTTTGTTGTAAAGTTTTAAAAATGTTTTTATCTGGTGAGCTGCCTTGGGTCCCTCTCCAGGAGAAAAGCAGCATAAAAATGAAATAAATAAATAATAAAATAAATATTATATAAAACAAACAAACAACAAAAACATCCCATCGTTCCTCATACAGTATAATTTAGCAGTTAAGAAAAAATGATAACGTACAACAAAATGCAACCAGTTTTAAAAATCCAAGAGCAAAAAGCCAGCAAAACCAACCAAAAGAGCGTGTGTGTGTGTGCGTGCGATGGTTCCACCCTACAGAATCCTGGGATTTGTAGATTCTGTAGGGTGGAACTGCAATGGTTCCACCCTACAGAATCCTGGGATTTGTAGTTTTGTGGCAGAGGCTACAGACCTTGTAAATCTACAAATCCCATGGTTTCACAGGATGGAGCTAAACCACTTAAAGTGGTTAAGCTATCTGGTGGTCTTTGGTGGATACACTTAAAGTGGTGTATCCTGATACCAAGTAGAATACAGATCTTTTAAAATTTAGTGATTCAGTAAGAAAGGTGATGAGCCTAATGACCACAGAATGATCATACTCTATAAGTGTAAGCTACACATGTGTACATAACTAATCTATGACTTCATTTTGGTGCCACTCTGCAAGACAGAAGAAACATTCTCCAAACTGCCTGCTTCTTGCACTGCTTTAAATGACAAGATTACACACTCTGTGTTTATATCAAATTCACTCATAGCTTAAAAGATACCAACTTGATGGATTATGATAACCCTTGTGAATATACATACCACTATTTGACATCTGAAACAGATTGTTCTTCTCAAACTTCTTGAAGACACTTCCTTTTATTTCAACAAACTGTAATTTAAAGAAAGCAACATTCTCATTTCAGATTTCCTCTTTTTTACAGTTCAATTTAAAATACATGTTCTACAAAATTATTTATATACATTAACAGATGTTTTGCTACATCAGAATTTATTTTTAGAAAGACAGAATGTAAGAGGAATTGTTAAAATCTGTAAGGCAAGTATTATGTCTATCCAACACTTACGTTATTAGACATCATGATAGTTAGAAGAGACTTATTGTGGGAATTGAAGGCTACATTGAGTGTTGTTGCTTGGACCATTATAAGGATAGCATGCAAGACTGTAATCAAATGTGTTAAGGAAAAGGCTTTAAGAAAATATTAGCCTGCTACATACAGTCTTCTGAATTCTTCCAGAAACAAGCATGTATTATGTATTTTTATGTATTATTTAAATATGACAACCATATACAGGGTATTTTGATTTCTATCTCTGAAAACAGTATCTAAAATATATGGGAGAAAAATCCTTGTGGTACAATGTGAATAAATATGGAGAATAGATTAGAAGGGAGAACTTCTAAAATAATTACTTCATATACTAATACCCATTAGCCAGCAGTTCCCAATTTGTCATGACTTTTCCTGGTGCCAATATTCATTGCTGGTTGTAGTGGATGAGTAAATATCTTGAGGAACACTACTAGGAAATAATACAGTAAAAACAGAATCAGGTAAAATCTTAAAATACATGTCAGATGGTTTCTTCCTCTCTCTTACAACCCTCCTGGGGGGTGGGGGATGGGAGAGGTTCATGTGAGCCAATGTAAAATTCATTTATTACATTTTAATTCTGCCTTTGCTTCATGGGACTGAGGGTGTTGTACCCATTCCCATTTCATACCCTGAACAATCCATGATGTCAGTGATAGCCAAGGTCTTCTATCGAGTTTTGTTGCAATGTAATTAAACAGCAAACACCTTTCTATTACAAATTTGTTACAACAGAACTTCAAAGGCTACACCACCAGATCTATGTGAAAAAAGCAATTTTACAATCAGAATGGCATTACATGGGCACAGCAGTGGAAAAAGAGTGGGAATTCTTTGCCAGCATCATCACCACAAAAATAAGATCAATTATGGATTCAATCATTTCTCGCAGAAAGTCTTCATTCATCTTTGCTTTAATTCTGACTCAACCGTATCATTGCTTTCTTGGGGTAACAAGGAAAAAACCTTTTTGTGATTTAGACAAGGACGTTTGGATACATTCATACGAAGAGCCTGGGCCATTCCCCTATTTCAACCAGGAGACTGTTGCACATTGGGAGGGACTGTACAGCAAGAGAATCTCAATCTTATCTCAGCTGCTTAACACTAGATAGAAACACTAACATTCAGTTAACTGCAGAGCAGTGAAATCTTTACATACCAAGGCTAAGCATGAACAAGGCTGCATAAAAAGCATTATAAAGATATGAATACACATAGTCCCTTAGAAAGAAACAAGAAACACAATTGCTTCTTGTTTTTAATGTGAACTAGAACAGCTTAATCTCTTAAAAATGACAAAAACAACTTTAATGCAGGCTAGTGCTATTTATGTTCATATATAAATCTTCCTTCAAGAATAAATCAATGGAGCATTCTAACAAATCAGGCCCTCGCGCTGCATATAAGGCAAGCCGCTTGTCCAGAGAGTCCCTGTTGGGGATGTATTTAACTCCACAGCCATCAGGGATGAGGCGCTTCTCAGCCACCATTTCCTCAAACTGGTTAGCATTGAATTTGCTGAAGCCCTATTTCTTGGAAATGTGAATCTTCTGTCTATCAGGAAACTTGAACTTGTCCCTGTGCAGTGCTTCAATAACATGATTCTTGTTCTGCACCTTAGTACGAACGGACATGATAACCGGGCCAATGGGGACACGAGCTACTGTGCCCTGAGGCTTGCCAAAGGCTCCACACATTCCAGTCTGGAGCCTTTCAGCTCCAGCACATGACAATATCTTGTTGATACAGATGACGTGGAAGGGATGCAGGTGCACTTGGATGTGAAAGCCATCCTTGCCACAGTTCCTCACCATGTACTTGTTGGCACAGATCCGGGCAGCCTCCAGAGCTTCCGATGACAACTGCTCATATTCATCTGACACCATGTGTCCACAGAGTGGGAATTCATCAACCTTAGCCTTCTTCATACCCAAGTCAAAAATCCTGATCTTGGGATCAGGAAAACCCCCGCAGAAGTGGGACTTGGGGGTAAGGCTTGTTCTTGCAATACCGATAGCAACAAGTGGGTTGGCGGCCCATGGTTGCAGGTCTCGCTGAGCGGAAAAAGCTATGCTCATATATGGCAGTTAACTTCTATAAGAATTCCAACATGAACTATTTCAACTTCTCCAAAAAGGGGGTTTTGGGTTTCCCCTCTCTGAAGTCACAAAGAATTAACATACATGTACAATACATGTGGGCCTATAAAATTTTTGGCGACCAGTAAGATATGGCTATTTTGCCACCTCAGCATCAAAATGACGAAGAGAAGGAATAACAGCCATGCCAAGAAGGCAAGGGCAGTGAATATATCTAGCCTATTCCCTGTACCAACTGTACCCACTGTGCCTCCAAGGATAAGACTATTAAGATATTTGTCATCTGACATACTGTAGAGGCAGTTGAAGTCTGAGATGTCTCTGAAGCAAGTGTCTTTTATGTTGCCTGAGATCTATGTGAAGCTTCACTAATGTGTGAGCTGTGCCATCCACAACAATGTTGTGAGAAACTGCTCCATTGAGACCCAGAGGGACCCTACCCCCTGCACCTAGGTTCAAGCTTGCAAATACTGCATCAAGATTACCCCCTAAACCTATGTAAAGAGATCTTTGAGTGGTGTCATGTGGCAGTAAGATATGCACAATCTTATCAGTGGAAAACCCATTCTGCGCCCACCCACGCTATACAAAAAAATGTGAGACCTCAAGTCCCATTGTCCCTAATGGCAGCACAACATACTAAATCCTTGACCTTCCTGGCTTATTAAACAGGCCAGAGGAGGACTGGTAGAGTGGGTAAGGGAAGTGATTCATGCCTCTTTACAACAAGTCAGGGTCCCAACACGACTAAATGAGGCTGTGGTAAGACCTCTTTTGAAAAAAAAACTTCCCTGGATTTTGCTATACTAGATAATTACAGACCAGTTTCCAACCTTCCATTTTTGGGCAAGGTGCTGGAGTGTGTGGTGGCCTCTCAACTCCAGGGGTTCCTGGATGAGACCGATTATCTAGATCCATGACAATCTGGTTTCAGACCTGGCTATGGGACAGGAACTGCTTTGGTGGATGATCTACGCAGGGAACTAGACAGGGGGAGTGTGTCTCTGTTGGTTCTACTGGACCTCTCAGAGGCTTTTGATACCATCAACCATGTTTTCTTTCTAAATCACCTCTCTGGGATGGGGCTTGGAGGCACTGTTCTACAGTGGTTCCATTCTTTCTTGGAGGGACATTCTCAGAAGGTGGTGCTGGGGGATTCCTGTTTATCTCCTTGGCCATTGGCTTGTGGGGTCCATCAGGGCTGAGTCCTCTCCCCTAGGCTTTTTGACATCTACATGAAACCGCTGGGAGAGGTTGTCCGGAGTTTTGGAGTAAGGTATGATGATACTCAGCTCTATCACTCCTTTACACCAAAATTCCAAGGCAGTTGTTTCTCTCCTAAACTGGTGTCCGGTCACTGTAATGGACTGGATGAAGGCAAACAAACTGATGCTTAATCCGGTCAAGACACAGGTGCTCCTGGTCAATCAAAAGACAGATCTGGGAAAAGGGATTCAGCCTGTGTTAGATGTGTCATACTCCTCCTGAAAACTCAGGTTTATAGTTTGGGGTTACTTCTGGATTCAACGCTGAGCCTGGAAGCCCAGGTATCAGTGGTAACCCAGAGTGCTAAAACATTTTAACACTGTGCTGTTTTTAAATTGCATTGTTTTAGATCTGCTGTTTGCCACCCTGATTCCCTATGTTGGGAGAAAGGTGGGATATAAGAAAAGAAAATAATAATGATAACAACAACAACATGTGTGCAGCCACTACTGTGGCCACAAGCACACATCATTTGGGACAACAGTCCTTGCTATCCGCAGGTGCTCAAATCCATGGATGGCAAGCCTATGGACGGTGAGGTCACATTGTAAATATCTTTATAAGGCTGTTTAGTAATTACCTGATAAACTTCTTGTTGGGTGCCCTCAAGTTGTTTCCAACTTATAGCGACCCTAATGTGAACCTATCACGGAGATTTCTTGGCAAGATTTATTTAGAAGGGATTTGACCCCTTCTCTGAGGCCATGTGATTTACCCAAGATCACCTGCTGGGTTTCCATAGTTGAACAGGGATTCAAACCCTCTTCTCCAGAGTTCTAGTACAATATGCAAACCATTACACTACAGTGGCTTGTAAGTCCATTAACTACAATAAAACCAAGCTGTTCTTAAATCCAGGTTTTAACAAACAAAAAGCTACTAAATTCTCTCTTTTTTAAAGTTTTTTTTTCATATTATAAGCTGAGTCTCCCTTATTTGAAAACCTTGGCAACAGAAGTGTTTTGGATTTAGGATTTTTAAAGATTTTTAGAATATTTATATATGCCTATAGGTACACAATGGAGATGAGATCCAGGTCTAAACATAAAATTCATTTATGTTTCATAAACACCTTGTACACACAGCCTGAAAGTAATTTTATACAATTTTTTTTGCATGAAACAAAGTTTGTGTACACTGAACCATTAGAAGTATGTCACTATGTCAGCAACTGATGTGGAAATTTTTGGAATATTTCAGCTTTTGCAATTCCAGATAAGGGAGACCCAACCTGCACCGAGAAAGAACCTGCTAAAATAATCACACTAGTATCCTGTACTCCAGAGCAGATTTGTAGATTTTTAAATAATTTTACATGAATTTTAGGATTTTTAAAAAGTATTTTGGCATGGATAGAGATGAAATACATTTTAATTGTGACACAAAAGGATACACACATACAGCACTGCCATGAAAAAATGGGGAATCACACCTATGTGTGCTCTTTTTCTCTCCTTTGGTTCTGTAGCTGTCCAATAAAGAGCATCCAAGATATCTTGACCAAAAGATGAAAACAAACGATCAGCTACCTACATTGAAGAAAAAAAAAGGGGGGGGGAGAGAGCACAAACATATGCATCAAGGAAATTTAGTTTTATAAACTATTTTTCTTAAATAAATGTCATTTGACTTCACTGTCATAATGCAAATACAATACTTAGGGAACTTCTGATTTCATTTGAAATCTTAAATTTAGAATTTTCTCAATTATTTGAGGTACGGAGTTCCAAAATTACCTTACATTTATGCATGTCCACCATTGATGGTCTACTGGTCATTTTTCTTTTCTACATTAGCAACACTTGTTGTTTAATTGTTTATACATTGTTGAAGCCAAGAACATGTGACTTGCCCAGGTTCACTCCCGTGGGTTTCATGACTGAGCTGGGAATGGTCTCCAGAGTCATAGTCCAACAATCAAACCACTATGTCACAAAATGCCCATGTTTATTTAAGAGTGATGTGCCCAGTGAAAAACCAACAGGCTCCTCCATACTGCATAATCCTGTAGGGGCACTATGTTAATGCAGTTGCACAAGCTCTTTCAGGTTGCATTAAGACAGCCCCTAGTGAAACCAATCATTTTATACTACACAAAGCTCTCCTTTCCCTCACTTCTAACTTGGAGTATTAGTAAGTACTGACTAGAGTGTTATGGCTGAGTTCAAGGCCTTGTTGCTTGTAGTAAAACTGGCTATGGAAGTGTGGGATTTAACATAGCTATACTGGCACTATGCTAAAAACATTAAGGCTCTAGGTATTATATGACTTTCTTCTTGTCCAGCAAATCATATTTCAGAGATGAAGTATTTTGCAAAGAATGGTAATCCTTCGGTGTTGATTAAAATATAGTACTGCCTGAAGAAATTATTTCCTCCCTTGAACTTGTGACACTTGCCCATATATTGACCAAGGTGGAGTGGAGGCAAGAATGATGGCTATCAACAGTCTCCCTCCTTTTATGAATAGAATAGATATAGCAACAGCTATTTACTTTTTCAAGGTATACTTCAGCCCTTCCCACTGAATACTACCATGCCACACTATTTTGGGGTTCACTATCATATGCTAAAGCCAGCGTGGTATAGCAGTTTGAGTGCAGGATGTGGACTTGGAAATCAGGGTTCGAATCCAAGCTCAGCCATGGAAACCCACTGGGTGACCTTGGGGGAGTCACACACTCTCAGCCCAAGAAAACCCCATAATAGCTTATCCTTAGGGTCACCATAAGTCAGAAGTGACTGGAAGGCACATGATAACAACAAACCATATGCTATTCCATATTACTCTTCATGGGGAAAGAATCAGTCTTGTGGAAAGTAACTCTAATTTTATCTAGCTATAACATGTTGGATAACTGGGGGCAACTGCTGTCAGCACATAGCAAAAGCCATGCTCTGATTTCATCAGCATAAGCTGACCTCACACACATGTGAGCTTACAGTAGGAATGGCAAGTCTTTGATGGCCCTCCTCTCAACCCTTATGGGTTTCTTCTTCTGTTCTGTGACAACATCTGGATCTAATCCAATGTTGTGAGGACACTCAACACTGTCGCACAGACAATTTTGATAATGTGACTGACAGCTAGAAATGTATTTTCATGGTAGAATAATAAATTCGAAAGAAAAAAAAGTGCCCTTTCAGAGGAAGCATCCATTCATCAATCCCCTCCACTGAAAACCTTGCTGAATACCATTTTCAATCTTTCTAGCACTAAACCAAAACATTTTCAAATGTGTTTTTGTCCAAGTCTTTCAATGGTTTTAGTTCTGTTTCATGTTGAAGCTCTTTCTGCAGTGCATTGCTGATGTTATAGCGCATTATTTTCAGTACACAGTTTCATGCTGTAATAAATTCTTGATATACATATGTTGATTTATTGTTTAACAGTATATTGTTAGTCATTCTGCTACTTTCTATTTTAAACTAAAGGGTGAGGAGTTAAGAGGTTAAGCTGGTGTTTAACAATACCAGATGAGAGTATGGGCCAGCTTCACCTGAATGGTACCTGCCAAGCACACTCTGAGAACACATCCTTGCTCTTGTCAGTCAGTGGATTTTGCCCACTGGCCAGAGGCAGGTGACTAGTCCAAAGTCAATCAGGATGTTAAGCCTAAATATGCATTTAAATGGATTTCCCCAGTACCAGACCAGCAATCTAACCACTATGCCACACCAACTCTGTAGTGTTTTGCTCTATAAAGTATACTTCAGGTGTGAGTAGATCTTGCAATCCACCAACTATAGCTAGTTATCAAATAGTGGCTGGGACAGGGGTGGAACCAGATACAGCAGCTCAAGTAATGGAACCAGTTACCAACAACTCCCTAACAACCATGCGAAGGCAAAGCTTCCATATATATGGTAAGTACATAATTACACGTGTGTTACAACAGATCAAAGATGCCGAAAGCACAATTTAGAAGGGAGAAAATTTCTATTATTCAGCCAGGCTCCATCATTGATCTGCAGTAAACCATTCAATATTCTATCTGCAAATCCTAATTTATCTTCTGATCATTCCTAATATATACAAATAAGCCTAAAATGCTACTACATTCTTTCAGATAAAGAACTTTAACACATGACTCCAGAAGTAATAGCAATTATTTTCTCCAATTAAAAAAAATGGAACTATAGTAAGCCTATCACATTCTCTGGGGTAGGGGTGCAGGATCCCCATGAAAGTGCAAACCTGCTAATAATCTCATGGTCCTTCATCACAACCAGAGGGTGACCACAGGATTGTGCTGAACGATCTACATGGCTAGAGAAGGAATATCTAAGTCCTCCAGCACAACCTCTGATGGACACTGACCATACAATTGTGCTGGAAGACCTAGAGATTTCTAGAGAGAACATACTAATCAAATCTGCGAATAATCAAACCCGTAAAAGGCAAAGCCACAAATATGTAGGGTCAATTGCAGTTGTATTTCACCAAGGAAGCTCTGGACTGGGTAGAAGAGAGGCCTTAAAACTCACTATTTAATCCTGCAATAGTCAAAATTGGCTTAGGGGTGAAACAGACCACCCTGAAGGAGCTGCTTCAAGCTGTCCCTGACAAAGCTGGATGGGGGCCGTGGCAACCACACGCTGTAGCCCCAATCTGACTTTTAGCTAGATGAAAAAGGAGCTGCTCCTTTTCATGCTGGGCCCTGCTGCAGACAGAAGCTGGTTTTATAATGCTCTGGTGGTGTGTGGTGTCTAAATATCATGCTGCTGGAGCGTCTGGAGGCTGGCCCATATATGGACAGTTGGGCGGCATGTAGCCATCTTCTGAGTGGCTTCAGGGCTTGCGGCATCAAAACACCATGTTCTAAAGCTGCCCAGATGGCTGTGCAAAGGGGCAGTCTGCTTTGCCTCTTAATCTATCAGATACAACTGTTACAAGGATAGCTCCTATGCAAACTAGACCCTACTCTTCCTCTGTAATTCTGCTTCTACTAGTAAGTGACTTGTGAACTTGAAGAACTTTTAAAAGCAGCTTGCTTTGTGGTATCTTTCTGTGTGTGAGAGAGAGAATGGGGGAAAGGGCACAAAAGGTGTTCCTATTATGCATAGTAAACAAAAAAGTAAAAATTCTACTGGTCATGCTTGAGTGCAATACAGTATCTGTTAAGACTCCTATCACTATTTGTTACACTCCTACGAAGTGGGCTAAAATTGATCTATTAATGGATTAGATCAGCATATATCATTTTAGGCTAAAGGTTTTGTTTTGTTTTTAAACTAAGCAGACTGAAGCTATGTGTACTATCAAATACTAAATAAACTAAAATATGAAATAATGGTTACCAATCAATTTACTACTTGCAACAGGTCTGGACCTCTGATATAGTAAACAAATAAACAAAAACAGTAAAGTAGGGCCACAAGGCTTTACCACAGTAATGGACAAAGTATGTTCTGAGTGCTGCAAATGATTTCCAAACCCCTATTTTGCAGCCCTCCACTTCTGCATCCCCATGGCTCACTGATATCTAATAAGAGTGGTGTCCGTGTCCTGCTGCCTGCCTGCTCTCATATGTCCAAGAAAAACATATGCTTTGACAGCAGCCCTATTGCCTATTTGCTTACCTCAAGCATATTATAGATGATGTAGAGTTTAATGACAGATTGTCCTCTTATCAGGTGGTACATCATGGAATAGTCAACATAGTGCATCATGAAGTAGCAGATTACCAGTATAACTCCTTTGAAAATATCACAGACCTGAGCAGGCTGCAGCAAACGCCTGTCACTGAAATACATGAAGTACACAAAATAAGGAGTATATTTTATACAGTTGCAGACTGAAGCCAGATATTACCAATATAAAATTAATTTTTCCAAGAAAATAAATAAGCCCCAAAGCCATTATTTCTAAAACAGCTTTGCATCAAATAGTAGATCATTGGACCCAGGTTATTGTCAGTAATCCACTCTTCAGTAGTTGTTCTTCTTTTTAACTTGCTGGCTTCTCTTCCTAAATTGCTTCTATTCCACCATATTAAATACTAGTTAACTGGTGCGTGGATTTCCATCTGTCTTTTGTATATGTTCTGTCATTTAGATGTAAGCCTACATGCCAGATTTCTTATTATTGATCATATGTCAGTTGCTATGCAAACTTTTTTGGCTGAGGGACATTATTTTTCTTACTAAACTGTGTGTATGTTTTCTGGTTTAAGAACATGGGCTGCAAATTTCTGTAGCTTTTGCCTCTTATTGGTCTAGGACTCACTGCTGGCATTTTTATTTTCCATTTCTCATATTAAAATTATGTTGAAAGTGACTTGCAAAAGGAGAGAAAACAAACTGTTCTGCTGTAAGCACAAAACCTCCATTAAACATTTTGAATTGAACAAGGTCAATTTCTATTTCAAGAAATGACCCAGAATATCCAAAATATAATCAGCAAGCAGATGCTTAACAAAATGCTTGGGGCATGTTACATAGATTTGTACTTGGGAAGGCAAAGAAATTTAGACATTTACAGCTAAATAGAAATGGAAATGCTATAAACACAAGGCGATGAAGTAAAACAGATTTTCTTAAAAAAAAAAAAAAAGATCTGCATACAGAAATTGCAGAGATTGCATGATTGAGTCCCTTACAAATTAGACCAGTGACTAGAGACAGGTTTCTAATTCTAATGGGGAAAGAAGGTATAACATTTGGAAAGGAAGGAGGAATCATACAGCAGTGGAGGCTCAAAAGCAGGAAACCTAGGGTCCTGCAGATCATTAATTCTTATGCTAACTGTGGGCACTAGCAGGTTTTTTGTAAACGAATTGTCAGGTGCCAGCACTATATCCGTCCCCATTGGATATAACTGCCCCCCCCCCCCGAAACTGTAAATAGGTAGCCAATAGCTTGAGGACTGGCACAGGTCCATAAACCATCACTTTAAGTAGTATTGCTTTAAATGCTGTGCACTGCATCATTCATCTGCCTTAATCACATGGCCAAAGGTAAAAAGGATCACAGGAGTTGTATTGTTGAATATGGTTCGAAGCTCTGAAACAACCCAGGATCCTAAACTAAGTTCAAACTGTACTTTATATCCATAGCTTGTTCCAAAGCTTCTAGATGGCGTCCTAGTTCAGACAAAAATCAGAAACTATAGTTATACAAATTTCAAATAGAGACTTCCACAATGCAAGCAGGTGTGCCACCAAGGAAGGAGAAGAAAAGTTGGAAAGCGTTCTATTATATCTTATTTGGACTAATAGAGTTTTTATTCATCCATTACCTAGTTTATTATTCACATTTTTATTAATATATCTCTATCACTTTTTTCCTTAATGACCACCAATGCAATACATACTAAACTTAAATAGAACAATAAAACCATCACAAAACAACAAAACAACTAATCATTAAAACTTTTAAAACAACAATAAAAGTCCATTATTACATAATAACACATCAGGAATACTAGATTAAAGAGATTTATCTCAGCACCTGTCCTTAAAGCCACAATGTATAAATCTGATGACTGGTTTTACCAAAACAAGCAAAAAAACACCCAGTGATAATAGCATAACTAATCATTTTATCAAATGTATGTGCAGCCACCATTAATTCAAAGGATAAGTGTGACTCTCACTTAAAAATAGATACCTGTCACTTGTTAGCAAGATAAAGAATATTTTTTAAAGTCCAGAAGCCATATTTTAATGGTAAAATTATAAAGTACACAAATGAATGAATGTATTTTAATGCTCAATATAATTAGCTGTAAATGTGCAAATTCTGGTACTGCTTAAAGCATTGTTTCTTGTGCAGTACTAGTCCCGATCGATCTAAACTCAGTTTATTACAGAAAATGGTTTTTTTAAAGCTTGGGACACTGGTTAAAAGATTTTATTTATATTCTTACCACCAGTGGGTAATTACACTAGTGTTTCAGGGATCACTCTTTCTGTGGCACTCTTCAGTCATAAAGTATGCAAAGGAAGCCTGTAGCACCTTTGAGACTAACTGTGTGAAGGAAGTAGTAGCATAAGCTTTCATAGACTTCATTCTACTTCCTCAGATGCATGTATACCTAAGTCTATGAAAGCTTGCAACTTCTTTCCCCAGGTTAGTCTCAAAGGTGCTACATAATCCCTTTGCATGCCAACATCCCAGACTAACATAGCATAGCTGTCCTAGGTTAAACATAAGGCATTTCCTGTTTAATTCCTGTTTAAATCCTGTTTGCCCCCTAGTGTGATAAACCTGAATGTCTCTGAATTCAATCACAAAGGCTACCTGAGATATTTGCTCTTCTAGGAGCACAAAAGTACAAAAGGGTGCTGCCACCATTTAGCCAGGGTAAGGAAAAGTGTTAACATACTGTACAAATTAGTACAGAAAATCTTCCTCATCCAACTTTGCTGCAGCTTCTGTCCTGCAAATACTTTTCTCCTCATCTGAGCTTCAGCACTGAAAATGATCCTAACAAAGTGGAAATCATCTGGGGAAACAACTCTATAGACATAAGGGGCAAGATATATTTCATTGTTGTTAAAAATAAAACAACCACAGGCCTCTACTTTTCTCTTTTCTCTCTGTGTAATTACTGTATGCTCAACTGCAACTTCCTTCAGTACTATCTAGTTAAAATCCAAGCAATATTAAAAATCCTCTAAAATAAAAAGGAGAGGGGCAGCATGCTGTAGTGGTTTTAGTGTTGGACTATGACTCTGGAGGCCAGGTGTGAATCCTGGCTTAGCCATGGAAACTCACTGGGTGACCTTGGGCAAGTCACACTTTCTCAGTGTCAGAGGATAGAAATGGCAAACCCCCTCTGAAGAAATGTGCCAAGAAAACCCCATGATAGCCTTAGGGTTGCTTGTCAAATTGTCAGAAACAATTTGAAGGCACACAAGAATAACAACAAAATAAAAAGAGCCCTTACCATTTGTCTGCCAGTTAAGAGCTAAGGTATACAGCCAAATGCTAGTAACGGTTGTCCAGCCCATCATTATAAAACTCTCCTCCCCAAACACACATGCATAAGCAATTATTACAAAAATGTGCAAAGTTGTTTTTAACTGAGCATCTAGCATTTTAGCTGGCATCTAGTACATATCAACATTTGAGCAGTCATATTTTTAGCTTGCTTTTAGTACATGGTCAGATTCCTGTCCCAAGAAACATCTGTACTAATCAATGGATCTATATGCCTATTTCCTGATATGAATAAAGTTTTTCAAAGGCTCAGTTTTCAGTATGTTGCAGTCAGTATTATCTTCATCATATGATATTAAATAAATGCTTTATATGTCCCACAAAAGCAGAGCACTGACTCCACCTGCTGGTAACAGAGAACACCAGAGTAATGCTGACCATAAATGAACTTAAAATGAATATGCTCAATGAGTAAAGAAAAACCTTAAACATGCACTGGATAGGATCAGTAGAAGTGACATTTTTAGAAGGCAGTGGCCCCATGGCTGCTCTCACTGGTAGCCAAGTTTACAGAAATAAGAATTTTTTTATGGAAAGCCTGTCCAGCTACTTCATCTGAGAATCCATGAAAACTCATGCTAAATTAAATCAGTCTACAAGATTCCCCCCATCTCCTTTCAGCCCAGCTTTGCTGTTATCTGTTGCCACATCAGCTTCAAATCCTGGCAACCATATGAATGAGAGACTTTCAAGAATTGTGTCATCAACAGCCCTGCTTAGGTTTTGCAAACTCAGAACCATCGTTTCTTTATAGAATCAATACACCTGTAAAGCAGTCCCCATATTTTCCTACAGCTTTACTGAGCAGTAAGCCATGTTATCTCATGGTAAGCCCAAAGTACTATAGCCTCTGTTAGTCATTTTAGCTCCTAGTGAAGCCAAAATGATTTTGTCCAGCTAAGTATCATTAATATAATAGACTGGAATCCTTTCCTGACTTTTTGAGCTAGCTTGATAACCAAAAGAACTCGCAACCAAACTGTCAATACGGAGGTGGCCATAGTCCATCAGTGAAAGACTCATTACTAATGAAAGTCCAAGATCATCTAGGAAAAATGTGGCTCGACGTATCATATGAAACTGATCTAAGCTATAGAGAAATGGAATGATTTTCAGTTTTATTAATCTCTCTTTATTTTCCTGTATAAAAAGCAGTACAGGCGACATGGACCAGAATCCAAAGGGGTAGTTCTGTTGATGCTTTCCAGCGGAACCAGGTAGACTCCTTCCCTGTTGGCTCTAGAGCCGGAGGGCTGCAAGTGAGAGGGGTAGAAAGTTTTTTGTCTTGTTGGCAGATAAAGGTCAGTATGACATTTGTTCTAGACACTAGACACTCTTTTCCAGTTAACTAACTGATATCTACTTTCCTCTAGATCAGGGGTGGGACTCACGAAGGTCTCTAGATGTTATGTTGTTGAACTAGAACTCGCAGAAACTCTAAGCAGCAAAGGTAATGGTAAGGAATGCTGAGACTTGCAGTTCTGCTGCACTGGACAAGCACTAGGCCCAGAGGGTCTAAAGGAAGAGGTTCTGGGCAAGGAGGGAGGGCGTTGGATTTTCACACACACCACCACCACCAATGAAACCACTGTGGCCACCATGCTGGACAAGCACCAGCCCCATAGAGCCTAAGGAAGGAGGGTCAAACAGGGAGGGAAAGAACTGGATCCTCACCCTTTGCCCCCACCGACAAGACCACAGATACTGTGACTCACAAATGCCAGGTTCAGAGGGCCTAAGAAAGGACAGCTGGGCAGGAATGGAGAGCATCAGATCCTCATCACTCCCTCGCTGCTGCCAAGAAAATTGTGGTGGTCACACAGGACAAGAGCTAGGCCCAGAGTTCCTAAGGAAGGAGGGCCAGGCAGGGACGTAGGCTGCCAGAGCCTCACTTACCTCCCATCACCAGAGGCAGGAGGAGTGAAGACAGGATGAAAGGACATTAACAACCTAAGATATGCAGATGACACAATTCTACTAGAATAAACAAAGATCTGAAGCAATTACTGAAGGAGGTTAAGGAGAAAAGGGCAAAGGTTCGAATAATGTGGAACATTACAAAAACAAAAGTTATGATCATAGATGATTTACAAGAATTCTTCCTAGACAATGAAAAAAACTGAAATAGTCAAAGAGTTCCCATGTCTTGGTTCAAATAATGATCAGAATGGAATCTGTAGTGAAGAAATCAGAAGATGACTAGGATTGAGAAGGGCTGATGTGAAAGAGCTGGACAAGATCATAAAATGTAAAGACCTAACTCTGAACACTAAAGTGTTCTTATGTTTTTAATGTTGTTATGGTTTTAAACTATTGCTAATTTAATTTATTTTTAAGGATGGGTGGTTGGGAATGGGTTGATAAAGTATTTTAATCTGTATGTTTTAATTTGCTGTACCCCACTCCAATTGTGCTCTACAGAGGAGCGGGCTAGAAATAAAGATTTTATTATTATTATTATTACTATTATTATTATTATTATTAATAAAGTGACGATCATCCAAGCCACTGTATTTCCCATCACCATGTATGGGTACAAGAGCTGAACAGTAAGAAAAGCCAAAAGGAAGAAAATCAACTCATTTGAGATGTGGTGTTGGAGAAGAGTACTGAGAGTACTTGGACAGCCATGAGAACAAGCAAATAGAACGAATTAAGCCTAAACTCTCTCTAGAAGCCAGGATGACTAAACTGAAGCTTTTGTGTTTTGGCCACATCATAAGAAAAAATGAATCATTAGAAAAGACAGTGATGCTAGGAAAGATGGAAGACTGCAGAAAGAGAGGAAAACCACATGCTAAGTAGATAGACTCTATCAGGGAAGACAAGGACCTAAGCCTCATACTTCTCCTGTGGTTTAAGCAGCAATTCTATGACCATATTAACTAGCATACCTAGTAAAATCAAATTTAGTATCTAGAAATCTGAAATGGGCTAGGGGAGCTATCTAGTTATTGTTTTGTTTAAACAATTTGAAAAACTACATTTTTTTCTGAAGTTTTGTACATTCTTAAATAAAAGAAACTTATTTGACCCACTTGGAGTCAAAGGAGACATTTCCTGCTTTGACATATGTGTCAATAAATGCTATTCACATTGATGATGTTTCATTTGACTTGGCCATCAAACAGAAAACTCAAATAAAAGATTCACATGCTACATTTTCAGAGATAACCTAAAATATTAAGAGTATAGCTAACATGTGTTCTTTGACACATTATATATTTTTAACTGTGATCTTAATGCTGTAGATTACACCAAAAAGTGGAAATGAAACATACATTTTGTAATACATGCATTAGATGGCTTAACTCAAGACAGAGTAGATGGATAAAATTCTTGTGTGCCTGATATTAGTTAAAGAAACTACTTTGTAAAGGAATGTTTACAATCAGCTAGTAATTTCCTCACTTTGTTTGCAGTTTGACTATTAACCAAACTTCATGCAAACAATCAGCACAACAACATGCTAAGAAAGAAAGAAAAACACCAACCTCATTCTTAGGCCTCGGTGAGAGCTGTCTCAAAACAAACAGGGCAAAATAAGATATTGTAATCAAAGAAGTTTAAATACACCTTCTTTAAAGAAATACATCTTAAAAATAACTGGATGAGGTAACTGTTAGGAGATAGTAAGATCCATTATTTAAAATCAATGTTTTTAGCATTATTTAGTATGTTACACAAAATATAACTTTTTTTTTCATGTGATAGAGAAAAGAGACATATGAAGGCCAGAAAATTCAATGAGAAAGACACTCTGTGGCATTAAAGATAAGCTTCCAATCAACATGTTAATAAGAAGCATTATCTACTTAAATCACAGTACCGTCTGCCATACCCAAACATTTTATAAACATTATAAATGCCCTGCTTAGACCATCTTTTCCAGCTAGATAAACCATTTTTCATAAAGCAAGGAATAAACACTCCTCTCTCACCTTCCTGCTCCATACACTGGCTTGCCACTATACTGTTGACTTATGTCAAGTCAATCTTTCTCACTGTCTCAATCAGAAAACTATGGCTTGATGTTAGTTAGTAAACCAGAATAATAAGCCATGGTCAGGATTATCTTGAGTTAAACAGATTTTAAGACAGTGTTTTCCCGTTCAGATGTACTCCAGCTTACTACAGTCAGCCCTCCTTATGCACAGATTTTTTTATCCACAGATTCAAGTATCCACAGATTGAAAATATTCAAAAAAAAGAAAAAGTATAAATTCCAAATAGCAAACCTTGATTTTGCCATTTAATATAATGGACACCATTTTGCTATGCCATTGTATTTAATGGGACTTGAGCATTAAGCCTGACATTCAAGGGTGATTTTCAAGGATACAAGGGGATGTAGTGGGGAGGCAAAATAAGGAAGCACATTTTATATCTCGAGTTTAATTTATATATATATCTTTGAATCCAAACCACTGTTATAGTTATTCCATAAAAAAAAATTATTATCATGATAGTCCATCTTCCCAAATCTTTTAGTGAGTTGCCTCTGGTCTAAAGGAAAAAAGACCTATACAGAGATGTCCCTACCTAATTCCAACAGTTGATTTTTATTTTACCCAAGAAATCAGGCAATTGGTTATTTAAATGCCTAGTATAACAAGCATCCCATTCCAAGAGATATGATTATTAGGCTCTCTAGCAAAATAGCTAAATTACAATTTTTCTCTGGGAACTGAGAGGACAACCTCATCTTAGCTTTAATGTGAAAATCTCTTGTCATTTGATAATTCATTTCATTATCTTTCCAGATGTATTTTATACAAATGTCACTACAAATGACACTAGGGTTTTTTCCCCTAAAATGTGTTTCATCTATTGATGTTAAATTAATTTATGATTACAAGTTTTTGGTTAACAAATGATTTGCTCCATTTTTGACAGCACAATCTACAAGGTTGCAAGATATGTAGAGAAATCATTCACCTGGCAGCATAACAGAAAAACAGGATATATACTCACCATGGAGAAGTTCCATGTGACATCACATTCCATCCTATAAAGGAAGTGAAAGTGCTCTTCCCTTCATTCTGATTTATAAGAAATAAAAGAGAAAGAGAGAGAAAGAAGGTTGTAATGTTGCTACACTACGTTGTTGACCATCATGGAAAGGGCAGGGCTAATTTTGAGAGTTTTATTTTCCCTCATGTGGTATGTACAGATTACAGCAGAAAAGGGATATTTTCTCCTTTGAGATGAAAGGAATGAATCACATCTTCGTTTTAAGTTTTAGGAAATCAAGCCTCAAACCAAGAAAGAAGCAGCTTGAGTAAACTAGCATTTGGCCTAATGCAGAGTCTCATTTTTAATAATCCCAATATTAAAATATGAGAGAATAGAAAAGAAACACAGAAGACTGTATTTCTAAATAGTTTGTATTACCACTTTTTTGTAGAATTTATTTTTATTGTTTATATTGTTGGTGTCTTCAATGGTCTCCAATTATGTATATTTGTTTATACATGAATATACTGTTGCAGACAACAGTACATATACATATTATAAAAGATACAAAACTAATCCATATATTTGGACTAAAATAATTTAAACCTATGAGGGATCAAAGAAAACTTGACACAAGTAAAAGTAGGATTATTTTAAACAGGCTAATTATGACATAAAAGAAAAATCTTAATGGAGGAGAAAGAACACTACTCCTCAAAAGAAATTAAAAAGTTGCGGCAGAAGGAACTCATTGTTTTTTTGGTTATCAACATGGTAAAAGCTAGTATAATATCTCCTAAAATGCTAAAAATGACCTTCACAAAATTGGTTTAAATTAAGCTAAGCCCATCAGATATAACAGGGCACAAATATGAATAAACAATTTAAAAAATCCTGAAAAGAGCATCTAACCGTTAGATTAATGGATGAATTAACCCTGAGTTCAGTATCAGTGGTCAGAGAAAGTACAATCATGTACTTGCTCACTTTCTGTATCTGCTAGATGCCACAACTGTTTGTTTATCTTCCTAGACCTCAATCTGCAAGATGGAGTAAGAATCAATGGCATAGCTTTATGTGACTTGCAAAAGTTAGGAATACAAGTGACTTTAAGAAATTCTCTATCTGGAAAAAATTGTTGAATTCTCAGGCATCAAAAGATACCAGTAAATTTTCACTGTGTGGCACTTCACTAACAAGAACAACAAACTCTAGTACAAACAGGATTTTTTAAAATAATAGTAATAATAATAATCTAACATTGCTAGCCAAACATATAGGTCAAATGATCCACATGTATCTGGCAGTCTTGCAAAAACCCAAAATCAATTAAACTTATTCCTCTCATAAATGATCTGCCAAAATCAAAAGCTGCATAAATACAGAAGAACAGAAAACAACCCTAGTTAGCAAGCCATTTCTACATTCTGATTTTATAAAATCTTAGCGATCAGATGCTTTTTTAAAAGGCTGTATGAAGTTCACTGTTTGCATTTCACACCATTCATGGTGTCATGGATAGGAATTAACCTCAAGAAAAGGGAAAGGGGGGGGGGGGAGAAAAAAAGATTTTTTGTTTCAGAGGAACAAAGGATAAAAGATATAATTATAAAAGCCTAGAATAAATTATGCACAAAGAAAGGAGATGAACAATATTTAATTTCTCTGTTGACATCTTGGGGAAAAAACAGAATGAAGGGAGGAGCACTTTTAGTTTCTACACAGAATGGAATATGATGTTGTGCCTACAGAAATAGCTGAAACAACCCAAAGGGAAGAACCCACACACAAAAGAGGAGGATGATTAAGAACCACCCATATCAAGAGATTTAGTCATTTCAGTACTTTATTCAGTATTTTAATACTTGAATGGCATTGGTTAAAACATACCTAGCTATATCTGAAATGAATATATTTTTCCTGTACTTTTTTAAATTATCAAAACATATATAAACTCAAGAATCCTAAAAGCATCAATCTTTTACAGGACAACAACTTATACAGCGCACAAAAGGCATATATCAATAATTATTATAATTATAATTATTATTATTACCTGCCTTTCCCTTTCGGGATCTAAGCGGGTAACAACTGTTCAATATAACAATTCAAAAACAATGATAAAAATATTCCCTAATCCCCTTAGCCCTCTTAAAATCACTACTTAAATCAGCCCAAGTGAAACATTTATGAAACCATGGTACTTAACAGATAGCATCAAACTCTATTTATGGAATACACTCGCCCCTCCACATTTGTGGCTTTGACTTTTGCAGATTTGATTATTCAAAGATTTTATTAATATGTTCTCTCTAGGAATATCTAGGTCCTGCAGCACAACTCTATAGTCAACTTTAAACAAAAGATGAACTTAAGGACCTAGAGGTTCCTAGAGAGAATACCTCACTAGGCATTTGTAGCTCCTTCAGTACAATTCTTTAGTCAATGTCTGGCAGATGTTGAACACAGAGTTGCACTGGAAGACCTAGAGATTCCCACAGAAGTGTTCTCTCAGGAAAAAAACATAGTGTTTTTGTTATTTGCGGTTTTTCCACATTCATGGGGGTCTGTGCCCTAACCCCATTGAATGTGGAGGGATGAGTGTAATTCAAAACGAATATATTTTTATGGGGATGCCGGGGGGGGGGGGGGGAATATGTAAAAGTAAACTTTACAGACAACCCCATTGAACTGAACAAGAAACTAATGACAGTTTTGATTTATTTGACTTGTTCTTTTTCACAATACCTTGAATACTCTGTAGCCCTAGATGTTGATTTTGGAAGAAATTTTCCCCCAGAATCACACAACTGGTCTTAATTGAAGCAAAATGTCCATATAGCACCTAACTGACTTCATACACTGCCATTTTTATTATCAAAATTATGAAAGTAAGTGAAGTGGTCAGTTTAAGAAATGGCCTGTAAAAAGAACTTTCTTTATTGAGGCATGAGATTTAATAAGACAGCTTCGGCATCCTGTGTACTGTTTATGGCTTACCTAGATGGAACCTTAATTACATTACACACCAAGTATTCATATGTGTTCTTACTAATTATGCCAATGTCTGTAACAGAGCTAAATGACCAGGTTTCTTAGAGGCTTCACTAGGGAAAAAAAATACTTCAGTGTCTTATGGGCTTTGAAAAGGCATATTCTAACCTCCTCTTTGCGATGTGAGGGTCATGACATAGCAATAGCAACTTCACTTATAAACCGCTCCATACCACTCTAAGCAGTCTCTAAGCAGTTTACTGCTGTAAGCTAATTGCCCCCATCAAGCTGGGTACTCATTTAGCTACCTCAGAAGGATGCCAGGCTGAGTCAACCCTGAGCCCCTGGCTGGGAATGAACCCACAACCTTGTCATTTGTGAGTGAGTAGCTGCAGTACTGGCATTTAAGCACTGCACCACCAGGGCTCCATGACATGCAAACCTATAGCAGCGTGCATATAGGTGTCTGCCACGTTGATTCACCTAGCCTTGCTCAGGCATTAGTCAGCATATAAAGTTTGCTTCAGTGCCATATTGCTCAGTTTGAATGCTGACATGTCTTTAAATAAGCTGATGTCTTCATTTCACTAATGCCTCCTTTCTTGAATCCTAAAAAATGTTTTCTTTCAGCCACCATGTGAACGGAAATCGCTCCTCTTCAAACACAATGTTTTCCATGTAAGGTAAGTGATATGGGTCAGGGTTAGCCATTTTACTCTTCCCATGATGAAGAAGGCTTGGTGACTAATGCCTGAGCATTCAGTCTTAGAAAGTGTGCTCAGAAAGTTTATGCAACAACATATAGCAAATCATGGGAAGATACAGCAAATCACAGCATTTGTTTAGCTATACAGAAAACTGTTAAAAACACATCAAGTGAACGTGTGTTGAACATTTCAGACTGTTCTTATTATTAACAGGAACGGCCACTTAGTTTGAGGGCAGAATTGTAATGTTCTGGGAATACTTAAACTGCCATTCCGTTTGATTACAAAGAACAGAAGATCTCTAAAATTTTATTGACTAAGGATATTTTTTTCATACTTTATAACAATAGCAAGTACATTTCTATATTGCTTATCAGTGCACTTAAGCACTCCCTAAGCAGTGTACAATGTGTAAGCTAATTGCCCCTAACAAGCGGGGTACTCGTTTTAGCAACCTACGGAAGGATGCCAGGCTGAGTTGACTCTGGAGCCCAGCCTGGGATCGAACTCATAACCTTGTGACCGTGAGAGGCTGCAGTACCAGTATTTAACCACTGTGCCACCAGGACTCCCTTTAACATTATGGTTGCCCTCTGACATTTCCCTTCAAAGCTTTTCATGCCAGCAAGGTACCTGGTTTTTCCAGCTATTGCTCACTTGGAAAGACTTTATCTGAACAGGAATATCTCCTCCTCAGGAATGTCACTTTCCGTATGAAAAACACAATGGGAATGTGCTAGCCTGCTTCCATTTTCAAGAGACTGTTGTGTGTAATATTCAAACATGGCTTCTACCTTTCTGTGAATGATGATGAGAATTTTACCACACTTCTTTGCCCAGTGAGAAAAGATGGGAGAGGTAATATTCTCAAACCGTGCCTGATAATATGAACACACAGTTTACAAAGTGGTTATAAGCAAACCAAACTCAGTTTTCAGTCAATCAGTTATATTCACCCATTGTATATTGTAAATCTGGGGAGAAAATGATCACTAACAACTTTTAAGGCAAGACATGAAAGAAGACTTGCAATTTTTGGAAATTACAAAAACACACAGACCTTGCTGAAAGTAACTGAAAAGGTTAAAGCAAAAACCTCATAGCATATTATACTATCAAAAATGGTAAATGATCATTGTCAATAGATTTCTCAAGGACATTCACAGACAGGAATGTTTTCTTGAACAATGTCTAATGGTTTTCTAAAACCTTGCCATATAGATAAGTTAACAAGGGTAAACAGGTAGGATAAAATTCAACAACTATGAATGGTGGTATGTATAACACTTCCAACTCTAAAGGGTATATTCTAGGATTATCTTTGCTTGCAAATTATCACATCACATATACAAACTGTATGATAAATATTATAAATTCTGAGTCCTAAAATATTAAATTTAATATTTTTTATCCTACAATACATGCATCTATACAATAGGCTATTGCTACATATTTTCTTCTGGCTCTTTTATTTCCTTTGGCAATCACAAAGGAAAATATGTCTTTCATGTGTATAAATGACCAATCTCAAATGAGATAACCTCTAAGCATCAACGTCACCATGAAAGGCAGAAATAAAATAATGTATGTTGAAGAAAAGCATTAGGCAAGTCAAAGTCAAAGTCAAGTCAACTGTAATTAACCAAAATAAAACCTGTAAGATAAAGTATTCAACATGTCCTTGGCTCACCTTCTTGCTTCAATAGTTCTGTAAACTCTCTCAGAATTTCCTATTAAATGCTGCATGGCAGCGCTATAAAATGAAACTCAGAAATGAATGCCATGTGTTGCGATTATTCCTTTCTATTTTTACAAACAGTGAAAACTGTTCCAGCTTCAAACAAACACTTAGCTGAAGCCATATTTAATTTGATCAATTAAAGATAAATTATGATCTTATTTTCTTAGCATGGAACAACGTTTTTGTAAAGCAACCCCCCCCCCCAAAAAACCAAAAAAAACCCAGAACTTACCGTAAGCCATAACAAGGCAATGTGATGAACCTGAACACTGCTAGAAAAACTCTCAATGGTAGGAGTGTGAACACGTAAAGGAAAGCATCCAGGCACAAAAAGATCCCAAAAAACATCAACTAGAGTAAAAAGAAATAATAATGATAATACAATTAATAACCTTTGCAAGATTTGCACAATAATCGATGCAAACAATCTTAAGGCTATTAAGTGACTTACTCAAGAGCAATGTACACCATATGCACTCACTTGTACACTAAAAACTATTAAAATGGCCATAATCACAAATAAAGCACAAAGCTCCCTGTTAAACCTGCAAAAGCAAACTAAAAGATAAAGATTTCTAAAGACTAGGCAAAATCAGCAGGTGCCCCTACACCTTAGAAAGGCAGAGCAAGATGAATCTCTAGAAACAGAGCATTGTAAATCTTAGGTACTAAAGAATTGGTGTGGGTGGGTATCCCCCCTAATATTACAGCTCTCTTTCTTTAGTGTGTTGAACTTTTCTGAAACAATGTGTACTTGGAAGATGTTCAGCAAAAACATCACTCTCCAAGATGCAGTCAAAGTTTGCAATCTTTCATGGCTCAGTGGTCCCAATCTTCTCTCAACAGATGAATTGTTTTTGGACACAGTTTCAGATCATCAACCTTAACCTCCCATTCACAGTACAGTGACTATAGTTTTCCTGAACAAAAGAGAAGCAACTTTTGCAGAATTTATTTCAATTATGCAATTCTCTGTCATTGTTGCAAGTTTCCCTCAGAGGGAGCAATCTACAGAATAATGTTCAGCTCTGCCTATGCCAGTGTATTTATGAGGTGCTTTAGAGTTTGCTTAATAAAGACCACCAGTAATCAAGGACAGCTTTTACACAACCATCGATCTTCCTGTACAAGCAAGAGATTCATGTATTCCTGGTCCAACTCAGGTGTTACTGGCTGAGAGTGGCATGCAAGAGGCATAGCCAGCTTTCCACTGGGTACACACCCTGGATAAGACAAGGCCACAGAATCTTACCCAATACAGACAACCCCTGGCAGACACATTGAAGGAAAGATGTAGAGTTCCTGTTCTTTTAAAATTTGTATGGAAGAGGAGACTACATGATGTGTAACTTTACCCTCTCACACACGCAATTCTCTGTGGTACACTACTCTTAAAAGTACAGGGATCTTCTTTTCCTTTGAGTGCTCTCCTGGATTCACCCCTAGGTTTGGATGTTTGCTGGCTCAAGTTGGACATAAATGCGTGTTTGAATCCAGGAGATATCTGTTGAGGCTGGTTTGCCTGTTTAACACACACTTTTTATTTATTTATTTTTTATTTATTTAAGTATTTATACCCCGCCCTTCAGCCTTAACGGCTATCAGAGCGGCTTACAATTATTATTTTGGGATCAGATCAAAAAGTTCTTTCCCTCTGAGGCCTGGACCAAGGCAGATGGACTGGAGGGAGGGCTCTTCTTCTTAGTTCAGGCCAGGCCTGATGGAGCTGGCAGGCTTCTCTCTCCCCCTGATGATGATGACGACGAAGGGAGGGCTCATCCACTTAAATCTAGGCCAGGCCTGATGGAGCTGGCAGGCCTCTCTCTCTCCCTCTGATGATGAAGATGACGAAGGGAGGGCTCATCCACTTAAACCTAGGCCAGGCCTGATGGAGCTAGCAGGCCTCTCTCTCTCCCCCTGATGATGAAGGTGACGAAGGGAGGGCTCATCCACTTAAACCTAGGCCAGGCCTGATGGAGCTGGCAGGCCTCTCTCTCTCCCTCTGATGATGAAGGTGACGAAGGGAGGGCTCATCCACTTAAATCTAGGCCAGGCCTGATGGAGCACACACCCCACGCCTCTCTTTTGGCTTTTCCTTGAATGCACAGTAAAGGCTTTTGGGAGGTTTGTGCAGACTGCACCTAAGGGGAGGTCGGCAGCCGCATCCAGCTGCGCCGGATGGGATCGCAGCAACCGCACACCGCGGCCCTGACCTGGCCTTTCCGGGGTGCTAAAATGGGCTGCAAAAAGGGGCTCCTTTTTGCACCCAGGAAAGGGTGCGATAGCCACTACTTAAGGTGCTCCTTTGGCACTACGTTGTGTAAACACACCATAGGAGCAGTGTGCACCATCACACCACCATAGGGGTGGAGTCAGGGTGTGTCATATAGATGCCGTGACTCTGTCCCCAGGCCGGCCTTAATGGCTGGTCTGCATAGCCCCTCAGATTTCAACCACATAATCCTTGTATTACTTGCAGTATCCTAATTTGCACCAAGCTACATCTGGATTTATTGATTTGCTGTAAACTGCTTTGAGTTCTGAACTGGGGAAAAGACAGGATGGAAATAAATACATCTGAGGAGGAGAAGATTTGTCTTTTCACATGCATGCACTCACTAGAGTTGCTAAAAACAAGACGAAGTACTGTAAAAGTATGTCAAGCTGAACCTATACTTTTTTACTTGCTGTCCTTCAACTTTTAGCTGCAGCCATCCTCTCCCAACATGGCTTTTGTCTGAACAGCAGAGAGCAGGGATGGGGACATGGAGGAGCTAGAGAAAAGAACAGAGCTCGGCATCCTCCACAACCCTCCTCCTGTATCCAACCTGGCAACCCTAGCACCCACCTGCTCATTTTCATTATCTAGAGGATTCCTATTACATGTGTCACCACCCTGAAATGGCCATGGAACCAGGTCTTTTCCACAGCAGTTCCTAGATTATGGGCTTTTACTGTTACATAGACCCAGCAATATAAAGATAAAGGTAAAGATAGTCCCTTGACATGAATGTCTAGTTGTAACTGACTTTAGGGGTGGTGCTCATCTCCATTACTAAAGCAAAGAGCCAGCGTTGTCCGAGGAACACTCTGGTGGTCATGTGGCCAGTATGACTGTACCAAACACTGTTACCTTCTCACCGAAGTGGTACCTATTTATCTATTTGCATTTGCATGCTTCCACACTGCTAGATTAACAGAGGCTGGGATTAACAACAGGGGCTCACCACATCATGCAGAAGTCAGCCACCACATCCAGAATATACATTAATTTAAAAATAATTAAGCTGTGTCACTGTTCTTGCCAGGATCTTTCAGATTAAAAAGGATATCCTTGAGTTATACATAAGCTTCTTCATCATAGATTTAGACCTAACTATATGCAGAAGCAATTTAAAGAGATTCCTGGTAATGTGTGTTCTGGCCGGAACAATACAAAAACTACAGTTAGTAGCATTTCTGCTTGCCGAGGAGTTTTGTTTTGTTTTGTTTTTTTAAAAGGGACCTCCCTCTGCCAGAGATGAGCTGCTTTTTAAATTAAACAACTGTGTTTTTTTTTTTCCTTTTTGGCATTGGAACTGCTGTTGGGAAAACAATAAACGAAATTCTGGCTGCACAAGCTGTTCCCTTCAGAATTTTCTCAGATTCCCTGGAGCTGAGCCTATATATATTCAATTAGGATATCACCATATATATTATAAATAAGACAAAGCGAACACCAAAGTGACCACCAGAAGATAAATACAAAACAAAACCCTCACTTCAAATAAATAAAAAGGAAACCCCATCAACTATTTCAGTAGTAAAATATTTTTAAAGGTATGTTTTACAAAATCAGAGTTTGAATTTATTAACCCAGGTAGAATTACAAGAAAATAGTTTACCTTTTCTAGTTCTCTTGGTATTCGCATGCATGTGTACACTCTTTCCCTCCGTTCTGTGTACTTTGCTTCATTATGTTCAAGAAAGTAACCTCTTGTTAGCTCTGCGTTGATGAATCTCAACAGCGAAAGATCTACATCAGAAGAAAACACGTTTTAAAAAGCAAAATGTTATGTTAATAAAACTCACTCAAAATGTTTTAGGTTTTCTCATTTTAAAACATGTATTGCATGTCTGGGTAGACTGTTTTATAACAAAGCAATCTAAATCCGCTCAGAAAAGCCGAACTAGATTAACAATTCAAATAATCAATTTGAATCAATTTCCCTATTAATATTTCACATCATTGCTAAAGACTATCATATTGTTGTTTAATTTATAACTACATAGATTTTTTACACATTTAAATGTTGAAAAGATCTGTTTTTTTGTTTCCATTTTGTTTCCCATTTCACTTCTTCTCCTTTCTGTATCGAATAAATCTCAGGGCCTGGCTCACACTTCACTCACAGAGTATCTAATAATCCAAAATTTCTTCACTGTTTCTTTAGGGAAACTATGGACCCCAAACTTTCTTTTCCACTGATATTACTTAAGAATTGTTTTTGTTCCTAAGACACTACCATTCTTCTAAACAAAGGTATACCATTGCCTAATTCTATTTATCTGTTGAATTTATATCTCATCTTTCTCCCAAAATGGGATTAATTCCCTCCACTCCCTCAATGCCCAACTGAACTCCAGAAGATGTTGGGCTTCCAACATTTGGGAAAGACATAGCACCAGTCTCACTTGCTGGCAAGTCTAGAAAGACTTTTTTACATTTCTTCTTCCTCATCTTCATACTGCCTTTGTCCAGCTCCTGAGACTATCAATCTAATTTTGAAATACATATCATTTGTTATCTTTACACTTCAGGTTTGCACCTGTCATGCCTCACACAGTCTTTAAGGACTAGTATTACATCTCTTCCTAGTTCCTAGGATTGCACAGATGCTTCAGAGAGAAAGGAAGAATGGTACAGTAGCAGTTTTGCCTCGTGCTGCATCACAGCGGCAACCCACCACATATACATATCATAAGGCATTATCATTCTGCTATTTTCCACTCTTGCCTTTTGATTGAATCCTTGGCTATCAATCTCCGCTTACGCTAAACATCACTTTTGTCTATCCCAGTTGTTGTTGTTCTTAACAACCCTGTAGTCTACTCTGACCAATGGTGATCATATGGATGAGACCTCTCAAAGACTTCCTATCCTCCACTGCTCTGCTTAGGTCCTGAAGATTCAGGCCCATAGCCTCCTTCATTGTGTCCAACCATCTGGTGTGCAGTATGCCTCTCTTTCTATTATCTTCTACCTTTCTTAGCATTGTGTTTTCTAATGAGTCGCACCTTCTCATGATGTGGCCAAAGTCATTAAAGAAGGAAACGTTCCACCAGTTCACACTTTTTAATGTTTATTACAAATGTAACCATAATAATTTGCAATATAGTACTTTATCCTCTTTCAGAGGGAAAAATGGGAAAGCTCTTGAACTGTCAGGTTTAAAGCTAATTAGACAATCTACAGATTATTCCAAAGAACTAAGCAAAGCCTGAAAGAGAACACATGCAGCTGTCGGCTCAATCTATTCTAGACTTAACTGTTACTCTGCAGTGAATTTTAGCTGTAATGGCCAAGAGTCATGATCAGGGAACATGGGCTCAACTGTGTTAGCAAGATTGCTACCATACTTAAAGCAACTTCTTGAACAGAAACCTAAATCTAAGATTTCTTTATTTTAAAGGCATATTTAAAATTGTTACTAGAATACCAGGTGAAACACATCAAAATGTGAACCTAAACAGTAAAGTATAAACTAGTAATAATTTATGGTCATGTTCAGACAATCATATATTAGCTTCCTAAAAGGTGCCCACACATGCAGCTGACTGTTCACATATACTGCCAAACAAGTCTGTATATATTCAGTTAACAATAATTTCCAGTTATACATGAAACAAAAAACTGTGGTTAACAATATCAGGTCAAGCCAGAAAAAGAAGCCATGGTTTAAAAGTTGATCTATATCTTGGCTTGCTCCAAAGTAATTAAGCATAGTTTTATATGGATTACAGTTTAAGGATGAATGTACTAGTTGCAGTGAATGAGCCTAGTACTGGTTGAACACAGGATTTTATTTAGCAGCATATCCAAAGACTACAGATATAAAAATTAGCTCTCAAGACTTTTGGTTATGCAACTTTTTTTTTTGCCTTTGAGCCACTGTAAAGTCCAAAGAACTTCAAATATTTGCACATGTACTTAAATTGAAGCTTTCACTTTGAAAATACGTAAAAGAAGCAACTAAAAATGTTGGCTGCCACTTGCATAAAAAGTATTTTGACTACATTAGTTTTCTTTTCTGAAAACTACTCTCTGACAGTGAAAACATGAACTGCTACTTAAATTAGTGGTCCATGGCCAAGTGTAACCCTTAGTGCGTGAGCCATCAGCTGTCAGTCCCTGGAGATTTGGACACAAATATGGTACTCGTCCTTGGTAAACTGGGGGGGGGGGGGGGGAAACAACTGCATATCATACAGCTTAAGAAGCACTGATTTAGACATTCCCAAATAAGTTCCCATTTTCTTCCCTTCCTCTCATTAATGGATCTTAATTCGGAACTTCCTGTTTTAATCAAACCATAGTTTTCTGCAATTTCTACAGCATCAAAAGATAATTTAAATTATTCTTCCAGTCAGAAGAAGGATCAAACTGTGGTTTGCAACCCTGATTTGGACAGATTACTCAAAACATAATTTTCTGTTGTAGAAATAACAGAAACCCATGGTTTGATTAAAAAGAAATAATGAATTAAATTACATATAAAAGAGAAGGCAGCACTCAGCTCCGTGGTTCATTCATGATTCTTCAAACTATGGCTAGAAAACTTAGCAAATAGTTGACTGTGGCCAACTAACAGGTACTGTAGTTATGAAACTGGCTAGCGTTCCAGTTAACCTGCCACAAGACTTGGACAATGGAAAAGATGCTGGCAGCAAACTGGCCTCTCTAGAGCTTTGCTTATTATTCACACAGTTTCTCCAGGTACTTTCTTTTGTTTCATCAGTTTTGCTACTATAAGAACAGTGTGGCTACTATAAGAAAAGATATAGTTTCCTATTAGTGGCTACTCTAACTATTTTTAAACTGCAGCTTCTGTAGAACAACACAATTCCATAGATAACTGATACGGAGAGGCATGCACACAATAAATTTTGCAAAGACTGCACTGGTTGCCAGTTTTTCCCAGGCCCAAATCAAGACACTGCGTTTAACCTTTAAAGCCAAGTCCCTTTAAAGTCCCTTGGCTTAATGAAGCTTTGGCAGATGAAGGGTGGATTCTGAACTTACTACTTTAGAATAATATTTATAACAACTGAGATCATAAGATCAAAACAAAGGCTTATCTAGTCAAGTACAGTATTTCAAGTGATAAGCCAGGTGCTCCTAGGAAGAACACAGGAAGTACATAAGGACAATAGCTTTTTTTGCTGCTTTCCCCCAACGCTGGGTACAGGAAATAGCACATATATAGTATTGTTTTTTTTACATATATCCACATTATATCTAGACTTGTATGCCAAAACTATTTCTACTAGCCAGCAAGAATATAATTGAAGTGCCTTTGAACACATGTAGACAGTGTTTTCATTGTCACCCCGCAAGTGACAGGCTTTCCCCCTACGGAATTAAAGAGAACTTCCAACAACATAGTTCTTCTCTGAAAACTAATTATTGTCCATCTCTGGTCAGTCTATTCAGAAAGCAAATTTTCTTATACATATATTCAGTTTGAATGAAGTGTTATAGAAACTTGGTGACTGGAAGGAATTTGGAAGAATAATATTCTCAAAGTGAAGGCTGCATCTGCAAAGGTTTTTAGCTGCTACTTGATTCGAAGAGGAGGGCAGGGCTACTGAAGGAAAGCAAGCAGACTGCATGGACCAAGCAGTTTTGCACACCAAGAGGAGAGAAACATCGTTCTGATCTCCTTTACTGCTTGAAGAATTTCATCTGAAAATGGCTTAGTAGTGTTGCCGTCCCCCTGAGCCCGCTAGGCACTCCCAAAAACTGAAGGGGGAAAAGAAGAACTTAGTAACATATTAGCCATGATTTATTTGCATCCTGCCTCTTGCAGAAAGCCTTCACAGATGCAAAAGGCCCTCTTCTTCAGATATCTTGCTTTCTCAGTAAGTAAGTAATGGCACAGAAGGGCCTCTGTCTTCCTCACAAGCTTACTGGATGACTGAAGCAAGACTACAGTGGATCCTCCACATTCACTGAGGACCCCCATGAAAGTTGAAAAAACTGCAAATATTCTATGGTCAAGATCTTCCACAAGTTGACCATGAAATTGCACTGGAGGACCTACAAATGTCTAGAGAAGTGTTTCTCTAAGAAGCTCTAGGTCCTCCAGTGTGACTTTTGGCAGAAGTTGACAATACTGTAGCCCTATCCTATGGGGATCCTGGGACTTATAGTTTCACAAGGTCTTTAGCCTTTTCTTCCAAAGTCTGGGTGGTGCCTCACAAAACAACAAATCCCAGGATTTTGCAAGATGTAGTCATAGCAATTAAAGTAGTGTCAAACTGCATTATTTTTACAGTGCAGACAAACCCCTAGAGAAAGGGACAGTTTTATTTTGCGGTTCCTTTCCTAATAATCACAGGGTGCATCATTTTAAAATAAAGTAATATTTCATCAACATGTAAATTTAAACAAACACACCTGACCAAATTTTATTTAACTGGGTAATACTCCACATTAATGACACTCTAAGTCTAACTTTGCTATATATAAAGATATGCTTAGTCTCCCTGTGTCTGCAGTGAGGCCAGTTTTTTGAAAAGATTAAGTAAAGGAAGGAAAGCCAGAAAGCATCCATTGGCTAAAAGCAAAAGATAGTTACAGAATCATGTTATCACACTCACACAGGCTTGTATTTCTCAAACCTCAAGACGAGAGGGTTCTATACATATAACCACAAGACAATATGCATGGGGGGGGGGGGAATGTACAGATCTGTTTACACTGCTGGTTGCTGGTTACTACTGAAACTTACCTATTTATTTTAATACTTTTGAGAAGTCTGCCAGGTTTGGTAATACAGATAATTTTTGTGTTTTTTCACAACAAACATAGGAAGGAAAGCTGGAAGGAAACAAGAAGGAAAAAGTATTCCAGCTATCCAGCTATTTACATCTATTTAGCCTTTCTCTCTTTTTTTCCCCTTGTTTCCTGTCAGTTGTAGTTGTCCCAATGTGTCTAATGGTCCTGATTCTGTTTTATTTGAGACTGTTGCCCAACTGGACAAGAAAACAACAGCTGTCTGGAGATGAATGGTTACATGTATTTTTAGTCTCAAGCATCATCTTTTTAAGGCACCCAAACAGGTGTCTGGGGCTTTTCCAGCATGTTTATGGCCAATTAAATAGGAAGTGGATTAAGATGGCAGAATCTTTGAATTTATTGCTTGTGCAGTCATAAGAGTAATTAGAAAATTAATGTTTTTTAAAATAAAAAGTATATTAATTTTCCAAAACAGCCCTTCTTTTACTAAAGCTCACAACACGATTTCTATCGCTGAAGAACAACATGCCACCCATTTACATGCCAACGTTCTTAAAAGCAGGCCAAAAATTAAGTGTGTGCGAGGTGTGAGAAAAATCCGTACCAAATATTTACATTAACCAGGGAGCCAAAGTTAACTATAGCTTTCTTTTGAGACTACTGTATACAGTTGGCCCCTTGCGAGTTCCAAACCCTGCACATATTCAAGTCCCATAGGCTTGACTGGGGCGCATGTGTATGGGGCATGCATCCTGGGCATGCACCCTACTGGCATTAATGGCAGTTACCCCTCCGTGGATTTTCAAGTCTGTGCATCTCAAGTCCGCGGACTTGGAGGGGTGACTGTATTTCACAATGAACCAGGACTGATAACTGTAAAGTGTGTAAACCAGTAGAGTGGGCCCTTCCCATACATGGGGGATCCGCTCCAGACCCCTCTGTGTAAGAAAAAAAGTGCATATGCTTAAGCCCCATTGAAAATAATGGCCGTGTGCGCCATTGTTCCCCCTGGGCTTGCATATGGCAAGCCCATGTATAGCACGGGTGGACTGTACTTAGCTTTTTTGTAAGTACCAGGAACAGAACTTTATTCTCAATTTATTTTATTAAATTATTTTAATATTCTCATTACTGAAAGTATGCATTATTTCAAAATTTGTGATCACAAGATATACCATTTGGTACACACTGGTGGCAAGGAAAGAGAGATAACCAATGATGGATTACTCATAACAATAAAACAACATATACTGACAGCTGCAAAGCTGAAATACAAATAAAATACAAATAAAAATATAAGCACCTGGTGGCTTTCCTTCATAGGGTAATCACATTCTATTTTATTTGTATTTATTTTAAATAATTTATCATCATAGAGATAAGGCTAGGAAATTTATGGAATTAATCATATCTTACCAAAAAAATGTCAAAACTCAAAAATTCCAAAATGGAAGTAACAGTACAAAGGAAAGGGAAAGCACAAGAATTCCTAAACCCTCAGAATGGACAAAGCTCACAGGGAAATAATGAGCCCAACTATGAGAAGGAGAGAAAATCAAACAAAAATGACATAGAACCCCCCTTGTAAAATGACGAGGACATAGAGCTAAATAAAATAAAGGACACACAAATAACTAACTTAGATCCCAGTGTAAACAGAAGTGTGAGCCCTTATGATATTGATCCGCAAACATTTGCTGAGACACAACCCTCAGATAACATTGATTTGTGTGACCTTCATAACTAACAATCCCATTAAACCTTATTGAAAGTGGGAAAAATTAAAGGGACTTAGATGCTTAGATTTCCAGCACTCTTAGATGCACTCTTAGTGGTTAGATGCAAATACAATATTGCCACCTTTAGTAAAACCTTACAATCTTTCTAATCTTTCTAACAAAGATCTTACAATATTGCCACCTTTAGTAAACACAGAGATCTATAATTTTTAGATGGCCTTAATTATTCAAGCCCAAAATTGTGGATGCCATATTCCTCTCACATTCTTCCATGTGAGAAAGACAGGGGAGTTTGCTGGCTTGGAGGCTACTGAACAATTCCCTCCAAATTTCCCTCCAAAGGTAAATGGAGGTGCTTCTTAGCCACTGACTCCCTCCCTGCTGAGAAAGGGAAATGCCAATTTTCTTTTAAAACAATCCAGGAAATGCCTTAGTTTCGTGCAATTGCTAGCTTGGCCACTCAAGGGAAGTTCAATGGGTACGTTCTCCAAAATGTCCAACATTTTCCAACCTTCCTCTTGATCATGCAGCTGGAAGGGATCAATGATCACGAGACAGCAGCTGGAGCAATCTCCACCCATTTTCGCAGCATCAAAAGAGGAAAGAAAGCATATTAATCATAGGGTGGTGGTGCACTTATCCAGGCAAGCAAAACTATAGAAGCCTGGATAAACAGGTATTGCAAGTTTAGGGGATGTTCCTTCTGCTCCTAATTAACACTGACAGCAAGGAGAGGATGTTTCTAAGTCAAAAAATAAATAAACACAATCAGCCCTCTATATCGCTGGGGGTTAGGTACCCACCGGGATACAAAATACTGCGGAATCTCAAGTTCATATAACTCTTTGGATGGCAACCTTTGCATGTCTACATCAGTGCTGGTCCATGTATTCACCAGCATCGACTTATATGGGGTGGGGCTAGCTGTGGACCCTCCAAACCACGATATGCTCCAAAACATGCTCCTTTGATTGTACCTGTACTTTTTTTCTGGTTGTTATCAATCCACTCATCACACACACACAATGCGAAAAAGGTCATCAATATGGCTAATTTAACTTTTATTTCTTCAATTACTGCTTCCGATATTGTTGCAATTATATCCCTGTCAATAGCAATGTAATGTTGTAATTTACAGAACACAAGATAGCCCTCTCAGCACTGTTTTTCTTATTCTATTAAAACTGTATACGATGTATAACGTCACGTAAGTCTTCCTACAGCGTCACCCATATGAAAAGTCTCAACGAGAAATTTTGGAATACCCAACTTGTGATACAAT
Source organism: Urosaurus nigricauda (assembly GCA_034509955.1). Lineage (NCBI taxonomy): Eukaryota > Metazoa > Chordata > Lepidosauria > Squamata > Phrynosomatidae > Urosaurus > Urosaurus nigricauda. Next base: position 96,724,414 of record JAOEGL010000005.1, on the reverse strand, counting down.
ACAAATGTATCTCAGTTAACAAAGTAGATGTGTGCCCAGGCATTACTTTCCTAACATAAACTTTGTTACAAGAGGCTGAAATAGCATGTAAAGGGGTCCTTCACCACAAAAAAGAAGAGCAACTCAAACATGTTTTAGCAACCTTCTCATTCGGAACTATGGATGTGTACATGTGAGATGAAACAACCAGGTAAGGTAAGTTTTGCATGATTCAAGAAAAGCACTTGGAATCTTCTAGAGATCAGTTCAAGGCTTTTTTCTAAAATGCATCCAGAGATGGATTTTTTTTTTTCACCAGGTGGTGGCCAAACATATAGTTCTATGCTTTATAGGCATGCTGAGGGGTGGGGGTAGCTGGTGATGCTTACCTACTCTTGCCTTTTCTCTCTGTTTTGCTGTTCACATAAGCTCAGTTACAGATTCTAAAGGCAGGTGCCCTTTACCTCTCCTGGTGCAAGCAGGCACACGTGGTACAACTGGATCAGATAGAATAGAATTCTGTTCTCTCAAGCTTTATTTCATTGTTCACCACAGGCATGCTTTTGCATATCAACACTGCTCCTCCAGTCCTCCTTCACCATCCCTGCTAATGCTGATGCTACTTAAAACACACACACACAAATATCCCCACCCCACCCCATTTTATACTATATTTCTACATTGCCTCCCGGGCCACAAAGGCTCCCAAGATGATAGAAAATAAAAAAACAATTTAAAAAATATAATTAAAATATTCTGAAAACACATTTATGAATTCCTAAAACAGTGTAAAACGAATTCTTAAAAATTAAAACAGCAATTTCAAACTGTGAATGCCATGTGGAACAGCATTGTTATAGCTATCCCCTGGAAGCTTAAAGGAGATGGGCCAATCTAACTTCCCTGGGCAGGGAGAGCCACAGTGGAGAAGCTGCTATAGAGAATGTTCTGTTACATGTACCCACCAAACTAACTTCATGTGGTGTTAGGACACACAACAGGGCCTCCTCTGTAGATCTAAAATATATGGCAGTTCATATGGGAGGAGGCAATATTTCACTTATCCTGGCTCCAAGTCATTTATGGCTTTGTAGGGCAACACTAGCAGCTTGAACTGACCTTAGAAGCAAGGTGGATGTTAGTGCAGTTCTTGCAAGATCTGCACTGTTATATGGTCTCCAAAATGCACACCAGACACTGGTCTTGCTGATGGATTTTGCACTAGCTGCAGCTTCCGAATACTTTTCAAGGGCAGCCCCATATACAGTGCATTGCAGTAGTGTAATCTGTTACAAAACTATAGACAGAAGACAAGGAGGAGAACGGGGCTTCTAGGTGTGCACCTTCAAGTAGTTTCCCGACTTATCGTGACCCTAAGGTTGACCTATCACAGGACTTTATTGACAAGATTTGTTCAGAGGGAATTTACCTTTGCCTTCCTCTGAGGCTGAGAGAGTGTTATTTGCTCAAGGTGACCCAGAGGATGGATTTGAACCCTGGTCTTCAGAGTTAGAGCCCAACACTCAACCCACTAGTAATATAAACTAGATGTCTGACAATACATTTCAACAGTGTTTGGTTCAATAGTCTCACTGCACTTCTAGTGTCAAGGAAACAGGAAACAATAATTTTAGAAACATGTCATAAAACAACGCTTCTGTCTCTACCTGGCCAGTCTGAAATAAAGTGCTCAGTCTTTCCAAGTACTTCAAATCCTTCTCTTTTATCAGCATCACAATATGATTGGATTAACAGTTATTGCCAATGCTATATCTATATAGATATCAAGAAGATTTTTCTGTTTTAACAGACCCTACATAAAAATCTGAAATATGGTGGGGAGGGATCTTGTGTTCCTAGTGGCTTAAAAATTGCCTCTTTGAATCAAAGAGAGAAGAGACCAGCAGCTCTAATAACTAGCTAGCAGCAAAGATTACTCCTAACACAATTTAAAAATAGGACAAGCCTCATTTTTAAACTGTTCACTCCACTGAATACACTTCTGCACACACTGTCCTATATATAAGACATCATATTATGAGTGCGCACATACCGTGTGCCATCAGATCCAATGCCAAGACTGCATTTGGTAGTACCCTTAACTTCAGATTTTGGAGAAGGAAAACTTAATTTCACACAGAGAGATACTTAACATATGTTTTAGAGACAAACCTACATATCAACTGTGACTTCTTTCCAATATCTAAAATACATCATCAATAGTTTTTGTTTTTTGGACAAGTTTTACTAGTCTAATTTTTCAGTCCTGGGTACCTAAAATTAGATCCCCAAAAATAACTACATCGCCAGTCACGCCTCATAACAAACTTCAGAGGCTAACACTACAGAGCATGACTGATGCATACATACTGACAGACTTAACAAGAGATTTGCCAAATAGTACACCAGCCGCAGGCCAGATCCCTGTAGAAAACAATTGCTCAAAGCTGTTGACAGCAACGAACTCCGAAAACAAACTTACAGCAGACCCAGTGAGAAAGCAGCTCAGGAGGCAAACCTATTCCGCTGTCATGAAACAGGGAGAAACCTTTGAAAAAAACCTGATTTCAGCCAGACTTCTCGAAGTGTACCGAATATCTAGACCTGTCAAGACTCCTTTGCTATATCCACACGTGCCAGCAAACAGATTTCCGCTCTACTTTTACTATGGTATTTTTTCCTTTAAAAAGGAATAATGACATAGGTTCGAGAGAGGGGAGGTTAAGTAGCTTCCTCTTTTAGCTCTGTCCTCATTCACTTCAGCAAAGTCTCAGCTCTTTTTACTGTATGTCAAAAGTCACACTAACCTCGAAAATACTCCCAACATCCCAGCTATCCTTAACTGAACTCCAAAGGAGGAAAAAGAAGGAAGAAGGGGCAAGTCGGGGGCAGGAAAAGCACCCAAACCGAGGCACCCAAGGTCAGCCCTGTCATTGTTTACAGTGCTAGTAGGAGCAGATTGAAACAGGTGTAAAGGACGTTTCCCTTCAAAAACTTTTATTTACACTCAGGGAAGTTCAGGCTAGGGACACAAAGGCTTCTGGCTCAAACCTTTGCAGGCAGATTTCAACTCCCGCAGCGCCTTTTCAAAAATTAGGAGCTAAATAGCCTTTTTTTTTTTTTTTTTTTGCCTCCTGGAGAAGAGAGAACCAAACCCTCAACTGCTTAAAGTGGTGTTCTCAACCTTCCTAATGCCGCAACCCTTTAATACAGTTCCTCATGTTGTGTTGACTCCCAACCGTAACATTATTTTCATTGCTACTTCATTTCTGATGGTCTTAGGCAACCCCTTCAAAAGGGTCGTTCGACTCCCAAAGGGGTCGTGACCCTCAGGTTGAGAACCGCTGGCTTAAATGGATGAGGAAGAAACGCACTCTGCACGGATGCAGAGGCACTTTAGCCTATGCGTACCGTGTGGCTAAGTGTTTAGTGCTCTATCTTTTTAAAAAATAAATAAATAAATAAATAAAATCTTTATTTATATACCGCCCTTCCAGTGATCAGGGTCCCCAAACTGTGCCATTTAAGAGATATTGGACTCCAGCTCCCAGAAGCCTCAGCCACATTGGCAAACAGCCTGGGATTCTGGGAGCTGAAGTCCAAAAGCCCTTCAAGAGAACAGTTTGAAGACCACTGTTTTAGACTGAACTCTGCTTGGCAGTTTTTATTCTCTTTCTTATTTTATTTGACCTCTACTATGTAAATACTTTACAGGGCTCTATAAACAAATGTTAACAACAGCAACTAGACTGAAGTCTAAGAAAGCTCATGCTGCCAACTACAGTGGTCCCCCGGGATACGAATCCCTCGGGATCCGAAATCCCCGGGACCCGAAACCGCCGGGGCCGGAAAAACGGCCCCGGCCAACGAAAAAAACCCTGGGTTGTGAAAAAAATTCGCAACCCGGACGCTTTAAAACAGCGCGCTTCCGGCACGCCGTGCATTTGTTAAAGCAGTCCCCCAGGTTATGAACGACTTCCGGGTTACGAAGGTAATCCCAGAACGGATTACCTTCGTAACTCAGAGGACCACTGTACTTTCTTTCAGCTGGTGCCAAAGGTGCTACAAAACAGTGTCTTAAAGAGATGTTGGACTCCAGCTCCCAGGAGCCTCAGACATGTTGGCCAATAGCCTGGGATTCTGGGAACTGGAGTCCAAAATTCCTCAAAGAGCACAGTTCGGGGGTCACTATAGTCTCCATATGTGATTATAACTGTCCCTAAACTGTGCCCTTTAACTGAGATACTGGACTCCAGCTCCCAGAAGCCTCACCCATGTCGGCCAATAGCCTGGGATTCTGGGAACTGAAGTACAAAATTGCCTCAAAGAACACAGTTTGGGGGCCACTGCTTTACAGAAATGTTGGACTACAGTTCCTCACCCATGTTGGCCAACAGCCTGGGATTCTGGGAGCTGGAGTCCAAAATCCCCTTAAAGAGCACAGTTTGGAGACCACTATAGTCTCCATATCACGATATAGTGATATATTGGTCCCCAAGCTGTGCTTTTAAAGAGATTTTGGACTCCCAGAAACCCCAGCCACGTCGGCCAATAGCTAGGGATTCTGGGAGCTGGGGTCCAAAATCCCTTAAAGAACACAGCTTGGGGACCACTCTAGTCTCTATTGGTCCCCAAAGATTGTTTCCTTTAAGAGCTGTTGGACTTCATTTCCCAGAAGCCTCAGCCATGTCGGCCAACAGCCTGGGATTCTGGGAGCTGAAGCCCAAAATCCCTTGAAAAGCACAGTTTGGGGACCACTATAGCCTTTATAGTGATATATTGGTCCCCAAAGACTGTGTCCTTTAAAAGCTGTTGGACTCCATCTCCCAGAAGCCTCAGCCATGTTGACCAATAGCCTGGAATTCTGGGAGCTGAAGCCCAAAATCCCTTCAAGAGCACAGTTTGGGGACCACTGCCTTAAAGAGCTTTTGGACTCCAACTCCCAGAAGCCTCAGCCACGTCAGCCAATAGCTGGAGATTCTGGGAGCTGGAGTCCAAAATCCCTTAAAGAACACAATTTGGGGACCACTATAGTCTCTATTGGTCCTCAAAGACTGTGCTTTTAAAGAGATTTTGGACTCCATCTCCCAGAAGCCTCAGCCATTTTGGCCAACAGCCTGGGATTCTGGGAACTGGAGTCCAAAATCCCTTGAAAAGCACAGTTTGGGGACCACTATAGTCTCTACAGTGATATATTGGTCCCCAAAGACTATGTCCTTTAAGAGCTGTTGGACTCCATCTCCCAGAAGCCTCAGCCCTGTCGGCCAACAGCCAGGGATTCTGGGAGTTGGAGTCCAAAACCCCCTCAAAGAGCATCAACACTAACAACAACAGACTCAGTCTCTCCTCGCCTCACCTGAGGGCCCTCCTCGGCGCTTCTGCTGCTGCTGCTGCCGGAGCCGGTCGCTCTCGTAGAAGCCCAGAGTCTCAGTCCTCTGCTGCTGCTGGTGATGGTGATGGTGACTGGGAGAAGGGGACGAAGGCGCCGAGCGAGCCGGAGACGGCTGAGGAGGAGACCCGGACTCCCCGCCGCCGGTGAAGCTGCTCCGCCTCGGACCGGGCTCTGGGTGGAGGAGAAGGAGAGAGGGCTCAGGGGGGTCCTCTGGGAAGCCGCCCCGTCCTCCATCCCCACTTTCCGGGGCGGCGTCCGCCATCTTCTTCGCCCGAGGAGGAGGAGGAGGAGGAGCAGCAACTAACTCTTCTTCTTCTTCTTGCTGCTTCTGTTGTTGGGCGAAGGAGGCAGCAGCAGTGCCCCGGAGTAGGACGTCATCGCCGCGCGACAAGGAGCGCACCAGCCGGGCCCACCTCTCCAGCGCCCGCGAGCGGCGGCGCCCAGCCGTGCTGCTGCTACTCCGAGTCCTGCAGCTGGCCGCCATCTTGGCGCTGCCATGGCAACGCCAGAGGCCTAGCGGAGCACTAGCAGGCCTGCGTAGAAGTAGTCGTCGTACAGTAGTCACTAAGCATATTAAGCGCCGCCTTTCTCCTCCCTCCTCACACACTACACTACTACTAGGCCCAAGCCCACTCAGTGCTGCTTGCCATATAGGCGGGGATTAAGATAAAGAAAGAGGCCCTGACTGTGACTGTTGACTGAATTATTAGAATCATAGAGTTGGAAGAGACCACAAGGGCCATCCAGTCCAACCCCCTGCCATGCAGGAACTCCCAATCAATTCATCCCCATTGACAGATGGCCATCCAGCCTCTGGTTAAAGACCCCTAAGGAAGGAGACTCCACTACACTCTGAGGGAGTGTGTTCCACTGTCGAACAGCCCTTACTGTCAGGAAGGTCCTCCTAATGTTGAGGTGGAATCTCTTTTCCTGCAGTTTGTATCCATTGTTCCGCGTTCTAGTCTCTGGAGCAGCAGAAAACAAGCTTGCTCCCTCCTCAATATGACATCCCTTCAAATATTTAAACAGGGCTATCATATCACCTCTTAACCTTCGCTTCTCCAGACTAAACATTGCCAGCTCCCTAAGGCGTTCTTCATAGGGCAAGGTTTCCAGACCCTTCACCATCTTAGTTGCCCTCCTTTGGACATGCTCCAGTTTCTCCACATCTTTTTTGAATTGTGGGGCCCAGAACTGGACACAGTATTCCAGGTGGGGCCTGACCAAAGCAGAATAGAGTGGCACTATTCCCTTGATCTATTATTATTAGCTTTATTTATAAAGCGCCATAAATTGTACAAAAACCAATAAAATCAAGAATATATAAAACGCCTGAAGGAACATTGACACTTTTTCTCCTCCTTTCACCGTGTGTGACTCAATAAATGAATAAATCAGTGAACACATCTGCTTCTGCCCCCTTCATGTTTTTCACGTTGCGTACAAATGGAGGCCTAAACAACTAGGCAAAGGTGTGGAGTCGGAGACTTTTTTCATGGCCGGCATCCATAGTTTTTTTGAGCTATGTGGCCATGTTCTAGAGAGTTCTTTTCTGACGTTTCGCCATTCTTCGGAGAATGATAGCCTGGAAAAGGATTGGATATATATGTATCCTGTGTGGCCCTGGGAAGAAAGGGGTAATTTGCAAATGTCTTGTTCTGTTGCTAATGGCAGTCCTCAGGGTGGGAGGATGTGCAAAAGAGGATTAATATCTGCTAACTGGTGCTCAGCAGACAATAAGCCCCAGTTAGCAGAAATTAATCCTTGTTTGCATATCCTCCCACCCTGAGGACTGCCATTAGCAACAGAACAATACATTTGCAAATTACCCCTTCCTTCCCAGGATCACACAGGGTATATATATCCAATCCTTTTCCAGGCTATCATTCTCTGAAGATGCCAGCCACAGATGCTGGTGAAGTGGCAGAAAGGAACTCTTCTAGAACATGGCCACATTTAGCCTGAAAACCCTACAAAAAACTAAGGCACAGATGCTTCCGCACTGCGGATGTAACCCGTTTTGGTCCCTGTTTAAACGCGGCGCCATGCTATGGAGTTCTGGGAATGGTAGTTTGTATTGTTAAGGCACCAGAGCGGTCTAATCCTATAGAAACCATGACAAAACAATGCCCTCGGAGAAGGCCAACAGAAAGAAATAATATTTACAAAAGGGAAACAGCAAGATGCACACTTTCCACTGGAGTCAGTATGGAGAGAGATCTCGTAGCACCTTTGAGGTTTAACTGAAGAAAGAAGTTGCTAGACATCAGTCTATTTCCTCAGATGCATTTGGTCTACCTCTCCCTACTGCCTCTACAGACTAACATGGCTATAATCTCTGAATTTTTCCACTCGAGCGTTCACCAATTTGTTCTATACCTTTTGTCATTTTGGCTCATGCCTCTTTCTTGCATGGAAGTTTCCAAGATTTTTGTTGTTTGGCCCTTAAAGTCGTAAAGGTGAACCTATCATGCGGTTTTCTTAGCAAGTTTTTTCTGAGGAGCTTTGCCATGGCCTTCATCTGAGGCTGAGAGGCTGTGACCCAGTGGGTTGCTAAGGTTGCACCTGGATTCACATCCTGGTCTCCCAGTGTCCTAATCCAATGTGCAACCATTAGACCATACTGATACCATTTTATGTATTAGCACAGTTAAATGCATTGGCTGCCTCCTCCAAAAAGCGTCTGACAAAAATGGATTTTGATTTCAAGGTGGTCACTATTTTACCCTAAATTTTCTGAATTAATTTCTGTCATCACACAAAAATATTTATGTCATCCACCATTCTAACTGCTGCAAGCAAATATCACTGTAAACAAGAGGATTTACTTTTGACTAAACAAGTAACAATCTCGGAAAATTTCTAAAGAAATTATTATTCAGAGTGGAAGGTTACATTTCATGTTGACATCCTGCTGTCATCAGTCGTTGTTTCTTTCTCCTCGGATTAGCAACCATTATTGTTACAACTTTTAGAAAAGTATGCCTTCTTTTCTTTTTACTCAAAACTAAACATAATAGTACCCCCCCCCTTTTTTTTCCCTTTACCAAAATCTTTGGTTCTGGGAGGACTGAATGAAGAACTTGATCATTTCCCACTTTTGTACATTCACTCAGAACATTTTCTACCCCAGTTTTAGAATGTATCCTTGAAGACCATCTCTCTCCTCCTCCTTCCTGCGCATCTTTTCCTGACCAACTGCCAGGATTAAAAAACAAACAAACTTGAGCCTAGTTCACGTGTTTCCTTTTTGTCCAGCAAATGGAATGAGATTCTTGGCTCCAGAAATTCCTGCAGTTAAAAGTTCATATTGGTATGTAAGGGCTTTAAGCAGTACACAAATATTAGAACGATATATGTTATGATGCCTTGTCCTTTTACATTTGAATTTATTTTTATGTTTTTATGTAGGTTTTGAAGAAGGCCACTGAAATATAAATAGGCTGAAATGCATTAGACATTTTTCCAAAATAAATACAAACATCCACCAAGCACTTGGAGATGTATCTTCCCTTACTTCTTGTGGATTTACCATTAAGTGCCACCAGTCATTGCCCTGTGGTGACAATACAGAAAACTCCTTGAAACCTCAATCTAGTTATGACAAGGAAGAAGGTTTTGAGTTTCCTGCCCCCACTTATAGCATACTTTCCCCAGCAAGACTAAGGGGTCATTCACGCTTACTTTTTTGAATGAAGAGGTTCGCATCTCCTTGCCACTCCAGAACTGATTCAGAACCGTCTCGGTGTTCCCACGTTTACTATGATCAAATCATATGACATTTTAATGTTGTTGCTGTTCACATTTGCCACTGTGTCAATTTAAAATGGAGATGCCTCCATTTCCGGGAAAAATGCAACGTGATCCAAATCAAATTTGTAGTGTACCCACACTACAGAAGATGTGGATCATTGTGGCTCTTTAAAAAAGAACCGCTAAGGGGTCTGGTGCCAAATGCATGGATTTATGTGGACTTATTAGTCACGTCCCCCTCAAACTGCATCAATTGTGGTCGGGGTGAGTGTAAACGTCACGGAAATAAACTGATTGCAAACCTGTTTATTTCCGTAGTATGAATGGCCCCTAAATTGGCATCTAAATGGCTCACTGTTGTGAGTCTTGACAGGAAGAGGCTCATTGAATCAATTAGATTTACCTAAAGGTTGCCTCAGCATTCGACAATTGATTGAATGGGTCTGCACTATTTCCGACTCAGCAACAGGATGCCAACTATTATTTTCTGAGTGCTACTCTAGGAGATTTTTCTTTACTCACACACATTTAATGGGACAGAACTGGCCGACTGTAAAATATCAGGTTTAGGCCAGTTGATTATCTCTATGATTGTGCGTGGGGAGGAGACTTTTACTTTATATTGGCGTAAATCCAGTATATCTGGTACATTTGACATATCATGCGGGTAATGTTTTGACATCCCTTCCACTCTACAACAAATTTATTTTCAGTAATAATAATGAAATGAAACTAATAATAATGACAACAAACTTTTATTGAATTTTGTATAGATTTCAGTAAAAACAAACAAACAAATATATAAACAAATTGCAAGCCTGCTTTAGCACTTGTTTCCCTGCTTTTCTTCAATAGTTGTTCCAACACCTTTTTTTTCCTGGTGTTATGCTGTCATGTTCATATCTTAATGTTTCAAGAAACAAACAGCTTCATTTATATACCGCTTCATACCGCCTAAGGAGTGTCTAAGCGGTTTACAAGTGTAAGCTACTTGCCCCCAACTATCCTCTTCCAGTTTTCACATCTCCCTCCTCCAAGTATAATCCAGTTTTCTGTATGGTATGTTTAGTATGGTATAAATTTAAGCATCTACCCATAACTGTTTGAAGAAATTATTATTATTATTATTATTATTAATGCTATTTATACCTCGCTCTTCAGCCCTAAAGGCTATCAGAGCAGCTTACAATTATTACTTATAATTAGACATATTGTAAATAAATTATGCCATCCAATGAGGCTTTCCACCCCCCTGCAGACAGCATTATTTTGCATTTGTCACTCACATCAGTCAAGACTTCTTCTTTCCCCCAATTGGGTTTAATAGTGAAAATCTGTTTTATTTACATTATCTTTAAATTTTGCTTTTGAAGGTTGCATTTTGGCATGATGATTAATTTACTCTAATTTTTCAGATTATTACCACAACTGATCCTAATCTTGTTTTTGCAGAAAGAATAAAGATTCTCAATCTTGTCATTCCAATTATGTAGTCTTTTTGATTTCTATATTGTCCATCAGGCAATGTCTTAATTTCTTTGGTTGCCTGCAGAATGTGTTTGCAGTGAACAAACTGTTGGCCTAAGAAAATTCAATCAGTTGCTCTCCTGCTAGGTCAAATTCTCCAACAAGCTTTGGTTCTGCTCTGTTTTCTATTTTTATATTCTAGTCACTGGCAATTGTCAAAATATCCTGTTTGGTTGTTTAATCAATTTCTCTCTGGACTTCAACACAGAATCTTTCAGTTTCCTCCTTCTGCCTCTGTAGATGGACTAGCTCATGGTTATATTGTTCTTACTTTTCAAAAACAAAATCTTAAAATCTGGGCAAGCTAATGGCTCTAATGGATCTTGGGTAGAATGCCTATAATCTAGATTTAGGCCCAAACTACACTGTTGAAATAATCCAGTTTGAGACCGTTTTAACTGCCCTGGCTCAGTGCTAGGGAATAATTTATTGTGACACCAGAGCTCTGTCAGAGAAGGCTCAATGGCCCAATCTAGACGGGCAAAAAGAAGCATTTTAAGGGCTAAAAAGCCTGCCTTTAGGGTTAGGGAGGGCGTAGTGTCTACACCCTCCCTAGGCCTAAAGCCCATGGACGCCGCCATTTAAAGATGGCGGTGTCCATACGGACGTGCTGGAAGAGCGTCATCACGTGTGCAGCGTTGTGACACTTTTGTGCCGTGGGAGGGTACCAATCGCGCCCTTCCCGCGGCACAAAAAAAAGAGCTCCAAAAGGGAGCTCTTTTTTTGCAGCGAGTCTTTGCCGTGGCCTTTAAATGACCGCAGCAAAGACCCAGGGAGAAAGGGGCCGCCACGGCGGCCCCTTTCTCCCTTCAGCCCCGCCGAGGGAAGCAGGGTGCAGCAGGTGCCCAAAGAGGTGCACCCCACTTGAAGGCCGCGGGGAACCGGCCGTTTGCCGGTTCCCCGCGGCCTCCAAAAGCAGCAGGGATGAGGCCTCGGGGGCTGCCCGTGCGGCAGCCTTGACCTCATCTCGCTGCTTGAAGGGGCGAGTATAGACTGCCCCTTTTGGGCGGTCTAGAAAGCCCTATAATCTTACAAAACTACAGTTCCCAGAATTCCCTAGCATTGAGACAGGGCAGTTAAAGCAGTGTCAAACTGGATTATTTCTGCAGTGTGTTTTGGACTTTAGGAGATTATCGCACTTGTATTTCTCCCAAGTTGCACACAGGCTGGGAATGGGCAAAAACTGCTTAAAAATTGCTATTATTGCACACCTCTGTGCCCAGCTCAGAGGCATAATATATCTGATCCGGGCTTTGCAAAGAAAAGGACTTTCCCATTCTTTGCAAAGGTCAGATTGGGTATGCAATGCCTCTGAGCTGGGTACGGAGGTGTGCAATAACACCTGTTTTTAAGTGTTTTTTGCTCATACCCAGTCTCTGCCCAGCTCAAGAGACCTACAAATGAAATAATCTCCTTTGTCCAATCCAGTCATATGGTTAATACCTCTTCCCAACTCTTGTTAGGATCCTATTATTAGGATCCTATTTTCTCCCCCTCCACTTTTCCTTCTTCTGCAACAGCGAATAATATGATGACTTCGTTGAGAAATGAATGGTTTCATTTTTGAAAGGAAGTGACATCTACTATGGCTTGACCCACACTCTCTACCCTTCTTTTCTGCGTCACTCAAGGAAATTTCATTGCCTGACTTACACCCAGGAGAGGAGAGGGAGGGGAGAGATCAGCTTGCCTTGAGACAGGTTGCCACTTGCCAGTGTCTGCTACTTCATTTCATCTTGCTCACAGCTGAGCTCTTTTTCCATTTTCCAATACGGTGCTTCAATGAGGGAGCAGGGAGTCTGCCATTGCTTCCTTTATGTGTTGCACCTGTGGTGGACCACATGCCCCACACCCCTTTAGATCCAACACTGCCTACATTCCAATTACTTGTCCAAAAAAGGTCAACCCATTTAATAAACCGCTGTATCATTAACCCACATATACATCCTTATGCTTCAATAAGTCTACTCCAGTCAATGCTAGTGATTGTAATTTAACTTTTATATATTTTATCTGTAAGTTCATACCAAAGAGAGATGACAAGAAAGCCTCATGCATGAAGGCATGCTTTGCCTACACATGCTAGTTAAGTCAGTCAGGTTGTTACTGAGGGGTAAACCTTACTCTGTACAATATATAGCTTTTCAATAAAAAATGACTTTAAAAAACAAACAAACCTCATTCTGGACTGCAGCTCTGTCCACTGAAGGTATGAGTTCATCTAATTAAAAGTTCATAAAATAAAACAAAATCCCTTCATATGGAAAACGTATCACATTAGTCTAAAACAGGTCTGCACAACATATGGCCCACAGGCCACAAGTGGCCCATCGAGCCATTTGCAGCAGCCTATGGCCTCAGGCTTATCCCAAGCCTGCTGTCCTGCTCAGCCTTCTTCCGAAAAGCCCAAAGAAGTCGACCTATTTTAATTTGGCCCCTGCCTACTGCTAGGTTGTGCAGATCTGATCTAGAACGTCTATGTCTGACACCTAGTTTTCCATGTGGGGGAATATTGCACTGTACTGCACTGAAGAAAGAATGCAGGTTGATACCACTTTAACTGCCATTGTGCAATGCTGTGGAATCGTCAGATTTATAGCTTCTTGTGACACTAGAACTCTGTGATGAAGAAGGCCAAATATCTTTCACTGCCAGAAATTCAAACCCCAGAATTCGATAGCACTGAGCCATGCCAGTTAAAGTGGTATCAAACAGCATTATTTCTGCAATGCAGATTAAGCCCAAGTTGTTCAGTGTCAGCTTCTTCCTTCAGTATGAAGTGGTATGTACAACCCAAAGTGAAAACCTCTTACTCTATTAAAACCCCGCATAACCTTTGATTTATCCTGGTTTGCAAGTCAAACAAAGTTAATCATCTGCTTATAAGTTCCTTTTATAAAGTTTACACAGCTGTAAGTGATGCATCAAGCACCCTGTGTAGTTTGGCTTTAAGCATGAAAATTGTTGGTACAGTTCCAGTTGATGTAACTTTGATCCCTGCTTGCCTCCTGACAGTGGATACTTTCCAGTTTGAACAGTCCAAAAATATGGATTGGATATTCAGGAAGGTTTCTTGTGTGCTTCACCACCATCCTGCCTGGTTTATAAAAGGTTATGTTGTGGGAGGACTAGCCAAATGGGTTCAGGTTATAGTGAATTCCCCTGTGCAACAAGACACAATTCTATTGTGCCTAAAGCAGCAGGTGGTTAAAATTGCGTAAATGTCCCTGAACCCTATCATAATATGTAACTTCCATTTCCAGTATTCCCAATATTTCCAATACACTATTCCACTTGGAAGCTAATGGAGCATGTGTTGGAAACTTTGAGGTATTTCTGAATAAGGTGAATTTTCTAGATCCATTTCAGCCTGTTTTCAGGGTATGATTAAGGAAAAGAGATCCATACCCTCAAAATGTCCTAATTTGGCTGGGACAGTCTTGATCAATCCTCTGTTGTCCCACTTTTCAAGCTGCTTTTCAATGTCCCAGTTTTCCCCTTTGGCCTCTGCTTATGCCCACTATTGTAATCTCAGTTGAAAGTGCCCAAGTAATTTGCACTCAGTTAACTTAGCAAGGGAAGAGAGGACAGGAAAGGGCAGAATCTTGCCCTTCCCAATCAGTTTAGGCAAAAGCAAACTGCTTTTACAAAAGCATACAGCTTCTGCTACTGTATCTTGATCATACTCTGATGTTTCTTGTCTACATGTGTCCTGTTTTTCATCTGTGAAATATTGGCGATTGATCCAGTCACCTTGGTGGACAGTTGATATCAAGACTGAATAGGGAAAGTACAGTATTGGTTACCCTGTTGGTTCTGCTGGATTGCTTGATAATTTTAATACCATCAACCAAATATGGGACTTGGGGGCACTGTTTTATAATGGCCTTCTCATTTCAGAAGATGATTGGGAGGAGCTCCTGTTCAATGCTTTGACAATTAGTCTGTGGTCTCCATTAGAGTTCCATCTTGCCCTCCATGCTATTTAACATTATGGGTGTGAAGAATGTTCACAGAGCTCTTGTCTTCTTTTTAAATGGATTTCTTGACATGAGACCAAAAAACTGTCAGTAACCATGAGAAATTTATGCACTATGATAGCATGAAAATACCGGTGTTTCTTTTGTCAACAAAGTAGTTATGTACCTAAAGTTAGTTATGTACCTAAGCAGTTGAACTGGAATACCAAACCGTTGAATTTTGCACAAACTTTCATAATATTTTTGCCAAAAGTTTCTAAATGCTAAAAATCACCAAAAATGTGCCAGTATCTCACAGTACAGTCAGCCCACAGATTTTTTTATTTATCAGCAGATTCAAGCATCCATGGCTTGCAAATATTTTAAAAAATATTTAAATTCCAACAAGCAAACTTTGCTCTGGCCATTTTATATAAGGGACACCATTTTACTATGCCATTATATTTAATGGGACATGAGCATTCATGGATTTTAGTATCCATGGGGGGTCCTGGAGCCAAATCGCAGTGGAACCAAACCAAGGGCCCACCGTATTGGCCAGCACAGAAAAACACTTTTCATTCTCACCAGTGTAAAAATATCTACCTGTGAGCATAGAATAAGCAAAGATTTATATCTCCACTTAACATGTGTGTAAGAGAGACAAAGCGAGTGAGAGTGAGTGTCTGCTCTGGGGAGAAGCAAACTGGACCTTTAACATTTAATGCTAGCAGTTCATTAAAGGCAATGCTACTCATTTACTTTAAATTAAATTTAAAGGATCTATTCAAGTTCTAGATTGGCTTCTCATATAATTAATTAAATGAATGAATGAATGTGGATGAACAAATTGAAGCTTAATCCAGAGAAGACAGATACCATTATGCTCTCCTTGAAGAAAAGAAGGTTATTCTGGCTGTATTCCAGAATTCAACCCTCCCCTGGATCCCCAAGTTTAGATGGGGTCATTAATATATTTACACAGTTCTTAATGTGTTAAATGCAACTATTTTTAGACACGGTTGATTTAACCATAGTGACACATGACTTAGTTATATCCAGTTTGGGCTACTGTAATGTGTTTTTACGTCTGCCTTTGGAAAATAACTGGAAGCTTTATTCAGAATCAGTGGCCAGATTTTTGGCTGGGGCCCATTAAGAGAGCAAGTAACTCCCTTGTTATCTCAGCTTTACTTGCTCCCAGTCTGTCTCCAAAACAAACATCAGGCTCAGAATTCTTTATTTCTAAAAGTTAGAAATTATATATTATATTAAATTTATAATATGCAGATAAATTTTAATTTTTTCCCAAATCTTTGTACACTCAGTCCATATGTACCCACCACAGGAGGTTAAAGCAGAGGCAATGGAGATTTTGCATGGGAAACTGAATGGAAGGGGGAAGAGGTGGAAAGGGGAGATAGATACGTACATCCTATCACCATCTCAAAGTATGGCACGAAATGTCATACCAAATGCATCTGAGGAAGTAGACCTAAATTTACGAAGGCTCATGCTGCCAACTTTTTTTCTTTCAGTTAGTTTCAAAGGTGCTACAAGATCTCTCTACATACTAAATGTTCTTGTTTTCTTTGGTGATTCTTGGGTTTCAGTAAAACAGCATAGGAGGTCCTGCTCATCTTAAGTCTGCTGAACCCATTGCTAGGAGAGCCATGATAAGAATAAAGTTGAGAGTAGCTTGTGACTCATCATTTACTAGTCGCACCCCAATCTCATAATCTGAGTAATGAGGTAAGGTTTTTGCCAGGACCATCAAAGGGTCCACCGCATGAGCTGTATTGATATTCTCACCATGCATGGGACATCCAAGTTCAAAGACAGTATAAGAGAACTCCTAGTATTTTGTGCTCTACCTCTACTAGATTATTGGAGCTCAGTTAGGTCTCTTTGTCCAACAATTTCCAAATTATGGGGTCACCACTTCTTGAAACTATAGAGACTGGAAAGTGGAGCTCAGAAAAGTTATTTTTGTACAGCAACTCCCAGAATCCTGCAGTCAGAAAAGCAACAGACCATGGTGGCTGAGGAATTCTGAGAGCTTTAATCCAAACCGATTTTTGACCCAAGCTCTGCTTAGAAAGGGGCATCCAACGTATTCTTATGCTGCCCAACACTGTCTTTCTCCTCCTTTGACACCCTTGTCAGTGGAGTTATTTTCTTAATCTGTCTCACCTACTTTCACCTATTAATTTTAATTTGAATACTTTGTTTCTGCTTTTCTTCTTCATGATATACAGAACCTGATTCAGTGTGCAATCCCTCAATTTTCTGTCCTCTACTCTGATTTGTTTCTTTTAAAAATATTTTGCACCACCCAGAATAAATAATTGCATCTTTAGGGCTACAGATTTATCTATATCAACTGATCCTTCAGTTCCCAGGAGCAATATTATAATGCTTCCCAAGTCTCTATCTCAACTCCTCTTCTCTGATCTCCTTTCTTTTCATCCTGTTACTTGTTATTTAAACATCCTTTATCACATTGAGAACTTGCTGCCCTGCTTTATTCTCCTGATTTACATGCATCCTCTCTTACTATTATTTCTGTTCATATTTCAACTGTTTGGGACAGGACATCTTATCTTATACTTATCTTATCCAAAGTTAATGATCTGTAGCGCTTCTGTTCTTTACTTCTCCAATGAGCAGAATCTACTTGGTCCCTTCCTCCATGTTCTTCTTTAAAAACATGAAAAATCATTTTTTTTCCCTTGCTGCCAAGAAAAAGACCTCAGGAGGTCTGATTTGATCACAGATCTCCCACGTCATGTTTGTCTGGCTAGTACTTTCTATAAGGAATCTCAAAATTAATGCTGGAAAAGTGCACAATGTCCTTTTCTAATTTAAAGTGAGTCAAGGTGTATGGAACTATGAAGCACACCAAGCCTAATAAAGAGAGCAGAGAAAAGCATTTTGTTATTTAAAAGGGCATCAGTTGGCATTTACTAAATACATATATAAATGACAGAACGTCTGATTTGGAATTCTGAGACAGAGGGCTCACCAAACTACAAACCACAAGATGCTATTGGTCTAGCCATGACAGTTAAAGTGTATTAAGGCAGTATAAATTGGGTAGTGTGAAGGGCCTTTTCATGATTTACTGCTTAACCAAACCTTTATTGTCTGAGGAAGAAAGGGGCAAAACAGGTTGATTGGGGCCATAGCAACTGCATTCCATAGCTCCAATCCGCCTTGAAGCCATCTGAAAAAGGAACGGCAAAGAGCTGCTCCTTTTCAGCTAGCTAAAATCCGGCTTTTGAGTACCTGCCGCAGCCCTTGGGCATCTTCCCAGTGCTCCAATGGCCACCAGAGTGCCCATACCGCCAGAGCGCCCAGAGGCCACCCCATGTGTGGGCAGCAGCTGGATGGCTTCTGGGCGGCTTGGGGGTGTGCATCATCTGCATGCCATGCCCCCAAGCTGGCTGGAAGCCAGCTTTATTGGCCAGTCTGTTTTGGCCCTAAGACATCTGAGAATCTGAGAGTTTACTAACTTTTGGGAACCATCTGTACACATAATGCTCCATGCTTTGACTATCTCCCCAATATTGTATCCACAGTTCAGACCCTAGAGTCTAGGGCCTACCAGTATACCTGTATTATAGAAATGGAGATGTCAACACATTCAACTCACAGCCTATTCAGACCAGCCATTAAGGCCGGCCTGGGGGGGCGGAGTTAGAGCGTGGTGTCCATATGACTCTGGCCCCAGGGTGGCATGATGCATGCACCGCTCCTCATGGTGCGTCACATCATAACACTCCTCTGGCATTGCCTCCATATGACACAGCACCAAAGGAGCACCTTAAAGCCACAGCACCACAGCTATTGCACCATTTCCAGGGCACCTTTTGTGCCCTAGAAAGGCCAGATTGGGGCTGCGGCGTGCAGTTGCACAGAATATTGCACAGGGGTAGTCTGCACAGCCTGTCAGTCCAAGAAGGTAGATTTCCAGACCTACATCCTGAGGCTTTTGTATTCCGGACACTGTTATACCATCCAACTTTTCACAAATGTAAACTGTAAAACATGTGGCCAAGCAACATAAGAGTGTGGTCAAGATGGGGAGAGTTTTTAATTAAGAAGAATGCATAAGATGGAAGAGGCTGCACCAGTTTGTTTTTGCCTAAACCTACTGGAAAAGAGAATATTCTGCCCCTTTCTGTCCTGACTGCTGGATTTGTAGCAACTGAAGTAAGTTGAGGCTAAACGGGGAAAGTGACAGGAGATGAGAGAAACTTGGACAATACAAAGCATCTGAAAAAGTGGAATGACAGAGGATTAATCAGGCCCGTCTTTGACTAATCAGGGCAGTTGAAGGGCATGTACTCTTGCTGAGGAAAATCCCTTGATCTAAACTAATCCAGGATTGATTTCATGAGAATAGCAGGATGGGGTGGGACTGCAGAGTTTACTATAAACCATTTCATTTGCTGCCTAGGTATTCCTGGTGGAACATGTTCTGTTCAGGTCCTTTTTAAAGGGCATTGCCTTCAATTTTCCATTAAGGACAATTACCATTAATCTCATTTGCAATTTGTTTTGTATGGTACTGCAGATGTGTCTTTTGTTTGTTTGTTTGTTTGTTTTGCTGTGTTTTGTTTTTGGTTTATATTTGTTTTATGTTTGTTATGCTTGTTGTAATATACTCTGGCAATTTATTTTGTATGGAAAGCTGAATGTAAATGGCTTTATAGAATAAATATAAATTTATACTTTTTTTCTGTTTCAGTTATCTCATCGCTTTTGTGCAATTAATTTTAATCTAGATATATGCTGGTTGCCAATAGCAGAAATGCTGACCTGTGTCTACTGACCTGAAGCCACAAAGATGTACCATCCTTAGCTGCTTCTTCAGACCTAGTGCAACAACCACTTGTGGCCTATTCTTATACATATCTGTTCAGAAATAACTCTTATTGAACTTTTGACTATATGGTCAGTGTGCACAAGCAATTACATTGGATTCAATTGTCAATATGGCAGATTTTATGAATTTCATTTTCAGATTTCCACATGTTGTCACTATGGTTGTATCCAGAATTAATTGCACGCACACCCAAAACATTTAAAAAGCTCTTTCAGTTCAGAATGAAGCTGAATCAGTACTGTCACACTACTGAACATGGATGCTACAGCAAGTAGCATTGCAGAATACAGCATTGGGATGCAGGAGAATAAGAAGGCAGTTACTACATATCAGAATTGAAAAGGTTAAAAGAACTTACAAAGATTTCCCAAAGGGAAAGATAACAACTGTACCCAATAAAAAGGGGCAATTAGAACATATAGATATAAGGTTGGGTATAGTTTCATTGAGCTATATCTCTTTCTATCCTCCGTATACACCTTATACATACATAATTTTTAAAAAGACAATAATTTTATGCATTTCATTATGCTGCCATTTCAGCTTAAGTATCTCTTAAGAACCTTGTCTAATTAATATTTTTATTATTGTATAAAGCATATTTTAATTGTATAAATATTGTGATAAATGACATATAACTCATAATTATGTTAACATAGTATTCAGTTGATTATTATTTTGCTCTTTTACAATATCAGAAATAAACTCATTTTCTACAAAAAAAAACAAACAATTTTATCATTAGTGTAGCTTCTCAAGTGGCCACAGTCCACAATCATAGAATCATAGAATCATAGAGTTGGAAGAGACCACAAGGGCCATCCAGTCCAACCCCCTGCCATGCAGGAACTCCCAGTTAAAGCATCCCTGACAGATGGCCACTAAGCCTCTGCTTAAAGACCTCCAAGGAAGGAGACTCCACTGCACTCCGAGGGAGTGTGTTCCACTGTTGAACAGCCCTTACTGTCAGGAAGTTCCTCCTAATGTTGAGGTGGGTTTAAGCGTATTTACCTTTATTGAATTATAGCCAATCCTATTACAGGTCTGTCAGAATTCATTGGGATTTATATAGAAGAATAACTGAGAGGTCAGTATATCTTCACAATTGAATAGCTACCTTGCTTCTGAAATTTTCACACCTGATATATCCAAGTACATATGCTTGGAAGTTTATTATGTTATTAAATCTCACGTGTACACATAGCAGAGATTGAAAAGTCACTTTAAAAGTAACTCATTAGGTAACTTGGAACAAGAAACTGAAGTTATCCTTTTATTGCCAAATAATTTTTGTAAAAACTCTTACATTACTCAGTCATTGCTCTCTGCATTTTTCATAATTTTTCCCTTTCTGAACCCCCACATCTATAGCTGTTTTTAAGCTGTTTTTAAAGCTTAGAATTTGAAAAATTCTGTTAAAAGCACCAAAGCTTTTGCCCTCATGACAAGAATATGTATTGTATAAACAACGCTCATTACACAACAAAGTAAATATTACCAATTATTTTGTTATTTGCAAAACGAATAGCACTTTTGCCACAAAAAATTAGCTGTAGTACATTACTCCTGAGTTTTGCAAATTACAAATAAAATAATTAAATCTCATATATAGAACATATATAGATAACAGTAGCCAACATGCACTCATACTTCTGATCAGGTCCCAGATTATGAAAATGTGGCACAGGGATCTTATAGGAACTTTCAAGACCTATGTTATAAATTCCCACAACGAAAACTGCTGATTGAATTTATAAGATAATGGAGTCAGCAAGAACCTATTTTAAATATCTGTTCATTCAACCCAGGATGAGTTGACAGGTACATAATGTAGTTCTAAATGTCAAGGACTTAAGTTTCACATGCTGAGAAAGCCTTCAGTTGTAAATAATAATAATATTAATAATAATAATAATAATAATAATAATAATTATTTCTGATTTTCCAGACCAACATGGCTATTTCTTTGAATGTTGTAGTAAGTTTGTGAAGTTTTAGTGCTGTGGTTCTGCAAAACTTACTGTTTCATTTTCCCAGGATGCCTCAATTGTATTTTTAAATGTTGAACTGCAACATTAGAAATGTGGGACCAGAAGGAAAAATTAATTGGAGACTAGAATTCTTTTTTGAGGGGGAGCAATATCCTCATTTGCTCCCTCATTACTATACCTCAATGTACTATACCTTAGTAGCATGTAGAAGTGCCAACATGTGTAGAGAGTTTTTTTTTTAAAAAAAAAGTTGTTTAAATGTCTAAACTGATATTTCTTTAGCCATGAAAAACCTCTTATATTAAAAAAGGATTATTTTCTTTTGAAACTGTTATATTGGTCCTACATTAGTAAGAACGTACACTTCTACAGCGAAAAAGGAAGATACAATTAAGTGCTCATAGGCCTACTACAAAAGTAGACAAAGTACATCAAGTGCAAGCTACAAGTTGATGGACCCAAGATGCTACCTCACAGTGGCATCACTAGCGGGATGCGGATTGCTCCAGATGATAGCCACATGCATTTGAGCAGAAACTGACTGTGGCATTCATCTGTATTTATTTAAAATGCTGTAAGAGATGTGTTGGTGAGGTGAGGTTCAGTGGGATGAGAAAGGAGAGGCCCCTGATTCTTTTCAAAAATTTAAAATATTTTTTAAAATATTTTTTTAACTTCAAATTTTACCCAATTTTCACTTTAAGGAGTCTCTCTTCAACCTCAAAAGAGGAAAAATGGGTGATGTGAAGTATGATTTTAAAGGGGGGGGGGGCCAAATGGAGAAAAGAAAAGGCACAAGAGAAAGTACGATAGGACGTTAAAGTGAGTGAATTATTTTTGCAGCACATTCCCATAAAAATGAGTGATAAAATACAATATAGCAAGTCAACTAGACATTTGAATTCTGAACATAATGAACACTTTACACAACAGAAGATTCATCAGACTATTGTCTTCACACAGAGAAAAAGAAGAAATACTGTATGCCCTCCTTACCACCATCTATGTGGTGTATAATAAGGAGCCTAGCCTCCAGACCTATGAAGAAACAAAAGCTATTTCATTCTATACTGGTCTGGGCAGAGAAGCCTTGCTTCTCCATCTAGAAGCCCAGAATCTGCTTTGGGTATAAATGAATATAATTGATGTCTGAGAGGAGGCATCTAAACACATTTTGATCGGCTTGCTCTGTGGTTGCTTTGATCCTAGACTATACAATTACTTGCTGCCTTCCTTTCCCTAGCATGGCTGCTATCTTCTACTCACCTCCATCTTTTCTGTCTGGCACCACCCTGGCCTTATCAGGATTCAGCTTCATTTTATTAGCCCTCATCTAACCCATTACAGCATGCATGCATTGGTCCAGCCTCAGCCATCCCTGTCAACAAAGAAGTAGAGCTGAGTGCCATTAGCATATTGTTAACATCCAACCCTAAAACTCCTATGACCTCACTTAACAGCTTTATACAGTTGACCCTCCTTATCCACTGATTTTTTTATCTACAGATTTGAGCATACATGGCTTGAAAATATTCCCCAAAAGTATAAATTCCAAATAGCAAACCTTCATTTTCCATTTTATATATGGGATACCACTTTGTTGTGCCATTATATTTAATGGGAGTTGAGCATCCACGGATTTTGTTATCCATGGATGGTCCTGGAACCAAACCCCAGGGGATAACAAGGGCCACTGTACAACTACTGAACAGTTTGGCTTCAGGGAGGAACAGAGAGGATTTCCAATGCCTCTCTTTGGAAATATCTCTGTAGATTGGTGTAGAACGACCTTAACACAGTGCTTTATGATAAAAACAGTCCAGTAAGATACAACGACGTCTTGTATCAAAAACTGCTGACAGGCCCATGAAGATTGTTGTGGTAGCATTCTCGTCTTTCTCCTGGGTAAGTCAAAGTGAGAATGGCTATACAGATTCATACCCTGTCCTGAAGCCATACTGAAGTGTGCTCAGATAGTCTGATTCTTCCATGAACACTTGAAATTGCCTAGCCACTACATGCTCAAGCATGTTATCTAAAAAGGGATGTAGTTCTCATATACATCTGGAGTCCAGTGAGGTCCTCTTCAGTAGAAAGTGTATCACAAGCTCCTTAACACAGTAGGCACCTTCCTCCTAACACTGTGAAGCATTTACTACCCCTTGGGCCTCCCCAAATAGTCCATCTTCACTAGATGTTATAAGATGAGCAAGAGTCAAGCTTACATGATTCAAAATTTTGTCTTCATCATTAGTCTGAAACAGCTGAAACTGATCCCACTCAGCTGACAAGACAGAACACTGGCCACTTCAGCAGACTCCCTGGGGTGTTAGGTTTAGAGCAAATATGAGCAACATTTTCCTTGAAGTCCCTGGGAAATTTTTCTCATTAGCCAAGTGGAAGTTACATTCCTAGCCTCTATGACCCTTATAGGCTTTTCCACTCAGAAACATTGCAGAATATTATGTCATGGATGAGATTTGTTGTTGTTGTTGTTGTGTGCCTTCAAGTCATTTCTAATTTATGGTGACCCTAAGGCCAACCTATCATGGAATTTATTTGGCAAGAGTTGTTCAAAGAAGGTTTGCCGTTGCCTTCCCTTGAACCTGAGTGAATGTGACTTGCCCAACGTCACCAAGTTGGTTTCATAGCTGAGCTGCCAATTGAACCCTGGTCTCCATAGTCCAATGCTCAAACCACTATGCCACACTTGTTCCTCATGGATGAGTTTGTTGACACATAATAATTTTTCCCCCCTGCCTACCTCACTGCTGGCAAAATGTCCTCATTTGGGAGTTTATCGCACATCTTTAAAAAGCGACTTACTGCTGCCGAATTGAATTCTAATTTGGACCACATCTGGATACTGTCGCACATGTTTTTGCCACCTACGCCACTGGGTAGGTGCATCTCGGGTAATTTCTGGCTAGAATCCAAGCTCAGCCAGTCTCTTTTCAAAGCCGGGAGCTTCCAAGCTTTGCAAATTGGCCAACTGAACTTGGATTCTAGCTGGAAGTTATGCAGGATGCACACCCCACCCCAGCAGCATCACCGGCAAAAACACGTGTGATAGTATCCGGTTGCAGCTCGAATTAGAATTCGATTTGGCAGTGGTAAGTGGCTTTTTTAAGCTGTGCAATAGGATCCTAATATTTGATCATACTTACTCTCTAACTTATGCCACCTATGGCTCTCTCTCTTCCTCCTGACACTTTCTAAGACTCTACAATAACCATGGCATCTTTTGCCTCAAAGGTATTGCAGAAGACAACCAAGGGGTCATTCACACATTTGGTTTTGTTTTAACTTGACCATGCGAATAATCTCACTCATGCATTCTGGGCTCGTAGTTCAGACTATGGAACTGCATCTCTGCACATTTCTGCGAATTCTGCTGCTCACATGTGTCAGCACTTGAATAAAGATGGAGTCGATGATGTGAATGCATTTGAAATAAGTTCAATGCATGCAGAATTTTATCAAAGTTTAGCTGGGTCTATTCACGTCGGTTATTCAAACATTTGAGAATCTGAATCATTTAGAAAAACTTGGAAAAAAAATCTGACATTGATTATCTTGGGTTAAGTGGGTGGGGGTTTCCAGCATCCCCCCAAAACTTAGATTCATTCAAAATGCATGTGAACAACAATGATTCAACCCAGACTTCACCATCTGAATAAACCCAAAAGATATCAGTTGGTCATTATGAGCTTGATTCAGACTCCTCGTCAGAATAACTGTCCAGCCTGCTTCATTGCCTGCTTCATTCGTTCTTTCATTGATCTTTTGTCAACTAAGGTCAATTACCCACTAAATTGGATATTTGGGAGCAATTCTATGATCTGACTGAAAAAATCCTTCAGTACCTTCATCATTATACCTATACATCTGAACACACACAACCTGTGTCCTTCCTTAGAATACCGTTGCGCTGAGGGTGTACAGTCCTGGTAACAGATACCCCCAGCTTTGATCAAACTATAAACTAAGATACGCCATGAATTCCCAAAACTACCTGTCCTCTTCAAGGAAATGTATTGATGCATTGTACCCTGAGCCTAAAATGGAGGCTGCAGTTTAATCACTAGCAGATTGGCAAGGCTTCCTGTGTTCTGGGTACAGCAAATCATTTTAATTTGTATAAATTACCTGAATGCATACTATCCAATTACATTAAAAGCAACATGTCAGCTGATATAGTAAGGTAATTAGTTTGATGAGGAAATGGTATTAAATACAGCAAATGTCTGGATTCATAGCCTGCCAATCTGCAATTTATGGAATGCTGAATAGTTCAGGACGTGGATGGAAAGGATATTTTGTGTTTTGCACACATCCCTCTCAACCAGCTGAGCAAGAAGGATGCTAAGTGTCAGAAAGGCTAATGTGATCGTAGACCTAACAGGAATTCATGGCTTTGTTGTTAAAACCACTGGAGACAAAGACTGCTTATTCCTTCTCTTTGCTTCAACTTATTTATTTTGCAGGATGGGCATTTCTCTTTTTGTGTTTCATAGGATTTTATAGACAAGGACTATTCAGAGGTGGTTTGCCATTGTCTTCTTCTGAAAAGGTGTGTGTGCGCGCATACATGCCTTCAAGTTGACTGTCAACCTATGGTGATTCCATTTATTTCACCAGATTTTCTTAGACAAGGAATACTCAGAGGTGGCTTGCTATTGCCTTTCTCTGAAAGCACTGGGTATTTCTTGGTGGCCCTCCACAGAAGTATTAACAAGGCCTGGTTTGTTTCAAAAAACAAACAGCAAAAATATTTGTATAATACCTTTTCACAAGCATTTTATGTAACTTTTTACAAAATCCAAAGAATAATTCATTGTTGCTGACAAAAAATTTCCTCCCAAAAGTGACACATGGTGTTAATCATTACCTTTTCATTATCTTTTTAATTCCATTTCTGGGGGATAAATTATCTAAAAATAGGAGAGGAGAGGCCTTAATGTTGAAATATTCTTATACCAATGTTACATCTCCTGTAATATTTTGAGCATGATAGGTTTTGAAGGGGGGTATATTATCTCCCACATTGGTTTAGCAGCTCTGATATCACAGACATTGGACTAGGAACTAGGAGATGAATAGTCTTATTAACTGCATTTGAACTGCAGGTATATGAACAATATTTGTTAAATTTATTAATTTTATTTTATCACAGTTTTTTCAAGCAGTCCCATGGTGTGACTTTAGAACCAATACATGAAAAAATGTTGGTGATGCATGCTTCTTATCTGTAATATTCAATATGTATAATCACAGTAAACCCTTTAAGACAGAGTTGTGAGCAGAGGCATACAGTATAATAGCCATTTTCACTTCATCCTTAGCCCATGCAGACCTCACACTATTTTTTTGTAAATAAATTTGTGGAAATCTATTGAAGGACCGCTGTTTTGTTTTGTTGCAGTCAAAACAGCAAACTCCACTTTCAGGTAATTTTGCCCCAAAATTGTGGTTTGGGCCATTTTAAAAAGATACAGGGTGTTTGGAGAGCTGGGGGTAATGACTGTAGGAGCTACCAGACCAAAGTGTCTCACAAGCTACACAATTCCTAAAGCTGCTCTCTCTGTATCTCGGCTTAAGAACCTGCTAACAGTCTTAGAGGATGCATTTCAGTGTTTTAGAATGGAAAATCCTGTACAAAAGGCAGGAAACCACCAAACAACAGTGGCATAAGGAAAGATGTGTAGCCTTATGGGGATCCAGGAAGGTGCAATTCAGCCCCAGGGCAGAAGATCCCCTACCCCTGTTTTCTAAATTGTCTATGAGTATCAAAAATAAAGATTAAAAAATCTTGCATCTGCTCTTTTTTGTTTTCTTTTGAGGGGCAACAGGCCCCATTTTTAATAATAGTCTTTCAATGGCGGAGTTCGGAATTTATAGGATTTGACATTCACTATATAACAATCTCCAGGAGTTTCAAGAACCAAAGACTATTTCTTCCTTAATAATTACATTAGAAAAGGAAACCAAATCATTCTTTTCACTAATGGACAGTAGTAGGACTACCAGTACTCTAGGAGGTACATGTCATTTCAGATATAGGTAATAAAAAAAAGGTAAAGATCAACATTCTGGGAATATGTATTATCTATATTGGACATAGCGTCATAAATCTTCAGAGCAAAGTTATTTTATGCTTGATTTGCTCTGAACGTGTCGTTCCCATTAGCATCAGTTCTAAAAAGCAGATGCCAAAAGGCGGCTTCTGGTAGGAACAACTTGAGACAGGATTTGTAACAAAAAGAGTGTTTGCTTTCTCAACTGCAGCTTCACTAAACAGCCTGCTGATGAAGCAGTATTGGCACTGACATAGGATATTAGTGGACCCAGTCACCCATTCAAAGCTGTTGAAACTTTCTGGTATATCCTATCCTAATATAGCCACAATACTGGAGTTATGAAATTATTATACTTTTAATTTTAATTTTTAAAATTTCTCCCTAGAATTAGGATTTGAGGGAGCTTACAGAAACTAAAAAAGATACAACTAAAAAGACACTTAAAAGTAAAAAAACCATACAAAATATTACTTTCAAAGTGTGATTAAACTATAGGAATAAAAACATTTAGAACATATTTGTTAAAAGGACAGGCAGTAAAAACAGTACAGTATATTATTGAAAGTTCTTCCCTTATAAACAATCATTTACCAAATCCTCTATGCATTGGGGGGGGGGGACTTTACTTCCCTACAGAAGGCAACAAGGAGGGATCTGTTTTAGCATCCCTAGGAAGGGAATTCCAGAGCCAAGGAGCAGCCACCAAGAAGGCTCTCTCCATTCGTCACACAGTAAGACAGTCAGAACATTGTTCCCAGACCATCATGCTTGTTTGTACACTTGTATGTTATTCGAATGACAGCACCTACAAATCTCACCTAAGGAACTGCAAAAGAAACTATGCCTATGGGCACCGGGCCCTTTGCTTTCTTTGTTTCTCTGCAGCCACAGTGTTGTGAGTTCAATCCCAGAGGGCTCCAGTTTGACTCGGCCATCCATCCTTTCCTAGGTCAGTAAAATGATTACCCAGCTTGTTGGGGGCAATTGGCTTAGAGATTGTAACTGCTTAGAGAGTGTTGTATATATTCATGTATAAGTCTAGAAATTTTAGTCAGAAAATTGACCCTGAAAACCTGTGTCGGCTTATGCATGGGTCAATATATGTACTATACTTTAATACTTATTTAAAAGGAAAGACCATAATCTGTCCCTGAAGCACTGACTTCCCTCTATTTGTCTCATCTATTTAGCCTTTAGTATGAGCACAAACATTTAATGTCTGCTGGAATTTTGTACGTTCTTTAACCTTGTTTTCCTTTCTATCATCCTTCCCATCCTTTGTTACATGCCCCTAAATTTTACCCTCGACTTATCCATGGGTCATATCAAAAGCTCTAATTTTGACACCAAAACCTGCCTTCGACTTATACATGAGGTCACCTTATACTGTGTTTCCCCAAAAACAAGACGTTCGCAGAAAATAAGACCTTGTAGAGGTTTTGCTAAATTGCTAAATATAATGCCTCCCTTGAAAGTAAGACCTAGCAAAGCTTTCTTCCTCCAACCCCAATGTTCCCTTCTGCAGCCCACCCATTGCTTGCTGCCATCCCCATAGAGAGAGAGAAAGTGAACAGAAGATGAGGCAACCAGTAGCAAGAAGCAGCTGCTTCAAGCAGCTGCAAAGGGTGCCTGGCTGCTTGGAAAAGCTGCAAAGGACGCCTGGGTGGCTCACGCGCACAGCTGGCAGAATCCCTGGGTGCCGCTCACACTCCTGCTGCTCCTTCTTTCTCTTCCTGCAGCAAACACAGAGGTGCCCAGGGGAGAGAAAAGGAGGGAATTGGAGGTGCTCAGGGAAGAGAAAAGGAGGGCATCAGATGTGCCAAGTAGAGAGAAAAGGAGGAAGGAAAGAATCAGAGGTTCCAGGGAAGGTGGGCAAAAATGGAGACATCCTCTGAAAATAAGACCTAGTGCCTCTTTAGGAGCAAAAACTAATATAAGACACTGTCTTATTTTCAGGGAAACACGGTAATCGAATATATATGTTAAATGCTATTGCTGTTGCTTTGTTTCAAACCCTATAAGTGAATGAGAGTTTGAGCAGTCATTGTTCATTCTTTCTAATTGGGGATCCCTCATGTTGGTGTGTCTTATTTGAAAATAAACCCATTTGGCTTTTACTGTTGTCCTTTGTGTTTCTTTACTAGCACTGTTTTCTGTTCTACTGTGGTGTCAAACCTCTCTTTCCTGGGCCACTGTTTTGTTGTTGTTGCTTTCTGATAAAATGACTACTGAATACAATATGGGCAGGAGCATAATTTGGCAGGCCAAACAAGCAGTTTATGACCATATGTGGGTTGTCAGCTCTAGGACCATGGTAGGTGGTCAAGAAGCAAGTTTGCAGAAACAGCTATCAAAAAATCTTGAGTTGGTGGACAATATCTGGATTCTTTTTGAACATTTATGCAGAAGCACCACTGTCAAGACTCTTGGCCAAAATTAGTTTTTGAACCAATTGTGTGATTGCTTGGATGTGCCTAATAAAAAATTTGCTTACCCTCCATTTAGTGTCAAAAACAAGCACCAGATAAAAAGGGGTCTAGTTCTGTTTTAAAGAGCTATATGGATCAGCCGTTTGGCTGATCAGCCTGGAGAACTTTGTGCAAACAAGCTAATGTTCATGTTCATGAGAAATGCAAGGGGTAAATTGTGCCTCTTTTTGACAACTCACTAACAACTGAAATCCTATGGATTTGTGTTTGCCCAAGACAGGAAATGATAGCTGTCTTTTGCATCACTTCTTTTTGTCCAGTTTATCAATATCTGCCCCAAACATGGATGATCCACCTCATCCCTAGCATTTCCATAGTGTCATTTTTACATCCTCATTTGACTAATCCAGTTCTTCCAATATTAATCTTTTTTATTTATCACTCACCTTTTTAAACTGGCTCCAGCCTCCTGGGCTGGAGCTGGGACATGGGATGGAGGTGGGGATTATTGCTCACTAAATCGCCGCTGAACCGCCGGCCACCATCAGCCCAGGTCCAAGCCAGGCCTTAGCCACACTGCACCAGCACAGATGTCAGAAGCTGTCCAACATCTAAACAGTGCTGGCAGAGCATGTCTGGGACTCTACTTAGGACCTGGGCTGATGGCGGTCAGTGGTTTGGCAGAAATTTAGTGAGTGATAATCCCCACTAACATCCCATGTCCTGGCTCCAGCCCGGGAGGCTGGAGCCAGTTTAAAAAGGTGAGCGATAAGCTCCTAAATTTGGCATAAATTGGCATACTCATCGATGTGCTGGGATTCTGTACTGTAACAATGTGCCTGGATAAATAAATAAATCATTCTCTGCTTTAGTAAGTCAGCAGAGCTGTGTGTGAACTGCACCTCTAGTCAAATATGCGTATGCATTGTTTGTTGTTGTTGTAGTTGTTGTTGATTTTGTTGTGTGCCTTCAAGTTGCTTCCAACTTATGATGACCCTAAAACAAACTTATCATGGGATTTTTCTTGTCAAGATTTGTTCAAAGCCATTGGCTTCCCTTGAGGATGAGAGAGTGTGACTTGCCCAAGCTCATCCATTGGGTTTCATGGCCAAGTGAGGAAATTGAACCCTGATCTCCAGAGTTATAGTCCAATGCTCAAAACACTACACCACACTATATCTCTATGCATTGTTTGTTATGTCTGTATAAATTCCAGGTGCATGTGCAAATGAAGTGTGATGTTGTGGTAAAATGTGAAATGTAGGTGCTCATCATGAAAATCCCTATAGCCACGCAAGAAGCGCCTATACAGTTGGGCTGTCATGTCAATGGATTGTTTTATCCTTGGATTCAATCATCCACAAAATAAATAAATAAATAAATAAATAAATTCCAAAAAGCAAACCTTGATTTTGACATTTTCTATAAAGAACACCATTTTATTGTGCCATTGTATTTAATAGGATGTGAGCATCCATGGATTTTGGTATCCACAGAGGGTCCTGAAGCAAAGGGGTCCACTCTGAGTGCAAGCAGTTATGCTGATCCCTATATAAATCTCTAGATCAGTTTCTGAATATTGATTCTACATATTGGGTTATGTAAATACCTAGCACTTAAATATTACTGGAATTAGTATTATTTTTTATATGTATTTCTAGTAATCCTTACTAGAACAACAGAAAGTAGACCAGTGGTAATAATAATACCAATACCGTGTTTCCCTGAAAATAAGAGAGTGTCTTATATTAATTTTTGCTCCCAAAGATGTGCTAGGTCTTATTTTCAGAGGATGTCTTATTTTTCCATGAAGAAGAATTCACATTTATTGTTGAACAAAAAAAATGAACATTTATTATATACTGTATATATATTTTTATATATTTATATACAAAAACTTTGCTAGGCCTTACTTTCGGGGGAGGCCTTATATTTAGCAATTCAGCAAAACCTTTACTAGGTCTTATTTTGGGGGGATGTCTTATTTTCAGGGAAACAGGGTAGTGAATATAGTAAATAATGTGTAGTGCCCTTCAGAGATTCATCATGGTTTAGTGCTATGAGTGCTGGACTAGGATTCTGGGAGATAAGGTTTCAAATTCCTGTTCAACCATAAAAACGCACTGGGTGACCCTGAGTAAGTCATATTCTTTCTGCCTTAAAGAGGCTGAGAGGCTTGCAATGGCACACTTTTCACAAATAAACCTTGCCAAGAAAGCCCTAGGACAGGGTCACATAACCTGGAGTACATTTGAAGGCATATAACAACAAAGTGCCTGTATCTTTGTTTTTTCTTTATTTCAATACTACTACTACTACTACTAATAATAATAATAATGGTGAAAATTAATATCTGTGGTAAGATTTGAAAGGCTTAACTCTTGCACACCAATCTCTTGGCTCCAATAATGTTCTGAGACAGAATGTGTACCATCATTTTCTCCGCAGCTAGACCCCTTACTCTGCTGGAGACACACCATGTTCTTAGACCTGCATACTATAACCATCCACTGAACTAGAAGCCAACTGAGACCAACCAATAAATAAATACAGAAATAAAATAAAATAAAATTTGCTGACCACCAGAGCTGAGTCCTCTTCACTTTCAGGGAAATGGCAATGTTTTATATTACCATGATGTAACTTTTGGCAGAAGCCCATTGACGTGCCCCTTATTAACATTCAGCCTCATAAGCGAGCATGACTTACCCTGCTTGAGTTGGGAGTTCACTCTGTCCTACAGTGCTATTGCCCAATCATGCCTGTCAGAAATGATTTATCTGTGTTACTTACTTTCTTTTCAAATTTGGAAGGAATTATAGTCATAGGCCTGGAAAGGATAACAAAGGTCAACTCACGCAGATGCTCTTAGACAAGTTTTTAAAAAGGATCCACCAAGGAAATGTATTCATTGCATTTATTAATCACAAAGGAAAGCACATTGGTGGCTTTTGTACTTTATTGGCTATTTGTGTTTTAAAGGTGTATTGCTTATTTGTATTTTTTTTATCTCCTCTCTGCTGTTTGACCCTTCAGCCCATCATCTTGGCACAGAAAGAGATGTGCCCCTTATTGACATTCAGCTTCAGAAAGAGATGCCTTTTCAGAAGATGCAGCTTCAGAAAGAGGCAGAGAGAACAGAGGAGCAGCCATTTTACCCACAGATAAAAACATTGCTGTGGGTGGTGGCTGGAGATCTGATTTGGAACAATTCAGGCCTTCATAACCTCCCTGGCATCAGCAGGTATGACCAATTGGTTTCAGGATCCATGCATTCAGCTTCTACAGGGATGAGGGGCTAGTTAAACCTCCTGATCCAAATCAGGAAGCCGATGAATCTGATTTCTGGGTATTCTGAATCTGATTTCTGGAATGAATCAATGTCATTATCTTTTTGGACCACCCTTTCCTATATATGGCTTCTGATTTTCATTGGCATTCAAACAAGTGAGGTGTTTGCTAGAGCAAAGCTGGTGGAACACTCTGCCCCTTTCAACAAAGGAAAGAACCCATTAAAAGACCTACTCTGTGACTGATATGGCAGTAAAGAAGTCATAGGAGTGAAACAGATGGGCAGGGAAAAGTGGGTTGAAGCTGCCTTTTCTAAAGCCACATTGAAACCCCACCAACCGCACCGCCAGCTCCCAAGGCAGCTGGAGTGCTCATGTCATGACCACATGACATGGCTTCAAGGAAGACGTGGAACAAAGCTACTTCTTTTTGAAATGGCTTTTCTCTGGATAAGGCACCTAGAGGGCACTTTCCTTCTGGTTTCAAGGCATGTGTCATCTAAATATCACACTTTCAAGCCAACCTGAAAGCACCTCTTTTTGCCTGTTTGTTTAGCCCCATACTGTCCCACCAGCATGGCATCTTCATTTCTTTCCTTGTTTTACAATGTTTAGTTTCCCCTGATTCATGGTTCTCCCATTCCATGTTCCTACAGTATGTGTTGTGCAGTTTCAGACTTTTATTTCATCTCTGAGCACGTCAACAGCTGAATGTCCTTCCAGCTTTAATCCAGCTGCATCATCAGCCACAGCACTATTTGTACTTGTTTTTTACTGTGCCCCAATAGCTTGTTGGAGTGCCATTCAATCTAAGAGTTTCATCTTCTGGCATTATATCTTGATTCATTTTGTTTTGTCTCATCATAAAGTTTTCATGCAAAAAGGGTCTTCAAAAGGAGATTTACCATGCATTCCTTTGCTAACAAGGGAGCTTATCATACAACGGAGTTTGGGGTTATAATGCAATGGCAATCTGAACGCAATCATGGGGTTTCACGTTATTGCGAATGAGTGTATCTCATGCAATTTTGGGCAATGGGAAGTCATTCCGAACGCAATCATTGGGTTTCACGTAATTGTATATTAGAGTATCTCATGAAATTCTGGGCAATGGGGGGGGGTCATTTTCGGGAAATGGGAAGTCATTCTGAACGCATTCCGAATGCAATCAAATTTCACATAAATTTGCTAAACTAGTGAATTCTCGTAATTGCGAATTGGCTCCATTCGCAATTGAGAGAAAATCCTCCCATGTGATAAACTCCAAGAATTAGTTATGGTGCCACTGCTGTTCTCTGAGGGATCGTCCACCTCCATTGCTGCTGCTTCCCAGTAGTTGTTTGGCACATTTAGTATGGCTCCTTAGCAAAAGCCTGTCTGACATGGGAGACCCTCCCAGCAGCACTGCTGCCTCACAGGAGCATGCAATCCCACCATCGTGAAAAGGAAGTGCCATTGGTGTGCAAATACTCTTACATTTATTTTATTGCTGTAGGTTTGGGGAGCTGAGAAAGAGATTGTGTGTATTTCCTGGAAAGGAATACAGTGGTCCCCCGGGTTACGAAAGTAATCCGTTCCGGATTACCTTTCGTAACCCGGAAATACGCGTATCCCGGGGGACCACTTTAAGGGACGGACCGCGCGGCCGATTTAAAGGGGCCGCGCGGTTTTTCCCTTTCGTTCCCCGGGGGATCCTTCGGATCCCGGGGGAATTTTAGCGGTCCCGCCGGTTTCAAATCCCGGGGATTTCGTTCCCCGGGGGATTCGGAAACCGGGGGACCACTGTA
Source organism: Urosaurus nigricauda (assembly GCA_034509955.1). Classification (NCBI taxonomy): domain Eukaryota; kingdom Metazoa; phylum Chordata; class Lepidosauria; order Squamata; family Phrynosomatidae; genus Urosaurus; species Urosaurus nigricauda. Next base: position 96,689,336 of record JAOEGL010000005.1, on the reverse strand, counting down.
CTAGAAATGAGGCACACATATCCAAGCACAATTGCAAAATGTTGTTTTGCTTTAAGTTAAATCATCATTATTGTCTCCCTGCTGTACACAGGAATGTAGACGTAGGGGCTTTTTACATTGGCAAGAAAGTGTGACTTGAAGTTGCACTTTCCTTAATGCTTAGCAGCTAGACAGCAAGCCCCAGGTGTGCATTTAAAAAGTACAGGGCAGCTAGACTGAGGTTTTTTTCTGTGGCTCAGCAACTATATGGGAAGCTGTCAAAACGCTACAAACACAGGCGGAGCAGCTACATGGGCGGCAAGGAACGTGGCTTTTAGCCGCGCTTTAAACATTTTTTTCCCTTGCTGGCTGCGAATTGCGCAATTGCGCAGGTACACCATACAGTCGGAGCTTATCACATGGGGGAGTACAGGACCATTCCGAAAGAGGGAGAAAGTGAGGTCAGTTCGGAAATGCACATGATTACGCACAAGCTCATCACACACAAAACAAGAGAGCATCTACACAAAAAGAAAATGCAGAGTCAATACGAAAGAATTCATCACATGTGAACATACTGGTCGGCTTTCTGTTGCAAATTAAGGCATCTTGGGAAATGGTAGCAAAGGCTCATGGGAGTTGTAGTCTGTGTTCTGTCAGAGCATTATATTGAGTTGTCTTGAGGTTTCAGCCCTCTGTCCAGGAGGGATTCCCATATGTCCTCCATTCTTGAGCAGAGGCCCCCCTTTTCCAAGTTGACCAGGCACGTCCTCCTTTGCCAGGACACGTCCTACTTTCCCAGCCTTCTTTTTGAAGAGGAAGCAGGAGGGCCAGGCGTGCTCTGGCCAGGCTCTGGGGGTCTCTTCCTGGCTCCTTCCCTCCCTCCCTCCCTCCCCGCTGCCTTCCTCCTCCCTTTGGCTGAGAGAGTGTGACTTACAGGGAGGAAGGGCAGCGGTGGTGCTCCAGGTCCTCCTGATGCTGGGCCAGGGAAAGCTGGAAACAGGAGGAGGAGGAGGAGGAGGAGGAGAGGGACCTGGAGCACCTCTGCTGCCCTGCTTCCCTGCAAGTCACACTCTCTCAGCCAAAGGGAGGAGGAAGGCAGCCAGGAGAGAGCCCTGGAGCCTGGCCAGAGTGTGCCTGGGCCTGCCTTCTCCTCCCCGCTTTGGCTAAGAGAGTGTGACTTGCAGGGAGGCAGGGCAGCGGAGGTGCTCCAGGTCCCTCCCCTTCTCCTCCTCCTCTTGCCAGCTTGCCCTGGTCTGGCTGAGCGCCTCCAGTGCCCTGCTGTCTCCCTAGAAGTCACACTCTCTCAACCAAAGGGAGGAGGTGAAGGAAGGTGCAGGCGCACTCTGGCCGGGCTCTGAAGGTCTCTTCTTGTCTTGGCACCTTCCCTCCCTTCGCACTTGTATAGCTACCTTTAAATGGGTGCTTTAAAGAGACAGAGCCCCATTTAACCGTTCAACTACACCTTAGCCTTTAGGTGCTTTTTACATTGGCTAAAAGGGGCGGTCCAAACTCACCCCTTCTAGCGGCGAGATGAGGCCTAGGCTGCCACACGGGCAGCCCCAGAGGCCTCATCCCGCCGCAACGACCCGCCGCAAAAAAGAGCTCCGGGATCGAGCTCTTTTTTTGCGGCGCGGGAAGGGCGCGATTGGCGCCCTCCCGCGCCACCAGAGCGTCAAAATGTGCGCAGCGCATCAAAACGCTGCGCACGTGATGACGCTTGTACGGCGCCACCGTGTAGACGCCGCCATCTTTAAATGGCGGCGTCCATGCGTTTTAGGCTTAGGGAGGGTGTAAAGGCTACGCCCTCCCTAACCCTAAATGCGGGCTTTTTAGCCCTAAAAGCGCCTTTTTTTGCCCGTGTAAAACGGGCCAGCAATGCTGCACCCTTTTTAAAAAAGTAGTGGGGAAATCAAACTACTTTTTAAAGGCACTTCTTCTCCCTTAAAACTCCAAAATAGTGTTTTCATGGCACACTTTCCCTTTTTCTCATCTAAAGGCTGGGTTTTCAAGCAGCCTTCAACACACCTCTTTTTGCCAATGTAAAATGGGCCAGCTCCTTTTTAAAGCACTTCTTCTCCCTTAAAACTCCAAAATAGTGTTTTCATGGCACACTTTCCCTTTTTCTCATCTAAAGGCTGGGTTTTCAAGCAGCCTTCAACACACCTCTTTTTGCCAATGTAAAACGGACCAGAGAGAACATGCACTACTGCTGGCCTTTATCCCTCTACTGAGTAACTGGGAGAAACTTGGAATTGACAACTGTTGCTTAGTAACTATAGTTCAGGAGGTACACTAAGAAATATCTACTTATGAAAGCTTTCATTTTCCTCTCCAAGAGATAAATCTACCTGGTTCAGCTTTATGGGTTTAATTTTATGGTTTCATTGTCTTAATTTTGATATATAATATTTTCATTACTGGAAATCATCCCAGATTGTATGAAGAAGTGTGGCAAGTCATTCTCTTTTCACCTTCAGATCAGAATGGAATTGAGTCTACTTCTTTGAAATAAGAATGATTCAGATAGCTCCTTATAGCCAACCTTTCTGCAGATGCTGCCATTGAAACTCTGTTGGTTTATAAAATTGTGGGTTTAATTGTAAATTTTTTGGTTCATTGTTGCATTGTTTTTATAACACTAAATTTTGCTGATTATTTCCTCAGTGTTATTTTGTATTGTATTTTTGTTTTCCAAGAGCTTTTTAAGGTTCCAAAGAACTTAATTTCTGAAATGAGAGCACAAGCCAGTCAAAAGTCCTACTGAAGTCCCACTGGATTTTAAATGAAAGCAACAAGCATGTGCTCTCTCACCGAAGTCAACAGGAATTGTAAGTCTGTAATGTCAACTGACTCCTGCCATAATAATTTTAAAAAATGACTGCAAAAAGAACCTGCTATATTTAGTCAACTTTTTGAAATCTCAAATCCTACTGACTTAATAAATCACCAATTATTAGCAAAGTAATGGCTTATGTCCAATTCATTTTGACTTCATTCATTTTCTAAATTAATTCTGCAGAAGAAAAGTGCAGAGACATTAAATCGGACATTGCACTGGAAATTAATCTGAGGAATAGTTCATAAATATTAGAAGAACCATTTTCAGATAATTTGGAGGCTGATCGTTATGCTGAAAAGGCTAAAAAGGCTGTCATTACAAAGGATCAAATCAGACCAAATGGATATACAGTAAACTACAATTAACATGTTTTTCCTCCCATCTCATGAGTCAGCTGTACATGGCCCAGCAATGAGATTTGCAAACTTTCCTTCCAGTGATGGATCAGAAAACAGAGTACTGCAAATGCAAATACATAAATAAAAATCACATGCTATGATAAACAGAAAGCTTTCACTCTTGTTTCTGAAAACATGAGGAATGTATCATTTACTTGGATACCTGTTGGGATCACCTACTGAGATCTACTTTCCCCCAGTGAGAAAACTGTAGTTGACAAAAGGATATGCATAAAAGTTTCTGATCTCATTTCCCCCATAAATAAGAGTCATCAAACACCTTCACATCTTCCTGAATTAATGATGATCAGTGCCTTCAAGCTCCAAAGCTATTTCTTTTAGTGAAACCTGTTGAATAAAAAAACCTGAAAGAAACTGATAAGTGAAGAATAAGGAGTCACAGTCAGGAAGGTCAAAAGGCACATAAGTTTTATTTTTCCTTTCCTTTTTTTTTAAAGTTTTATTTTTCCAAGCCTTAAATCCTCAGCTGTTGCATGTGTTTATACAACTGTTGCATGTGTTAACCAAATATCTGACATTAAAGAACAATATCTTACTATTTATTAAATTTAAAACTGGTTTTAGGTTATCTTTAGAATTTGGAAATAAAAAATTGCAAGTAATTTAGGAGATTATCACACCCAGAAATCCTGCAATAACAGATGTTAGTGCAACCTATATGCAGCCCGGACCCCAGCCACATTTATCCAGCAGCTTTTCAAAACTGGCAGCTTGCTGTTTTTGAAAAGCTGCTGGATACGTATTGCTGGGGTCCAGGATTGCTCTTGCCCAGCCACGGCTTCATACAGTAACACCTGATTTGATTTTTCAATCCTGTGTCTATCGCGGCAGGATTTCTGGGTGCAATAATCTCCTCAGTTACCTATAATAAATTACCCCCCTGTTGTTTTTTGTTGTTGTTGTTTTTGCTACTGAGGGTGGAACCAAATTACATGTGAAAAATAATTCAATAGATAGATCAAAGTTACATTATTAATATAAGTACCAGTATTTTCTATTATTTAAAGAAGCAGGAATTTTCTATGTTTTATGCCCTTCAGCCTTGGTTTCACTTAAAATCTCAGAGTTTGTCTACAGTTTTCTATTTCCTACAGCCTACTGGTTTCTTCTTCTTCTTGATCATCATCATCATCTTTAGTTATTGCCTCTCAGCTTACCAGGGCTGCCAAGGTGATGCACAAACTGATAAAAACAGATTTCCTAGACAGCCTGCCTTCCTGCCTTCCTTGAGAGGGTAGACTGTGGTGCCTCTATGGTGGCAAGAGGCAAAAAAAATTTTTTTTGTGTGTGCCAACAGGCCATTTGGAATTGACAACTCATGAGGAAAGGTCTTTTAACAACTGAATTTACTGCATTTGTTGTTTCTTTTACATTGCTTTTAATTCTTCTTGTTGTGTGCCTTCAAGTTATTTCCAACTTCTGGAGCCCCTAATCACTACACTACTTATAGTTTAATTCTATTTTTACTTTTGTATGTTTTAGCGATGTGGAAGTTTTCTATCTATTTTAAATTTTGTAAACTGCCCTGAGTCCCATGACTGGAAGAAAGGCAGGATAATAGCAACAGATAAAAACATTAGTCGAGATACTGCGTTGTCAGTCATAAGTATGATCTTAGAGCTCCATCAGTGTACTGTAGTCTTTTCAGCCTGGCAATGACCCAGCTAAGGGATTTCCAAAAGTGCTGCACATTGGGGCACTGAGAAATGATGTTAGGGGGCATAGCATGATCCAAAAGCTGGAGAAACTCAACTCCTTCTCTCAGTGCAACACACAACTCGGAGTGCACTGTAAACAACATTTCTCAGATGTTAGGATCCACATAATATTTGCATGGAACAGGGAGTGAGTGATTTGCAAATTAGGCTTTACTTTAGTTGGAGCTGCAACGGAGATTGCTAGGAGAAAGAAATAAAAATGTGTTTAATGCTCAAGCTTTTGAAAATATAAAATCTACTTATTTGTTAGAACTGTCTCCATACTGAGTGAAACACACAGTGCAAAACCCAAAAATTAGGCTGTCACACAATCCTTATATTAACAAACATGGAAATTTTCCATGGGGTATAAGGACAAATATCTTAGTCATAATATCCAGTTTGAGTTTCTTAAGACTGCAGTCCTTTGTCTGCACACCAGCTTTTGTTTTGTTCTGTTTTGTTTTGTTTTGTCCCTGTTTTAGTTTATCTGTGGTGTTTGTTTTTTTTTAATTTGTTTTTGGTGTTTGGTTTTGGGTTTAATTTTTGTCTCTCGTGCCAAACAAAATTTTGTTGGATTTCTCTTCGTGCTTCTCGATTACAACACTCTTCTGCGTTAATGCTGACACATTCCCAGGATTTTCCGTTGCTCCGTGTAGGCTTCTAAATCATGCTTAGGGATGTAAATCCCCAACTATTTCATCCTTGCATGAGAGGATGAATAATTACAATAGTTTTCTCCCTGCTGTGGCACTGTATTCTGATATCTCAGAGTGTTTAGGAAAGAATATTAGGTGGGGGAACGGATGTATCTTTTTATTTGTTGGGGGGTGTTGGCAGAAGACAGATTCATGTATAGGAAACAGTATTTTAAAATATTTTAATGTTTTGCATGTGTGCAAAAATGTGTTTTTCTTTGCAGAATAATACCTGCACGGCATCTTAGGACAGAGGACATCTTAGGCTACCACACACACAATCCTAGGGGTCACCCATGGATATTTCTTAAATTCTACAAATTCAAGATAACCAATCTTGGGCACTGTTCCCTTTGCACCAGGTCACCTTGGGAGCAGCAACTGAGCAGCCAACCGAGAAGTGACCAAGAAGCCTCTTGCCCATACCAGCCTTGTGGCAAAGGCCAGTCCAGCTACTCTGTTGCTGCTCCCAAAATGACCGGGTGTAAAGGGAGAAACTTCTCCCTGGCAAGAAAGGACTCTCAGTCCTTCTTCACTGGGACAGAAAGGGGTGCAACCAGTGTGTGTGTAGGAGGTTTAAAGAAGCCATATGCTCTGAATCCTCATCCCCCTTCAGTGCAGAAGGGGTGAACACTTGTCCTTACCAGCTCTTCCATTGCTGGGCTTTCTCCCTTTGGAGAAAGAAGCAATGCCCTGTGCCCAAGCCATGCGAGAGTTTCCCAACCACCACCGCCACCACTAGCAAAGGACATCTGCTAAAGGAATGAGATCGCCTGAGCAGGCAAAGATCGGGAGACATCATCACACAAAGCAATCAGTGAGGTTGTGCAGTTTTAAGAGACCCTGAAAAGAAGTTTAATACAACCTTCACCTGCACCATGGTTCTAAAGGCCACTGTATCCCCTTGTCTTTCTTCATGCCAATACTTTGAAGCCCCCCACCCCCACCCCCACCCCTTTTCCCTCACCACCTCTGTGGATCTTTCCACTTCTAGCAGGTGGCCCACTTTAGGAATCACTGTTTTAAGATGTTTGACTACCAAAATAAAATTGTTCAAAATTCTCATTTGTCTATTCTTTTTCCCCACAAGGGGTTCATTCATATTATATCATTATGGTAATATTCCAATTTGACTGCCATGACAACATCCTAGGGAATACTGGAATTTGCAGGTTAGGGAGGGGGTATTTAGAATTCTTGGCCAGAGAGTTCCAGTGCCAGTGACCAAACTGCATACCCCAAGATTCCACACAATGTTGCCATAGCAGTTAAAGTGAAATATTGTGCTATAACTGTGCAGTGGGAATGGGCCCAATGTTTCCTGACTTTCAAGACGACTAGTTTTCTGGGGGCTGGGAGCATTGAATCTGGAAGTAATATTACAACTCAGAAGAAATTTCATGTGTGACTCAGAAGAGAAATGCACGTGTGTTAATAGCAGTACACATGATATAGACAGATTACAACAACATATAGGCACAGTACAGATGACCCAAAAGGGCCATCCCCATGCCATCATTAGGGCTGGGGAGCACGCAGAATTTGCACGCTCCCAGCCCTAGCGCATATGAACGGCACCATTTTTACAGTGCATCGTCCATATGCGTGCACTGTCATGAAGTCATGGCATAGGCTGCATTTACATGGGGTGGTGCGCGCCTGACATCATGGCATCACTGGAGGGTGCCTAGGGCACCCTTTCAGCAGCACTGAAAGGAGCTCCGAAACGGTGCTCTTTTTCAAAAAGCGCTTTGTTCCTGCGGCAACCAAATTGCCACGGGAACAAAGCAAGGGAGAAAGGGGCCAGGAGGCCCCTTTCTCCCTTGCCTCTGCCAGTCAGGCTGTCCTTCGGGCTTCATACCCCAAGGAAAGCCCTTTCCAGGCTTCGGAGAGGGGGCGTTTTGCCCCTTTTCCGCAGCCTGCATAAGTGGCTGATTGGGGCCTTGGGCTGCCAGTGAGGCTGCCCTGGCCCCAATCCACCACTCAAAGGGGCAGCTACAAATCACCCTTTTTGGGCAGTCTGTAAAGCCCCACAGTTACCCCTCCAGATCCATAGATTCTGCACTCATAGATTCAATCATTCATGGTTTGAAAACATTTTTAAAAATAAAAAAACAAACAAACCTTGATTTTGCAATTTTATGTAAGGGGCATCATTTTACTGCACTATTGTATGTAATGGGACTTGAGCATCCACAAATTTTGGTATCTGGGTGGTTGGGTATTATGCCAAGGGCATACTGTGTTCTGTGCATCTTTGGCATTGTCCCCTGCTGGAAATAGTCCAACAGAAATATCCCTGCTGTTGTTACTACCACAATCACCATTACATCTTATAGAAAAGGCATATAGTCCAAAACACAGCAAGGATGGCAGGCCAACAGACCAGCTGTTCCTGCCACCATTGTTTTTCCATCTGGCTTTTCATTTTCTCTCCTTCCTCCTACAATAATTTGACAAAGAAAAGGATGATAGAAAAGTGGAGTGCTGGGAAGTGGAGTAGAGTGAAAGGAAGCAGAAAAGTGGAGTGAAGGGAACATGAAAGACTCTTGGCCCCCATCCTCCTACATGGCAGATCAACCTGGCTTTGTCAAATACAAGCTGGAGAAGGAGTCTCTCTCTCTCTCTCTCTCTCTCTCTCTCTCTCTCTCTCTGCTTTAAATACAAGTCAAAACCAAATTTTTGATGAGGTAAACTAATATAACCATAGACCAATAGTTGATTTTTCTGTAAATGTGCACATCATTGGACATCTTTGCCAGTGTGTTGGTGATTCAGAGTTATGTACACAACAGTTTGGCAGAACTGCATATTTCTGTATGTAATAGCTTTCAAATTCAACACCCCATCATGCAAAAAAATTCCTTTCTCTGATGCATCTTCAGACCAGAACAAATCCAAAGGGTAAGCTGTCAAACGTATGAGAATCATCAGTCCTGAAAAAGCAACACACACATACTGGGCAATTGTGCTAGCTAAATGACTGGAAATAACAACAGAAGTGAAACTGGGGCTAATTGTACTGGAATCTGTCAACAAATATGGAAAACAAAACAATAGCCTGCAGATTGGAAAGGTTCAATATCCATTCCAGTCCCCAAGAAAGAGGACATCAGAGATCGTAATAACTACAAGACCATTACATTACTTTCCCATGTGAGCAAAGTGAGGCACAAAAAATTCTACAACAAAGACTTTTACCATATATGAAGCAAGAAATGTCAGATGTTCAAGCTGGTTTCAGTAAAGAAAGATCACTAGGGACCTTATCAGACGGGAGGAACTTCTCTTTATTGTGAATGGAGCCAATTGGAGCCAATTCGAATTCACGTGATTTCTCTAGTTTAGCGAATTTACGTGAATTACAATTGCATTCAGCATGCGTTCAGAATGACTTTCCATTACCTGAAAATGACCCCCCATTGCCTGAAATTGTGTGAGATGCTTTAATTCGCAACAACGTGAAACCCCATGATTGCGTTTGGATTGCCATTAAATTATACTTCCAATTTCCAATGTCTGATAAGGTCTGAGGATCATATTACAAACATAGATTGGAAAATGGAGTGCACCAAAGAATTCTGCAAGAAAATCAGTGTGTGTTTTATAGATTATAGCAAAACCTTTGATTGTTTGATTGATCATGAAAAGCTATGCATTCCTCTTAAAGAAATGGGTGTGCCACAACTTTTGATTATCCTGAGGAGAGAAATGGAATGGTATCTCGTACACTGACCATATCATATATTTATAGCAGGGCTCGACTTGGAGGAAGGATGCATCATAGCTGGAGGAAGGAATATCAACAATTTAAGATATACAGCTGACTCCATATTACTAGCAGAAAATAGCAAAGACTTGGAATGGTTACTTTAAAAAAGTCAAGGAAGAAAGAGCAAAGACAGGTTTACAGTGAAACATTAAGAAAACAAAAACAATGAGCAGAAATAATTTATATAACTTTAAAGCAGACAATGAAAACATTGAAAAAGTTCCAAGATTTCCCACACCTTGGCTCAGTCATTAATCAGAATAGAGGCTGCAGTTAAGAAATTAGAAGAAGAGCAGGCCTTGGAAGGGTGACTACGAAGAAAAGTAGACAAGATCCTGAAGTGTGAAGATATACCATTGAATACTAAAGTTAGGATTGTCCATGACATTGTATTTATAATTTCTATGTATGGTTGTGAAAGCTGGATAGTGAAGAAAGCTAATAGAAAGAAAATTAACTCATATGAAATGTGCTGGAGAAGAGTTCTATGGATACCATGGATTGCTAAAAAGACAAATAAATGAGTCTTAGAGTAAACCAAGCCTGTATTCTCCCTAAAGGCCCAGATGACTAAAAAGATACTAGAATTCAAAGACATGAATCTGCAGGAGCTGAGCAGGGATGTGACAGTGCTGTGGCAAGGTGACTTGACATGAAGGAGAATCTGATTAGTCTTAACTCCATTTGGTGTGATATTGGTGTGTGCATACATAAGATCCTACTCACTATTTCCCTTTTTGCACCTTTCTTCTCAGTGAGAGAAGGGAGCAGAAAGAATATATTCTGTGTGCAGGATAGAAGGGGGCAATTTCCCAGACACAATGGTGAATGCATGCTGAGATAATTTTTTATTTGCTCTTTCTCTGTTGTCTGGAGGAGCCAGTTACTCCTAGGAGTTTATCAGATGGGAGGAATTTCTCTTTATTTTGAATGGAGCCAATTGGACCCAATTCCAATTCATGTGAATTTGCTAGTTCCAATGAATTCCAATTGTGTTCGGAATGCATTCAGAATGACTTCCCATTACCCAAAAATGACCCCCCCCCCCCAAATTGCCTGAAATTGCATGAGATGCTTTAATATGAAATAAAGTAAAACCTATGATTGCGTTTGGAATGACTTTCCTTTTGGCTGAAATTGCATGAGATACTTTAATACGCAATAATGTGAAACCCCATGATTGCGTTCAGATTGCCATTAGATTATATTTCCAATTTCTGTCATCTGATAAACTCCATAGATCTCCAGAAAGGACAAGAAAGGCTGCCTGACCTGCAAACAAGTTGGGGTGCATGCACCCATTTCCTCCTTTCCCCTTGTGGGATAAGAAGTGATGAGTAAACAGAAACAAACTTGCTTTCCCCTCCCTTCTCACTGCGCAAAGAGTACCCTTTGTGACTGAGAAGTCAAATTTCAAGTGAATCAAGCAAGAGGTACATCTCTTCCACTCAGAGAGGTATGGAATGAAAAATAGCTGCATGATAAGGCATATAGCAGCACGATAAGGCATTGTACATCTTGCACATCATGATGATTTGGGGGAAAAGTAGTGAGCAAAATTGATAATGGTACACCCACAGGGTCATCACATAGGATTATTCATGCTCCGAACCACTCCCAATTCATACTAGTGGTAGATCATGTGAAAGATTAGAAGGCACCTGTGGCATGAACAAAGGGAACCTTTCTGAGTATTCATTTGAAAAGATAGATTGATTTCTTATGAAACAAGTAGCATAAGACTCTGGTCCATGCCCTGGTGGTCTCACAACTTGATTATTGTAACCTTCTTCTGACAGGGCTTCCTCTCTCTCACCTCCATCCTTTAATCTCTGTTCAGAACTCAGCTTCACGTATCATCACATTCGCTCGCCGCTTTGACCATGTTTCTCCTCTCTTATCCTCCCTTCATTGGCTCCCCCTCCCCTTCCGCATCCAGTACAAGCTTTTGTTATTGACTTTCAAAGCCCTCCATGGACTGGCCCCTCCTTACTTGTCTGAACTTCTTTCTCCTCACACTCCTTCTCTTCCCCTCCGTTCTGGTAGTCAAGGTCTCCTGTCCCAGCCGAGGATTTCCACTGCCCTGTCCCGGATTCATCCCTTCTCACTTGCTGCCCCTCACTTCTGGAACCTTCTTCTTCTACATGCATGCCTCATCACTTCTCTAACCAGTTTCAAAACTGAGTTAAAGCTATATTTTTTAGAGAAGCATTCCCAGATGTGTGACTTTGTCTGGCCCTTTTTAACTGTGCATTATGAAGCCGATCCCTCCCTCTAGTCCATCTGCCTTGGTCCAGGCCTCAGAGGGAGAGAAGATCCACCGGACCTGATACCCTTCCCCACCACCTTTCCCTTCTCCTTTTGTGTCACGTCTTTTAGATTGTAAGCCTGAGGGCAGGGAACCATCTAATTATAAGTTTATATGTACAGCACTGTGTAAACCTACAGCGCTATATAAATAAAGGTTAATATTCTCCTACTCTGCAAAATCTGTAGCATTTGCAAGTATGGGAAGTATCTCTGTGTGGATTCACCCAAAGACAATATTCTCTGAACTAGTTCATCCTGATTTTTCTAAATAGGGAGAGAAAACCAGAATTTCTGTGCTATATATTTTTTATTTTTAAAGGCAGAATGTAAATGAGAAAATAAGTTAACCTATTGAAAGCAATAGGATTGAGGCACCTTTAACTATACATAAAATAGGTTCACTGTCTCCTGAATATCTTCTGCCATCTTGTGTGTTCAAATATGTATTGCAGTTCTCTATGTTAAGACATCTCTTCAAGCCTGAAAGAAAAAGGCCTCATATTTGCAATAAAACAAATTTTCTAACTCCCCAGTTTCAGTCTTTGTTATAAAAATGACAATATTATCAAAATTTATTCTTAAAATGTGACAGTTGTGTATCCAATATCGGCAGTTGAAACCTATTTGTATACCCCCTCTGCCAGTATCAACAGCAGAAGCCAGCATAGCATAGTGGTTTGAGGATTGGACTAGGACTCTGGAGACCAGGGTTCAAATCCCAGCTCAGCACACCTTGGGCAAGTCACATGCTCTCAGCCTCAGAAGACTGCAATGGCAAACGCCTTCTGAATAAATCTTGCCTAGAAAACCCCATGATAGGTTTGCTTAGGGTTGCCATAAGTCAGGAACGACTTGAAGGCACACATACACACATCAACAGCAACATTAGGCAACAGCTAAAATGTTAACTATCAGATTTAAGAAGTGTAGGGGAAACATAAAAATATGTTTTGATGTGCAGGGCTCTTCTGTTGGGGGCATTCTTAGACTTGAGGCTATATTTTCCACCAGCCACTTCTAGTTTTTAAAGGCAGCTTCCCAGACAATGCCCAGTTTGTGTTTTCTTCACAGGTTCAACAGAAATGCAACATCATGAAATGAATTTCTGTTGCCTATATTCCTTTATTCTTCTAGGGCAGCACCTCCATTGTCATGGCAACAGACAAATAACACACTTCAAGAGTATATTGCTTCTCCCAGGCCTAACCTCCAGAGTCATCTTTGCAAGGACTTTATGGAATAACCAACTTGCAAAAGAAATGAGACTGTTTTGTTTCACCCTCATTGACTTATTTTAACACAAAGAGGAAAAATTCAATTGAACAGATGGGAAAAAAGGCATTGTAGTTAAAACTTCAATGCCCAATTTCTGTTTCTCAAATCATATCTCAAAATTAAGTGTCAAACTTGAACTTTAAATTTTTAACTATAAAACAAGGGGGAAAGATTACTGATACAAACATATATAATTTCATCTCAACTCTCTGTAGCTGCTTGTGAAACAATTTTGCAGGCCATATCATAGACACAGAAGTCTGGAAGATTATGGGAAAATAATCAAATCCAACCTTCCCCACCACAATAGAAGTATAGCACTTACAAGAAAGTTAATTTCTCCCAGGGTTTAACCAAGAAGCAGTCTGTAGTCTCACACTGATAGAAACCAGAGTAAAGAAAAGTTAGGAATGTGTTTATGGAACTTATGTAGAAAATTAGCAATGATGACAATTGATATTAAGACACTGGGTTTAGTTTCCCTGATCCTGAAGTTCTCACAACATATTGGCTGCAGGGCTGCTTTTTTAACTAGACTTTGCACACAAAGCTTCAGTAGCATTTTGAATAGATAGCTTATGGAGGCCACCTTCCATCTCCATCAAATACTGAGATGGTTGGTTGTGCGCTAGTCCCATCACATTCACTGGGGTTGGGGCACAGGACCCTCGTGAATGTGGAAAAACCACAAATAACAAAAACACTATGCTTTACCTGAGATAACACCTCTTTAGGAATCTCTTCATCCTCCAGTGCAACTCTGTGGTCAACATCTACCAGACATTGACCATAGAACTGTGCTAGAAGAGCTACAAATGCCTAGTGGAGTGTTCTCTCTAGGAATCTCTAGGTCCTTCAGTGCAACTTTTGGTTAAAGTTGACCATAGAGTTGCACTGGAGGACCTAGATATTCCTAGAGAGAGCATCGTAATAAAATCCACGAATAATCAAATTCGCAAAAGGCAAAGCCACAAATGTATTTGTAGTTCACAGCACAATGCTATGCATGTTTACTCAGAAGCAAAAGCCAATGAGTTCAATGGGATTTACTGTTATAGTGCAATCTCATACTCAGTTTTCTGGGAGTATGTCTAATTACAATTGTGGAGAAAACAGGCAGATCAGAACCTTGGCACTAGCCCATGAGAGCAAAGCCAGGAAAAGGTGGGAGTTGCTCCCTGGAGAGAGTATATAAGAGGGATGAGCAGTTTTGAAAAGGTTGTTGATGATGTTTTAGTGTGCCCTGAGGGGGTGAAGAGCCAGTAAGGGTAGGTTAGCTGCTGTAAAGGCAGTTAGAAAGGGTTTTCGGTACCCAAGAAAGAGATGAAGAGGGTCCTTAATTATATTGCTGTAGTGTCCTGTGGGAGACATAGTGTTTGGTGACTAGTGGAGTCACAGATAACCGGAGGGGTTGTGATACAAAAGTTCAATAAAGGTTCTGTGAGTACTTAGTCTGTAAGGGAAAATATACAAAGCTATAAAGAAACAATTAGAAAGACAAGCTAAAGAAACTATTAAACTGTGTAACTAATAAAGTATTCATACACCGTATCCGTTATGAACACCATCCACTAAAAGAGATACTGTATTCAGCCTGACTTGCAAATAAATTACTTACTTTGTTTCAATAACTTGCAAGAGGGTACAACCAAAAACTCCTCTTAAGACACTCCAGGCATTGGTGAACTAAGGGCCGAAACACATGGCCGAAACGCTGCCCCTTTGATCACCGGATTGGGGCCACAGCAACCACACACTATGACCCTGATCTGGCTTTTTTGTGGTGCAAAAAGAAGCAGCAAAATGCCACTCCTTTATGCACTGGAAAAACGCTGCCTTTTTGGCGGCTGCCATGGCTTTTTGACGCTCTTGTGGCATGCAGAGTCTAAATGCCAGGCCACTGGAGTGCTGAAAAGCTGTCCTTGTGTGGGCAGCACAGCGGCGTAACGCCAGCTTCAAGGTGGTATCAGGGCATGTATCATGCATACGCCACACCCCACACCATTGGGAAGTTGGTGTATAGTGCCAGCCTGTATCAGCCCTTAGAGAACCTTTAGTTGGAAAAAATATGAAAGAACATGCACCCTGTAATAACTCACTCTAACATCCAGCATTCAGAGCTAACTGAAATTGAAATCTGAAAGGGGATATCAGAGATTGAGGGACCATGGAAAGCAGGAACGGCTCAGAACAGGATCCTGCAGGCTACAGGAGCAACTCAGACAGGAGTCTGAGAACAACAGTTACAGAGTGTAGCTAGTGGGTTGTCTGTGTGCAATGAGAGTAGGTTTTCCTAGTCATTTTTATACCTTAAAATCTGCCTCAAGCAAAGAGACTAGGTTTTCCTAGTCACATTTATACCTTAAAATATTCCTCAGACAAAGATAATTTAATGAGAAGCAAAGATTTAATACCAGTTCAGAAGGGCTGAAAAGGAATGTTTTGATATCCAAAAGATTAAAAGGATTAATTTGATTAATGGTAGCATTGTTGACTTCACAAAGGATCTGGGGCACCTCAAAATGTGTGGACAGGAAGGGTATTTGGGAGCACAATAGGGAATAAAGGGAACCGCATCCTTGTTTGATCTGTTTGATCCATCCTTTCCTTTCTGTTTCAGTAGGAATTGCAGACCTGGGTTGTTGTTGGGTTTTTCCCCCCTCTTTTAGCAAACCCTTTTTATCTTTTATGTTTAGGCCATCCACATGTCCGGGGTCTATATGTCTCATTCAAATACTACCTTTCTGTGTTTAAAAGGTTATTGCAACCTCCAAAGCACACACTGGCATCAGAGGTGGAACATAAAAATATAGAAGTATCAAAAATGCATGGAGGGGTGCTTACACTCTGAAGTCAAAACCATCAGTCATTCTGGAATCCCATTGTGGGAGCTTATCACTTTACACTCTTAAAAGCGGGATAGGTTGCTTTAAATGCAGTCCTGCCTCCTGTTGTATTTTGGGGTTTGTAGTTTAGGAAGGGGCATTTAGCATATTCAGCCAGAGAGTTCTTAAGCCTCACTGAACTACAAACCCCAAAATGCAACAGGAAGCAGGGATGACATTTAAAATGACCTAGCCCCATTTTAAGTGTGTAAAGTGATAAGCTCCCTTGATTCCCCAGGAAGACAATCAGGTTTTGTTATACTGCAAGACAGCTCCTAGTACACCTCGAGGCTAGAATATCTGGTATAAATGTAAATACCAAGCATAGCTTACTCATACACAGTTTGCGCTCACAGTCAGCCATATGTATACTGACAGCCTCTTCCATTCACCGATCCATGTGTACACTGACAACCTCTTCCACTCACTGTGTTACCCTCAGACCCCATCTGAGCTACAGGCTGCTTTCCATGGTTACTCTTCAGGATAGGTAAATATTATCCTTCTACAACTCCAAGCCTCAACTCTATTTTGGTTAGCTCTGTATGGTGCTGCTGTTTGAATATGATTGTGTGTCTGAATGCAATCTTGCAAATTTCTAAATAAAAACCTTCTTATGTTCACTAAACCTGGAGTCCCTCAAAGTTAGTACTGGTATAAACAGGTGAAAATGATTCTCAAGTTACCCAGCCTTTCATAAGCCTCCTTGAGCACAGCAGTTTCCCCCAAGATTTAAAGTGATGCTGACACACTTGATGGGGTCCCCATGTCCTCCCACATTTTTAGGTAACACTCCTCACTATTTCACTTATCCATGATCTCATCCCAGAATCCTCGTACCTTTGGGCAACTTAGCCACATATGGCCCCAATACCGTTTTTCCACACCTCTCCAAAATAGTTATGATATTCCATTATTAATCCTATGTAATTTACATGTGTGATGTATACATCGATGTATAATTTTCAATGAATTTCCCCCTATTTGTGTTGATAGTGATTTATAATTTGGAGTTTTCCAAATTAAATTCCATTATTTCACTTCCTTTTTTTCATCCCAGTTTTGACTCCCATAGTACTTTCAATCCTTTTAACATTCCAAATTTAGCGTCTTCCATTGCCTGATATATGGTTGATGTTTTTCCTTTGGTTTGATTTGTACTATTATTACACATTGATTAAAATAAAGTTAATGCTCCTGTGGGTGGGTGGGGGGCTTTCTTTCCTAATTATATTTTGAAATATGTTGATTTGCAAGAATTGAGTTTATTGGATTCAGTCTATATTTCAATTGGCCTAACTGAATTAGAAAATGAATTATTTATTTTATAAGACAGGGATTTTCATCCCTAGTTTTGAGATCCTTTCTCCTGATCTCTCTCTATCCCTACAATAAATGATGGGGGGGGGGGCTGGTATTTCTCATATCAGAGAGGTGGTGAATCTGCTCTAGGTTTTATTCAGAGCTTGAAATGAGCTGGCCAGGATATGAACAGATTCTGGCAATAGGATTCAGCATCTTGGATAATTCTGGTCTAAAAATTGAAAAATATACACTGGCGCAATGCAATTAGCAAGCATTACATCCATTAGCAAAGTATTCAGCTAAGAACATGCACAGAGAACAAAGGTGGTAGCAGAACGACAAGACATACAAAAAATGGGCAGTCACTTGCATGGATGGCTTAAAAATGCATGCAAATCTTCCTTAATGGTGGTTAATTATCAGTTTAATGCAAGGTATTGTGAGGTAGAAGCAACAAACCACAATGCCTTTACCCACCAGTGCTTCTGAAATTTTGATAAGGCAGAATTCTTGAAAAGAAATCTTGATAAGGTAGTATTCTTGAAAACATTTTCGGAGGCGTATATTTTATTTCAGTGATTAATAAAACGTATTTAAGTTAGGCAAGTGTAACCTCTTGTGGGAGGGAATTGTCCAGTTATTTACCCAGTTACTTTGGGGACATCCTTAACAAGATGTAAAAGACTGTATGGCTACTATCAAATTTTTACACAGAGAACCACATAGATCCAGGCTACACTGAGAGGAGCTGAAAAGGAAGAAAAGCAGCTTAATTAGGTAGAAGCTGGGTGTATAGCAGGAAGGCACCACTAAGCTCTTTTGCCCTGCAATTATGCAGAAAATTTCTTTCATTCCCCTAGATGGTCTTTCCTCTTTGGGAGAAAAGATACGATGTGCCCATATAGACACATAGATGACACAGAAGGCCATTAACACGACAAATAAATAAGAAAGGAGAGAAAGGTGAAAGTTAATATAACATTGAGATATAGTTGAACAATATGAAACAACAGTGTATGTTTCATAAAATCTGAATTATAAAATAATTTGGTGTAAGCTTCAAAAGATGAGGCAGCATATATTATTAATGAAAAACAGGAAAGAGGCACCGAGCATGTTGGCTGAGAAAGAATGGCTGAACAGATTTCAGCATATATGATAAGCCTTTTCAGACAAGACCGTATGGTTCATAAAATATGAACAATGAGACTAGTTAAACACAATCCTGGCAAGTTTGCATAATATTATGATACAAAGGAGTGTTGACAGCAAGTTTTGGCAAAGCACATCATTATCCTCACCGCATTATTAATTCTGTCTGCTGTATAATCACTTTTTCTCTCTCTTTTATTTCTAATTTGTCCTTGGGGAGGGCTGTGGGTCCTGTGGGGTGAAAAGAAATGTTTTACTAATGTTATTTATATTCATATATATTTTTAAAAAATGGAATAACTAAAGAGCACAATGCCTTCCACAGGCAACTGTCCAGTGTAAAAATTCTGAATGAAAGGTTTCTTCTTGCTGTTAACTGCCCATCGAGTTGACCTCCACTCATAAGACATGTCTAAGACTCTCATCCTCTCCTCTCTGTTCAGTTCTGTAGGCTCAAGCCCTTGTCTTCCCAATTGAATCCATCCATCTGGTGTGCTGTCTTCATCTCTTTCTACTGCCCTCCGTTTTTCCCAGCATCATTTCTCTGTCCAATGAGTCATGTTTTCTCATAATCATGATAGCCTCAATTTAGTCATCTGTCAGTTTTGAGTCCCTTTGCCATGTTATGTTATGTTAGTATAGAACAGTGATGGCGATCCTTTTAGAGACCAAGTGCCCAACTCTCATGCCATAGCCAACTATAAATTCCAGAATTCCATAGCACTGAGCCATGGCAGTTAAAGTGGTGTCAAACTGGATTATTTCTGCAGTACAGATGCAGTTTCCATGTTCAAAGAGCATTTTGCAGAACCTGACACCCTAAAGGTTATGAAACCTTTAGTATTTTTGTTCCAGGTTGGGGGGGGGGGGAACCAAGGCACATTCTCTCAATCTCAGGTTAGCAATAGCAAATCCCCCTCTGATGAAACCTGGCAAGAAAAATCATTGATAGTGTCACTTTAGGATCACCATAAGTTGGAGATGTTTTGAAGGCACCACACACACAAGTCACACTATCTCAGCTTCAGATGATGGCAATGGAAATCCCCCTCTAATGAAGCTTGCCCCATGATAGTTTCATTTTAGGGTCATCAGGAACAACTTAAAGGCACTCTCACACACCAGCATGGCACACTCTCTCTGCTTTAGGCTGATGAAACTTACCAATAAAACTCCATGATAGTTTCACCTTAGGGTTGCCATAAGTCAGAAACAACTTGAAGGTACCACACACACAAGTCACACTCTCTCAGCCTCAAGGGACGGCAAGTTAAAGGCACAGGGGGGCGGGGAAGGAACAGTACCATGTAGAGAGGTAACATTTCTGGAAATTTTGAAGCCATGGGGAAAAAAGAGGTTTATTTCTGTTTTTTTTGGGGGGGGGGGATTGAAATTTTCAGAAAAATTGAAAAAAATGCAACATTAGCATTTTTTACCGATTGAAAGCCACTCTGTTACTTTAAGAACATAAAATATGACTATGGACGTTATCAAACGGGAGGAATTTCTCTCAATTTTGAAAGAAATGAAAGTGGGACCAGTTCAGAAATGAATGAATTCACTAGTTCAGTGAATTTACGTGATTGCGTATTGACGCTGCATCACGTTTAGAAGGACCTCCCATTGCCCGAAATTGCCCGCAATTGCATGTGATAGTTTCTCATGCAATAACGTGAAACCCCACAATTGCATTCAGTAGGACTGCTGTGGCAGTCTCTCACACAATAACGTGAAACCCCATGATTGCATTCAGACTGCCATTGGATTATGCTTCCAATTTCTGTCATCTGATAATGTCCTATGTACAATTTGATCTGACATGAAATTATCGCAATTGGTATATTAAAATGCAGTGTATTCCCATGCGCCTGCTTCTTCTTCCCTGCACCCTCCTCTTCCTTTAATTGGCTTTGGGAAGCCGGTTAAAGGCATGGGAGGGTGAGCTCCTGTCACTAGTCACTGCTTCTGCCAACCTAGCAGTCTGAAAGCATGCAAATGCAAGTAGATAGAGAGGTACCTCTTCAGTGGGAAGGTAAAAGCATTTGGTGCAGTCATGCTGGCCACATGACCACCAGAGTAGTCCTTGGACAATGCTGGCTCTTTGGCTTAGTAACAGAGATGAGCACTGCCCCCTACAGTTGGTTATGACTAGACATTCATGTCAAGGGACTACCTTTACCTTTACTTTTAGAGGAGATTTGGAGCAAAATTTGGTTTTTTGGTGGGAGAGGGTGTCCTGGGGGTCTAATGTATCATTTCATTTTATTTATTTATATTAAAATATTTATGCCCCATTCTATATCAAAAAAGATCTCAGGGCTGTTTACACGTAAAGCCTCCCGTGGTTCCTTTGTGCCAATGAAGATGAAGGTTTGCTGTGCCTGTTCAAGGATGCAAAGATAGGTCCCACCCACTTTTATTTTCTCTCTGCATGCATGCATACAGCCAGACCTTTCCTTCTGCACACAGGGGAAAAAAAAAAAAAACAGATCAAGGGAAGTGGCTCAGACTAATTATCATCTTGTGCTAATTTTCAGTGTGTGTGCAAAATAATCTCGATGTGTGAGGGGTACAGTGTAAAAGTCCAGGTAAAATATTACCAGTTAATTAGTTTTATTATGGAAACTGACCTTTAGCTTCACAATGCTAATGAACTCTCCAACATTTAGCAGATGAAAGAGGACGCCTTGCATTCTTAATAACACCCCTGTTCTCCCACTCGTGGTTATTTTTTTCTCTCTCTGTTATCGTCATTTATTTTCTAGTAACCCATTCTAGACTAGCTCCTGAGAAACTGTATTTTTTTTTAACATTCATCCTCTGCTCTTTCATCTTCTAGTTTATAACTAATAAAATAATTTTTTTTAAAAAGCCCATAGTTGCTTAGAGTACATTCCTAAGAAGCGTTGTTCACAGATGGAGTCACTGCAATCTGTCTTTTACTGCTTTCTCTTCCCACAGCTTTTCCAAGTTGAACTGAAGCTCTGCTAGCACCATACTAGATTTCACCAAATCCCCTATTTATTGTCGGGGACTGTGAGAGTAAGGGGCTTTACAGACCGCCCCAAAAGGGCGGTCTGTAGCCTCCACTTTTTACTGTGTACCATGTCTGCAGCAACTACATGGAGCAGCAAAGGTGCGCAGTAAAAAAGGAGTGCCAAAACCCAGCTCCTTTTTGTGTCACAGTTGTGACACAAAAAGGGCTGTCGATGCTTTTCTAACATCGCAACTGCGCAGCGCTGTACAGATGCTGCCCAGCTGTGATGTCATCATTGTGTGTGCCATGTAAATGGTGGTATGCAGCAATGATGCCCCTGTCACATGCTAGGGTTGCGGGGTATGTGTAAGCTCTGCCCCGTGGCAACCCTAGCACATGACGGGGGCACCTCTTAGTGCCTGTCTGTTTCATGCCATAGTGTATTCTACAAGGAGAGTAACCATTACTCACAGACATAAAGTAAGCAACAACCAGATTCATACCCCTACACTGCACACATATAGTTTAGGAACAAATACTAAAGGTTTCATAACTTCTCAGGGGGTCAGGTTCTGCAAAATGCTCTTCGAAAATGGAAACTGCATCTGCACTGCAGAAATAATCCAGTTTGACACCACTTTAACTGCCATGGCTCAGTGCTATGGAATTCTGGAATGTGTAGTTGGTAGTGGCACGAGAGCTCTCTGTGAGAGAAGGATAAGAATTCACATTTATGGTTGAACAACAAAAAATAACATTTATTATATATTGTATATATATTTATATACATAAACTTTGCTAGGTCATACTTTTGGGGGGGGGCTTTTATTTAGCAATTGTGCAAAACGTCTACTAGGACTTATTTTCTGAGGATGTCTTATTTTCAGGGAAACAGGGTATTTGTTTTGTACTTGTTGTTTTAATTGTATTTTAATTCAGTTTTGGTTTAATTTAGTTAAAGGGGTGGGAGGGTTAGAGATGGGCTAAGGAATGTTGTTACTGTTGCTTGTTTTAAACTCTGTTGTATGCCGCCCCAGCTGCTGTGCAGAGGGGTGGATTAGAAATTTATTTATTTATTTATTTATTTATTTATTTATTTATTATATCATGCAAGGCAGTTTATAAAACAGAAAGTTTAAAATCCATCATGATTGGACTATAACTCTAGAGACCAGGGTTTGATTCTTGGTCAGCCATGAAACTCACTGGGTGACCTTGAGCAGGTTACATGCTCTCAGCCTCAGGGGAAGGCAATGGGAAACCTCTTCTGAGCAATCTGGCCAAGAAAACTCCATGATAGGTTCACCTGAGGGTCAACATAAGTTGGAAACAAATAAAGGCACACAACACACACACGTGATAAAAGTAAATGAAAAAAGACTAACAATAATAAATAATAATGCACCAGTTCAAAACCCTCAGAGAGACCCAAAGCCAAAAGAAGACACAACAAAGAACAGCACCAAGGATATCTACCTTGTTTTAATATGCCCCTTCATAAATGTTCTCTAAACATAGGAGATTTTCATATCAGGAGTTCAAAGGAGCTGAGAACTGCAGGAATGGGAGAAACAGTCAAAGATTTGAGGGGGGAAATGAGAAAGGGCCTTCTGAAGTATTTGAAAAGTCAGTTAAAGAGAATGCTCCTCAAGCCCCTTTCTTATTTTTTATCATCTCATGGAGAGAAGCTCTGCAAAACACATGCTCTTATGGAGGCAAGAAAGAAATGATATCTGCAAGTTAGAGTGATGCAGGAAAGGATAGGAAATAGAGAAAAAAACTGCATCGAAACCCCTATAACGTAACCTGAAAACTAGCAATTATTAAAATATAGACTTTGCAAAGATTGCTACCTTTAACTTCTCTTCTCATGAGTTCCCATCTTGATTTCCAACTTCTTGAAGCAGTTTCTTGGTAAAATCCCTATATTGTGAGAAAGGTGGGATATAAGTAATAATAATAATGGCTTTGTCGCGATTTCAGATGTCATTTCAGTAACTGAACATTAGATCACCTTGATTACTCCTTTCTCTATGGAGTTTATCACACAGGAGGAATTTCTCTCAATTTCAAAAGAAATGAATGTGGGGCCAGTTTGGAAATGAGTGAATTCTCTAGTTCAGCTAATTTACGTTATTGCATATTGATGCTGCATCACGTTTAGAAGGACTTCCCATTGCCTGAAATTGCCCACAATTGCATGTGATAGTTTCTCATGCAATAATGTGAAACCCCACAACTGCATTCAGACTGCCATTGGATTATGCTTCCAATTTCTGTCATCTGATAAACTCCTCTGTCCACCTCACACAGCTTATTGCGTTGTGTTGCAATGTGGCTGCTATGTGGCATGACCTTCTCTCTTTGAGAAAGTTTAATACAATTCATTAGGTTAAGTCACTTTTATTTTAGTATGTGTGCATATGCAATACTGCATATGCAGTATTCTGTATGGAGTTCTAATGTGTTTCATGCCTGGCATTCTGCCATGCCATAATGGAAGCAGTACCTTTGGTTGGCAATATGTTCTGAAGCTGTTGCAGTCATGATGGTATCGCCACAGAGTGTGCTGGGAAGGTGAGGATCTGCCAGCAAGTACTTTGTTATCTCCAGGCGAGACCGCTGTTTCCTTTCAACAATTCTACTGTGTATGAAATTTAGCACTTTGATGTTTCTAATTGTCTTTTTTTCTGAACAAATTATGGCGCTACAAGCATTATTATCTCATTGATTTACCTTGATACTTATGGCCAAATCTGGCTCTGCATTTGAAGAACATCTTTTGGGTCATGATGCCTGTGGCTCAGATGAAGGCTTCCTCCTTCTCCTCCTCCCCCTTATTACTATTATCAAGGTTTATTTATATATTGCCATCAATTTACAGGGCACTTTACAGATACAGCAACCAAAAACAATAGGTCCTGCCAGAGGCATACAATCTAAAGTATGTGTATACACATGCACACAGAGGGAAAGAAGGAATAATAAAATAACTATGCAATACAATTATAAAACAAATTATTCAGGTAAAATACAAAAAAAATACAATGTAAAACATACAAACCAATACATGTAATCAAATATATCAGATTATAAAACACCATTAAAGTAAAGTTGTCACATTTGCTTGTTGAACTGAAAGAAGTAACTCTTATAACCGTTATTTTTAAATGTTTGAGCAAACACGACACCATTTTTTAAAGCAATTGTGCACTTTTCTCATTTGAAACATTTCAAACTCTTTTAAAACAAATCTAGAGCAGACACACTATTGCAATGTAAGTCAGGAACAGACAAGACATTATTTGATATGTTTTGCACAATTCTGTCAAGTATTCTGCAGTTCAGAGAATCATATACAGACTCCTGAATCTTCCTAAAATGCCCATTAGTAACCTGAATTTTTCCTTTAGTGTTCTTGTCAATAGTAATAATGCACTATGACCAGTGCATCCAGAATAAATAATTCAAGTACAGTAGCTAATTTCTGATTCTGTTCATCATTTGTCTTTCCCTTTAAAAGAAAATGGTTTCTTTGTGTTTCTGAACTCTGTTGATAAGAATAGCTGAGGCATGCTGGTTGTGCCTTTTTGCTTTGTTTTTATTTTATTTAATTTGCATCCCACCTTTCTCCTGAATGGAACATAAAGTGGCCTGGGTTGTCTTGTAGACTGAGTACTTGGATTGCTACCATTGGCTGAAGTCCTTTTGGGGAAGGTTATCACAGATATCACAATTCAGTTCAGATTGGCTGTTGAGTGGAGCTTTCCCCCTATCTTTCCTACTGTGAATAAGTAATTTGGTGCGTTTGAACTGCAAGTAAGGAGAGAGGCTGAGGCTTTTTGTTCAGTGCATTCTTTTCTGGGTTGTGTATCATTATCAAATGTCAGAGAATTTATCCATCCAACAAAGTCACAAAATAATCAAATTGTTCTCCCAAAGTTCCACTAAGAAATAGCACTTTCTGTTCAGAACTAGGATTAAATCAGTTTAAACACAAACTATCAAAGATTGCTGCCAGAGTAGTTATTATTCCTCTTGGAATCAAGTTTCAGTTCCACCAACTCTGTAATTCATTTCTCAAACCAACTTAGATGGGGACTAAAGTCTTTAGAAAGTTACCCCAACCAGTTGCATCTGATTAATTGGCACCTTATGGTTTAACTCTTCCTTAAACAAAGAATATGACTGTAGTTTTGAACAAATAAGTCCTGAGTATGAAATTCTTTAACACAATGCAATATTGTTATTTATGAAGTAATAATGCCCTACCCATTATTGTGTGTTTACCAAATTGTGCAGTCCTATCCTTACTTTTTGTAAACCATCATTTGTCTATACTCTCCAGTCTGCCTGTACATAAACGTATGGTATAAAATTATGTTTTAAATTGAAATTTTGTAATTGTGCTGGCCAAATGGCTGTAATAAAGTTTGTAGTTTGTAATTCATTTTTTTAAATATAGAAAACATGTAGCCAAATGATTTTGAATATTATCTAATATTTCTTTGGCTTTTATACACTTTGTTATAAAGATTAATTGATCATCTTACAAAGAAATAGCAGGATCTTACAGAACAAAGATATACAACTAAGAGCTAAAGTTAGAATCATCCAAGCCATGGTTTTCCCCATCACTATGTATGGATGTGAGAGCTGGACAGTGAAAAAAGCATATAAGAAGAAAATCAATTTATTTGAGCTGTAGTGCTGGAGAAGAATGCTCAGGATACCTTGGGCAGCCAAACAAATGGGTCCTTGAACAGATAAAGCCTGAAATTCCCCTGGAAGCCAAGATGATAAAATTGAGCCTGTTGTATTTTGGTCATGACGCATTAGAAAAGAAAATAATGCAAGGAAAGTGGACAGTAGTAGAAAGAGTGGAAGATCTCTCTCCAGATGGAAAGGCTCTATTAGGGAGATCATGGGCACAAATCTACAAGACTTAAATGGAGCATGGAAGACAGGGTTTTTTGGAAATGCCTCATCCACAGGATCGCTATGAGTCGAGGTTGACTCGAGGGCTGTTAACAACAACAACAACAACAACAAAGAATTATAAATTATTTCCTGTTCTACAAAATTATTTCCCAAGCAACAACATCTTGCTCTCCCAGCTTGGTTGTTTCAAGGCATCAATAAACATTTTGGACTTTTAATGGAACTTGAATCCATTCTCTTTATGGTAATTATGATTAGAAAGTCTCATAGTTTTCATAATTATAATCCTGTTGCTTGTTAAGGACATTTTGCTTAGTTAGCAATTCAGAAAAGTTCATAGTCCCCAAGTTGGGGCAGGAGAGTCTCTAGCTAATGTATTTGTTGAGGGTGATGGGTAGGGAAATGCTATCAAAAAGCACAAATAGAAATAAAGCTAGAGCAAACACCCTTGGCCCCAATGTAACAGATAGTAGTTGGGAAATATAACAGATAGAGGTGGATCTCTTATGTAAAGTAACAAAATTGGCAAGGCGGAAACTGAACAACAAATCCTACACACACACACACACACACACTAATCCATACAATTACAGTCACCTCTCCATTTTCATGGACTTGAAATCCACAGTCTCGATTCTTCATGGAGGAGCATGCAGCCATTCAAGCCTATGGGGTTTGAATATATGCGAGTTTCCATTTTCATGGTGTGTGTGTGTCTGCAACGGATCCCTCGCAAAAAGGCAGGGGTGACTGTACTTGTACACAGTCAAATACAGGTGCATAATCTTGAGAAAATAGAAAGAACAGGCTTTACCTGGTATCAAGAAAAAGAGTTTGGATTATATCACATAGATAGGCTTACAGAAGGTCAGTGTAAATGTATACTGTACTTAAACTTCTATAGAGTAATGTGCAAACTAGCAATTAATGAGAAGAGGCAAGCAAAGGTGGCTAAATCTAACACAGGGACAGAAAGGGAAATTGCAGAGATGTTCATCCACAAGATGGAGCTGTAAACTCAGTACTTCAATAAGACTGCTTATTGTTATGTGTGAGAACTGGGTGGAGGATGTTCATTCTTCTTTTTTAAAAAATGTATCTTCTAATACAAAGCAGCTTTAGCTTATACAAAATTTATGGGGCACAGAGCTCAAGTTGGAAACACTGTCATTTATTTTATTGATTCAGGTACAGTATGTTTTAATTATTGCTGTTGAAATATTATGATGATCAAATATGGTCCAAGGGAAAACCGTCATTTGGTTTCCATTTGCAATACAGAATGTTGCCCAAAGCTTGGATGCAAGCACTTGTTTACAGAGACTAAGTATATTTACTGCTGGCATTTATGGCTCCTGTGGGAATTAGAAAGAGTCTGAGAGAGAGGGAAAGGGAACGAAAGAAAAAGAGAGAGGGAAAATAAGGCTGTTTTGTTGAACAGCAGCAGCCACAACAACAGAAAGCATATGTTGGAGTCAGGATCTCCTTGCTGAATAAGTGGAGCAGGCAGATTACCGGACTATGATCTGCATGCTTCCTGCATAAGAAGGCACATTATTTTCTTGGAGATTTAGTAGGAGACTTAATTTGGAGATTAAAGGCCAATACTATAGAAAATGCTGAGGCATTTCCCACACAGAAGATATTAGTGAAACTGATTCTACATCTCATCTGTATAACCTTACATTTATACATGCATATTGATACATGTTGTGGTCAGCATGGCTATACTTACATTTATATGAATTTATATGGCATTTTCCTCTGAAGTTTTTTAATGGCACAACTAACATGTAAGAAGCAATGTTGGATATACAGTGTTAAATCCAACATTAGTCCTACCTAGAGCATAACCACTGAAATAAATGAGGCTTAAGTTAAATGTGTCTACAAAGACCCATTTATTTCAATGGTTCTGTTTTAAGTAGGCTTAACACTGGGTTTAAACCATAGCCACCCAAGAGATATGAACTTGTTCTCTAAGTTAAGAGGAAGAGGAGAAGAAAAAACATCATAAAAAAGAAGTGTTTTGAATGGTACAGACCTCCTAAATACTTCCCTACAAGTGGGATAAATTTGGGATTTAGGTGATCATCATTTTTCATCAGGCTGAACCCATGCTCAGATGAAATTCTCAGATCTGGTGTCCTATTAGTGCCTTTTAAAAATAGAATTGCTATGTACAAAATTGGGGTACTTTATTGCCACTTGAATGCAATAACAGAAGAAGAAGAAAAAACACAACTTCTACAACTGTATGTTAGTGCTCAACATTGGTACATTTGTTTTTTATTTCTTTGATTCTTTTGTAAAACGTATTTTCCCTGACACACAGTGGAATAAATTACTTAGTATCATGTCAGTGCATAATGTTTGTTCCTGAAAATTTTATAAATCACACATACAAGACACTGCTGTGTTACAGCAAAGAAACTTCAAACAAAATGAGAAACTTCTCCAATATTAGTTTTTTGTGGGGTTTTCGGGCTATGTGGCCATGTTCTAGAAGAGTTTCTTCCTGACGTTTCACCAGCATTTGAGGCTGGCATCTTCAGAGGTTTTCTGATTTGGTTTTCTGTACAGACATGGAAACTCCATGGGCGGAAATTACTAACATCTCCGCCCTGTCATGGTCGGATCATTTCCTGGTGGAGGCAAGCATCAAGGCATCAACCCAGATCCCCCCCGGGGGTGGCGGACCTATTAGAATGGTCCACCCTCGAAGGCTGATGGAACCTGATAGGTTCCAAGAAGCCCTAGAGGGATATATGGTTGGAAGTGACGGCGACACTGTTGATGCCCTAGTTAACATCTGGGATACGGATCTCTCCAGGGCTATACACAGTATCGCTCCCAAGCGCCCTCTCAGGCCTGCTTCCAAAAGGAAGCCCTGGTATACGGAAGATCTCCGGGCAAGGAAGAGGGTCCTGCGACGGCTAGAGCACGCCTGGCGGAAACACCATCGTTTATCCGACAAGGCTCTCCTAGACCATCATTTGAAGGACTATGGAGAGGCGATACAAGCAGCTAAGAACTCGTTCTATGTTGCTCGTATCGCGTCCGCGGAGTCGCGTCCAGCAGAGTTGTTCAGGGTAGTGAGGGAGCTAACTCAGCTCCCTCCTGCCCCGAACCAGATCCTTGAACCTACTAAGGCCTGCTGTGACCAATTTAACAACTTCTTCCCGGATAAAATCTCTCGGATAAACGAAGATCTGGACGCCAGGGTTGAAACAGAAACCAGAATAGAGGCATCCAGAGCTTCCGTGGACTCGGTTGTACTGGATCAGTTTGAGTCTGTCAGTACCGAGGATGTGGACAAGATCCTTAGAAGTGTTAGGAAGACAACCTGCTCTCTCGATCCCTGCCCCTTGTGGCTAGTGGCACAGGGGGGACCAGTAGTAACTTCCTTGTTACACCGGATCATCAATTCATCTTTGAGGGAGGGACAGTTTCCCGACCAGCTTAAATTGGCCACAATAAAACCAATATTGAAGAAGCCCTCCCTCGACCCCCTGGTTCACAACAATTATTGGCCAGTCTCGCTACTGCCATTTTTGGGGAAGGTGATCGAGAGGGCGGTTGCAATCCAGCTTCAATCGATCTTGGATGAAACGGATTTTCTAGATCCATTTCAAACCGGTTTTCGGGCGGGCCATGGGGTTGAGACTGCCATGGTCGCCTTGGTCGATGATCTCCGTCTGGGCATCGACAGGGGTAGCGTGTCCCTGCTGGTGCTCTTGGACATCTCAGCGGCTTTCGATACCATCGACCATGGTATCCTTCTGGAACACCTGGCAGAGGTGGGAATCGAGGGCACTGCGCTCCAGTGGTTCCGGTCCTACCTCTCTGGGAGGTTCCAGATGGTGCAGCTGGGGGACGTGTGCTCCGATAAGAGGGCCCTCACCTCTGGGGTCCCTCAAGGAGCCATTCTGTCCCCCATGCTCTTTAATATGTACATGAAACCGCTGGGAGAGATCATCCGGAGACATGGGGTGCGGGGTTATCAGTACGCTGATGACACCCAAATAGTCTTCTCTATGTCTCCGACTGATGCAGTGACCAGGGATGGCGTCACTCCTCTCGTGGCCTGTCTGGAATTGGTAATGGACTGGATGAGGGAAAACAGACTCAGCCTGAATCCAGAGAAAACGGAAGTACTCGTGATAGGTTCCCCCGGCCCAGGGAGGGAGGTGCTTCCACCTGTCCTGAACGGGATCACGCTTCCCGTAAAGGACACTGTACGCAGCTTGGGGGTGCTCCTTGATTCGTCGCTCCATCTTACTTCTCAGGTGGATGCGACAGTCAGGAGCACCTGCTTCCAGCTTCGGCTGATACGCCAGCTGCGCCCCTACCTGGACTGGAGGGACCTTGAAACAGTAGTACATGCTCTGGTAACCTCTCGGTTGGATTTCTGTAACGCGCTCTACATGGGGCAGCCTTTGTACCACACTCGGAAGCTACAATTAATCCAGAATATGGCAGCACGGCTGATCACGGGGGCACCTAGGACCCACCATATAACACCGATCTTAAAAGATCTTCATTGGCTGCCCATTCGCTTCCGGGCTCAATACAAAGTGCTGGTCGTTACCTATAAAGCCCTAAATGGCTTGGGCCCAGAGTACCTAAAGGACCGTCTCTCCCCACATAATCCGCCCCGCACACTTAGATCAAGCGGACAACATCTGTTAAGAGTTCCAGAGGCCAGGCTCTCAACAACTGCCAAGAGAGCATTTTCTATATCTGCTCCAAGCCTCTGGAACTCACTACCTATTGAGCTCCGCCTGATTGCTTCCCTCCCCCAATTTAAAAAGGAGCTAAAAATGCACCTATTTAATCAGGCTTATCCTTGATTGTCATCTGTTATTGCCATCTTCCCCCCAGATAAGCCGTTGGAGAAAATCCGTTGTATACTGTATTGGGGATGATACTGTTTTTACTTGTTTTTATCTCTTGTTTTGTTGTAATATTTTATTGTATTGTTGAAATGAAATGTTTTTAACTGTTGATGCTGTGCACCGCCCTGATCGCAGGAAGGGCGGTATACAAATAAAAGTTATTATTATTATTATTATTATTATTATGCCAGCCACATATGCTGGTGAAATGTCAGGAAGAAACTCTTCAAGAACATGGCCACATAGCCCGAAAACCCCACAAAAACTATGGATGCTGGCTATGAAAGCCTTCAAATCCACATTCTCTAATATTAATAAGGAATTGATGCTTTAAAAATTTTCAATCCCTGCACAGTGTTTCATACAACTGCTTGCTTTGTGACTACTGCATGTTGTGCACCCTGGTTCCTTTCATGATCTGCTGGGTTATACAGTGGCTGGAATACCATTAGTGAAACATGATGGGGTAAATTGGACTTAAGTTATCATAAGCAGATTTTGGTCATTGCAGGAGTCAGAATTTTATACTGACCTGCTACAATGACAAAAATCCACCAAGGACTCACCTTTTAGCTGCTATAGCTGCACTCCAAGGGGTTGGGTTAATCAGTGGTTAAGATGCTGACTCTGACAATTGTAAGGTTGGCAGACTGGCAGTGTGAGACCCAAGTGCCACGTGATGGCATGAGCTCCCATTGCTAGTCCCAGTTTCTGCCAACCTATCAGTTCAAAAGCATGTAAAAGTGCAAGTAGGTAGATAGGTACCACTTTGGTGGGAAGGTAACAGCATTCTGTGCAGTCATGCTGGCTACATGATCATGGAGTTGTCTTTGACAGCGCTGGCACCCATGGCTTAGTGCCAGAGATGAGCACTGCTCCCTACAGTTGGACACAACTTGACAACCTTGTCAAAGGGGAAACCTTTGCCTTTACCTTTACTTTAGCTCCCACACCAGGGCCATTTAATGACCAGTGGAGGTCATTGAAGAAGCATCTCTGTGTGTCCTTGTAGCTGTTAGATCCATCTGCTGGAACCTCTGGTAGTTTTTAAACTTTGTTTACATTACCTCTAAATTGACATTACTTCTAAAACAGAGGCTGGATGCCCATCTGTTGGGATGCTTTGATTGAGAGTTCTTGCATGGCAGGGGTTGGACTAGATGGCCCTTGTGGTCTCTTCCAACTCTACGATTCTATGATTCTATGAAATTAAGCCAATAATTATGCAGGGATTCTGTTAATTACTGTATAAACAAAACTGAAATTTCCCAAAATGAAGTAAATCTTTATGCATCTCTGTTGCTTTATTATACCCTTCATACTGCAAATACATTTACAATACTAACATTTTCAAGTTCAGGGTTTTAATGCTCTTGAAAGCCATTGAAATGGCAGGGGCAGTGCCCGAACAATTTCTTTGCTTTTCTGAAAATGAAGATGCTTTGTATCAAACTGCAGGATATATTGGAAGGAAAACATCCCAACATTTCCATTTTTAAAAAATTGCCACTTGTATCTTATTTGCTACAGAAGTGCAGCTATTGTTCAGAAAGAGAAAAAGAAAAAAAGAAAAAAGGAGGGGGATCTGTTTAGAATCAAGAGTCTTGGATTCCTGCAGTTCTGCCCAGTTTAATGATGCTGGTGGTGTGCCATTATTTCCATGAGAGTTTATTCTCAACATATTAGCATGCTCCAATTGGTTGACAGAGGAGCGGGCTATAAATAAATTTTATTAGTATTTATTATTATTATTATTATAGATTGAAATACCCCAAAGGACCAAATGCTAAAAATAAATTCATAATACTGAGAATGCCAATTTAGGGGCCAAACAGATGGCCTGGAAAAGCCAGCTCCCAGGTGGTTTGGGGTATGGCGTTTTGACTGTGCATGCCACCAAGATGTCCAGAAGATGCCAAGCCAACCAGACAGGGGTGGCTTCAAGCTGCTCTGGCGGTGTGTGGCATTTTGATGACGCATGCCCCTGGAGTGCACAGAAGCTGCCCTAGGGTTGTGCCAGGGCCATCTAAGGTGCCCCTTTACTGGCCCAAAAAGGAAAGGAGGTTTTCTGCTCCTATTTGGGCAGGCAATGGGGCAGATTGGGGCTGCAGCATGTGCTTGCCACAGCTCTGGGGTGAGCAGCTCTGGGATGACCCCAATCTGCCCTTTTGGAGCAGTCTGTTTCACTCCTTAGATAAAATCACTCCTGCATTGCTATTACAGGAATGCCATATTTTAAAGCTTTGCTACCATTTTTGTTGTTGTTCAAGAATAGACCCAGTCTGGGCTCCAGACCATCATTCTGCCACTTCTCAATTATACATAGCTTCAGCACATTCATGTAGTTATTATTATAAAAAGTAATTTTCCATTTTATGTCTATTGATATATAAACACGCCCTTTTCTCTTTTAATACAGGCTGGCATTCTGTTAGTGATTTATTCTGTCAGAAGTTTAACTCACATATGTGCAAGTCATTTCTTTGGTCTGTTCTCTACTGACCTCACACAACAATTCCGTTCCCACTCAAATTCCACCTTCTACATTCTTCTCCCTCCATGATCATGAAGAGCAACAGAGAAGCACACAGCTATGTTCTTTAATAATAATAATAATAATAATAATAATAATAATGTT
Source organism: Urosaurus nigricauda (assembly GCA_034509955.1). Taxonomy (NCBI): domain Eukaryota; kingdom Metazoa; phylum Chordata; class Lepidosauria; order Squamata; family Phrynosomatidae; genus Urosaurus; species Urosaurus nigricauda. The sequence continues at coordinate 96,655,548 of JAOEGL010000005.1, read as the reverse complement.
TTTTATTTATACCCCGCTCTTCAGCCAAGACTATCAGAGCGGCTTACAATTTGTTAAACAAACAGCTTCATTTACAATTGTAAGCTATTTGCCCCCAACAATCTGGGTACTCATTTTAGCGACCTCGGAAGGATGCAAGCCTGAGTCAAGCTTCAGCCCTTTGCTGGTCTTGAACTCGCCACCTTCTGGTTTTGAGTGAGTGGCTGCAGTACAGGCATTTAACCACTGCGCCACCAGGGCTGATTGCGCCACCAGGAGGTGCCAGCTAATGTCATTCACTGGCACCTCCAAATGACCCCTAGGAGATCATGGATGACCTTGTTGCTGTGCATCCAGCTATAGAAATGTAGCTGGACACTTCTCTGTCACTCCCCCATGCTTCCCACTGGCCAGAAAACAGCCATGTTTGGAGCGGGACTGCAGCAGATAAAAGGTGGATGAGGGTAAAATATGAAGCATAGTGTAGTTCTGTCTGGCATAACTTTACAGTTCATTTCCATGATCCAGGATCTCAGCCATAATTTGGAGAGAGGATAAGTTGGTCTGAATCATTCCAAGAAAAGAAAACTTCTGCACTTGCCATGCCAGAAATCTATCCCAGTGCAGGGATGCCGGGAGCCAGGTTCAAGTCACCTGTGATCAATAGAAGATGGTTTTGACAAATGGTGATGAACATGTTTATCAACTCATACTTCAGCTCTTTAGAGCCAGCCTTCCTTGCTACATGAAACACCTCTGTTTTCAGGTGAGGCTTCCGAGTAATGAATTTAGTTCCTTCTCAAAGCCAGAAATTTCAAGTGGCAGCTTAGAAGCCCCATGTCACTAGGCATGGGTGGATGGATCTCCTCTGGGTTTTAGGTTCAGGACCTTGGGTAGCTCCATTAAAATCTGGACTAAAACCCAGAGCCAATTCACTGTCACACTACCTACAGGAGACAACAGGTGCCACTGGTGATTTTCATATAACCAGCAAAATATGTTGGACTCTGCCTACTGAGCTCAACTTTCTATATTTAGTTTAGTGCTTATAAAAATGTCAAAAACTGATAAGTGTCAAACCCTAAAATGAAACAAATGTGATTTAAAATGTTTACCTGCTTATGATATACAGTACAACTTCCCCAAACAGACAAAAAGACCCTCAAGTGACCTTTCACTCCTTTAAGCACCCTGCTGTAATGAGGGGCTTTCTGTCTCAACAAGGATTTGCTTCAAGATTTACAGTGTCCCTGAAAACTATCTATATCAGAAAAAGTCTTGGCAGATAACATAAGTGAACTTTAGAGCAGCTATACCTTTCAGGAGCACAAGCCACCATGGGCTCTCATTTTTAAAAAACAGAAAATGTTTCTACAAAGAAATGCTCATTTTTCAAATGGAGCCTAAGATCACATGGTACAAATGGCAAAATCTGATTCTCAAAGCACACTAAAGCAGAAGAATCTGTGCTCCAAATGGATAGAGGCTATTACTGAACATATGGAGAATGTGTCAAACATTTCTTATTATTTCCAGCTACTACCACCTTGCCATGCTAGATGGTCCCATTTTATGCTTTCAGTCTAATATATTTGCATTTTTAAAATTATCTGTATTGAGGCACAGTGTGAAAAGTCTCACAGTTTATTGTTCATTGCTAAAGAAAATCACAGATCTTCCAGGGCTTCAAGGTCCTTGAAGGGAATTTTTTTCGGTGTGCAAAGAATCTTCATCACTAGATGTGTTTAAGAGTAGGTTGGGGAAACAGATATATTTGGATCAATTTAGGTAGACTTGAACTATAATACAGAAAGAACACTTTACTGTGTATTCCAAGTGTATTCCAAGAAAATCCATCAGTCAAGATGAAGCTAGGGATTTTGTTAGGCCCATGTTCTGGGAGATAGCTGATAATCAGTCCTTCTGAAACTTAAGTAGTCTATTGCTTTCCTACACAACTGAATTGTAGGGTGGAGACTTTTCTTCTAGCCCTTGTATGTTGCATAAACTACCCAAGCAATACATAGGGCAGATCCAATGCTGTAATTTTGCGATAGAACTGTGAGCCTTATCACACAAGAAATCAAAGTGGAAATGGAGCTGGAGAGTAACACTTTTCTCTGTGCCTTACTGTATGATTTTCTTCCTGCAGAAGATAGTTACAAAAGCAAATCTTTTGTCTAGCTGGAAAAATCCATTTGACAAAAGACACACTTTTATAAACCACTCCCATGGGAAAAGAACTGAGGCACAATGGGCTGATCTAGACTGGCAAAAAGGGGTGTGTTCATGCCTGCATGAAAGTGTAGCCTTTAGATGACCCACACTGAAAGTTTGGCATGAACGCACTTCTTTTGCATTTTTGTGGGGGGAAAGCAGCTTTAAAAAGGACCTGCTTTTCCCAGCTTCTTTTTAAAAAGGGTGTAACTGCACAGCTGTGTCTAAATGCTGCAGTGTTCTATGCAGTTTTTTAAAGCTCCCAAACCCTAGCTCCAGCCCTAATCTGAACCCTAGACATGCACAGTAGGGACTCTGGGATACTGTAACTGTTATGCAACTGTGCATAAAATGTCAATTCATTCATAAAATAAAGAAGTTTGTTCATAAACTTAAGTTGTAATGGATTTAATATCTTTTTAAGGTGGGAAGGGATGCAGTTTGCTTTATTGATGTAATAGTATTTTAATGTGTAAGACTCCTCGATTGATCTCAAAGGGGTGGGGTATTAATAATAATAATAATAATAATAATTGTTATTATTATTATAAAATAAAGGGGTTCATTCATGGTTCACCAATGCAACTGCGCACCTTAAAAAGGGAAGCGAAACCACAATGATAATTTGACAGATCTTCATAACTGCACAGTTCATGTGTGATGTATCTGCGCAACTGCGTAGTTCGCAGCCGGCAACAACAACAACAAAAAATATTAAAGGTTCAGTGCGGCCAAAAGCCCCATTCATTGCCACCCATGCAGCTGCTCCGCCTGTGTTTCTAGCATCCTGACAGCTTCCAATGTAGTTGCTGAGCAACAGAAAAGACTTCAGATAAGTCGTCCCCACACCTCCTCAGTGTAGCCACCCTATGCCTTTTTATTACACACCTGGGACTTGCAGTGCAGCTGCTAAGTATTAAGGAAAAGGCAACTTCATGTTGCCCTTTCCTGCCAATCTAGAAAGCCCCTAAGTCATCATGAGGTAAGCCACAGAGAAAAGCATTACTATCCAGCTCCATGTCTTCTTTGTTTTCTCATAAGGCTCTTAATCTAGCTGTGGGGCCAGAAGAAAAGTGATTCTGATTTTCTCCTGCAGTAACCCCAGGGTTTAAAGGAAGAAGGGAAAGGAAGAATATCCTGCTCCACTATGGCTGTGCTGAGTCTAAGCTATGTTTCTTTGTGTTTTTTTTTTTAAGTGCCATAATTTTGAAAACCAGGTTTCAGTGTTTTTCACAAAGGTGAAGAGGAAGGAATGCCAGAGCATTTATCAGGATACCCTGGACAGAAGTCTGAATAAATTACAAATTAAAGCCAGTAATTCTGTATTATATGAGATCATAGAACCCTCTATTGTACAAACTATATTGTCCATGAACTGAGATGATGAATGGATAATGGACATTTCCCCAGCCAACTAGGTTTATTTAAAAAAAAAACTTGAACTAGTTCTACTAAACTTGTTTTCTCACATATATGCAGGCGCAGGCACACACAAACATAAACACACACACACACACAGAGTTCCCTGTGGCTTCATGACTAATATACTGATGCCTGTAAAATACTTGAGGCACATAAAAAGCAAAGCATATATTTTTATTTGAACCACTGCCTTTGGATAAAATAATGCAAGCTGAGCTACAAACCCCAGAAGCATTTTGCGACATTCATGCTCCATTGGCCATGGGCAAGCCAGGTGATTCCTTGAAGCATACAAGCCAGCAGGAGTCCCAGTGGGATCCAATGGAAAGGCTTTGAGGATTGCAGTGAAACTCATTAAACTTAGAAATGTTAGGAGAACATGAAATAACAGAGTTGCTACAGGGCACTAGTAAATATTTCAGCTGAACAGAGCAGGGTTCTCATCCACTTTTTATTAATTTTTATTCAATACTATATAAGGGTAATAGATATCAAGATTATAAGAAGGGGTGCAAGCCTTAACCTATCTAGTTGGTAGACAAAGCATTTCAAGTTTGGGGACTGTCTTCTGAACATATGTAGTTCCAGGCCTCTGGAAGGATCACTGGACAGCCATAGAAAACAGGAACTTCATACCAAGTTCGCTCTTCCTACTTCATAATGTTCGATTTCATCTGTTGCATGTTTATACAGACTAATTGTGTGCCCCTGTTAGAAACCATTGAATATTACTGGAAGGGCAGGAATTCTATGTTGAACTGTACATGTTGAAGCCACAAGAAGAGATATGTTGAATTGCATGTTACAGAAGGGGGAGAGAAAGCCCACATTTTGGAACTCAGTAACATATTTCTGACAAAAGGGATTAATTTTCAGTAGCCAGTTCCAATCAGTATAATAATATTTTATCAATGGGCTGAGAGTTAATGAAACACTGGTTTATTTTTTTAAAAAACTTGGGCCAGCATCCTGCACTGGGAGTAGTACATGTATCATATAACTTCTCCTGATATGTCTTCCCGTACTTACTTTGGAAACTCACTTTGTAAGCAATGCAGACCACATGGCTATTTGCATATTTCAGAGAGCAGGGGAATGGGTGGCAGGGGACACATCTAACTATTTTCCTGTAGATGTCTGCAGAGACCTCCATGGGTCCTCAGGAAATCTTGGAAGTTTGTGTCTTTACAACATGTCTAGCTATAGGAAAACAGTTGGAAACTTCTCTGCTCATTCCCCCCTCTCCAACAACATGGAAATGTCTGTGCTGTCGATGGGGGAGCCACACTGCTTATAGAATAGGTTTGGAGGGATTTTGGTCATTCAATGGTCGAAACATCTCTGATTTCCACAACAACCAAACAGTGAGTTTTGATGGTCCAAATACAACTTGTACCATTATAGAATTAAGAGACATGGCCATGCTAGTCTGGAATCTCAGTATGCAAAGGGATCTTGTAGCACCGTCTCATAGTTAGTCTCAAAGGTGCAACAAGATACCTTTGCACACTGAGATTCCAGACTAGCATGGCTATGTCTCTGAATTTTACTCCCATGGAAAGCACCAAATTCAGCCAGATGGAATTGAAAACCATAAGCCTCTTCAGGTCACTTGCCCAGATACATGCAGAAATCATCTTTCTTACAAAGTGAAATCAACAGGGTGTCATTCCAAAAGGCCTATGGGTGAAGAACTCCCTGGCATTCCACAAAGAGTACAATAGAAAAGACGAAATGTGTAACATTGTGCCAGAACAAAGGAAGAGCCAAACACCATTAGGTGGGTTGTCAAGATGGCCACACCTTTAATGGCTAATACAGGGTCATAAATCAATCATAATGCCATCATAAATCAATCACTATCAATATATGTACATTCAGGTTGAGGGAACAAAGGGCCCAATTAGCCAATTGTTCTCCGAGGCCCCTTCTTTCTGCCATAATATCATGCATCCTATTTCAAAACTTGCCTCAAGAGTGGCCTAGCCGCCACCCCACTCACCACCCCTGACATGTGCCATGCACCCCATTCGCCTGGCATTCAGGCCTGCTCCTAATCCATCTCCTTCAATTTACACCCACACTCCACCCCATACTCAGCCTGTAGTCCCAATATTCCTGGACAGGTAGCGAGGCTAGGTCTGAGAAAATACCAGAAGCGAGATAGAAATATATTATTATTATTATTATTATTATTAAATAACCAAACACAAACACACAAAGCTCTGTTGTAACTGAGGTCTCCCAGGAATAACAAAAAGTACATGCCATGTATCCTATGCACACCTACTTGCAAGTAAGCTATACCAAGCTCACAAAGGAAGCTTCTAAGTACACATTATACTTGTAACAACCTTAATGTTTAAGGAATGTTGAATGATAGTCAGTGGAGGAAGTTATTTGTCTTCTGCTGACTGTGCCCCACACCTGATTTTCTATAACTATTACACACCTGGTAATACATATTTTTTCTTTTGAGAGTATTATGTGTGGAGGGAGGAATGGTATAGCACTTTTGCATTCACTTAATAGAATCTTACTTATTTTTCACTTTGCTTGACATATTAACTGTATTTTTATATATTATTATAGTATTCTATATACTATATTATTCACACAGTTTTGTAATATTTTTGCCATTGCTGTCATGGTAATCAGATTGATTCCCACTTCAGCTTTGTTTTGTTTTGTTTTGTTTTGTCAAAAATGTACCTACACGTAAGCAAATGTAGTAACAACCTGTCTGTCAATGTTGAGCCCCCTGACCTTACAAACCGTTCTGCAGTTTTGGTAGTTTACACACTTATTTACATTTAACTCATGAATCACTTTGTTTAGGTATATGATTACTCAGCCAAGACTGTGTACACAATGAGTCTTATTTCTGAATAAATCTGCTAAGGACTGCATTGCATAAATATGACCTGGTTAGGCAAAGAGTAATTTTGTACTGGAATCACACATTTCACAATCGGCACAATACTGGCTTTCTATGAGTTTTGAGATCCAACAGGCCAGTGGTCAAGTAGCTGAAACATTTTTTCACACTAAAGAGCCTGGCCAGCATTAGTAGCTTTCTGGATCCAGAAAGAATCTTACTGCTTCTTGCTTGACATCTGATTCATGCTAGACTGACCGGTGAGGAACCATTCAGGTCTTGCTACTTGTAGTGTGGTGCTACTTCACAACAGAGTTTTCTCTATGTTTGCAAGCTTCTACTGTGTTGCAACAGTAGGTTCCCAGCATCTTCCTTTCCCTTTAAAAGAGATTTGACTAGGACAGGGGAAAGGTGGCATTGACTTCTGTGCTACAAAGTGAAGCACTGAGTGTACCTAAAGTTATTCTGGGGAAATAAAGATGGTTTTCAGTTGCCATCTTGCCCAGCACTTCACTTTACAACACCAAACTTTGCAACACCATCACTAGCCCAATTCCCTAGTAAAAATGTCTAGAAAAGAAAAAGGAAAGAAAAAGGGCTCCTTTGGTCAGTGTAAGGGCATAGGGTGGCCATATATCATTGATAAAGAGCTGCTGGAAGACAGCCTGTCTTTTCAAAGTGTCCTATTTGAAGTGGCTGTCCAGTTTCATTTAAAAAGAAAGAACTAGAAGGAGACCAGGGAATCTGAAGTTGCCTATCCATAGTTAGCAATAGGACTATCAGAATGGAAACTAGAGAGGGCCTCTGTGGCTTAAATGGTGGTGTAAAAGAGGGAATTGCAACAGATTTGTCATGCAAGCAGATGACTGGTGACCTCTGCTGAAATTCCCTCTTCTACACCACCATTTAATATACAGGACCCACCTCCAGTTTTCACTCTGGCAACTTTACCTGGAAGACACACAGGTCATCTGGTTACTGTCTTTGTCATTTGGGTGAGATGTACTGCTAGTCTGTTTAGATTATATTTTATAAAATCTAAATTTGTATCAGTATACAGAAATTAGCACAGGTAGTTTTATGCAACCGAGCATCATTTTTGGTTATCTGGTTATCCATGGGAGCGTGTTAGTGATCACACTCAGTTAAGGAGAGGACCCCTCTCAAGCCTGGTTACTTCATTAACAGAGTGCCTGGTTTTAGTCAATTATCCTTTCTTACCTTTGGAGATAAAAAAAGTCTTTTGAGCTAGTGTATGTGTATGTTCTTACCAACCTAGTTTCTCATGCAGTTAACAAAACCTATCTTTCAAGCTCTCTAAATGTGACTGTACTTGACTGCTTTTATTTGGCTTGGCAGAATGCAAAGATGGGACAGAAGAGAGCAAAACTCAAAGCAGTATTTTTAGTACTAAAACATATATTTTATTTACACCTCTGAATCAACAAAACCTCTTATAACTTTTGAAAAATTGCCAAGCTGTTGCTAGATTGCACCTGTCTGTTGCTGACAATTTGTTCTCACCTTTGTGTCATCTACAGTTGAATTCATTGCTGTGATAATCAGTGTAAATGCCTTGTTTGCTTACATTTCTTCAAGAGAATTTTTCTAGTCTTTCACATGAAGGCTCTTGTCCATTGAGATGAAAAGAAACAGATAAGAAATAATTGGGCCTTATTTTCAGTGTTTCCAACACAGATTGAGAAAAAAGAGTGTAATCTGAATGTTACAGATGAGAAAAACATCCTCTTGGTTATTTCACCTGTCTTCAGATTTGGCTAGGCACGGTTCTTCTTTACTAGCTAATTCATGTGGCAAACAGCACATTCAATAAAAGTTAATTTCAGGACAAGCAGAATACACCAAACTTCACACATGAGCTAGCCATTCCTCCTTTTCACATATCTCCCTACCTGACAAAGCCTAGAATGGTACTTTATAAGGAATGAAGTTGTAGTAGATCCATAGTAATGGATCGATATTTTAAGTAGGAATGGTGTTCAGGTGAGATGTGAAGAGACTGGCAGAAACTGTGGAATGGTATGTGGAAGTGAGAAGAGGGCAAAGGAACAGGTGAAAGAATGATGTGATTGAGCTCACTGGGAGACTGAGAGTCAGAGCATGCCATAAGGAACTGAGGGAGAGAAGAAGGGCTGAGAGAAGAAGAGGATGAAGGAAGAGGTGAGAATGGCATGTTGTACGCCCACTGAGGGTCCGAGTCAGAAAACAATTTAGGAAGCGAAGGTAGATAGAGTTAATGTTAAAGAGAAAAGGAGTCTGTGGTATAGTGAGGAGTTTTGTGGTGACAGGAAACAGAATATGATATCATAAAGCAGAGGTGGGCAACATTCAGGGGCTCTTGAGGGCAACACCACCATCAGAGTCTCCATCCAAGTTTTTTTTTTTGGTCCCCATGTGGACACTAATACTCTTGTGCAGTACTCTTATGGCAGTTCTACCAGAATTTTCTACCAGCACGCTTCCTTGCAAACACTGTAGCATGTTGGACTTCATAGAATCATAGAATCATAGAGTTGGAAGAGACCACAAGGGCCATTCAGTCCAACCCCCTGCCATGCAGGAACTCCTGATCAAAGCATACCCAACAGATGGACATCCAGCCTCTGTTTAAAGATCTCTAAGGAAGGAGACTCTACTACACTCCGAGGGAGTGTGTTTCACTGTCCAACAGCCCTAACTGTCAGGAAGTTCCTCCTAATGTTGAGGAGGAATCTCTTTTCCTGCAGCTTGCATTTATTGTTCCAAATGCTGTTCTCTGGAGCAGCCTCAGAGGCCCCATCCCGCCGCTTGGTCACTGTCCTGGGGACCTGACAGGCCACAGTGACGTTCATCTTTCACGGGCCTCAAAGCAGGGCACAGCGGGTGCCCTGGGTGCCCGCTGCACCCCGCTTCCTTTTTTTAAAAAAAAAATAAGGGGGGAAATAAAGTGATTAGCTAGTAATCATTATAATTGATGATGTGCTTGCTGAACAAAACACTGAATGTACTAACAATGATATGGAAATAAATTCCTTTACATCCAGAATAGTGATCAATTTTAATTAGAAGCAATTCAATCAAAACCAAACTTTGTTCATTAACTCCTTATAGCTTGTAAACTGCCATATCATGCACTCCTTGTCATGCATATCCAGTTATTGTAAATCAAGGCATATTCATGAGTAAACATGCTGTGTTCCATCTATGAGAAGGAATGATTTATATGGCTGAGACTACCATCGTAACACTGGTCCTAGTTTCATCAACACTAGTGAAATGCTTTCTACATGCGGCTGCTTTTGAAAAGTCAGCAGAAATTTCAGCAGTTCCAGAATGTGGATGTTAGGATTTTGACTAGAGCTAGTTTTGGGAAGCATGTGAGCCCTGATGGAAATTAAAACATGAACACTGGAGCAAATAACCAGAGCCTATAATGTCTACTTTCAGTCACTTTACACACACCCTCAACTTGGCCTAAAACATGGTGTTACCATCCTACCACACTGAACTGTACCTATGCCTTCTAGATACATTTTTGAAAAAAACATGTCGGGGGGGGAGGGCTTGAATGCATGGTGGTGGCTGGTGGACATGTATATATAGCATAACTGACAGATGTGGCAAGATTGTTAAGAAAGAGTTTTATCTAGCAGTGAGATACAGTCAGCCCTTGGTATCTGCAGTTTTGCCATCCATGGATTCAAGCATCTGTGGCCGACCCTACATTGCCCCCAATGGATGTACATGCAAGTGGCTGCACCATTAGGAACAGTCCCTGTTGTCCCCAGTGGCAGCACATGCCTGCAGCTGCTCCATTAGAGACAACAGGGGCTATCTCTAATGGTGGCATGGCGATGTGCACATGCCACCATTGAAGTTCCATTGTCACTAATGCTGGCACAGCTGCGTGCACATTCCACCATTGGAGAAAAAGGAACTTGAGCATCCATGGATGTTGGTAACGGTGCGAGGGGGCATATGGAATGGATCCCCCATAGATACCAAGGCCTGACTCCTATATGAAATGGTGCTGACTATATCTTTTGGGGAAGCATGGAACAGGAACAGGAATATTCTTGAATATTTTGCCATTTTATGATATGGCACAGAGTATTGTATTAGAAATGCACTCTGTTTTTCCCAGTACTAGACCATAAGAGACCATAAGAACCATCGAGTTCAACTCCCTGCCACACAACTCTCTCTCTGGCTTTTCTTCGCTAACGAAGATTCAGGAAGGACTCATCCCACGCTTACTGCAAGTGCATTGATGACTAAAAAGGCCAATCCTAGATAAACAAGTCCGGTTACAGAAAGCACAGCAGAAAGTCTCCTTGGGTGATGTTTCCAAGTTGTGGTTCTTTCTACATTGTTGTTTCTCTTCGAGACTCGTTCGGCATGAGTTCTCGAAAGAGGTTGCATCATTGTGGATAGTGCGTCTCCATGCCTCCCGATGTGAGGCCAGGACAGACCATTGTTGGCGATCAATTTGGCCAAGCTTGAGATGTTGTTTCAGGGAGTCCTTGTATCTCTTCTTTGGGGCGCCCTTCTTACGCTGACCCGTAGAGTACTATTTTAAGGAGGCGGTGGTCCTCCATCCTAGAAACATGCCCTGCCCAGCGCAACTGCATTTTCAGTAGCGTGGCCTCATGCTGGTGATCTCTACTTGCTCCAGGACAGCAACATTTGTCACAGTCAGTCCAGTGTATGTTTAGGATTGTGCATAGACAGCGCTGATGAAAGCGTTCAAGAAGTCGTAGATGCTGGCGATAGGTGACCCATGTTTCAGACCTGTAGAGGAGAATGGACAGTACAATGGCTCTGTACACACTGATTTTTGTGCTTCACCTCAGGTGTTTGGTACTCCAGACTCTTTTGTGAAGCCTTCTGAATGCACTATATGCCTTTGCTAATCTGTGATCAATCTCTTTATCAGTCTTGGCATCTGAGGAGATGATACTTCCCAGGTAGGTGAACTGCTGGACGGATTTAAGCACAGATTTGCCTATGGTGACGTGGGGGTGATAGTGGTGCAGGCTGGTAGACAACTTCCGTTTTCTTCAGGCTGACTTCCAGCCCATCTGAGTGATTCCAGAAGATTCTACGAAGTTCTTAAAGCAGTGTTTGGACCTACTTACCAGGTCCAAAGCTCCTTATATAGTACGGATGGTCAAACACTAATCACAGACAAAGCCTCCATCCTGAATCGATGGGCTGAACATTTCCAAAATCTCTTCAGTGCCAACTGAGAAGTCCAAGGCCCACCTATTCAACATATGATACAACAACCGATGAAAAATGAACTGGATGTGGCTCCCACTTTGAAAGAAACTGTTAAGGCCATACAGCAGATGAAAAATGGCAAGGCAGCCGGGATTGATGGAATCCCACCTGAAGCTTGGAAACACGGAGGTCATGTACTCCATGCTAAATTCCACGAGCTTCTTGTGAGTTGTTGGGAAAAAGGTGAACTGCCATCAGATCTCTGGGATGCAGTTATCATCACCCTGTATAAGAAAAAAGGAACAAAATCTGATTGCTCAGATTATCTAGGTATAACACTGCTCTCCATTGCTGGAAAAATCCTTGCAAGGATACTCCTGAACAGATTAGTTTCTGCTATTGCAGAAGAACTTCTCCCTGAAAGCCAGTGTGGCTTCAGAGCTAATAGGAACACTACAGATATGGTATTTGCTCTTAGACAACTGCAAGAGAAATGTAGAGAGCAAAACAAAGGACTCTATGTAACATTTGTCGACCTTACCAAAGCCTTCGACACTGTGAGTAGAAAAGGACTGGCAGATCCTGGAACGACTAGGATGTCCCCCCAAATTCCTCAAAATGATTATCTTGCTGCATGAGGGCCAGCAAGGACAAGTCAGATATGGTGATGCTCTCTCAGAGCCCTTTCTAATAACTAATGGTGTGAAACAAGGCTGTGTTCTCACTCCAACTCTATTTACAATCTTCCTCAGCATGATGCTCAAAAGGGCTACAGCAGATCTTGAAGAAGAAGACAGCATCTATATACCTTACCATACTGATGGTAGATTGTTTAAGTTAAGCCGTCTGAAGCTCGCACAAAGACTCTGAACTATCTAGTCCGTGAGCTGCTTTTCGCTGATAATGCTGCCCTTGTTGCCCATACAGAAGCAGCTCTGCAGCGCCTAACATCCTCCTTTGCAACGGCAGCAGAGCCACACAACAATACACAACTAAACCTGAAAGATAGTAATCCAGCCACTGTTTAAAGAGATCCAAAGAAGGAATGTACACACCCACCTAAGGCAAATTGGGGGGGGGGGGGGCTTAATGTTTTGATAGAATCTCTTTTTTTGTAATTAAAATCCATTGGTTTTCTTGTCTAGTTTCTGGAGCAGCAGAAAACAAACTTGCTCCATTTTCAACATGACATCCCTTTAGACATTTAAAAATGGCTATCATGTTACTTCTGAGTCTTCTTTCCTCCAAGCTAATGTATCTATTTCCCTAAATCATTCCTGATGGGACTTGCTTTCTAGACCTCTGATAATCTTGGTCAACCTTCTCTGGACACATTCCAGCTTATCAATATCCTTCTTTAATTGTGATGCCCAGAACTGAACACAGTACTCTAGGTGACGTCTGAACAAAGAAGAATAGAGTGGCACTATTATTTCTCTTCTCTGTGCTTTTGTTGAGGCAACCTAGAATTGCATTGGCTTTTTTGCCCCCACATAACACTGTTTTACTTGTTGTCTAAGGGGTGACGCAGATGGCCATGAAGAAGTGATCTCCAGCCGCTCCAGCCTTGATCACTCCAGGACCATGGCAACTGGAGGCCCACTCCTTGAGCAGGTTATTGCTTTGGTCCTCAACAGGCTGCTGGCAGAAGTGGATTATATCCATTGCTTTTGCCGGTGGCTTCAAGCCACCTAAAGTGGCCTCTGGTCACTTTAGGGCCATGCATCATCTAAATACCACCCCCGGAATCCACCCCCGACCCCTTAGTTCTTTGTCACGTGTATTGCTTTCAAGCTAGGTGTCACCCATCCTATACTTTCCCTGGGTGGGCAATGTTTCATTCAACACAAGGATTGTGTAGCACAAATGATAAATATTTCTGTATGCAGAGTTATACCCAATATGGGACCTTGTCTCCTGGTCTATGAATATTTCCCTGAGATTTCACCCAGTATGGTGACAAATGACAATCTTAGGTATATGACTACATATACTTATCCAGTGTAATAAGTGAACCCCTTCATTCATGTTTCATTTAGAAGAATATAGAGAAAAGAACATGGCTCTTCCATCATATCTAAAAAATGTAACTATCTGTAGGCCAAAGTGAATAGAATTACCAACTGTACTTTAAAGCAGCCATTTTCCCGTTGCTTCGGTGTACATATGTATTATTTATTTCATTGTATTTTTAAAAAAGAAATGGAGTTCAATTAGCCTTCATGTGGACCACAAAAGCATATAGCTAAATATTTTATGTTCCATTCTAGATTAATCACTAAACCAGAGTGTACAATTTCAGTGAATAATTTATTTAGGGAATATTACTGCCCTCCATTTTATGAACTTCCTGGAAGCATTTCTGAAGTTCCCCCAGTTCCTTTATTTTATTGTATTTTATTTTATTTCAAAAATGGTCTAATTGATTCTTGATCTGTAGACTTGTAACACTCTCATGTTCTGTGGCAATTTTATACACACCTAAGACCTATCCATCTAATGGAAAAATAGTGGGTAGCTATCTGCCCATGCCATCCTGCCTGATAGGGGAGAATAGCTGACAATCTAAAAACCAAAGCCCAAGAGAAAGGGAAAGGAAAGCAGAAGGCTTGTAGAGGAAAGCAAGAAATAAAATTCTTCTGCATGTCATATTAGCCAGAACTGTATCTGTATTTATTCACTTACTGCATTTTAATGCAATTGTTCATGTTAAAGGGCTCCCTAAATCCTATAAATATCAGAAACAAGTCCCTGTCCACAGGCTCAGAATCTACATCTAGTACATGACACAAAAGAAGAAGAGATTAGGAGGCAGGATGAATAGTACTTTCAGCCATTCAGAGCACAATGAAAGAGCTGCAGCCTGGAAAAGTTACTTCCAAAGACTGCAGCTTTCAAGATCCTTTATTTTGGGAGCTGTAGACCCTCCAAAAGCAATACTCAAAGTTGTGAAACTTCTTTCCTCTGATGGGCTGAAGCAGTGGTGGTTGATACCTACAAAGAAAGGTATCTCACAGCTGCAACTTTATCCAGGCATGATGGAGGGGCACTAGGGTAAAAACGAGTGTAAGCTTTCCAAAATACTCTTTGCCCACTATTTTCCTTTATAAATCAGAGTTTTGAAAAGTTGATTTTTTAGACTACAAATCCCAGAATTCCTGAAGGTCTGTGATTCATGGTAATGTATATTTCATCAATTACTATTCTATAACGCTTAACCATTGCAAAAATGGGAGATGGAACTCACAAATGTTTAGTTTAACTAATGACTGTTTCAGATAATCAGACTTCAAATATCTTTTGTATATATAATTTTTAAAAATATTTTTGATATTCACAACTTTAGTGATTCAGCAACTTTTGATTAAGTTAAGTTGAAGTCCTATACCCAATAAGCCCTATCGACTGAAAAAGAATTTACTTCTAAGTAAATATGAATATAATTGTGCCATTAATTCATTTTAATTTGCATTAAGACGCTTGGAATTTAGTTATACGGAATAAAGAGAGCAGAGATATACATTTTTAATTAACATTTTAAAAAACTCTTTCTTTCCTTCACTGTCCAATAGGTCTGAATGTGTACTGGTTAAAAGGAAAAAAAATCACATTCCTGTTCTGTCTATATGTTATGTAATCTTTAATATCCATGTGTAGCTATCTTGTTGGGGGGGGGGGTTAATTTCATTAGCCTATATCACATTTGCAGTCTTGTTGGGGTGATTCAATACACTCTTCTTATTGACAGAAAAACAGAATTCTTCTACTTAGGCATCCTTGACATCCTTGAAGATAAGACTGTTTACGGAAGATGAGGTCAAGCATTCCTTGGAAATAAAATATTATAATACATTAATCAACCAACCTCTTGAGGCCCCAGTCAAATGGCTCAAGCCCTTTGGGAAAATATATAGGAACATGGGAAGTTGGCCTCATGACAGAGAAGGATATATCAGGTTTTAGACTAGTCAACTATCCCAGAAAATGGTTATTTTTTGTTTTAGACATAGCATTCTAGTCCACACATTCTGCATTATGTGGCCAAATTGTAGCCTTCTTTTATTAACAACAACAACAATGGGATCTAGCTACCATCAAAAATATTTCAGAAGATTCTGTTTTGTGGGAGGTGTTTATTTGAAGCATTCAGACAACTAAAACTTATCCCCACTCTCTCAGCCCAAAAGGAAGGCAATGGCAAACCTCCTCTGAATAAATTTCCCCAAGAAAACCCTAAGGGGTTTATCACATTGGGGCTAATTTTGACTTTAAAGAGAGATTAAAGCACATTTAAAGCATCCCGCAAATAAAGCAAAAATAGCAAATAATTGCACTAATGGTTATCACACACAATTGTGCAAATAAAGTGATGTCGGATATGCATTGTCACTGAAATCCCGAAAGTAAAAGGTGTGCATTAATGCTTCTTTGTGACTAATTTAATGGCAGGTTTTGTGCGTGTGAAATTGTTTTGTGTAATTACACAATTTTTCCAGGATATTCAGGGGATAAACTCCCATTCTCCTTCATGTGATAAACTCCTAGGATAGGTTTGACTAGAAAGCAACTTGAAGCATCACTTCAGCATAGTGTAAATATGCACTGGCTGTGTTACATTATGCAACCCCCAAGCTGAATATCATCATAGCACAACTTATGTAGATCAAGGGTCAATGCACAGTTGACAAACCATTGTATAACTGCAATACACAATACACAAAGGAATTCATAGAGACAATGCTCATTCACATGTTACACTGTGAACTTTAATGTGCTAATACATGTGCAATGGGATCAAATGTGCAATTCCACTTATGCCACTCTCAGCTAGTAATGACCATGCCATATTGTCTCAAAAAGCCTCTCTACATGCACAGCATAGTTTAGACCTGTATATCTCACTGTGTATGTCACTAGTCTTTTCAAAATGATTCAGAGAAAGATAAAATATTGCTTGACATGAGACTAAATAGAAAATAACATTATTAATGGCTGAGATCTTTCATCACAGACTTAGGCTGCATCTGTACGGCAGAAACAATCTGGTTTGGCATCACATTAACTGCCATGGCTCAATGATATGGAATGCTGGGAATTTTAGTTTGTTGTTGCATCAGAGCTTTGTGGAGAACACAAAGTGTAAGATACGCACACACCCCCATTCCAACCACCACTACATCAAATGACACTACATCAAATGTCTTTAATTAAAAGTTAAAATTAAATTTAAAAAAATCCTCACAGCTAAAATGAGTTTTTAAAGGGAAAGTCTGAATATGAGCCAGGGTGGTTGGGGGGGGGGGGGAGATGATACTGATGTCAGTTCTACCCCCAATGAAATTTTCCTGCAGTCCCCAAATTTCTGGTATTGCAGAGAGTGAGATGCTGAAAATTGTTCACACCTAGAACTCATATTTGCCACAGAATCATAGAATCATCGAGTTGGAAGAGGCAAAAGGACCATCCACTCCAAGGGCTATGTTCACCTTCTCTTGGTAACTGTGCCTTCTACTTTTCTACTCCCATTCTCCTTCATGTGATAAACTCCTAGGATAGGTTTGAATAGAAAGCAACTTAACAACAGCCATAGACAAAAAGCAGTCCCCCACTTTGGACTAGGGGCAGGGGTGGGAACTGTATCCAAATTGGGAATATGGTGCCTGAAAAATGTTTTGACCATTAACAACACATTTACTCCCCCCCCTCCACACACACACATCTCACCCCCACAGATTTCCCATTTTTAAGCTGCTACTTGCTTTAAAGCCAAAGGAGTGATTTCCGAGGGAATGTAGAAGAGGATTCTGCATCCCTTTCCCATGTGCTGTAACCTCAGTCCAGATCACATCTTCCATAGCAGCTATTTCTAAAAGGAAAAGTTCAGCATAGTTGAAAACATTGGAAACATATAATGGCCCCATCTTTTCCTTATTCTGCCTCTTTTAAAACAAACAAAACAGTGGTGAGCCATTGGTGTGATGCACCTTTTAAGGTTTTGGCCAACTGGAGACCCTACATCTGACTGCTGAAGTCCAATGGTCTAGCATTGTTCCTTAGGAGTAGTTGCTTTTCTGTTGTACCCACTAGGCCATCCTCAGGCCCTATGCTTCCTCCACATTATGTTCCACTGAAAGCATGACAGAGGACCTTATCAAACATCGGAAATTGGAAGTATAATCTAATGGCAATCCGAACGCAATTATGGGGTTTCACATTATTGTGAATTAAAGTATCTCACGCAATTTCGGGCAAAAGGGAAGTCATTCCGAATGCAATCATGGGTTTTACGTTATTGCGAATTAAAGCATCTCACACAATTTTGGGCAATGGGGGGTCATTTTCAGGTAATGGGAAGTCATTCTGAACGCATTCCGAACGCAATTGGAATTCATGTGAATTCGAATTGGCTCCATTCACAGTAAAGAGAAATTCCTCCCATCTGATAAGGTCCAGAGATTAGACCTGAAGGACATGAGCATCAGTAGCATAACACAGAAGCAGAAATGCACCAAGCAGACAGGGATCATCTGAAGTAAAGCAAAGATCATGCTTTCCTCATATTTAGCTCAGGTTTGACTAATCTCCATGTCTGCTATTCAAGCATCTGGAGGGTTCTCTGCAGTTCGAACCCAGTCACTCATGTGGATAAATTTCAGTCTGAGGCTCCCAGTTCAAGACCTAAGGATGCCATGAACACAATTATGATTATTCTGTGGCAATGGAAAATCACTTGACCTCTTCTGAGGGAACTCATCATATTGCTTTATGTATTTCAGGGCTGAGTCCTGATATTAAAAACAGATTCTGGGGCTTCTGAGTTAAACCAAGTCCTCATTAAAGGTAAATTCAGATTTATGTTAGTCTAAGTAACAAAAGTGCTGTGAAAGAAACTTTGCAATCACTTTCAGATGGTGAACAGTCATCCTTAAGTAGGCCTCCTTTCCATTGATTAAAATCAGAGTTATATATGTTCAAGGGGAACAGGATCGTAATAATTTACAATGATAATCTGGGTTTTAATCACCCATATTAACCATCATGGGGGTGAAGGGCAAATGGCAAAAGAGAAGGAGGTCAGTCCCATATTAAGTACCACACAACTCCAATTGGAGTTCCTAGTATCACAACCTCCAGCATTAAATGCTAAATCTTTTATTCTGGGGGCTAGGAAACCTGGCGCCTGGCCTAGCAAGAGGATTGTTGCCTAGTAAGAGGATTGTTGGTTCATGAGTCTTAGTAAATACATTCCTCCCGAGTTCCCTTGATCAGTTAAAGATGTGTTCTTTGTGGCTCCCCTTTCAGCATTTCCTGTGTTTTATTGCCCTGTGCTTTCCAAACAGTGAATGACAAATATTTTTCTTGAGTTATACGTTTGTGTGTGTGTGTGAGAGAGAAAGAGACAGAAAGAGAGAGGTCTCCTTATAAAAATGAAGTGTGCATGTGTCTTCAAGTTGCCTGTCAACTTAGGGTGACCTCATTAATTTCATGGGATTTTCCTGGGCAAGGAATACTCGGAGTGTTTTTTCCCTGTTCCTTCTTTGAAAATATAGCTTAAGGAACCTGGTATTCATTGATAGTCTCCCATTCTATAATGTCAAATGTTGACCCTGCTTAGTTTCCAAGATAAGGTGGGATCTGGTGCCTTTAGGGTAGTAGGTCAGCCTTAGTTATTTGATTTTCATGAATTTAAAAGAATACTGTTTAGAAAATTGTGCCACATGTAGCAGTGTGCCCATATGGAATCTTGCCAAAAGAATCAGGGCTAGAAACAGGCACCTTTCTACCTGCATTATTCTACCCCTTAGTCATGTAATAAAAGGGAATAGGTCTGGAATACCAGTGAAAGAAATCTTCCCTCTCTCTAGCATTTCTTGTAGGAAATGTGGACATTATACTATTTTAAGGTGCGGTTCTAAGTCATATCCTAGGGTTGAATTCAACTGTGTCCTGATTCTATAATAGTTACACATATGCTAGACCAAGATCCTGGCCTTGGCAAGAGTGGCAGCCATTCCGCAAGACTGGGCAGTATTTTTAAAATGGAAATGATGAATACCTGAGCCAGGGAAAGCACCAAGGGAAATGTAAGCAGACAGAATTTAATTACCTATCCTGGAATTTAGCCTGAACAGGAGGGTAAAAACAGTTTCTCTCATATAAAGTGCTACCAGATCTTTAATATTAGAAGTGGTTAGAACTTGCCTTACTACTGTTTCATAAAACAAAACATAAAGAAGTTTAGTAGGAGCTTACTGGCTCAGCCTTTTATAGAGAGTAGCTTTAGATTTAGCAAAACTGAGTACCTTATGAGGAATCAGCTGGCCAATGTAAGTGGCATATTCCTAGAAATAGTGGCAATATAACTTGTCACTTGTAATATATTCTGCTTTTTAATCGCAAACTTATAACTGCTTTACATTTTAATCGGATGCAAATGAAGGATAAGAATGCTTGTTTTGCAACATACCTTTTAAAGTTGTATATATAGTTATAGAGATGTGCTGAAGCAATGATGAAGGAGAACATCACATGGATCAAGCACCAGCTCCACTGTGCTTCATGCTGCTGCCTTCCGCTCTTTCATGATTGCTGAAAAGACAATGAGTTGGACAACACAAAAATGCATTTTGTACCACCGACCAATGCCTTGTAACATTCAGATGTTTTAATAACAATTTCTAACTAAAAGTAACTTCAGGAAGCCCCCACTTATCTGACAGGTTAGGGAATGGAGGTCAGAAAGTGGAACTGGTTGAAAAGTTGATCTCAGGATGGTTTTTAAGCTTTAAAATGCATTTTGGCCACCAAAATATGTAAATAACACACTGCATATCACTACATATCAGTACATTTTGAACATGTGCAAAAGCTAAATAATACACAATATTATATAAAAAATAATGTAAAATGAACAAAAGCTTACTTTTAATGGCTTTCTCTCAATATATTATTGTGCTGCTGTTCTGTACCTTTAAGTCATTTGTGATATCTGATTACCCTAAGGAGGTATCCTATCATGGGATTTTCTGGGGCTGAGAGTGTTTGACTCCTCCGATGGGTTTCCATGGCCGAGCAGAGAATTCCCCCCTGTTCTCTACTTGTAATTCAATGCTCAAATCACTACACCACTGGCTTGCATATAATGTATATTATATTGTATACTGTATTATAAGCACAAATACTGTACATTAACAGTAGGAGGCACACTGTCCACAACCTTGGAAACACCATGGACTGAACACAGATTGAAGAAGTGAAGATGGCACAGAGTCATGGGGAAGGGGGGAGCAAGCAATGCTCACTTGGTTGCAAGGAAGCCTCTGTAGTTGGTCTGACGTCTTTTTCCCCTCTCTGCTCACTTTGCGAACAGCACACATGCACACAGTCCAAAGTAAGCCTCTGTAGGAAGAACTGATGACATTTAGACAATTGCAAATTACACAGATAAGTTCCATTAAGAGTGATCCTCTCTTTTCATAGGCAAGCTTTGGGACCATGTGCATGTGGAAGTGGCCCCAAGTGAACCCTATAGTCAGGAAGAATGGATGAAAAAGTGGATCCTTCATTGAATTGTGTGTAATTTGCAAGTGCTGAAAGAGTCAGTGGTTGGAAAATGAGACACTGAAAGGTGGGGGAAGCCTCTAGACTATCTGAAAGCAGAGATGGACTGCAGAAAAGGAGAGCCTGTTAGTCTTGAGGGGAAAGAACTTGTTTTTGTGGGAAAGAGCAGAGCTTATTTTTGTTTTTGTTTTTGACAGTGCTATAAGCATACCTGCAGACAGTGCAAAGACAATCAATCATTACAGAGTTTCCAGAAAAATGTAAGCTCTGTTGTATTTTCCTCAGGCCTCTTGAGAGTCGAACTGGATGCTCACAAATGAAACGGAGATGAGATAAAGCCAGCTAGAGAATAGATAGATAGATGCTCATTAAGAAAGGGTAGACGTTTAGTGTGGGATTTAAATTTCTTGTAAGTAATTTCAAATAATAAATGAAGTTCTTTGGGAAGAGTGCATGCTAGTGTGGCATAGTGGTTTGGGAGTTGGACTCTGAAGAACAAAGTTTGATTCTCAGTTCAGCCATGGTGACCTTGGGCAAATCGCACACTCTCAGCCTCAGAAGCTGGCAGTGTCAAACACTATCTGAACAAACTTGCCAAGAAAAACCCTATGATAGGCTTGCCTTAGGGTCGCCTTAAGTTGAAAATGACTTGGAACAAGGCAAGGTTGTATTTTGAATCATTTAGTCAGGCACATTGGCCTGATCTAGACAAGCATGAAGGAGTGCGATAAGGGCTCTTTGAGGTGCGAATAGGGTTAGGGAGGGCACAGCTTTCACACCCTCCCTAACCCTAGCACGTATGGGAGCTGCCATAATTAAATGGCAACATCCACACAGGCACACCATGATGGCGTCATGGCATGTGCAGCTGCTAGACGCGCTGCACACGCCATGACGCCTTTGCGCCGTGGGAGAGCACAAATTGCACCCTTTCCGCAGTGCAAAAAAGGAGCTCCAAACGGAGCTCCTTTTTTGGCGCGGGTCTTTGCCGTGGCTTTTAGACAGCCACGGCAAAGACCCAGGGAGAAGGTGGCCTCGAAGGTGGCCCCTTTCTCCCTTCCGCCCCGCCGCTGCAAGTGCAGTGCAGCGGGCGCCCAGGGCACCTGCTGCACCCCACTTAGAGGCTGCAGGGAACCAGCAGTTTGCCACTTCCCTGCAGCCTCTGGAAGCGGCAGGATGGGGCCACGGAGGCTTCTGGTGCGGCAGCCTCGGCCCCATCCCACAGCTTCCTGGGGTGGATATAGACCGCCTCTTTTGGGCGGTCTGGAAAGGCCCATAGGGGCTAAACAGACAGGCAAAAAAGAGATGCTTTGAGGCTGGCTTGAAGATGTGGCATTTAGATGACACATGCCTTGATGCCAGCAGAAAAGTGACCTTATGCAGAGAAAAGCCATTTCAAAAAGAAGCAGTTTTTTTTCCACTTCTTCTTGGCTTGAAGCCATGTCATGTGGTCATGATATGAGCACTCCAGCTGCCTTGGGAGCCAGTGGTGTGGTTGGTGGGGTTTCAATGTGGCTTCAGAAAAGGCAACTTTAAGCCACTTTTTCCTGCCCATCTGTTTCAACCCATAAACTCCTAAGTTAAATGGGCTTTTAAAATAAATATAATTTGTTTATTTGTATTTATCAGATGGTGTTAATAGGGAAACAGGCAAGCCAGCTTTGATTGCTTCTTGCATATGTATATTCCTAGACAAAGGAAAATGCGTTTCAAAGACTTAGTCATTTTAGACTTTTGGAGGATTTCCCCCCCCCCAATCTAATCCAAGCAAATCATCCAAGAAATATCCAGAGATGCCAGTTTTTCAGGAAGTCAAGGATACCAAATAAAGTAGATGTACAAGACTAGATGATTGTGATGCTACATGTCACAGAAAGTACTCAAGAATTGATTTCTACTATTTATTCCAAGCAAAATATCTGTGTTCTATAAAACTCAAACCTAACATTTTGTGTTCACGCTCACAAAAAATCATCAGGAGAGGAATAATAAATGGAGGTATCAAATATCCTAGGTACACCACTGGGTGAAGGATCAAAGGACATGATCTTACATCACTTCAGCATAGTGTAAATATGCACTGGCTGTGTTACATTATGCAACCCCCAAGCTGAATATCATCATAGCACAACTTATGTAGATCAAAGGTCAATGCACAGTTGACAAACCATTATATAATTGCAATACACAATACAGAAAGGAATTCATAGAGACAATGCACATTCACATGTTACTCTGAGAGCTTTAATGTGCTAATACATGTGCAATGGGATCAAATGGGCAATTCCACTTATGCCACTCTCAGATAGTAATGACCATGCCATATTGTCTCAAAAAGCCTCTCTGCATGCACAGCACAGTTTAGACCTGTATATCTCACTGTGTATGTCACTAGTATTTTCAAAATGATTCAGAGAAAGATAAGATATTGCTTGACATGAGATTAACTAGAAAATAACATTATTAATAGCTGAGATCTTTCATCACAGACTTAGGCTGCATCTGCATGGCAGAAACAATCTGGTTTGGCATCACATTAACTGCCATGGCTCAATGATATGGAATGCTGGGAATTTTAGTTTGTTGTTGCATCAGAGCTTTGTGGAGAACACAAAGTGTAAGATACACAAACATACCCATTCCAACCACCACTACATGAAATGACACTACATCAAATATCTTTAATTAAAAGTTAAAATTAAATTAAAAAAAATCCTCACAGCTAAAATGAGTTTTTAAAGGGAAAGTCTGAATATGAGCCAGGGTGGTGCTGGGGGGGGGGGGGGGAGAGGATACTGATGTCCGTTCTACCCCCAATGAAATTTTCCTGCACTCCCCAAATTTCTGGTATTGCAGAGAGTGAGATGCTGAAAATTGTTCACACCTACAACTCATATTTCCCACAGAATCATAGAGTTGGAAGAGGCAAAAGGACCATCCACTCCAAGGGTTATGTTCACTTTCTCTTGGTAACTGTGCCTTCTACTTTTCTTTGGATGCTTAAACTGTACAGTGGGATCATCATTGGGGTCAATGGGACTTGAGCATCTGCGGATTTTGGTATCCAGTGGGGGACGGTCCAGAATGGATCCCCCGTGGATTTCAAGGGCTGACTATAGTTATAAACTCTCAATAAAAGTGTTAAGTTACTGCAGTACTAGAAATTTGGGGACTGACAGAAAATTTTCAATTAGGCTAAATGACAGAATTCTTATTAGAGGGGCAATGCCTTCATCCGTCTCCCCTCCTCCATTCCAACTCTATGATTCTATGAGTTCACATGCTGTTCTAGTTGTGTGGGACACCATTTGCTGCAGTGTGGTGCCTTGTGTGGAGCATATAAACATATATTCCAACATTTACGTGTTCATCACTTAAACCTATATGGAAACAAATCAACAGTAGTTCATAATTAATATACTGTATTTATACTGTATATGCTATATTGTATTTTTTGTTAACCTTTCTTAAGAAAACATAAAAAGTCCAGGGAATGAGGATCTGAACAGAAAATTGGCACCCAAAAAGAAATATGGATTAGCTGCATGTACTAGCAATTAATCAGGTGACTTTAACCAGACTGATGGCAAATAAATTCATTGATGAGTGTAGGTGCGTGAATGTGGTTACGACGAGTTTTAATGATCACCTTTTTAAAAAATTCACAGAAATTTTGTTTTGATTTGTACTTGTTAACTTATCTCTATGTAGTCCCTATCTAGATTTATACATTTTTCCAGCGTATCTTGACCCTCCAAATACCTGATATTATAGAAGTCTTACGAGGGGGTATCATAAAGTAATAATTATCACCCGGAAGTTATTATGGTATATTGATGAAATTTTGTCCGTGTCATCATTGGTCCCTAAGTGCATGTTGCTGAGAAAATCAGCTCATTGCATCCTTTATTTTTGTGACTGGCTGTGCCAGAAGTGACTAAAGTGTAAAATCCTTGTCAGGCGCAATCTACAGACTTCTACAATATCAGGTATTTGGAGGGTCAAGATAGGCTGGGAAAAATGTATAAATCTAGATAGTGACTACATAGAGATAAGTTAACGACTACAAATCAAAACAAACTTTCTGACACTTTTTTAAAAAGGTGATCATTAAAACTTTTGAATACCTCCTTGTACTTTCTGTATCTTCAAGTTGTAGAATATGGTCATAGAGAGAAATTCAACAGCACTGATGTGATGATAACATCAGAGGGAACCCCCCCCCCCCGACAGCTTTGTAATCAAAATATTTAATACTAAAACTATTCTTTAATTATACATGTGTGGGAGGAATTTGGGAGTTTCTTCAGCCCGCTGCTGTCAGCTGGACAGCCTTTGATCTTCAGAGCTAGCTAAATGCCTGCCTTTGATCACCTAGAGAATAGCTCATAAAAGAAACAGGGCTTTTGTTCAGCTTTTCCCTAACTTCATGGGTAAATAAGGAGCTGCTTCTGAACGGAGTTGGGAGTGGGTGGTTTTTAATAAACAGTTCCCCCTCTTTGAAGTAGGCATCACCAAATTAACATAGAGATGAAGGATGCTGCTGTTGTGTGAGGACTTGGGAGATGTGGCTGAAGGAAAAGTTACTTAACAGCCATCCTACGTAGGAGGCTATCTGGGGGGAGAAAGGGCCCACGTACAGGCAAACAGGTGGGCTAATTTGACAGCATTTGTTGATTGTATACTTTTTTGTATCATTGGTTAATTGCTTTCTTGCTGTGCTTGTTGATGTGATCTCCTAGAATCAGTAATTAAAAATTACAATACACTGAGACATGTGTGGCATAGGAGTAGGCCGGGGGGGGGCAGCTATGTAGGGATGTGGTAATGCTTTTTACACTTAGAAACAGCATGAGGAAAGCACAGAGCATGGAACATTCGATCTGAAAATTAATGTAACAGTGCTTAATGTTGCCACTCTGGACTCTTGGGTGTCATTATGTTATTGGCACCTTCAAGGGATCTGTTTTTGCAACTGGGGTTTTCCCCACTTCAATGTTTTTTCCCTTAACAGTATCTAGGGATGATCAGAGCTCAATATATCTGGACAGTGTCAGGCTGAGGGAAAGCTTATCTTACAACTGCTCAGTTGAGTTTTGTCACAGATTTGCATCTCTTTCCCCTTCTTTTTACCCTTCACCAACATGTACACTTCTCTTTCTCCTCAAATGTTTTCTCTGTTAAAGGTTAATGAATCATACTGAAAGTTAGGGGCTCGGCAGACTGCTGTTACGAGGTGGCAGTGCCCCTGAAAGCCCTGGGTTAGGGATGTGGCAACCACATGCCACATCCCCAATCTGGTGCAAAAAGAAGCTGAAAAAAGCAACTTCTTTTTGTGCCATGGAAATGGTGCCCTTTCTGGTGCCACTGCGGCTTTTCCACTGCTCTTTGGTGCAAAGTGTCTATATTCAGTGCCAAAGACATGGTGTTATGCCACCCACCGTGCAGTTGGTAGGATGGCATGATGCATGGGGGTGGGTGGCGTGTGGTCACCACACCCCCACTATGCCCTCATGCCAGCATTTTTTGCCTGGCCTGTTGAGGGGCCTTTGCGAGAAACTGATATGCTTACTTCAATTTAAGGTCACTAATCCACTGCAAGTATAGCCATAACCTGCTGGCTATAAAGAACAATCAGTGGAAAACTCTTAATAAAAAAAAGTGTGTTGAGTGCCAATGAGCATATGAAGAACTTTCCCCCCTACATAGTCAAATTACTGTATCATTCCTGTTTCCCAAATTAAGAAGCATAATCTACAAAGGTCAATGGTGGAGCATATGTTTGTTTTGCATGCAGAGGTCAAGAATTCCAAGTTTAGTCCATGGAACCATAAATTTAATAGATTAGGGACAAGATCCTGTAGTGGCCAGAAGTAGCTATGATGATGTGGCTATATCTCCCAATGGGTCCTACCCAAAGCTTACCTTTTAAGCCACTCAGCCCCCACCTCCATACACAGAGGCACTGGACAGCAGAACAGTGGCAACTGGACAGCAGAACAGTGGCAACTGAGCATAAAACAAAGTTTGTGTACACTGTACACAGAAGTATCAGAATGCAAAGGTGTCACTATCGCAGTCATCCATGACAAAACATTTGCTTTTTTTGGAATAGTGTGGATTTCGGAATTCCAGATAAGGCAGATTCAGCCTGTACTTAAAAAAACAAAACCAAAACCCTGTTCAGTTTGTACTGGAAAGCTAATGAAATAAAGTGATGTTTCATCTATTAATTTTGATTTCTGTCTGTGTTTAACATGATATGTTTGCAGTAAAGCTTCAAAGAGACTGGTGAATCCATTATTGGTAAAACAGCCCAAAACATCAATTCTGGCAATAAGGTTCTGATACTCCCTGTGGCCAAGTCCTAAAGCAATGGCTCTCAAACTAGTCCTTCCAGATGTCCTTCCATGAATTCCTAACTCATGGCCAAACATGTTGGGGCTTCTAGGACTTGAAGTCCAAAAAACATGGAGGACCATAGTTTGGGAATCACTGTTCTAAAGCCTCTCCTCCTCTTCTTATTACCTGTATGCCTGCAGAACCCTTTTGGATGAATATCAAATGGAAATTCATTGGAGGAGAATGGCACTGTTTGATGGCAGTGATGCCCAGGATCAAATGCTACAAATGTACTTACTACTAAATACATGGAATGGACTGTGTGTACCTGCTGATGTTCAGAGAAGGCCTGTTCAAGACGAGGTAAAGTACTGCCTTGTCTAGACTATTTTGTTTGCCTGGGGCTTTCCAATATGTTATGCTATCTATCTGTTACTCTTACTAATACTAATGATTGTTTATTCCCCTGCTAGTTTAACCTCGATTGTTTTACTCCTGCTGCTGAATCCATGTTTAAATATTGGACCGAGCTGTTACACTCAAAGTGATTTTATAAAAAAAACTTAGTAGTATTTTCATTGAACACCACCTGTGCATTTTGAAAAGGAGGGAAGCATGTTTTATGGCCTAGAGAGATGATACTTGGGCATGTTCAACCATTTTAGACTCGAGTTGCTTTTTTTTTTCTTTTTTCTTTGGTAGATTATTTTTTAATCCACAACTGCGAACCAGATATGCATTGTTAAATTTGTTTGGAAAATAGATTACTTAACAAAATAATTGTTAATTTTTAAACTGAATAGCTGCAAAATAAATAGGCCAATAAAATAACAAAATTCCTTTAAACTTGGAGAAGCCATTTATGTGAGGCAATTTTGCTCTAAAAATGAAGAATAGAAGAATTTGCTAGATGATTAATACATGAGCAATTGCTCCCGGGTGGAAAATTTACATCTTTTCTTCTACTTCAAATAGAGTTCATGCTGGATAAGCCACAGCTGTGGCAATATGTACAGTAGTAGAATGTAATGCAAATAAATGGTTGTGTATTGGTACATTTGGTAATTTTTTTAGAATAGTAAAGTAGTAAATGGCCTTTTTTTTTAACAGACTTCCGATTGGTTCTAGACAGCCTCTCATGGTTGGAGACATCCAGATATGGGATTCAGGGACATGAGTTTGCATACATTTCTTGACACATGATCTATAACCTTTGGTGGATGAATCCACTGAGCTCTATGTCCAATTTTCATTCCTCAGGACCTAATGTGAGCTGCACCAAACCCTGAAAACAAAAACTGGAAGTGACTAAAAGTCCACTTTGAGTTTCATAAAAGCTTTATTTTTGACCAAAGGATATAAGCTGAAGTATATAGTGTGATGGTGATCAATAAAAAAATAGCAATAGCAAGTACATTTCTATATCACTTATCAGTGCATGTAAACACTCCCTAAGCAATTTACAATGTGTAAGCTAATTGCCTCCAACAAGCTGGGTACTTATTTTAGCGACCTCAGAAGGATGTAAGCCTGAGTCGACCCTGAGCCCCTGGCTGGTATTGAACTCACAACCTTGTGGTTTGTGAGTGAGTGGCTGCAGTACAGGCATTTAACCACTGTGCCACCAGGGCTCTTCATGAAGGTTTCTCCTCTCTTTTCTGTTGTGGGATGGCTTCTCTGAGCTCCAGATACTACAAAATTGGTCGAGGACACTTGCCTTGCAGGCTCCATGCTGCCCATCCATGCTTCATAATGGAGCTTCTTTTCTATCCCTTCACAAGAAATGAATACAACCATCCTGGACCACTTGGACTGGATAAAAATCTCCCCTTTTCCATCCTCTTGATCAGGCCATAGTGGAATTGCTGGCTTCCATCATGCCAATTAACAGTTAGAAGTGTAAAGTTACAATACCCTGGGTTTGAGTTTCAGCTGGAGCAATACTGTCCACTCTGATTCAAGTGGGTGACTTCACAGAGCCTCAACCAGAGTGCCAACGCTACGGCTGGAACACCCGCGGCCAGACTGAAGGGCGGAGCGCCAGGTGAGAGCAGCTTCAAAACCGGCCTGCCAGCACCGGAGCAACAACCATGGCAGAAGAAGGGGGCGGAGCATCAGGTGGGAGCGGCGCTGTCTTAAGCATCAGGTGGGAGCGGCGCTGTCTTAAGCCAGCCCGCCAGCAGCCCCTGACCCCCAGAGCGCCAACGCCACTGCCGGAACACCTGCAGCCGGATTGAGGGGGCGAAACGCCATGCTAGAGTGGCACTCACTTTCAAGCCGGCTTTTTGCTGCTGCTACTGTTGTTTTGAGGAGGGAAGGGGGGATATTGATATGGGGGGAGGAGGTGGATTAGTTGAGGAGGTTGGGGAGGTAGAGGGAAACTCCCCTGATAAGAGCTTCAAGTTGTGTGGGGCAAGAGGAGGTATGACGGTAGAAGTAAGGACCAGTGTTATAAGGGAAGGCGAGATCAATGCTTAATACCTATCTCTCCTTCCAGTCCTTCTCCTAACCTAAGGGACCTAAGGGTCACTCCAGCCGTACCACAAACCCTGTCTCTGCTCCTGTGCAATGCCAGGTCCATTAAGAACAAGACCCACACTCTTCATGACCTGTCAGAGGACAACAACTGCAACCTGGCTTGCATAACCGAGACCTGGCTCGGGCCTGAAGGGGATGCTGTGTGGGCTCAGGCCCTCCCTACTGGGTACTCGGTGAAGGACCAGAACAGGTTAGGTGGGCGGGGGGGGGGTGTTGCCTTGGTGCACAAAAACACCTTGCCCCTAACCAGGAACCATGTTCGTCAGACTTCCTATATCGAATGTATTTACTTTTGACCCTGAAGGCTAAAGACAGTCTAGGGATTCTGTTGGTCTACCGGCCACCCCGTGCGCTAACTGACTCCCTTAACGAGCTGACACAATTGGTCTTGGAGCTGGTGTTGGAGTCCCCCAGGCTTTTAGTCCTGGGAGACTTCAACATCCCCCTCGCGGCCAACGTAGTTCCACCCGGTGCGGCTTGGGATTTCATGGATACCATGACAGCCATGGGCCTGTCTCAGCTAATTACAGGTCCAATGCATTCTGCGGGGAATACACTCAATTTGCTTTTCTGTACGGACATGGAAATTCTGTGGGCGGAAATTACCAATATTTCCGCCCTGTCATGGACGGATAATTTCTTGGTAGAGGCAAGCATCAAGGCATCAACCCAGATCCCCCCAGGGGTGGCGGACCTATTAGAATGGTCCACCCTCGAAGGCTGATGGAACCTGATAGGTTGCAAGAAGCCCTAGAGGGATATATGGTTGCAAGTGACGGCGACACTGTTGATGCCCTAGTTAACACCTGGGATACGGATCTCTCCAGGGCTATACAGTGGTCCCCGGGGTCCGAATTCCCCGGGGTCCGAAAGCGGTGGGACCGCAAAAATTCCCCCGGGATCCCCTTTAAATCGGCCGCATGGTCCGTCCGCTAAAGCGGTCCCCCGAGATACGTGCATTTCCGGGTTACGAAAGGTAATCCGGAATGGATTACCTTCGTAACGCGGGGGACGACTGTACACAGTATCGCTCCCAAGCGCCCTCTCAGGCTTGATTCCAAAAAGAAGCCCTGGTATACGGAAGATCTCCGGGCCAGGAAGCGGGTTCTGCGACGGCTAGAGCATGCCTGGTGGAAACACCAGCGTTTATCCGACAAGGCTCTCCTAGACCACCTCTTGGAGGACTACGGAGAGGTGATACGAGCAGCTAAGAATTCGTTCTATGCTGCTCGTGTCGCGTCCGCGGAGTCGCGTCCAGCAGAGTTGTTCAGGGTAGTGAGGGAGCTTACTCAGCTCCCTCCTGCCCCAAACCAGATCCTTGAACCTACTAAGGCCTGCTGCGACCAATTTAACAACTTCTTCGCGGATAAAATCTCTCGGATAAACGAAGGTCTGGATGCCAGTGTTAAAGCAGAATCCAGAGTAGAGGCATCCAGAGCTTCCGTGGACTCAGTTGTACTGGATCAGTTTGAGTCTGTCAGTACCGAGGATGTGGACAAGATCCTTAGAAGTGTTAGGAAAACAACTTGCTCTCTCAATCCCTGTCCCTCATGGGATCACATAACATCACTGTTACGCCGGATTATAAATACATCCTTGAGAGAGGGGCAATTTCCTGATAACCTCAAATTGGCCACTGTAAAACCGATATTGAAAAAGCCCTTGCTCGATCCCCTGGTTCATAACAATTATCGGCCAGTTTCGCTACTGCCATTTTTGGGAAAGGTGATCGAGAGGGCGGTTGTGATCCAGCTTCAATCAATCTTGGATGAAACGGATTATCTAGATCCATTTCAAACCGGTTTTCGGGCAGGCTACGGGGTTGAGACTGCCATGGTCACCCTCCGTCTGGGCATCGACAGGGGGAGCGTGTCCCTGCTGGTGCTCTTGGACATCTCTGCGGCTTTCGATACCATCGACCATGGTATCCTTCTGGAGCGCCTGGCAGAGGTGGGAATAGGAGGCACTGTGCTCCAGTGGTTCCGGTCCTACCTCTCTGGGAGGTTCCAGATGGTGCAGCTGGGGGACGTTTGCTCCGATAAGAGGGCCCTCAGATCTGGGGTCCCTCAAGGAGCCATTCTGTCCCGCTTGCTTTTCAACATTTACATGAAACCGCTGGGAGAGATCATCTGGAAGCATGGGGCGCGGGGTTATCAGTACGCTGATGACACCCAAATAGTCTTCTCTATGTCTCCGACTGATGCAATGACCAGTGATGGCGTTGCTCCTCTCGTGGCCTGTCTGGAATCGGTAATGGACTGGATGAGGGAAAACAGACTCAGTCTGAATCCAGAGAAAACGGAAGTACTCGTGATAGGTTCTCCCGGCCCACGTATGGAACCGGTTCCACCTGTCCTGAGCGGGCTCAAGCTTCCCGTAAAGGACACTGTACGCAGCTTGGGGGTGCTCCTTGACTCGTCGCTCCATCTTAGTTCTCAGGTGGATGCGACAGTCAGGAGCACCTGTTTTCAGCTTCGGCTGTTGCGCCAGCTGCGCCCCTACTTGGACCGAAGGGACCTTGAAACTGTAGTACACGCTCTGGTAACTTCTCGGTTGGATTTCTGCAAGGCACTCTACATGGGGCAGCCTCTGTACCATACTCGGAAGCTACAATTAGTGCAGAACATGGCAGCACGGCTGGTCACTGGTGCCCCCAGGGCCTGCCACATAACACCAGTACTGAAAGATCTCCATTGGCTGCCTATTCGCTTCCAGGCTCAGTACAAAGTGCTGGTTATTACCTATAAAGCCCCAAATGGCTTGGGCCCAGGGTACCTGAAGGACCGTCTCTCCTCACATAATCCACCCCGCACACTTAGATCCACCGGGCAACAACTACTAAGAGATCCAGAGGCCAGATTATCTACCACCACGAAGAGGGCGTTTTCTATCTCGGCCCCGAGCCTCTGGAACTCATTGCCCATTGAGCTCCGCTTGGCTGCCTCTCTCACCCAATTTAAAAAGGGGTTAAAAATATATTTGTTCGAGCAGGCCTACCCTTGATTTTGTTCTCCACGTTGTTAATTTTCCCTGACTATTAGCCGGCTAGGAGTGTCGCCATCGTACAGTTATATTGGGTCGATATTGCTATTATGCTGTCAGAATGTTTTAAATTGTGAATTTGTTGTGCACCGCCCTGATCATTGGAAGGGCGGTATATAAATAAAGATTTTATTATTATTTATTATTAGTTGCCTGTGTCATGGCCAGCCAAGAGTTGGAGTCGGAGGATGAGGAGGAGGACATGGCTCCTCAGGAGCAAGAGGAATTGGAGGCTAGGCCAGGTCCCAGTTCTGCCATGCCAGACCCTAGCCCTGACAGTTCAGCCCCAGGAGTGGAAGCACAGCCAGGCTCTGGCACTGTGGAGCCCCCTTCAGGGGCTCAGCAGATGAGTGTGGGTTCCAGGGAGGAATCTGACTTGGAGGTTTCCTCCTTTAAGGAGCGAAGGGCTGAAAGTACTTGTGTCTGTCGATCTCGCAGGCTGGCTGAGAAACAAGCTCTTAACAAGGCTCAGCTGATACCAGCCAGGGTGTCGGCTACTTAAACACCTGTGAGAGGCCACCCCTTTGCCAGAACTTATTGTAAGTCTCTTGGTGTGACTGTGTGCTGGCTTTGTATCTTTGGAACTCTGGTTTGCCTTACCTTGGAACAATTTGGACTTTTGCTGCTTTCTCCTTGCCCTGACCTCGGACCGGACTGACTTCTGTGATTTCCCCAACCCTGACTTTGGCTCTGGCTTTTGGACTATTCTTTGGATCAGCGTTTAGGCTTGTGGAACTGACTTATCAGCTATTGTTGGTGAGTGCCTGGCCTCTTGGTCCCACTTCTCTAGGCCTCAGAGTGAAAGGGAGGAATCTCAGGGCAAGAATGGTCCTTTAATTTTTTTTTTTATAATTTAAACTGCATACTCTATGGAGCAATAATTTGTGGTTAACGTGTTATGCTTGACAAAATCATTGGGGGCGGCTAGTAACACCACCATGGTAGTATCCTCAAGATTTAACTAGGAGTCATATCTAAGTCCCATATTTTGGCATTGAAATCTCAGGGTCTGAGGCTACTCCTGATCAAGGGTGATTAAAAGTCCTCCTTTTCCAGGACCTGTCCTACATTTCAGCCTTCTGTCTAGGAGGAAGTCTTGAATATGACTAAGAAGCATGGATATACATTTATATGAGTGTTTTTAGCTTTTATTTGGTCATGTCCCCCATGTTTTCTTGAACGCCCTACATTTTGCGGTGCCTTGTCCTCTTTTGTGGTTAGGACATCTAGTCACCCTGTCCTGATCTTGCAACTCTACCTGAGGCAGAGGCTTGTTTCAGCCTTGCTGCCATATGACCTGAAATGGAATCTGGGATATTTTTCTTCCAAAGCATTATACTGTACTGTTTGACTATTGGGCTTTGCATATTGGGGACTCTTCCACTTCAAAAGTTTTGAAAAGTTATTCTAAACTGCAGCTTCCAGAATCCACAGTCAGCAAGATTGCTAGCGGTGCTAGCTGGGGATTCTGGTGGCTTTAGTGTCAAATCATTTTTTTCCCTGAGCTCTCCTCCCCATCCTGATCCTATAATCTGCTGTGTCTATGAAGAAATGTATAGGAAAGACACAAGGGGGCCAAGATAATTGATTCCCTTCCTCCCATCCCAAATAGATTTGACAGGAGTCCATGAGCTGAGCTTTCATGCCTAAGTTCTCCAACCTAACATGGTAATCTACTACTAGGATGACATCTTTTCTTTTTCTTTTTCTTTTTTGGATTGGTTCAAAAGCCGTTCCACACTTTTTTGTTTCTTTGTTTCTCATGTTTCTTCTCTTACTTAAATGATGGGTATAACACTGCATTTTCAATCTTTTTAAATATTAAAAAGGTGGTATCAGTCATAATAATGAATAATAAAGGATGGCTTCCTAAGTGTGTACTCATGGAAATGTAATACAAATTATTAGTCTTTGAAAACATTACAGTTATAGCATGTAATTGTAATGTTATCATGGCTGCCCTGCAGATGGTGAGACATTAATGGATTTCAGCAGAGACTTAATAATTTACAGAATGAAATAACTGGTCTGATAGTTCCTCTGTCTGTACTACTCTCCTCCTCCTCATAGTGCAACTCACTATCTCTTAAGCCCTCTTTTCCAATTTGATTCAGATGTATTGAACTGTCTTTTTTATATATACAGCTACACCACACTTAGTGTAACTGATGGTAAGGTTTTGCTTGAAATGATTCTACATGTCATCTATTGACTGAGAGATTACAGTAGTTTGTACAACAAATGTACTAGGCATTCTACTCATGTTCTCTTCTTGGCATGAGATGCATCTTGCCTGTGGTAGACTTGACTTGGTAAATCTGTCTCTCAGATGTTCTAGTTTTATACAAATAGAAGCCTGCATTATCATTTTTATGGCTGGGAAGAATGTTAAAATATGACCTTCCATCTGGAGTATGTAATGCTGCCATCCAAAATTCTTTCATCTCGGTCTATCACTGTATTCTTTATGTATGTATCTGTATAGCATACAAATTGGATGGGAATAGTACACTGAAAACATATTTGGACTACAATTCCCGGAATCTTCCAGCCAGCATTGCAATCAGCCAAGTAACACATGCTACTGTGATACTATCCTGTCGCTAATCCTACAACTGCCATTCTCCTAAGTTAGGACATCTGAAGCATACTTACTGCAATGTCTTTCTTCTGGAAATGAATTATTCAGTCACAATGTCTCTACAGCAGCAGGTCTCTCTCTGTTTTGTTCCACTCCAGTTCATGGATATTCCAGCCACACTGAATCTTTAGTCTTGAATGAACTTCCTTATCGGAAAAAAAGTAAGTTAATTTTATTCAGTACTGCTGACAGAAAGGCTAGTTGCTTATAATTAACAAAAGAGAGGTGCAGGAAAGTTATAGAGCAATCCTGTATGTGTAAGTATGCCCCAAGGAGTTGAGATTGATTTTACAAATCAATGGGATTTACTCCCAAACTAGTGTGCACAGGATTGGGAAAAGCAATGCAGGTTTTTATGCGTAGTAAATAATATTGTCTTGCCTTTGGTTTACTGTAGCATTTCTTCCCTTTAGGAATCTTCAGATAGTGAGGATTGAAGCCCATTTCTCAAATCACTGGAATTAGCAAAGAATAGCAGAAAACTGTAAAAGGGACGGGGCAGACATTTAAACAGTAAGTTTTTCTTGTGGGTTTTTCAGGCTATGTGGCCATGTTCTAGAAGAGTTTGTTTCTGATGTTTTACCAGCATCTGTGGCTGGCATATTCAGAGAATGCTGGCATGGAAGTGAGTGGGGTATATATATATACTGTGTGACCCTGGGTTGGGAGGAGTGGTTTCCATGTTAATCTGTGTATTGTTCTGTTATTGAATGACAAAGCCTCAGGGTGGGAGGATATGCAAAGAGGATTTGTGTCTGTTTAATTAGAGATCCAATGTTTGCTGGGAAAACCTCTGACCCTGCGTGATTTTCATTCGCCTTTGCTGGGTCTTGATTTTAATATTTTTCAGGACTGGTAGCCAAAATTTGTTTACTTTAAGGGTTTTGTCTTTTCTGTTGAAGGTGTCCAGGTGCTTGTGGATTTCAATGACTTTCCTGTGCATTCTGACCTGATGGTTGTTGGCATGGCCCAGAATTTCAGTTTATATTTGGCTTATATTCAAGACCCTTGGCTTCAATACAGGTGCATGGCCGTGGGAGTGTGCATCTGCATGCCCTGGACAAGTGCCCATTGTTTTCCCCTCCATTTGTTCCTCGCACATAAACAAGGAATGTGAGTTTAAAAACTGCAGGAATGGCGTGAGGACTGTATATGTATAAACACAGATTTCAATAATATCAAATAGCATAGATTAGGAATATTATTGAATTACCACACCTACACACACTAACATAATACACATAATAAAAATACAAGGGAATATATATGACTTCCAGCTTGCTAAGTGATGGATGTCGTTATTAAATTCTTCTCCAGAACCTTCTCTAGAGGGTTTGATGGTTGGGAATGCCGGTGATTCTGTTGAAACCCTGGTTGACACTTGGAACACCGATGTCTCCAGGGCTATCAACACAATCACTCTGGAGCGTCCTTTCCAGCCCACTCCTAATCGGAAACCCTGGTATACGGAATAGCTCAGGGAAATGAAGCAGGCTGGACAACGACTAGAGTGTGAATGGTGGAAGACTCACCTCTCATCTGACAGAACTTGCCATAGGTTGCATCTTTGTACCTATTGTGCATGCAGCATGGAGATCCTTCTCTTCTGCATGCATTGTGTCTGCAGAGTCTCACCTGGCAGAGCTGTTCAAGGTGGTAGGGGAGATGACGCAGGTTCCCCCTGCGCCAAACCCCCTACTTGAGCCTACGACAGTCTCCTGTGAGGCGTTTAAAACTTACTTTGCAGATAAAGTCTCTCGGATTAGAGCCATCTTGGACGGCAACATTGATTCAGAGCCCACAAGTGAGGCGTCCAGTCACTCCGTTCATGCTAGTTTACTGGATGAGTTTCAATTGGTGAGTACTGATGACATGGACAAGCTCCTTGGTAGTACTAGGAAGACGACTTGCTCCCTCAATCCGGCTCCATCTTGGCTGGTTGTCCATGGAGGGGACGCATTGAGAACTTTCCTTCGGGAGGTGATCAATGTGTCCCTCAAGGAGGGTATTGTTACATCATGTTTAAAGGAGGTGGCAGTAAAGCCCTTCCTGAAGAAACCCTCCCCCTGGACAGGAACAATACATACCAGTGACCATGCTACCTTTTCTTAGCAAGGTCATCGAGAGAGCTCTTGCCTTCCAACTCCAAGCAGTTTTGGATTAAGCCAATTATCTTGATCGATTTCAAACCGGCTTCAGGGCGGGGTATGGAGTTGAGACTGCCATGGTTGCTCTGATGGACGACCTCCAATTGAGCATTGACAGGGGTAGTGTGACCCTGCTGGTGCTCTTGGATCTATCAGCGGCCTTTGACACCATAGATCACGCCATCCTTTTGGATCAGCTGAGAGAGTTTGGGATGGGTGGCACTGTGCTCTGGTGGTTCCGGTCCTTTCTCTCTGGCAGATCCCAAAGGGTGAGGCTCGGAAACAGTTGCTCCCCTAAAATTGAGCTTAATTGTGGCATCCCTCAGGGCACATTCTGTCCCCGATGCTGTTTAACATCTCTATGAAGCTGCTTGGTGAGATCATTCGAAGGCATGGAGCTCAGTGTCTTCAGTATGCTGACGACACTCAGATATATCTCTCCATGACGAGATCATCCACTCAGACCTCAGATGGGGTGTCTCCTCTCAACCTCTGCCTTGAGGCAGTAATGGATTGGATGAGGGAAAACAAATTGAAACTCAATCCAAGCAAAACGGAGGTACTCACAGTCATAGACCCGAAACCGGGCTTGGGAATACAATCTCCAGTTCTTGATGGAATCACACTCTCCTCTAAGGACTGTGTTCGCAGTTTGGGGGTCCTCCTTGACTCGTCGCTTCACATGACTAGTCAGGTGAATGTGATGGTCAGGAGTGCCTGTTACCAGCTTCGGCTAATCCGCCAGCTGAGCCCTTTCCTGGAGAGGAAGGATCTCGAAACTGTGATATGCGCAATGGTAACCTCACAACTGGACTTCTGCAATGCACTCTACATGGGGCTACCCGTGTGCTTAACTTGGAAACTACAACTGGTCCAGAATATGGCAGCCAGACCTATTACTGGTACATCTAGGAGAGAGCACATGACACCTGTGCTAAAGTCTCTCCACTGGCTGCCGATCAGTTTCTGGGCACAGTACAAGGTATTGGTTTTAAACTATAAAGCCCTACATGGCTTGGGTCTATCCTATTTAAGGGACTGCCTCTCTCTGTATGAACCCCCCCCCCCCCGCACACTACGATCCTCTGGGAGGAATCTGTTACAGCCCAGGAAGACCAGGTTGGTGCAGACCTCCCAGAGGGCCTTTTCGGCTGTCGGCCCCAAGCTTTGGGATGGTCTGCTGGACGAGATGCATCTTATTCCATCTATTGACAGCTTCAAAAAAGCCTTGAAGACGCATCTCTTTTGGCAGGCCTTCCCGGAAAATGTCTAACATTTCCTGGCTCTAAACCTCTTGCTAGTTCCTAGTCTCCATCCTGTTAAACAGCTCAGGACGATTTTTAGTGTGACATTGTTGATTCTGTTTATTTGTAATTGTTTTAACTTGTTTCTGGTTTAATCCTTTTTTAAGGGGGGGGGAGTTGAGAATGGGATTGGATATTTTAATTGTGATGTTTTAAACTTCTCTTGTACCCCACCCCAATTGCCCGTTGAGAACGGCGGGCTAGAAATAAATTATTATTATTATTATTATTATTATTATTATTATTAAAAATAAACTCCTACTTATTAGTCCAGTCTTTGCTGTTGTGTGTCTTCAAGTAGTTTCCGACTTATGGCAACTCTAAGGCAAAGCTATCATGAAGTTTTCTAAGCAAGATTTGTTCAGAAGAGTTACTATTCTTCAAATTTTTATAATGCTATTTCTTCTCAATATTTTCTCATAAAGGCAATGATCAATTCCAATTCTTTTTAAAAAACTGTTGTCAGCTTTATTGTCTTTTCTAATGGTTTGTTCATTTTGGCTTCTGGGGAGACTTCAGGCTTGATTTGCTCTTGGGATGTTGATTTCTCATCTAACTGGAAATCAGTTTTCTTCATTACAGGTAGGTTAAATTTAAAAAGCACAGTGTTCTTTATTATAGGTAGATTAAATTAATTTCAAACTTTCAGACATAAAGGCATTCCTTGCTTTAATTTTTCATATTTATGTTATATTTCACTATTGCTTTAAAATTGAAGAAAACTTATTTGCCTTTATTCCATATTTTTACGTGTGTGTGTGTGTTTAACTGTTGACAAGTCACCCTCAACTAATGGTAATTCTATATATGAGAGACCTCCAAGTGCCTCAGTCATCAACATCCTTGCTCAGGTTTAGCAAACTGAGGGCGATGACCTCCTTGGTTGAGTCTACCCATCTGCCTTGTTTGTAACTGGCAGATTTAGATATCATATAGCACCAGGACTTTCTGCTTGGCTCAAGTTATAACTCACAGGAAGCAGCCAATAACCTGGGAAGCACTATCGACTTAAGGCGGGGAACCCAATACCAGCTCGCAGGCTTCTCATTTGTAGAGGGCCTGATTACATATGAATATTCTCTAAAGCAAAGGATACCACCCTTCCTGCTCACCTGCTTACAAGGAAACATGAATATTTTATACAAAGAACGACACATCTTCACATTTATTTTTATTTTTAGTATTTATGCTCTGTAAGTGTTTTCTTTCGTTCTTGAAAAATCACCTTGTAAATGCTATCTTTCTTTGTATTGTGTACTTAGAACAAAGCGCTTGGGAACCCTGCCAGCCACTTCAAACTGTGGCAGATTAGTAAGGGCAGCTTCCTAAAAAGAATGAGTCTTCAGAATACATCCAACAATTTTCAGTATTTCACCTACGGATGTAAATCAGCTACTGTACTATCACAAGAAAGGAAAACCCTGAAAATTGGCTGACATTTCAATAAGGGCATTAATTTTGAGGACATTATTATTTATAAAAAGCAGAGTCTTTTATTTTGAAGAAATCTTAGCTGGTTTCAAAACCAAATCCATTGTAAAATTATTGTTTCTTTATTTAAATTTCTTTATCTTCTTGCAATAACTCTTCCTGTGGGATCCAACATTTCTATATTATTTATTTCTATTGCACATATTTTTGATAGAACAAACATACACAGCCTTCTTAATATTGGATAAATGATAAAAATACATTTTTCTTCCAAGTAGAAAAAGGGGATGGCACAAAATTATCATACTGTACTGGTGTTGCTTGCAAATATATACCTGGGTTCTCATTATATGGGCTATCAGCTATTGGTCCCAAATAGAGTAAATTCATTTCTTTAATGGCCCCACTGTAGTTGGACTTGCAGTACAACTCATTCTAGGTTCATGGGCTAGAGACCAGTCTTTATATAAATCTTTCACTAAATTTTCCTGAACCTTTTCTAAGAGATCTCATAAGAATCTCTACTAAGAGATTAGGGGAGGGAAAAGCTCTTTCACAGTTATTCTAACCTTAGGGAAGGGAAAAGAGAATAATAAACTGTGCCTGGTTAGACAGATCCAATACCCATAGGAACAAATCATGTATAACTACACCTTTATTACAACTCATAAACAAAGTAGGTCTACTGGATGGAGAGAGCATCAACCAAGTAAAAAAGATTATACATTCTTTTCTAATGCCCAAAGAATAGATTCTCAAATAGATCATTTTTATATTTAAGCTTTTATTAGACAGTATTATAGATGTATCAATCAAACCCATCTTCTACTCTGACCATTCTCTGCTCACCCTATATTGGCAGCTGGATGCTACTTGAAATATCCTGATGACGTCAAGATACAACACCTCTCTTTTACTAGATAAAGAGTCCACTTAACAGGCTATAAACATTTTTACACTGATAACCAAACTGCAAATACTACTGATGCCCTTATAAAACATACTGAAAGTTAATCTTAGAATGCTGTTCATACAGGAGAGATCCAAACACAAAATGAATAGGAAATTATGGAGATCAGTTTTGCTGAAAGAGCTAGTTTGATTGATTCCCCCACAAAAAATTAACCAAGATCCAGTGGAACTCAACTGAAAAAATAAAGAACAGAATTAAGTTTGGAGAATTGGATCAGCACAAAATACAAACTTCTTTACACTACACTATGCCATTTTATTATGATAATACCATCAAAAACCCTAAATTGCTAGCCAGGATGATAAAAAATAAAATAAAATAAAGCAGAGCGTAGGCTCACTACTGCTATTCAATCAGCACAGGGTACATTCAAAACTAGTGAAATTATCAATGAAT
Source organism: Urosaurus nigricauda (assembly GCA_034509955.1). NCBI lineage: Eukaryota > Metazoa > Chordata > Lepidosauria > Squamata > Phrynosomatidae > Urosaurus > Urosaurus nigricauda. The sequence continues at coordinate 96,613,454 of JAOEGL010000005.1, read as the reverse complement.
TTGGTGACTTTTTACTGTAATCTATATATTTCTGAATCACCACCCATAGCAGATCTTAATCAATTCATATACCTAGACATTAAAAAAAAACCCTGACTCTCATAGTAAATCCATGAATAGCCCCATTACTGAACAGGAAATTAAATAAACAATTAATAAATTAAAGCCAGGTAAACCCCCAGGCACTATTGCGGTTACTAGAGAGTTTTTCAAATAATGCTCTTTAATGAATTGGCCTCTCACATAAAGGACTTGTTGAATGGATTTTTGTACCAATTTTTTTCCCGAACCTCATGGTACAAGTCCTTAATTATACTCATTTCAAAAACCCCAACTGTCATTGTTCTTTTTCATGGCATGAATAAATGAAGATATCAAAATCTTGACATCAATCCTAGCTAGTAGAATTAACAACTTTTATCATGGGATATATAGAGTCAGATCTAGTTTGATTTATGCCCTGTTGTAGATTGTCAGATACCATACATAGGACACTAAACATAATACAGTCACCCCTCCATTTTTGCAAGGGATCTGTTCTGGACCCCCCCCCCCCTGCAAAAATGGAAATTTGCGTTTATTCAAACCCCAACTGTCATTGTGGACAGCTGCAAGTGCATGCCATGGGCACCTGCCCCATTGTTTTCCCCTCCATTTCCCATGCGAGGGACGTGGATCTCAAGTCCGCAAAAATTGACTGTACATCATTCCAATCTGTCAAAGACCCCTGCTGCTCTCATGTCTTTAGATGTAGTGAAAGCCTTTGACAGATTAGAATGGAAATATTTGTTTGAACTTTAAAAAAAAATTGGAAGAGGGAAAAATACCGGAGCAAGTTAGGAATCTGATCTGGGAATAGAATAATACAGAGGGAACTAGTACTAATATGTGGGATATGCCGCCTCTTAAATCCCATTCGCTGCAGCTAAAGAAAATTGTTCACAAATGCCCCATTAAAGTGTTGAGAATAGTCAAGAACACATTTCCAAAATGTTGGTGGGGATGTGTTCACATTAGAACATATGTAATATAATATAAACAAATTGTGACAAGAGATAATAGCATTAGTCTCAACTTTCACCAGACAAAAGATAAAATTTTGCCCAGGTCTCCTTATCTCTTTACTTGAGAGATTACAAAAAGCTCAAATATAAACATTTAATAACATTCTTTATATCGGTTGCTCACATGGAGATCACCACCTCTTGGAAAAATGGACACTTGGCTATTAGAAAAACTGTCAGAGGACAAAGGACAAAAGACTCCAAAGAACAAATGAATCAAGCATCTTTTGAGAATCAAGCATCTTTTGTTGAAAAGTGGTATCCTATTATTGAGTATGCCAATGTTGAAACACAATCTGCCCTCTCATCATCTTGGTCTTTGGAAAAGCATTTTGAATCTAAACAGTAATAATGGTGTTGAAAACACCTTGGACCCTGTTGCTAACTCTGCCACCTGAAATGGTGCAGTGGATAAATGTGGCACTGCAGCCTCTCAGAGCCACAAGGCTGTGAGTTCAATCCTGCAGGGCTCCAGGGTCAACTCAGCCTGGTATCCTTCCCCAGTCACTAAAATGAGTACCCAGCTTATTGGGGGAAATTAGCTTACACTTTGTAAACTGCTTAGGGGGTGCTTAAATGCACTGACAAGTGGTATAGAAATGCACTTGCTATTGCTATTGCTATTGAAATAACTAATGGATGAAACTAGATTTTAAAAAAGAATTTATTTTTCTGGTGAAATACATCATCTTTGTTTGTTATTATTACATCCATTATTATTTTGTTGATTGTTATTGATGAATTAATTTTTAAAAAGAAAGAAAAATGGGCAGAAGGAAACCCATGGATTTCCATGACACAGTGGACCCTTGGTATCCACTGGTGGTTGGTTCCAGGACCCCCTGTGGATATCAAAGTCTGTGGATGTTCAAGTCCCATTAAATACAATGAAATAGTAAAATAGTTATAACACTATGATTCCACTGTAAGTGCTATAGTTCCATTCTATGGAATCCTAGAATTGGCAGTTTGGTGAAGGTACTTAAGACTTCTGTCATAAAGCTTTTCTAGTGCCTCACCAAACTATACATATGATAATTCCACAGGATGCAGCCATGGCATGTAACAGTGGGGTATAGTGCTATAATTGAAGGCCCCCTGGTAAAGACATATGGTATGTGAGGGTGATGTAGGATATTAAGATGATCTGAAGATAGCAGAGGTTTCCTGATAATCACTTGAGCCCAAAAGAATGAGTTATTATGAAGTAGCTACTCAATAGAAACTGTCTGGCAGGTCAGCTTTGAACACCACCACATTCTTCTTTGATATGTGGGTCCATATATAACTTTCTGTGGTGGAAAAGCATCAATTTTTATTCAAAAAGCACAGACGTAATAGATACACATGGAGACACACAACAGGTACATATGGGGATACACATTTTTTCACAACACCATGAAGTGGGTGACATGATGAAAGAGAAGTTACTCTGCTCTAGAACCCTTGCATATAGCAAAAGACAGAAAATAATTACTTAATAGTACAGTGGACCCTCCACAATCACTGAGGTTAGGGATGCAGAATCCCCATGAAAGTGGAAAAACAGCAAATAACAACAACAACAACAACAACTGTTTTTTTTTTAACCCGAAAGAATATCTCTTTAGGAATCTCTCAGTCCTCCAACACAACTCTTTGTCAACTTCCACCAGATGTTGCCTATAGCATTGTTCTGGAGCACCTATAAATGCCTAGAGAAGTGTTCTTTCTAGGAATCTCTAGGTCCTTCAGCACAACTTTTGGCAGGAGTTGGCCATAGATGACATAGAGATTACTAGAAAGAACATATTAATCAAATCCGTTAATAAGCAAATCCACAAGAGTGAAAGCTGCGAATATGGAGAGCTGACTGTACTACTATCAGTAATAACAATACTACTCAATAGTAATATTACTGAACATCCTACTTTATGGTCATATTGACCTAAATCATATTAAAGGTGACCTTCTCAGTGCCATATTATTTAATACAGATTATTGCATTACATTAATAAACCGGGCAAGTCAGTTTTATTGGGAACTGGAGACAGAGCTGCGATTTGTAGATTACAGTTAAAAAAACAATGCCCAAACTGTGGTTCTTTTGTGTTTCAAGCCTCAAATGTGAGGCAAACATAACCGGGACCTTTGAAAAGCAATTTGAAATAATGCTACAAACCTTCATAACTAGCAAAGTATAGACTTTGTATTCAGCAGCTATCTGGAGCAATCTCTGAAGGTGAAAAAGAGAGAAGAAACGTTCTCTGATACGTTCTGCAGCTTTTTGAAAAACTACTTTCTAAGCTTTGGCTGAAAGTGCCATCTGGTTTTTAAAAAATATGGTTTGTTCTCCTTGCTGTGAGTAGAAAACTGGAGTCAAAAACTTTCACATAAAGTGCAACATCCTGCGATGATATGACATCACTAGCAAAGTGGGAACCAAATTCTCTCTCTTGAAGCATTGCCAAAAGGAATTCCTTGCCAGCTTTACTGCCGATTAGAACACACTCGGAAGAAATTACTGACAAAACACTTCATAAAGTCCTATGACTAGCAACCCATTGTAAACAATTGGCGAACTCTAAGCAAAGTTGTTACAGCTTCCATCCATTTGCTTCTCTTTTTGTATCAGACACCTAAAGATATTATTCTACATGTTACTAGAATATCTAATCTTAAAGTGTCAAGCTCTTTTCTTTTTTCTTTTTGCATATTTCATATTTCAACATATTTCAGGTGGGTGGAGAAATCTGGTGGCATTTTCCTCTAGAGAAATGCCTCCATTCTCTCTCCCAGGTACCAATGCTTACTCACAACCGAGGAACACGCAACACTGCTCAGGTTAAGCAGAGAGGACATTTTGTTGCCTGTTTTGAATGCAGTGTAAGGGGTAAAAAGTGTTTAACTATGAAAAGATATTATTTGCAGTTAGCAAGCAACATTCACAAGTTTTCTTTTGTTAATAATTGATGAAGTGGTCCTTTGACATTTGAATGACCTAACCTATAATGCAGTCCTGTGCAATGTTTACTGTGGCCCAGTGGACTTTATTGCTGTGGACCTTCAAGACATCTCTGATTTATGGTGACCCTATCATGGGGTTTTCCTGGCAAGATTTGTTCAGAGCAGGTTTGCCTTCCGCTGAGGCTGAGAGCATGTGACTTGTCACCCAGTGGGTTCATGGCTGAGCAGGAATCGAATCCTGGTCTCCAGAATCATAGTCCAACACTCAAACTATTATGCCACTACTAAAATATTTAGTGACTGCACCCTTAGTTTTTAAAAATGTACAAGGATGTTTGGACTTAATGCAATATTTACCTGGGTAGCAATATCCACAGTGCAAGACAGGGTAAAGAGAGAGTTGCAATAGTTTCTTGACAGCTCTGCACTAGGGTTGCCAGAGTGAAAATTATACCTTAAATTGTTTTGTAGAAAAAGTGATTCCAGGAGGTGTTGCTTGTCATGCAACCCCATACTGAAAATATCCCTTCTACACAACTATTAAAGGTACAGAAACCTTTTGTGTTTTTCACACTTGCAGCCCTACTCTAATTGCTTTTGTGTGTGGAAGCATCAGGATTATGACTTCCATAGTCCTGTAGATAATTTATGAGTTGTATTTATACTTTTCCAATTCATATCCTTTCCATATGCTTCTCTTCCATTACAGGTAAGCTCACAAAGTAATTAGAAGAAATTTGTAGTTGTTCTTGTTGTTGTGTGCCTTCAAGTCAGTTCCAATTTATGGCGATCCTAAATCAAAGCTATCATGGATTTTTCTTGGCAAAATGTCCTCAGAGGAGGTTTGCCATTGCCTTCCCCTGAAGCTGAGAGCATGTGACTTGATCAAGGTCACCCAGGAGGTTTCATGGCTGAGCTGGAAATCAAAATCTGGTTCCCAAAGTCATAGTCCAACACTCAAGCCACTATGCCACACTGGCTGTCATTAGAAGAAATACTTGTTATTAAAAGAAACAATATATATATATATATATATATATATATATATATTCTATCTTTTGGTAAAGAAATATACAAAGGAATTCTGTTAATACAGTTTATTGGCACACGTATTGGCAAAGCATACATAAAATACAGTTGTATCATATAACACACCGACTTACTGTATTTTTTTCTTTTACATGATGGGTTGAACATATTAATATGCAAATGAAAAATTAGTTTCTTTTATAAAGTTTCACATAAATATACTGGAATCAAAAAAAATAATTAGTTTGGAGATCTTTACAAAAGTATTATACAAGAAATATAGTGTGAAAACAAACAAGAAAAGACAATAAAAACACAAAAAATTTTTAGTCTTTGTTTAAACTGCTCACAGAATTAATGGATTACATGGCTTTCAAAATGCAGATCAACAGCAATTTTACAAAGCGTAAACTCTCATAGGGAATGAATGCCTTTCTTCACATAAAAATATTTATTATGTCTGATGAGAGAAAAAGACATTTAGTTGTCTCAGTGCTTTTGGAAAGTAAAAGGAAAACTATTCATAAGAATCAGTTACAATGCCAGTTTAAAGCAGTGGACCCTTGAAATGGCTAGAAGTAGTAGAAGAAAAGTGGTGGGCAACACCAATAACTGGAGGAAGCAAGCCAGGAGGTAATTTCAGCTTTTGTTAGGGAACAGTGAATTAAAGAGCAAAGCAAAGTAACTTAGGGCCCAAACAGACAGGCCAAAATAAAGCTGCTTCAGGTCACTTTGGAGGCATGCTGTTTAAATGACACACACATCTTAAGCGGCCAGAAGCTGTGTCAAAGCCACACTCCAGGACTGGAGTGTGGCTTTGGCTCAGCTTCCAGCCTCTTAAGACACATGTATCATTTAAACGTCATATCTCCAAACTGACCTGAAGCAGCTTTATTTTGGCCTGTCTGTTCAGATCCTTAGAAGGGCAGAAACCTCTAAAACCATGAGCTGCAGTCCTGCAACAAGCTATTTGTACTCATAATCCAAGATGACTCCCCTTCCTAATCCAGAACCCAGTGGAGCATGCTCCATTTTAAAATAATCCAAAATCACAAGGCTTCCCTGATTTGAATCAGCAACACGGTCCTCTGGCTGCTCTGCACTGGTTCACTGGATCTCAGTCATGATAATTAGTCAATATTCTGGGTCTCATTGGGATTTTAAAGGGATTTTAATTTTAAGAATTACACTTAGTAATGGAATTTGTAAAATCTCATTGTTCATAAAGCTCACATTTGTTCATTTCATGAGACATATGTTAGTAGTTCCTGCTACTGAAACATTCTTCACATAGACATCTTTGCTGGCGTCCCGAGGATAGGTTTTAATCCCAAAGCCTTTAGACTACAGCTTTTCTTCATAATAAATTTCTTCCTGGAAGTGGTTGAAATTTTCTCCTTTCTTGACCCCATCCCACTGGCACACCAACCCTACCTTAAACATTAAAATGGCTTTTCGGGGGGGGGGGCACTCTGCAATGAGATAAGTTAAAAATTATTTATGAAAGGTTTGGGGTTTCTTAGCCACATTAGAGCAGAAACTTCAAGAGAAAGTTGAAAAACAAGCAAATGTTTCATTTGCTATGATTTTTTTTTAAATTTTATTTTTTACAAAAAACCTCAATAGATCCTGAGCACTGATGGTCTGATATGGCCTTTCATTGGATAAGGGAGATCATAGCAGGGGGGAAAATAACTTCCACTTAAATGATAGCATTAAGAAATTGTCATGAGGTGCTACTTACATATTCAGTTCTTTTCACTGAGGTCAGTGCCAGTATCATGTCATGTGCAAGGGCTTCCAAGATAACCATCTGGAAGCTTATAAATTATTTTTTCTAACTTAAAAAAAGATAGCTGTACATCTAGAAATAGCTTCTATATCTGTGGAAAACTGGGAGGGTTGTTTTTTGTTTTTGTTTTTTTGTAAAGAATGCTGGGAGATAGTAAATATAACCCGCTATTATAAGCAATAGTAGCTGCAGCTTCAGATAACTTATTGGGAAGCTTGCGGTGTTGGATTTTCAGACTTTGTCTCCTGGTTAGCAGGAGGTTTACTGTTCCATGGGCTGTTGTTTCCCAGTGCAGGCGAATTGTTGAAGTCTTCATCATCGTCCATGCCATTTGCGGCATCATATTGAGTGTTTTCTAGCCTTGTGATGAGCCGTTCATCTTCGTCACCAAATTCTCCACCCATTAGAGTTGGTTCCCCGACTACCATCACATCCTGTGAAAAACATCCAACAAATGTTTTATGTGGAAAGCTGAGGAAAGCCAAAGAAACAAACTATTTAACACAGTTATCTGTCTATATGCACCCTCGTATCATATGAGAAGAATACAGAATGGTTCCCCCCTCCCCATGCAAGACTCTATCAACATGATGTACCTTTGTACTCTTCATGATAGCTTTGCTTGAAGCTAAAACTCACTGATTCCCTATAATATGTAGAAACCTGTTTCAGGATTCTACTGCACAAAGTGTTGACACTTAAATTCCAAAACAAAAACAATGCAGATGAAAGAAAATGGGCATAAAAATAGAATCCAGAGTATTTCATGGGAAGGGTTTGAACAGTTGCTTTTAAGAATTGGGTGACCTTTTCCAGAGTCGACAAATTGTGCTTATATATAGTTCTCTTGTCAGCCAGCTGAACCCAAGCCTATAACACAATCCATTTGAAAGTTCTACAGAAGACGTACCACTGTCGCCTTGCTGCATGGCTTCCAGTCATTTGAAGAGGGTTTGGACAGGGGAACATCCAGGTGGATTGTGACCAAGAGTTGTTGTTTTTAACTTCATACTTGATTTCTATGGGCTGTGGCAGTTAAAGTGAATTTGATAAACACTACCTTTAATGCACCAGCCATTTGAATACAGAAATCAGCACTTCTTATTCCTAACCAACCCACTTGACATTCCACTACTTAATTATGGTAATTAATTTAGGTAGAGGGGTTTTTTTTTGATAAAAACAATGTTCACACTGATTTGACAATTTGCATCACTAATTAAGTAATTAGCAAAAAAACTGCTGATTGCCAACAAGCCCTGAATTTACCATCTGTTATTTCATAGTGCTTGTCACCTCTCTGTGTAGGCAACACTGCTGCCAATCTGTGCAGTATGAGGACCAATCTGTCCAGCTGGTATCATAAAAGGAAGACAGAATGCTAATTATAATTACACTGATGAAGCTAGCAGTTGTCAAAGCTGAAGAGGGCGAGAAGGAAAGGATCGGTCCCACGGCTGCTGCGAGTGCAAAGAGTCCTTTCACAAAGACACGCGCAGCACCACAAGTGCAATTGCACATCAGTGGCTTCCTGCTGATTGTTAGCCAGCAGGGGGTATAAAGAGAGAGTGCCAGACAGGAAAACCAGAGAGCTTTCTTGATCTCGCTGCTAAAAGCAGATCCACTGATCATAGCATTTGGGCAAAGGAATTTATCTATGGGCACATCTTTTGATGCGCTCTCTTTGGCAGGGCTTCCTGTGTCACGTTCCAAGGAAATGCAGCCCTGCTGGTATTTTAATATCTATACATTGATTTAACAAGCCATTCATGGCTCCACAAAGGTCTGAGTATTGAAAAGGACCTATTTCTATCTGTATAGTAATAAGTGATGTGTTGAAAGCAAACAACCTAATGGTGACTATAACCCTTCTCTAACTTTGTTGCCCTAAGCTGCCCCAGAGTCTCTTAACACCATTCAGTGCTACACAATCACAGCACTATGATTCAACTTCATCCATGGCTTTATCCTATGGAATCTTGGAGTTTCTACTTTGGGCTCTAAAGTCCTCTGGCTGTGAATCCTAAATGTTGTGTTGCTGTTGTTGTTGTTGTGTGCCTCCAAGTCATTTTGGACTTATGGTGACCCTAAGGTGAACATATTTGCTTGGCAAGTTTCTTTGGAGGGGGTTTGCCATTACCATCTGAGGCTGAGAGATTGCCCAAGCTCATCCAGTGGGTTTCCATGGCCAAGCAGGAAACGGAACCCTGATCTCCAGAGTTGTTGTCCCATGCTCAGACCACTGCACTCCTCCTAAACTGCAGATCCCAGGATTCTACAGAATGCTGTCATGGCACTGAAAGTGGAATCATGATGCTGTAGCTGTGTAGCCTGAAAGAGCCCTAATCTCTGAAACAGCCCTACCTGATTCTCCTTTGCTGCCCTTTATGACAGAAGCTCCTGCTCAGTACATTTTTGAGGTTACATCATTCATCCTCAAACCCTGCCGCAAACCTCAACTTTCTCAAGAAGCCTTTAGTTTATACCATAGTCTGACTTCAGCTAGAATTAAGTCTAGGTACCGTATATACTCGACTATAAGTCGACCTCATGTATAAGTTGAGGGCAAGTTTTCAGGCCAAAATTATGGATTTTTCTATGACCCGTGGATAAGTCGAGGGTAAAATTTAGGGGCATATAGGAAAGGATCTAAAGGATGAAGCAAAGCAAAACAATGTCAAGTAACTTCCAAAAGTCCATCAGACATAACTCTTTGTGCTTATTCTTAAGACTGGATGGATGAGAAAGTAAAGGGGTCAGTGCTTCCAGGACAGATTATACTCTTGCTTTTTATCAGGGGATGGTTCCTTCTTTTAAATAAGAGTTAAGATGCAGTACTTACATTGACCCATGGATAAGTCAACTCAGGTCTTTTGGGTCAATATTTTGACCTAAATTTCTAGACTTATACATGAGTATATACAGTATGTATGGTTTAGCCATTTTTTATCTGTGTCTCTCCCTGCCCTGTCCTATCCTTCCTCTTTCTCCCCTTCCATCTGAATTGCAAGTACAATCTTAAAGCCCATGGGATAGGGATAACTGTTTTCTTTCTAATGCTGTTTGGTTTGTGCGATATTATAGTAGTTTCAAAAAAAGATTGTCCAAAATTATTTTCAAAACCAGCAATAAAACCCAAGCAAATAACTAAACATGGGCTGTAGTTAATTAAAATGTAGTCTGGCATCCTGTTCAATAGTTATGAGACTGTGATCTCATAACTTTAGAGATTCACATTTATGACCTGTAATGATCAAATATGACCACCCCCCAAACCTACCTTGTCAGCCAGACAGCCTCCCAACCAAGGGGTCTCCAAGGTGCAGTAGATCATGGGGCTCAAAAATGATGTCTGTAGTGCTCTCCTGGTTGCTGGATGCTTTGAGGGAAGCAACTGCAGCAAGAACCTGAGGGGTCTCTCCAGCTGCCTGTCTAAATGATCCTGCAACCAGAAAAGTGCTGCAGATGTTATTTCCCAGCATTTTGATCTGAAGTGCCTTGGAAACCCTTTTCTGGAGGTGCTGATTGGATGACAAGGTAGGTTTTTTGGAGGGTGGCATTCTCAGATATAGCTATGATGACAGAGCTTCAATTAGGCCTGATAATACAGGGCCTTGGATATAGGTTTGTCACTATCCTATTATACTGCAATGGGTATGTACATAGATTCAATGGAGAAAATTGGTTACAGATATATGTAACTTTTGCCTAAATCCAATAGCTAGTCCCAACAAGAGGACACGTAAGGGTTTTACAGACCACCCAAAAAGGGCGGTCTGTGGACGCTCCTTTCAACAATGGATTGGGGCCAGGGCAGCCTCACCGGCAGCCCCAGAGGCCCCAATCCACCACTTTTCCAGGCTTCGGAGAAGCAGAAAAATGCCGCTTCCCCTCAACCTGGAAAGGGCTGTCCTTGGGGCTTCATTCCCCAAGGACACCCCGACAAGTGGAGCCATGGGAGAAAGGGGCTGCCTGGCCCCTTTCTCCCTCACTTTGTTCCTGTGGCAATCTGGTTGCTATGGGAACGAAGAGTTCCCATGAAAGGAGCTCCATTTTGGAGCCCCTTTCTGTGCCGCAGACAGGGCACCCTAGGTGCCCTCCAATGGCATGGTGACGTCAGGTGTGCACCAGTCTGTGTGGATGTGGCATGCACCGTGACACCATCAGTGCATGCACGGATGGACGGTACAATTTTAAAATGGTGCTGTCCATACGCACTAGGGCTGGGAAGTGTGTGGATGCTGTGTGCTCCCCAGCCCTACTTACGGCACAGGGATGGCCCTTTTGGGCTGTCTGTATCGGGCCTTACTGAACTAATGGAACTTACATAACTGTTCATTTACCAAGTTCTCATTGAATCCATGGGTCAAGTCTTGTTGGGACTAGCAACTTGATTTAGGCCTATGTATGTCAAACACATTAAATGTCCAGGGTTGTTTGTTTTTTCAAAATCTGTACCACATCAACTTGAAGAGGAGAGAGAATTAATAGGATCAAGATAGTGACACCAATGGGCAATATCTTTCCAATGCCAACAGCAGCCAAAACAGAGGAAGAAATTTCTCCCTTTGTGCCTCCTGCTATCCCAAAATTAATCACATCCCACAACAGACATGGTGAAGTGGAAGGGGCAGAACTATTTTCCCACCATACAATGACTGCTGTCACCTTGGTTAAGTCCCTGGATTGGATCTCATTTTGTGCAGGAGTGTTGCTATGGTAAGGGGACAGTGGCAGCAAAATGAAGACATTGCCTCCCTGTAAGATTTCTGCACCCACCATAAAATTTTCCTTCAGTCCCCACATTTTAAGCATCACCACCATTCCTGTCTCCTTTTGTGTCGTGTCTTTTTAGATTGTAAGCCTGAGGGCAGGGAACCATCTAATTAAAAATAATAATTGTAAGCCACTCTGAGAGCCTTTAGGGCTGAAGGGCGAGGTATAAATACTGTAAATAAATAATTAAAAAATTGCAGTAACTTAAAATTTCAGTTGAAATATAGTTTAGGCATCCAAGGAGATGCAGCAAGCAAAATTACCAAGGGATTGCAAAAACAGCAGATGTATGTGTTCCTATGTGTTCCGCATGTGAAAGATTTTCAGTGTCTGATTCTCTGCAATGCTACAAATATGGGATGGCAGGAAAATTTCCCGGGGGGGGGGAGAAATCTTATGAAGGGACAATGCATTCCTTTTGCCCCCTTGTAGCTCCATCCTTGGGTCTGTAAACAATAATTCCTAAAAAGAGAGATGATGGAGCAGTGGAGCTCTTACAGAAAGTGATGCCCTCTGACCTGGGATCACCAATATCAGATGTGTCAGGGATGATTCAGCCTATCAGTGAAAAAAAAAATGCAAAGCCCATTATAGGAAGTCTGCCCTTCACTGTTTTCACTCTATATATTCAAGGGCCGAGTGGTTTCACAGAATATTTTTCTGTGGCTGAATCCTCATGTCAGACTGAGTCCTGCTGTGAAGGCAAGGGATCAAGGCTACAGAGATGTACTAATAGCAGGGATTTCTAAATAGTCAAGGCTAGCAGAAATAACCTCAGCTTCTTTAAACAGGACGAGGGTATATATTAAAGGATCATTCATTCCAGTGATTCGTTTGTAGCAGATCTATTTTCATATGACTCAGAAGGCATGTGATGCAAGTCAGGTGCTTGTGACATAAAGCAGGGAATAATTTATCTCCTGTAATAAACTAATGCAGTGGTTTTCAAGCCTTTGTACTTCAGTGAGCCATTTTCACAATTATTGCATATTCTGAAGAAGGGGCAGATAGAAATTATATCAGGACTGATTGAGAGGTCTCTGGATAATCTATAAAAATTGATGGGGGGGGGGAAGCTTCTGCTTGATCTCTAAATTAGACTGCTGAAAAAGAAACCAGGAATGATTTTTTTTTGTTTTGTTTTGTTAATGTATTTGTTTTGTTTTGTTTTTGTTAGAGCCCATAAACATCAAATATATACTGTATACACCCATATTTTGAAGCATTCATGCTACAAGAGTGTCCTGGCTGAACTACGAGGCCTCATCCACTCCCGACAAACAAACTGAGTGCATCATAGTGGACATCAACACACACAAAACTCAGAGACCTGATGGGCAAAATCTTTTAGGGAAACTTGGTTGCCATTTCCTGCTCTTCTGAGAACACAGTTTGAAATCCACAGCATTCATGCCTTGTTAAGATCTATGCTCAAAAGTTTTTTTGTGGAATGTTTGAATCGCACAGTATCACAAAATAAACAGTTTGCTTTTCTTCATGATGTATGAACAATGTCATCTGTAACATCACTGTAAAAGGTTTTTTTTTGGGGGGGGGGCGGGGGTCCTTTTTTCTGCAACTTTGCTCCCTTTTATTATTGTGCCTTCCAAAATCAGTAATGCCTGATTGCTTTTACAGTTGGCCCTCCTTATCCACGGATTTTTTACCCACGGATTTGAGCATACACGGCTTGTAAATATTCCTCAAAAGTATACATTCCAAATATCAAACCTTGATTTTCCATTTTATATATGGGACACCATTTTGTTGTGCCATTATATTTAATGGGATTTGAGCATACATGGATTTTGTTATCCACAAAGTGTCCTGGAACCAAAACCCAGCGGATAACAAGAGCCCACTGTATTGCTATCCATAAGAGGCACCGCACATTATCTGGAAGATGTTTTATTTTATATCCTGGTCTCTGAATGGCTACTGTTATAAAGAGGGCAAAAGACAACTGCTTTATGTTTTTTCTATATGTCAAACAAAGGGAGAAGAAGAAAAAAAGTTGGTTCCCGACCAAAACAAAATCTGTTGTGCTTAAGCCTCACTAAAAATAAAATAAAAGTTAGTGGTAACTAACCTCTCCGGTTGATTTCAATGAGACTTAAGCTCAATTTTGTTTGGCCTGGGCCTACATGGGACTCTCTGCTTCTTACAAAGGGATTCTAAAGACACCCACCAAGTCAACACCAATTCATCTCCACTCGCTAGTTCCCGTTCAATAGCCACCAACCTCTGAGGAGGACTGGAAGTGACTCCTTTTAGAGCCCCTCAATGCTTCTCCTTAAATTGGCCAGTAGGGGTCACTGTTGTCGAATGACACAAGGCTCCATCCCTCCCAGGGTTGAGGCTGCAGCTCTGGAGTGCTCCTAGCTCCTGCTCATGGAGTGAGAAGCAGAATCCAAGAATTAAACCCTAGCGTTCTCTTTTCCATGGGGACACACACAGCTATGGGCTACTCATATAAGATTCAGCTACATTCGCTCATTTCATAGTTAGATATAACAATATGTAGCCTACAAACGGCAGAGTCTGTGTTCACAAAAACTGTGGTACATAAGGTAGCCTTTCGACGCTTGTGATCCACCAAGTTGAATGAAGTTTATTAGTTACACGAGACAACCTAGCAATGCTATCGACTCAGAAGTAAACCCCAATGAGTTGGACAAAATGCACGACACATAGCCTCTCTTCTGTTGGTGGGTCTCAAGTTGTGGCAAACCAGACGTTCTGCATCTCCACATAAGCAGAAGTGATTTTGAAAACCTCCCTTCCCCCCTACACACACTATTTGAAATAATTTCAATACAAATCTAATTGTGGAAATACAAATCTAATTATGGAACCAAAGAGATTATCATACACAGAGACAGGATCACTCCCTCATCCTTATCCAGTCCATGAGAAGAATCGCGTGAAAGCCTTTCATAATGTAGAACTGATCCTGTCATTATCCTGTCATTTAAGCGTCATTGCATTAATGTGAGCTCCTTTTAATGCAAAAAGTTGGGCAATGCCACTTCATGGTGGGACAATGACAGGACATTGACAAGATCAGTGTGGAATCATTTGAAAGGATTTCACATGATCCCTGTCATCTGTGCTTTCCAGACAGGATAATGTCTGGTTAAGTGTGACATCATCTGAAAGTCCTTCCCATGATCACACAGGAAGAATGGAACAGGGATGGGACAATGATGTCCTGTCCCCCATATGATAATCTCTTATGTGTACTCAATGAGCAACAATTTAACAGCATTTTTGAATGTATTCTTTTCTAATGCTGGTATTATTCTGTTCCTATTTCTTTCTATTTCTCTTAGAAGTTTATCATATGACAGAATTTGGGGGTATAATGCAATGGCAATCCGAACACAATCATGGGGTTTCACGTTATTGTGTATGAGTGTATCTCACACAATTTTGGGCAATGGGAAGTCATTCTGAACGCAATCATGGGGTTTACGTTATTGCGTATTAGAGTATCTCACGTAATTTCGGGCAATGGGGGGTCATTTTCGGGCAATGAGAAGTCATTCTGAATGCATTCCAAATGCAATTAGATTTCACGTAAATTCACTAAACTAGCAAATTTATGTGAATTCGAATTTGCTCCATTCGAAATTGGGAAAAATTCTTCCCATGTGATAAACTCCTTATTAATGTTTTTGACTGAGTGATAAACTGTGCTCCACAAAAAGTGCCCCAGTCCAACTGCCCACTGGGTGCTGTGTTTTGTTTTGAATTAGCTCACCCCAAAAAGCAGGCCTGGAACAGGTAAAACAAGAGAAGTCGACTTGCTAACTTTTGATTCCAAAACTATTTATCTACTGGGAAACTAATTTTAACCTAAGGGATCTGGGGTAGATCCTGCTAAGCTTATATTCAGATTGTTTCTCTATTTTATTAGCTATTCATCTTCTGAGCTGGGTTATCTACCAGCAAAGATATTCTTTCTGATCGGACCAGTTAAAAGTTTGATTGTGCCAGTTAAAAGTCTGGAAACTTTCATGGGAGGTACAGATGGACTGGTAACAGGCCATGGAAGAACAACTAGACTAGCAAAGAAATGGGACAACAGGAAAAGCTTCAGAATACCCATAGTTTTAAACGTACGTATAATTTTAAGGGGCTACCACAATCCTTTTCATTAATAATTTACATGTTCATAGAACTGATTACAATTGTGGTAGGAGCATGAGTTAAAGTTCGTGAGTTTCCACAACATAGAGTTAAAAAATGAAATATATTTGGAAGTACCTTGTGTACTTTTCAAAACACCTTTTTAAAAGCTTCATTTTATGTAACTGCTAGATGAGGACTGGGAAGATGTGTTCTCTTATGGTTGAATTACTTCCTAGGATTTTGGAATCTTATTTGAGTCAATAGTCTCCCCTTTTGGATGGTGCATTGTTGCATGTATTACTGGTGAGAATGATGTTTCTTTCCCCTCTCGCAAGGGATCATGAACAAAACAGATGGAAAATGCTTGCAAATTACTAAAGCTGCCTAACCACCACAATTTCAAGCAAGCAAATAATAAGGTTTGGGACACACAATAAATATTCCTGAGAATCTTGATTTTGAAAAAAAATATGGTGACAAAGCTTTAAAATGCTTGGGCAACATCTGGTGAAATATCTCAAAGGGATACTGAATAAAGTCCCCTGTGGTCTTTAGGTCTGAATCCTATTTTTTAGTCCCAACTACAGTAGATTAATCCCAATGAATCAATGAAATTTGCGCCCTTTCACACTATACCATTATATCACTATGATTCTCCTTCAAGTGCCATGGGTGCAGCCTATGGGAATCCTGGGGTTTGTAATTTGGTAAGGCACTAGAGGAACATTCTGGCTGAGAATTCTAAATATCCATCTCAACATGACAAGTTCTGGGATTCCACGGGATGTTGCTATGGCAGTTAAAGTGGAATCATATGTCATTCTGTAGTGTAGAGGTGCCCAAAGCATTGACTTACCAAGTTAACGTTTGTTAAGCAAGTATATCTGGTAGGAGCTAATTTGATCATACTATAATTTAGAGTTACAGTATAATTTAGGTCTTCGTGTTCCTGCAGCTCTTCACCCCAAACTTTGCCCCTAAACAGTTTACAAAAACAGCTTCTCTTGGTGGAGAATTTAGGTTTTGTGATAACAGAATCTGGGAGGGTAGTAGAAAACACACAACCCATGCAAATAACTCGGTTCTAATAATACTCTGCCTTGACAAGGGTCAGGAGCTGAATTAGAATGCTAGTTATGGAATTACATTGCTGCTCTTAGTCCCTGCCTGCAGTGTTTGGATTGATTTTTCATAAACTATCCTCAGTTTCTCATTTGCACAAATGAGATGTGGATGGAAGCTTCTGTTTGATCAACACAGATAGGGTTAAAGTATTCTGGCTGGAATTCAGAGGGTTCCCGCCTCCCTTGCATGGCTGTCTCACACGTGGTAAATCACATTAATTGTGTGCATGGGACTTGGCAGATGTTTTGCTTTGCACAAGCAGTTCCTCCCATGAATCCCCTGACCCTCTAGAGCAGCCTTCAGAAATCTGCAGCAGGGAGGGGGACTTAAGTTCCAGTGGACATACACCAACTATTCTTGTTGGGATCCCAGTCTATGTTATCGTTATAATTAATAGTAGTACTGCTAATACTACTAAGCAGTATAGTCTTTTATGGAGGCCTAAAAGGAAAATGAGACTTACAGGTACCTGACTTGAAAGACTCAGGTTTGCAGCTGCTGCTTTTTTCTTGCTGTTGGTGCTGTTTGCATTGTTCCCAGCACTGCTATTGGAAGTGCTGCTGGTTGAATTTTTCCTTTTCCTCCGTTTGGTTGTTGGCTGTCTTGTAGGTTCTGCTATAGTAGGGAGCAAAACAAATGCCAGATGTGAGGGCACAGAAGAACAATACTGGTAATTTCCCCCCCCCCCCCCTTTTCCACCTGATGTGTACTTTGCACTAAATTAGATTAGTAAATATATAGAATATTAGCCTGCCACTGAAAACAAAATTCACTGAAGGGGAAGGTAAAAAAAATTATGTACACTACAGCCCAAAGCCTGGAAGCTTCTTTATAAAAATGAATTAGTTACAATTACAGTGTCAAGGCAAAGATAGTTTGTTATCATTATAGTTGCTGTTTTTAAAAGGTAACTTTTTACTGTCTCCCAAATCTTATTGCCAGGGAATTGTTACTTTGGTGGTGGTGGTGGTGGTGGTGGGGAATCTCACTGCTATAAACTGTTAGCTAGTGATACAAAATGACCTCCTCTCATTCACCATCTTGTTACCTGAACATCCACAACAAAATACAAGCCACCACTTGAACCATATGATATCCTTCCTCATTCAGTGACCCCATACCACCCATAACTATAAAAAAATAATAATTAAAATTAACAGTCACACCACAAAAGCATGGGTTATCCCTAAGTTCCCACTGTAATATAATATAGTTATACCTTTGTTTCTGGGATAATAAATTAACGACAGGTAACTTTTTGGAAGTAGTTACTTCTAAGCTCTGATACTGACCACGCAAATCACAGTTATCAGCTTACAAAATCCTTTCCTTTATCATCACCTGGGTCAGGAGGAGGAAAGAACTGGCTGGGCAGAGTATGTCTCACACAGGGTCCCTGTCATTGGAAACTAAACTACCCAGATGCAGAGCCAGATTGGAAGTTCAGCCTCCTTGAAATCTTGCCAGTTCGAATCCATTTACTTTGCCTTGCAGAAGTCAACATAAGGCATTGATTCGCATGGGAGAAAGTAGGCAAGCTGCAAGGGGGGGAGGGGCGCGACACAGTGGAAGAATGGCAATGGTGATCAGATCGTTCAAGGATACACTTGAGCCAGAAATTGTTCAATTTCCCTAATTCAGTGTATTGGTGGGAAATCTTTCTTTCTTGATCGACTTGAGAGGAAGTTGCCCAGGCCTACAAGTCAATGGTGGATGAATTCAAAGCCAAACATTGGTGGGTCGGAGATCCCCCCCATCCATCCAGTTGTTCATTTTTCATCCCTTTTCCTCTCTTTCCCTTTATCTGTATTTCCACCCTTTCTTTCCCCAGGTGTTCCTCTCCTCAGATCCCCATATAATTTTTAAGAGGAAACTTCCACTATTGCCAGTGGAAACCTATTTTGTGTTGGCCCTATTGAAAAATGGCACACACACACACCTGTGTAGCAGTTATACCTCTAAAAGTATTCCCATGAGGCTAAATACATTTTTAACAAGGCTACTTGTCACATGGGGAGGTAACTGAAGAAGTCTTGAAACCTTACCACAAAGGCTAGAAAAGGGGAATTTTAATAGGACAAAAGTGTTTTTGGACAGTACTTATCACCTGATGTTGTGTCCATCCTGCTGCTGCTTTGCATTCCATTAGTTACTGCAGTGCACTTTTTCATTGACAGGTAAACCCTATCAATGGCCTCTAAATCTTGCTGCTATTTCATTACTGCCTTTGTATTATAGGTTCCTTCCACTGCTCTTCCATTTCACAGGCAGTCACGTGGTGTCAAGTGGGCATGATTCTGCTCCTCTCCCAATCCCCATCACAGAAATCATGCCAACAAGAAGCTTTTGGGAGGTTGTTCGCAGCTGGGATCAGTTATTCTCCCCTTCCTCCCAAAGCACAGAACTGCTGTGTAGATGGGTGCACAACTGCTCATGTTTTGGGTGGGGGAAGGAACAGCACATTCATGCAGCAGCTGGCTTTTGAGAGGAGTTTGTTGTGGGCCCAGAGCGGATGAGGCAGTTATCAGCAGGGTTCGTTCATCCCTCCGCTTTTTTTCTTCTAGAGGTGGCATTTGGTAATGTGGAAAACAGATCAGATGACCATGAATTGCCAAAGCATTTCTGTGGGTGAAAGTGTTGTAAGAAATGATGCCAAACCAGTATGCTTCCATTCTTAGACTATCCCAGTTGTGGTGTGATAGCAGGCTGGTGTGATAAAGTTCTTAAAGTTTGATGGGTGTTCTCTTGTCTTATTTCTCTGATTCATGTGACTAGTCCTTTTCACATTACACAGAATGTTATATTGAACATTTCACAGAGTTCTATGATTCTATTTTATTTAATTTCTCTCCCCCCCCCATCAACTATTTCTCAAGAAGTTTCCTGTATGCTGTGGAGATTTTGCACTCTGTGGAAGTTGTGGCTTTCAGTGGGACAATAAATCTGCTTCTGAGTTTGTCTCTGAATTTTAAATGAGCTATCTAAGGTGGTTTTTGGGAAACAGGTTGGTACCTTGCAGTTTGGGTTAAAACCCACTGTGGATTCTCCACCTCACTGGTATGAACCCACTGGGGCCTGTAATTGGTGGGAAGCAAATGTCTTGATCTGCTTATCAAAGATGATGGTGATATTGCATGATTCTCAGTGCTAGGTGTTTTCCCTACAGCAGAATGTCAGGAGGAGAGTTGCTATGGAGAGTCCATTTGCTTTATTTGCAAGGGTAGCTGGTGAGGTTGTCCAGGCTAACAGGAAACTTTCCACAAGTACTGAGCCAATTATGATATTAGGCTCAGGGGGAACACAAAGCTGGAGCTCAGTTACTGCACTAGCATGGGAGCATTAGCACTCTTCCAGTCCCATCCAGATGGAAGCTGGCTGGAGCACCAGTTTCCAGGGCATAGATCTACCACAAAGTTTTATGTAGGTAAAGCAGGAAAGAGTTGCCTATGGCTTCCCTTTGCCAGGAAACCTTTGGTTAACCAGGCTGTGTTTCCATGCTTCCAGCTCTACTAGACTATTTCTCCCCGCATTATGGAATGCGTCAGATTCTGGGCTTTCCACTAGCAGAAGATGACATTTTGCTGTAGTAAAAGAAATGTAGTAAACCTCCTAAGAACCTGAGTTTCAAGGATACTATTGCAATGATTTAGGGCATAGGCCCTCCAGATGTTTTTGGATTGGGACACCCATAATCCCTCACCACTAGGTGTGGCTAGGGCTGATGGGAGATGGAGGGTACAGCTGCTTACCCTGATTTAGAGGCACCATCTGTAGTGTGTTTCCTTAGTTTTTTAATGTCTTGCTGTAGTTAAATAGGCATCTATAATTTTTCATGTTTTTAATTCTATGTCTTTCAACCACTTATAATCAAAACGCAGAAAGCAAACTTTAAGGGCCAACCATACCTGGAGGTGCCACCATCCGCTGCCATTTTTGAAACAAACATGTTTTCAGACAGTCTCGAGGACTTAAATTATATGTTTTATGCCTTGACATCAGTTCTTGCATTGGCTCCAATATTACACACAACTGTAAAAGAAAAGAAAAGTGCAGG
Source organism: Urosaurus nigricauda (assembly GCA_034509955.1). Taxonomy (NCBI): domain Eukaryota; kingdom Metazoa; phylum Chordata; class Lepidosauria; order Squamata; family Phrynosomatidae; genus Urosaurus; species Urosaurus nigricauda. The sequence goes on along the minus strand of JAOEGL010000005.1, from coordinate 96,592,534 downwards.
GACGTAAATTTATGATGAATAGCATCATATCTTGAAAAGCACACTTCTACCCTGAATTGAAACTCAGGGTTTCTCCAGACAGAGTAAATGTGTTGAGAAGCTGCAATATTTGTTGCTTTAGTTCTCAGGGTGTCCCCCACCCTTTTTAAACACATCAAAATAACATTTCCTTATTCTCAGACTATTTCCTGGCAATTCTCAGCACCAGTTGCAAAATTTTATTCCCATCTTGACTACAAAATGTTATTCTTCTCTTCTTTTCCTTTACCTATTTTAAAACCATATTTAATGTCATAGGACGCACTAGTACATCAGTGCTGTAATTCCAAGATTAAAAAAATGGAGGAGAAAATTTGCCCTTTAAACAACAGGAGTACCTCAACAAACCATGTCCTGCTTTAGTTTTTGTTTTAAATTACAAACAGATGCCCAGAAGAACAGAACAAGTAGACAGAGAGATGAAACAATTGGGAAAACCTGGGAAAACCAAAGAAACAGTATTGTGAAAACTCATACTTCTTTAGACCAGCTCATATGAGACCTTAGTTTGTTTCCTTCACATCTAGTTTTCCCTCTTTCCCTTAATCAAACAAAGCATTATGTCTCCATATAATAATTAAACATAATTTCATTAATGACATTGTAGAGCTTTCCATTTCTGGGCTCAAAGGTATGAATTGCAGGGGCTTACAATGTGTGCCTAAAATATTAGGCAAACAATACAATCTCTGATATTTTTTTTCTGGCTTGGATTTTAATCTGAATAAAGAAAAACCTCTCTCTCGCCTTTTCCCATTCACTGACAGAGCCACTGAACTCAGCAAGCCAGCTGGTGTTCTGCTAGCAGCACCAAGCAACAAGCAAGAAGAAAGGAAAACAAGTAATACTCCTCCTCCCCAGGTCCCAATGAGGTGCTACACAATGTGCCAGGAGACCCAGAGAAATGCAGTTTCCCCAAAGTCTACTAAAATGCCAGAGGCCCTCAGCAAAACTACATTTCCCAAATTATTGTGGGGTGACTTGTATTCCAAATGAGGAGGATAAAGCCATATTCTGCAATTTCATGATGCATGTCATTATGGGACATGGTACACTGCATAGCATTATGCCAGATGCTGGAAATGAGGAGGGAAAGAGACCTCCCACAGTCCACTTTGCCTTCTTTCAGTAATGTGCTGCTGGATCTGGAGTGCCACCACTAAACAAATGTGGACTGACAATAATCAGAAGTAAGCTGAGCAGTTTCCTTCCTTGAGTGGAGAAGCTACTCAATTTATTTTACAAGCCTGTGAGAACGTGTGGCTTCCATGTCAGAATGGGGAATCTGCTCTGGGTTTTAATCTGAATGTTATAGGAGCTATCCATGATAGACCCCAAACCTATCCTCAAAAATAAGTTCAGTACTTTGGATAGTTGCTTGACAGTTCAGACTACAACCAGGAATGGATTTATTAGCCCACTGACATGAAAGCCATCAGCTGCCACTGTGCCAACCCCATTTAGTACACCAGGAAAGAACTCTACCATCAGTATAGCCTGTGCAGGGCAGAGGGTGTCAAGAAGACGGGAACCGTTTTCAGTTCAATTTTTCACTTACACAAGTTACAAATTTTCATTTGCCACATAGTTGTTCACTGTAATCAGGATCTTACCGCTGAAAAATCCTTTTACATTAAAATTAATTATCATACCTTTGAGACCTTTTTGAATCCCTACTTTCTGAAAGCCACCCCCCTGCAATTTTCACTGTGTCCTCTTCCCCATGTCCTGCACTTTCAGCTATGCTCTTGTTTTCTTCTTTTCCTTCTCCCTTCATCTCCATTTCTGCCCCCCATTTGCTGTCATTCTGATTTTTCTCTTTCCTTTGTCCATATTCATTGTTTTTCATACCTTCTCCTTTGAAGGGTGCCAAGTCGTTCTTATCCTTAGAAGCCACCCTCCTCATGCTTCCCAGACCAATAGCCAATGCTTTCTGGATCGATAGCGGTCCATGGACCTTCACTTTGAGTAGCTTCAGTCTAGACCAAACATCTAGAGACCAAACACTATCCTTGTTTTTCTTCAAGTCTGATTTCAGCCCAGTCTAGGAGGAAAAAGGACTTTCCTCCACTGGAACTGAAACTAGATTTAACAAAGTTCCTCCTAAAGTTATTCTGCATTTATCTAATTCCTCTTCTCATTCTTTATTCTTCTTGATCTGTCTTCTACTGAAAATATTGCCAACCAATCCATGTTCCTTGAAATCTGTTGGCAATGGCATGAAAAACCAGAAAGGCAGTAATAGTTTCCATCCAATGTTGACTTCCTTTTTATATCAATTTCAACTAAGTACTTTCTCCCCATCTAGCCAAAATTAGTGAAGGCTGAACTGGTTTTTCAAATTCAGATGACAAATACGTATGGCTGGTGAACTGGCAATGAAATAATCAGAAGTCTCTAAATATTTAAAAAACTAAATGTGTGAATAATTGACACATTACATTCAAGTAAACATCAGAAAAGAATGCTATCATTGCATGGCTCAAAATAATCCTAACCTTCTTGTTCCTGAATTTACTACACTACATGCATCACTATAAATAAGGTTGCTCTCAAGTTACAACCAATAAGTGGCTCACGTTAACAAAACATTTTTGTGTCACTTATTTTTGGAGTCAGAAATTTGTATAAAAACGCATTTGTTTTGGGAGTATACAACAAATAATTACATTTTTCTTTTCTTCTTTGGTTCCATTTCACTTGCTTTTAACCAGCACTACCAAACACATTCTTTACATGCTGGACAAACAATAAAGCTACAGTAATTCTTCCAGTTCTGGGCTCCAGGTGGCAGAACTAACTCAGCAAAGGAAGCCAAGCGAGGCCTCATTTGAAATGCTGTGGAGGAACATAAATGTATCTGCATTCAATTTAATTAATTCATTTTAGTTGGCCTTTGCATTTTAAGCAAGGAATACAGTGTTTTGGAGTCAAATAAGATGTACGCCATATGGTGAACATATTCAGCTTACTTCTGTAGAGAAAAATCTCTACTAAAATCTTAAAGCTGTAGAATTGAAAACCCAGAAAGGCACAAGTCCTTAAATCCCTGAAAAGGGGGGGGGGGGGGAATGAAAGCATTTACAAAGAGAACAGTGCATCTGTGCAAGATATACGATGCTTAAATTAGGTGGGGAAACATGAGTTGGATATGAGACTCTATACAAGTGAACTTGTATTTCTCCTAAATGTGAATCAAGGAGTTGTAGTAAAAGGTTTCCTTTCACTTTCACTGGGCCTGAACAGACAGGCCAAAATAAAGCTGCTTCGGGTCACGTTGGAGGTATGCTGTTTAAATGATACATGCGTCCTAAGAGGCTGGAAGCTGCACAAAAGTCATGCTCCAGTCTTAAGGACTGGAGCACAGCTTTGGTGTAGCTTCTGGCCTCTTAAGATGCATTTGTCATTTAAGCAGCAACGTGACCCAAAGCAGCTTTATTTTGGCCTGTCTGTTCAGGCCCGTATGGAAAAAGATTTATATGCATTTTACTGTATTGTTCTCTTATGTCTATAAGAGTGTTTAGCACAATGTTTGCCAAGAGATAAACTGCCCTTGGTGTGAACATCCTCTGCTTCCAGTATGTATGAAGCTGGCACTATATCTATGGACTGCATAGTTGGCTTCACACTATCTGAAAGACAGTATCTAGTGTATGAACCTACCTAGTGCTTTTAACTTGTATTTTTAACTTGTATTTTTAAAATAGAAATCTGATTTAATTGTACTTTAAGAGTGCTGTAATTACAGTCCTTTCCAAAAAGTGGAATTCAAAAAGTGTTGCTGGGGGACTGGTATTTGAAACTGTGGTATTTGATAACCTTCTCTAGTCTTGTAGTACTTGTAATGTTTGTAACCTAGCAGATTAACCTAATATTGCATTCGTCACAGTTTTTAATAGATACTTCAGATCTGAAGTAAGCATTACGTATGTCTAAAAGAGGATGGCAATGGCAAACCCTCTCTGAAGAAACTTGCCAGGTAAATCCTAATATAAGTTCACCTAAGAGTTACCATTAGTTGAAAACAATTTAAAAGCACACAACAATAATGTCTAAACTGCTTTAAATACTATTTATAGTTTAACTGTATTTTAATGTTTGCACATTATATTGTAATGGCATGGACTTTCACTGTGCCTGCTTTAACCCTGTAAGCCACCTTGAGTCCAAGGATCAAGACAACATTGGGATATAATAAAATAATACAATAATAAAATAAAGTAGAATAATAATGATCATGCCACTGCAATATTTTGGACTACAGTTCCCAGCTAGGATCAGCTAGGTCAACCTAACATAGCTTCCTCGATTGAAAGATTATGAAAGGTGAGGTCCAAGACACCTGTGTTCTGCAGGATTTGTCTTTGAAAGATGGCTTGAGTTAAGCTATGTGGGGAAAAAACAAGATATAAACTTTGCAAAAGGTGACAACAGTGTATGTGTAATTGGGGGCAGGAGATTAACAGAGAATACATAATCACTACATTATTTTTATCAGTACATAGAGAGATCTTGTAGCACCTTTGAGACTAACTAAAAGAAAGAATTTGGCAGCATGAGCTTTCATAGACTTCAGTCTACTTCCTCAGATGCATTTGGTGAAGTGGAAGCCAGGCACAGACATATATATGCCATTGGTATGTGAGGATGTCAATTCAAATTACAAATACTTTGTGTATGGAGATGAAGTTGCAAGTGATGGTCATTAGCACACAAAGGCATAGTTGCATCACCTGCAACCTCACCTCTGTACACAAAGGATTTGTAATTTGAACTGACATCCTCACATACCAAATGCATATATATATGTCTCTGCTTGGCTTCCACTCCAACAAATGCATCTGAAGAAGTAGATTGAAGTCTTCAAAAGTTCACGCTGCCAAATTCTTTCTTTCAGTTAGTCTCAAAGCTGCTGTAAGATCTCTTTGCATACTGATTCTACAGGCTAACAGGGCTTTATCTTTGAATTATTTTTATTAGATATAGCCAAGCTTTTAAAGTATACATCTGGAAATGTAAATTGTAAAGGAATCAAACAAGTGTCCATCAGGCTGTATTATGTATCTACTCTATCTGGCACTGCAAGGTTTTCAGCAGAAGACTTTCCAATTCCTTTTAACTAGCTGTATCTGGGACTGAACCAGGACCATCTGCACCCAAATGTGGCACTCTTCCCTGGAACTTACTCTGCTAATATTAATAACAACAATGACTGCAATGTAATAACTTTTTAATCATTTGTTTATACAACTGTACTTGCATGATACTAATGTGAACATGCACACAACTGTTATTTTCTACTTCATGTATACTACAAGAGCTTTCTTTTCTTAGATAAAGTTGCTTCAAAGTAGCAGCTGTATACAACGGGGACATTGTGGGACCATGATCAGATCTTCTGGAATTGTTTTAGTTTTTTGAAGGAACAAAAGAATCAGCATCACTGATTTTTCACCTACCAGATATTCCCATGCAAACAATATCTATAGGAAACAGCACGGGAAAAGGTTGCTTTCCCTGTGTGCTGTTTCCTGTCACTATCATGTGTGGCTTTACTGTATGACATTTCCTTCCTCTATTTCTCCAAAAGGCAAACAATCCACTATTCAGCAGTTCTGACTCAAATCCTAACACCTGATGCTTCTGATATGCAAACTGCCAGCTCTTCCTATTTGCGCAACAACAAGACCTTATCGGTTTGCTGCTTTCCACTTGGACTATAAAAATGCTGCTGCCACTGTCACTTTTGACGTGTGTCCTTGGCTGCTTGCTCTGATTCGGAAGGACTCCAGAAAGATGCTCATCTTGTTCAGCTCATCACTGATCCAAAACAAATGTCAGCCATTAGATAAATGAATAAAAGAAATAAATAATGTAAACCAGCAAGCAGACCACGAAGCACGCAGACCCAAGGAAATTTGATAAACATAAACATTTCAATAAAATGTGTTCTTAAGTGCCATAAAAGACAGTGACTACATTACATTTGCATGACTTTTAACAGTCCCAAATATGGTAGTTTCAGATGCTTCATTTTACAGTCATGCTGTAAAACCAGAAGGATTGTTGCAGCCCTGGTGGCGCAGTGGTTAAATGCCTGTACTGCAGCCACTCACTCCAAACCAGAAGGTGGCGAGTTCAAGACCAGCAAAGGGCTGAAGCTTGACTCAGGCTTGCATCCTTCCGAGGTCGCTAAAATGAGTACCCAGATTGTTGGGGGCAAATAGCTTACAATTGTAAATGAAGCTGTTTGTTTAACAAATTGTAAGCCGCTCTGATAGTCTTGGCTGAAGAGCGGGGTATAAATAAAACATTAAAAATTAAATATAAAGAGAGTCCTACAAGCATGTAATTGGATGTATGTCCATTGTCTTCAGAGTTTGATATGAAAAGTTGCAAGATCATGGGGGGAAAGGCCCAGTTAGTCTGAAGAAGACCCACTGAATCAACTGCTAAATGGTGAGCAGTTGTAAATGTAAGTATCACTGATTCAATGGGCTTATTTTAATTCAGATTAGCAATAGGCTTCAGGCCACAGTATGCTGCTAGAATCCTATTCCCCTAGATGCATTCATTCTACACCTAAATGTCAAGTGAAAGGGGCTATAAAGGTTTTATTGCTAATACTTCATTTAATAAAAATATAACTAAGAATATAATTTGGTCTCTTAATTGATTACATGGGTCTAAATCATAACCAGAGCATACCCACAGAGTCAAGTGCAGAAAGGTAAGCCAACAATTACATTGATTCAATGAGTGTCTTCTAGTTGGGACTAAGGGCTTCAACAGACTGGTACTAAACACTGGCATCGGGGAGGAGTGGGGATCTCATGCTGGATGCCCCGACTCTTTCCTGATGCAGGTATCATTGCCTGACCACACGGCGGGCAGCATCACATGCTGCACCAAAGAATCTCAGAAAAAGTGCCTCTGAGGCAGCAAAGGTGCCTTTTCCCCAGCGTGAAAAGAAATGGCTTTCTGTGGCTTCTGTTTGCACTGGGGAAAGGCCAGATCAGGGTGTGGCATGTAACTGCCACAGCCCTGATCTGGCGAGGAAAGGGGTGGTGGGACCCCGCTCCAAAGTGGTGGTCTATTTTGCTCCTAAGTAATTGGATTTAGGCCACTATTTTCAGGTGATTGGTTATCTGATTTATAACCACTTAATCCATCAAATAAAGGATTAAAAGACATGGTAGCCCACTGAAGCTTATGACACAGATTTTGGCTTTCTGCCGGTTTCTGGGCTACATTCATAATGCTGGATTTGATACTGAATACCCTAACTGGTCTGAATCCATGATATTTGAAGGGACAAGCACCTTTTTTCTTATGCAATCACACTTTCCCACAATGATATATAATTCAGAAGCCCTTGTGCAGCCACACCTCAGAGCATAGCTGTGATCCACTAGAAATATTCCCTTCAGGGTAGTCATTCCAACTTGCAGAATTCCATATCCTTCCAGCTGGCCCTTTATGGGTTTTTTGTATGTATGTATGTATATATATATATATATATATATATATTACGTGTTTTGAATTGAGAGCTACTGGTTTTATATTGTCTCCCACTGGCCATACCCTTTCTTTGTTTATTGTAATTTTATTCCATCCCTCTTTTGGTTGTTTCCTCTCTTCTTTCCGTCTTTGCATTACAAAAAACAGTGAAGAGCTAAGGTTAGTGTTTATTATTGTCCTTATTTTATACCAATATTCACCACAAAGACGGATTACAGATCACGAAGAACACCATTCCAGATGAAGTTGTAGGATCTCTAGCCATCAAATTTTGCTACTTTATTATTTACTTGCAATTACTTCAACTCTGCTGAGATTCTGTATCTTTATGTTAATAGCTATGGCCTTGGACACTTGTGGGACTCCACAGTACACTAAGACATTAACAATGGCTCTGAATTCTTGAAACCATTTCCACTATATAGACACACTCATGACATCTTTATGATTCATGACTAGGAATCAATTTCAGTAACTTTCATCCATCAGCAGCTTGAATTTAGATCAATGTATACAACCAAAACATTTTCTTCAAGCTACTGTACAAGTACTTAATATTTATTTATTTATTATCCAGCCTTCTCCCAATAGTGGGACTCAAGACACATAACAATGTATTTAAAAACAATAGAGATTAAAACTCTTCAGTGTCACAATTGACATATAAACACCACATTGTACTGAAAACCTTATCAATACACATACTTACGAAGCACGTCACAAAATCTGTTCTCTACAGCAGGAATGGAGATCACACATTCCTCCAGCTGTTGTTGGACTGCAACTCTCAGAGCCTCTCACAACTAACTGTACTGGCTAGGGCTGCTGGTACTTGCAGTCCAACAGCATATACTTCTCAATCCTGCCCTACTCGAAGTCCTATGAGATAACTGTATCTGTCCAGAAAGACAGGAGAGACACTCAGAACCCAAAGATTCACAAAAGGCATCTCTCAAAAATAAATAAAATAAAAATCAATGCCCAACATTCTGTTTTCTTTCTCATTTTTAAGATTTCACCAGACACAGCCCAATCATAGGTTTGCCTAAATTATTACAAGAATTCCACTTTTTGTTTTTTAAAAAGGAGAGTCTCATCAAACTTTGTTCTATATTAAAGCCATATTTTTGGTTGATTAGAATTGTGTTGGATAGACAGCTCTGGCACACCAGATTACCAAGTGTTTCCCCTTTGTTTTCTTCATGATGCCTTGTGCCAAAAACCTTCATTCTGGGCAGTGACACCTGCCAAAAATGCACCATCCAGAAGAGGAGTCTGTTAATTAGAATGAACTCTTTAAAGTCATTGTTGTTAAATGCCATCAAATCAACTTCGACTTATGGTGACCCTATGACTGAGAGACCTCCACGTCACTGTTATCAATAGCCCCACTCTGGTCTTGCAGACTCAAGGCCATGGCTTCCTTGACTGAGTACATCCTTCTTGAATGTGGTCTTCCTCTTTTCCTATTGCTTTCTACCTTTTGCTGTTTTAGTTGTCTTCAAGTGGACCTCAACTCATGGTGAATTTGTGGAGGAGACATTTCCTAGCCTTGCTATCCTTTACTGTTCTACTTAGGTAATTTCAGGTCTGTGGCCTCCCTAATTGAGTCTAGCCACCTGGCTGGCAGTCTTCCTATCTTTCTCCTGCCTTCTACCTTTTCCTGCATTATTGTCTTTTCTAATGAGTCATGGCTTCTCATGCTGTGGCCAAAACACAACAGTGGAGTTTATCATACGACAGAATTTGGGGGTATAATGCAATGTAAATCCAAACGCAATCATGGGGTTTCACGTTATTGCATATGAGTGTATCTCATGCAATTTTGGGCAATGGGAAGTCATTCCGAACGCAATCATGGGGTTCCATGTAATTGCATATTAGAGTATGTCACACAATTTTGGGCAATGGGGGGGTCGTTTTCAGGAAATGGGAAGTCATTGTGAACGCATTCCGAGCGCTATCAGATTTCACGTAAATTCTCTAAACTAGCGAATTCACATAATTGTGAATTGGCTCCATTCGCAATTGAGAGAAATTCCTCCCATGTGATAAACTCGTGTCAAGTTATTCCTGAGTTCTTGGCTTGCATATCCTGGAGCCAGTCCGTATTGCATTAAATGGCTAATTTGGCTAAATGGAACAATATATTTGCTATGATTAGAATCTTCAATATATTTGCTATGATTAGAATCTTCTATGTTTAATTTCCTTTACTATCACTATGAAATTGAAAGCCATACACATTCAAGAAGTGCTGTTGTTGTTTATTGTGGTTCAAGCTGGCTTGATCTATGATAATCCAATGAATGAGAGAACTTGCAGACACCCATTTATCCAAAGCCCTGCTCAAGTCTTGCAAATTCAGGCCATGGCTTCCTTGATTGAGACTATCTTGCTCTTCTTTTTTTGTTTTTTACTACCTTCAACTTTATTAAGCATTATTAAGCATTATCATCTTTTCTAATTGGTAATGTCATTTTATGATATTTCCAAGATATCATTGTCTCAGTTTAGTCATGTTGGCTTCTGGGGAGAATTCAGGCTAGATTTGCTCTTCGGGCCATTTATTTGTGGGTGCTTTTTTATTTGTTTCTTTTGAGTTGTTGTTGTTGTTGTTTGGCAGTCCATGGTAGCCTCAGAACTTCACTTCAGCACCACACTTCTCTTCCTATCAGTTTCTGTACTGATATCTGAAACTCTGGGTCATTCCTGCATCTCATAAAACAAGTTGTATTTCACAAAAGCATATGCTTATAATATATATATTTAGTCATTAAAGTTTCACAAGATTCTTTGTTGTTTATGTTGAAACACACTAATATAGAACCTGTAGGACGATGGTAGCAAAAGTTGCTGAAATATGAAGGAGTACTAATAGGGTCATTTGTACCCTGTCTCTCTCCTGACAAAGGTAATATGTTACGGAGATCAGAGGTATTTACATACCAAACCCAGCCCTGAAACAACTTTTAAATGGGTTAAGAAAATCTCTTTCCGCCAAGCATGCCTGGAATTGATTTACCACAATTTTGTCCAAGAGGGAGTGGGCAATGTTATTTAAATGTTGCCAGTTCAGAGAGGATTACCTTAAGGAATAAAAGGACAACTGCTACTTTCAAGGCTGCCAGTATCACACTATCATTTATGAAGGCCTAAATTGCCTCTTGGATCACTTGCTTAGTCTTTCTATTGTTAAGATGGGCAAAAACCAAGAATACCTCTGGTCAGTTGCTTTTTGCAAGCCAATATTAACGTGATATGGTATTAATATTAATATGATATTGTCTCATTGACACTTCACTTTACTTCTTGTTGTAGGGACAGGCTGCACTTTCCCATTCACCTGACAGGTTATGCCTGTCTTGGAGGACATACATAAGATGCATGTGTGCAAAATTCAAAACACATAAGCCCAAAGTGTACATAAAATTTCAGTGTAGTGCAGTCTCTATACGGGAATCCAATTACACTTTTTAGGCCTACAGATACTTAATTTTAAGCAAGTGTATCCTATCTAAATGCTTTATCCCTACATAAATATCTGGGAGGACAGGTGTGCCCCATGGGTCGGGCAGAAAGTCAGGGTCTCTTCTCCAACACACCTAAGTTGAACATAGGGAGAAAGTCAGCCAGAAACTACAGAACAGTCAATATCACTGTTTTAATTATTGCAATTTAGGACCACAGGTCAAATAGAGAAAAATATTAAATAAGAATGTGGCATTTTGAAATGAAATGAAGATAAGTTATAAAACCTTCCAGCTGCGTTAAGTGGAAGCAAAGCCTATATTTAATATTTTTCTTCTTATTCTGTATTAACAGTAACACACTACAATGAAAATGGCAAAAATTTAAACTACTCCTCATCATCAACAAATGCAACCTTTTGTTGTGTAAATATGTAAACCATAGGTTCACTGGCTAAATTTTACACTTGCTGACTGAAATTGGCCACTATCAATAAACCAACTAAGTTTTAGTTCATGTCACATTTAATACAGACTCACATCTAATAACTCTATGGCTGTGGTGGTGAACCTATGGCACACGTGCCAGAGATGGCAATCAAAGACTTTTTTTTTTTTGGTGGCATGTGGAAGGTGAGGAAGCCATTTTTCAAGGCACCAGGAGAGGCAGCTGAAGGCCCAGGAGAATGTTCCTTCTCTTCCTGAGCCTTTAGCTTCGTCCAGAGAGGCAGCTGAAGGCCTGGCGGGGTTGGGGGGACAGGGGGAACAGGCATGCGTCTGTTCCTCTTCTTCCCTCCTTAGGTTTTCAGCTGTCTCCGGAGAGGCAACTGAAGACCTGGGAAGGCATGGGGAAGACGTCCCACTCCAGATCTCCCTCCCCTGAAGGGTGGAAGTCCGACCCCGGAACTCCTGTTTTCCCTGGAAGTCCCACCCCAACACCAGGTAACACCTAGTGCTGGAAGGTCTTTTAGTTTGGGCACTCAGTCTCTAAAAGGTTAGCTATTACTGCAATGACCTTGTCTGCATTGGCCAAGATACTTCACAGGCAGCCCAGGATACTTCACAGTTGCCCCGACCTGCCCCTGTTACTCTGGCTTCTGTTTCTGGCCGCAGGGGCTGCCTGGACAGGTGTCCCACTGGGCCACCCAGCATGTCCATTGCCACTATTGGTTGCTTACTTCTGAGGTCAGAACAAGGTACTCAGTAGGCATAGACAGTCATGGCAGCACAGAAATAGAGGGCCCTGGAAGATATGAAGCAACAGGTTTTAATTTTTAATTTTAATTCTTTTTTTAAACCTTGTTATTCTGTGGTTCTTGTGCAAGATATCATCTACACTGCTTCATCAGTGGGGTTTGGGTTGTGCTTCTGACAAACAGGATAGTGCTAGAATCTTTTGGCCCATGCAGTCAAAGTCTATGATCAATTGTTATGCCCCCAAGAATAAAGCTATTTTACACATGAAATTTCGTTGTGGGGTTTCAGAAGCAAATGCCTTTGCATGTAATTGTCCCAGCAAAGCTGAGTGCTGAGTATTTTATCTACTCCCTATGACTTCATAGTAAAGCAGAATATTGTTGTTCATCTTTCACTGCATCCACCTAACACACATTTCAACATTTCACACATTCTTCTTACAGTAATATTTTTAAAGAAAAATGTTTCAGCATTGTAGAAAATTTAGATAGCTAAAAATGTAGGCCTATGCTCAATTATTAATGGACAGGAAACCTCAATTAGAAAAGTCAGAAACCAACACAAACAGCCGTTTCCTTTTCTGCTTAGAATTTCAGTCAAAGACCTGAGTGGTTTGCTATTGAATGCCTTATTGCTCCATGGATGCCTGGAACAGCATTCCAGATTCACTCTGTACCCTACTTTAGTTTTTAAAATCAAAAGGGGATTGGAGGAACTTCCGGCGGAATGGCGGGCGCGAGGATCGCCGTTTAGGTAGCTCCTGACGGTGACCGCTTGCTGCGGGGATTAGCTCCGCTCCGGAGATTCTAGGTGCGGGGATGCGGTTCCCCTAAAAAAGGGGCAAACAGAGGGACCCTCGGCCGCGAGCTAGACCCCCGTGTGACCCCACACCGAAGGGTGAGAAGAGCAAGGGGCAGTGGAGGGAGTCGGATCGCGGAGGGCCAGCCACGTCTGCAGCAAGTCGCCCTTCAGGCAGAGCGCTGCCGCCGCTTTTACATAGGGAGGAAGAACTAAGACGGAAAGAAAGGGAAAACCTGTTGTAAACGCTTCCGAAGGAGACTTCTCCCGAGGGGAAATAACTTTGATGTCAAAAGGCATTGCTAGAAATTTTTTTTTGTTACTTGAATTCGAATATTACTTTTGTTGTGCCAAACGAAAAGTGGAGAATTGGATAAGAATAGGAGGCTGGGCACCATTTCGGAGGAATCGCTGTGATCTTCAATTATCTAACCTAACATAATACTGAGGGAGAACTGGCTTTTTGGTAGTTTGAAATAAGGCTTTAATATTGGGACTGTATTTGGACTGAGACTGATTTGGATTGTTTTTTGGATGGGACTGAATTTGGATGGAATCGTACTCTGGAACTCTGGACTGTGACTTTTGAATTATATAATTCTGATTTACAATTTTTTTTCTTTTTTCTTTTTTCTTTTTTCTTCTTTTTCCTTTTAATAAAAAAAGAAAAAAAATTATAAAATTGCTAATGACAATAACTGAAAAGGCCAACCAAGTATAAAGGTATACATTGAAACTAGGTGAAATTGGATGGAACTGAAAAATTTGATACAGTGGACACTATTTTGAAAATAGTAGCTCTTTACAACTAAAGCTTTGCCCCCCGTTTTTTTGGTTCCCCCCCCCTTTTTTTCCCCCCTCTTTTTCGGACATTGGACATTGGATTTAATATTGGACGATTTGGTTTGTCTTCTCTACTGAAACTGTTCCTTCGAACAACGAGTGGGAGCTGTGTGGAGACGAAGGTGGCGAGCTGACCTTGAAAACGCCGACAGTGCTGGAAATGAGTCATCTATTTAGCTTAAGTCAGTAAAGCAAAGTATAAGCAAGAAGAAGATGGAATAGACTGATATATTATGCTGAAATAAGATAAACAAGACGAATAGCTAAAAGATCTGAAAACACTGTCAGTTTATATTCATATATTTACTCTCTTTGCTGTTGTTATCCTTTGTATAATAGGTTGCTGTCTGTATCTCTTCTCCTCTTGTTTTTTTATATAGGGGTTGATATACAGTGATTGTAAGGCTCTGCAGGACTGTTGGCTGGGTTTTAGAAACAGAACTGTCACTAAACCGGTGGTTGAAATAACAAGAGAGAGAAGGAGGTTTGAATTTTGATTAGATCTTTTAGGCACCCAAAAGGGACAAGAGAAATATAGAGGAATTGTCTAAGAGAAAATTGCTTAAAAGAAATTGAAAATATCTAACCCATACCAAAATAGTTAATTTATATTGAATTGGAAATAGCTAATATTATACTTACTGGTTAAAAATTTTCCTTGGAAAGTTGGAAATCCTGGAGAACAATTGAAGTTGGTTGTGGAGAGATACTTTTGGATATTCATATTGGTCTTATATAATCTTTAAGTTTAATTCGGGAATTTTGAAATTGGGGGAAGTTCTAAATTGAGACTTTGGAAGTTTAAAAATATTGTATGATTAGAATATCAAATATAAAGTTAAGAATGGCTTTTATGAAAAAACCACCACCAAGTCAACCCCCATCGGTTGGTCAAAGAAGACCATCTTTTGAAGCAATTAAATTATCAGAACAGAATGAATTGATGTTGGAGGAAATGAGACGTATGCGAGAAGAGATGAGAGAAGATAATCTAAGGATAAAAGCAGAGATAAGAGAAGAAGTGAGACAAGAAATCAAGAATGAGATGAGAGATATGAAACACTCTTTAGAACAGATTACCTCAGACGTGGGAAGACTAACTAACAAGATAGGAAGAATGGAAGTGAATGTAAAACAAAACGAATCTAAAATAGAATGTCTAATGAAACAACAGAAGGAAGATCAAGAAATCATGACAAGAATGGAAATTAAACAAAGAGAAAATTCCCTTAAACTTAGAGGAATCCCGGAACGCAGCGGTGAGAATTTATATAAACTACTAGCCAAAGCATTGGCCAATTTTGTAGACGAACCAGAAGAGCAATTTCCGTGGGAATTGGACAGATCGTATAGAATTAACTCTAAAGCAGCAAGAACCAAAGATGTACCCCGGGATGTGATTTTTTTTTTGTGAGGAAACAAACACGGGATCTTGTTTTACAACAAAGTTACAATAAAGAACTAATTATTGAGGGGAGAGCGATCCGTATTTTTAAAGACATCCCAGGAAGAGTGCTGAAATCAAGAAAAGAATACACATTCTTAACAGACCAATTGAAAACTCATGGAATCCCTTTTCAATGGGAGGAAGTTGAAGGTTTATCCCTCACCTGGAAGCTGAAAAGATACAGATTGAACTCAATAGAAAAAGCAGTCGATTTCTGGAAAAAATATAGAAAAGAAATTGAGGAAAATAAAGAACGTAGCCCCAAGGAACAAAGAGTTGGAAAAAGACCCAGACTACAGAACTCTCCACTGGAAACACCGGACAAGGAACCAGAACTTCAAGTTACAGAAATAGATAAAGAGGAAGAAGTATAGTTAGGTGAAAGAGAGAGGAAGAGAGAGGGGGGGAAGGGGGAGAGAGGGGAAAGTTAAAGAGACATTGAAACATTAAGTGGTTACTAATTTGCCCGAACGACTCCTAATTGTTCTTGAACAAAGAGAAGGAGATAGAAAGAAGAAGGAGAATAAATAAATAAATAAATAAAGGAATACATAAATATTTTTCCCCCTCTCTCCCTTCCTTCTTTTCCTTTTGTGTGTGGGTGTGTGTGTGTGTGCGCAAAGCTACTTCAAAATGAAATTTATTTCTTTAAATGTAAAAGGCTTAAACTCCCCACAAAAGCGAAAGAAAGTATTTGGTTTATTAGAAAAGCAAAAAAGTGATGTGATTTGTCTACAAGAATCCCATATTAAATCCGAAGAAATTAGACTTATCAAAAACAAAAAACTAGGTAAGGAATTTGTGGCCTCAATGGACAAAAGGAAAAAAGGAGTGATCATATATGTTAAGGAACATTTAAATTCAAAAGAAATTTTTAAAGATAATAAGGGCCATCTATTAGGTGTAGAGATTATCTGGAAAGGGAAAAAAATATTAGTGGTGGGCATATACAGTCCATTGGAAAATAAAACAAGGTTTTATGAAGATCTGAATAAAAGATTACTAGATTACAATTATGATAATATTATTGTATTGGGAGATTTCAATGGGGTAGTCAACCCTAGAGTAGATAGGAAATCTACAAAAAAAATCAAAGACAAACAAGGTAAACTACCCAAGACATTTTTCAACTTAATGAAAGACCATATGTTGATAGATGTGTGGAGATATCTATATGGGTCAGCAGAAGGATATACGTTTTATTCAGATAGCCATAAATCCCTGGCTAGGATAGATCTAATGTTAGCTAGCAAACCCTTATTGGACGAAATTAAAAATATGGAAATATTACCAAGACTAATTTCAGATCATAATCCCCAAATTTTGATATTCAAAGACCACATAAAGAGAAAACATTGGAGACTAAATGAAGAGTTGTTAAAAGTACCAGAGACAGTAAATAAAGCAAAAAAATTAATCATTAATTTTTTTAAAGAAAACACATGTAAAGAATCTAAAATGAAAACAATCTGGGATACTTTTAAAGCAGTAGTAAGGGGGTTTTTTATCCAGCAAAATGTGATATATCAAAAGAAAAAAACACAGAAATTAAAGACCCTAAACGATTTAGTTAAAGAAAAGGAAGAGATTTTGAAGAAAAATCCAAAAGATATGGTTATCTTAAAGGAAATTAAGATGCTGAGAAAACAAATTTCTTTGGAACTGGTCTCAGAAATTGATTATAAAATGAAAAAATTAAAACAAATTAATTTTGAACACTCAAACAAAACAGGGAAATGGCTGGCGCTAAAGTTAAAAAAAGAAACAGAAAAAAACAAATAATTAAAATTAAGGATGAAAAAGGAATACATACCCAATTGGAAAAAATTCAAGAGGTTTTTGTTCACTTTTATAATAATCTATACAAAGAACACCCAATAGATGAAGGTAAACTTAAGACTTATTTAGAAAATATTGAATTACCTGTATTGAATGAGTTACAGAAAGACCAACTAAATGCACCCATCACCAAAGAAGAAGTAACCGAAGCAATATTAGAAAGTAAAGAGGGTAAAACTCCTGGTCCAGATGGTTTCCCAGCAAGCTTCTTCAAAGTATTTAAAGACGAGATAAGTGTATCATTCTTAAATAGAATAGGAAAAATAAACGAAGAAGGAATTCCAGACATTTGGAAAGAAGCTAATATAACGTTAATCCCTAAAGAGGATAAAGACCTAGAAAACCCATCCAATTATCGGCCGATATCACTTCTTAACGTAGATTATAAGATTTTTACAACTATCCTTGCCAAAAGATTGAAAAATTGTTTAAACGTGTTAATAGGGGAAGATCAAAGGGGATTTTTGCCAGGAAGATATATGAAGGATAATCTTAGGTATATATTGAATGTTTTAGAATATTACGAAAGGCACAGCGATAGAAAATTGGGATTATTTTTTTTTTGACCTAGAAAAAGCTTTCGACTCGGTTAATTGGATTGCGTTAGAGAAAATAGCAAAAAAATTAGATCTAGGGGAAACCTTTTTGGTATGGATTAGAGAAATTTATAAACAACAAAAAGCCAATATTTTGATTAATGGAGATAAATCCCAGGCCATTACAATAGCTAGAGGAACTAGACAAGGGTGCCCTCTTTCCCCTTTAATATTCCTAATGATAATGGAGACACTGATAAGAAAAATTAATAATGAAAGTAGTATAAAAGGTATAAAAATTAAAAAATATAATTACAAAATCAAGGCATATGCTGACGATTTGCTTGTGAATTTGGAGAACCCAAAAGAAAGCGTAGAATTACTAATGAAAACAATGAATGAATTTGGAGATATGACGGGTTGTAAGATTAATAAATCTAAATCAGCCATAATTACAAAAAATATGAAACACGAAGAAGAAGAAGAAATCCATAAATTAACAGGGATAGAGATAAAGAAAAAAGTTAGATACCTAGGCATATATATTACAAAGAAGACTATAGATTTATTTGAGAACAATTATATTAAAACATGGAAAGAAATCCAAAAGGATCTAATCAAATGGAGCAAATTACAACTTTCCCTCTTAGGAAGAATTTCAGTAATCAAAATGGCTATCTTACCTAAGATGTTATTTTTTATTTCAAATGCTCCCAATTATTACTAATAATAAACCATTTTTGAATTGGCATAAAGATATTTCGAAATTTATTTGGCAAGGAAAAAAACCTAGAGTAAGAATTAAAGTGTTACAGGACGTAAGAGAGAGAGGAGGGTTAGCTTTACCCGATTTTTCCTTATATTTTGAAGCGTGTGGATTAGAATGGATAATACAGTGGTTAAAATTAGAAGAAAGAAGATTGTTAGAACTAGAGGGAGAAGGGATCAAATTTGGTTTACATGCTTACCTAATATATAATAAAGAGAAAACTAACCAAACATTTAATAATCATTGTATAAGGAAAACACTTTTAAAAATTTGGAATAAATATAAAAACAGAATAGTAAATAAAACCCCTATGTGGCTGTCGCCACAAGAAGCATTCTATAGAAAGGAAATGGACAAGGATGAAAAATGGTGCACCTATAAAGATTTGTTAGCAAGGCAGGTAGGAGGATTTAAAATTAAAGAACGGGAAGATTTAGAAGCAAGTGGTTTTAATCTTGGTTGGTTCCAATATAGGCAACTCTATGAAAGAGCTAAGGAAGATATGAAACATCAAGGATTTACAGACAATAAAACAGAGCTAGAAGAGATTATGTATGGAAAAAAGGGAAAAATGATTGGAAAAATATATAAAAAATTGCTGGAATACCAAATGGAAGACGAAATAGTGAAAGAGGTCATGGTAAAATGGGCAAAAGATATAGGCCATCCTATACAATTAGAACAATGGGAGAAGATATGGAAGAAAGGATTGAACTACACACTATCGCAAAACTTGAAAGAAAACTGGTATAAAATGTTTTTTTAGGTGGTACTTATCCCCAGAGAGGTTGGCAAAAATTTATAAGAAAACTACAAATAACTGCTGGAAGTGTGGGAAAGCACCAGGAACATTTTTTCATTGTTGGTGGAAATGCAAAGCAGCAAACAAATATTGGAGCATAATAAATAAAATTATTAATAAAATGTTAAAGACCCAAATAGAAATGAAACCTGAGATATATTTATTAGGAATCTTAGACGATGAGCTAGAAAGGAAATACGGAAAAATACTTTTTTATTTGATTACAATAGCTAGAATAAATTATGCACAGTATTGGAAGAAAGAAATAATTCCCACCAAAGAAGATTGGCTTTTGAAAATATATGATATAATGGAAGCGGACAAACTGACACATCTATTGAGAGATGAGACACAAGAAAACTTTTATAAAATTTGGAGTCCAGTAATTGAGTTTTTAAAAGAACAATGGGGAGAAGTTGCAATTCTAGGCCTTAAAAAAAAAAAGGAATAACAATATAAATAACACAGATAAAATAGATAAGAAAAAGAAAATAGAAAAAGAGAAGAGCAAAAGGAAAGAATAGAAACGAAGGAAGAAGAGACGAGGAAGAGGGAGGGGGAGAGAAAGGGGAAAGGGAGAAAAAAAGAAAGAAGAAGAGATTACAGCAACAATCAAAGGAATAACAAATAAACTATCGGATTTAAGTGGAAAATTTAGATTAGGTGTTAATTTTTTAACAAAGCTATAGGAAGAAAGAATAACATCAAAGTAAAAGAAACGACAAGAATAGGGAGATGGTAATTATCTGTGCAGAATAGAAATTCGGAAACGAGGAAGTTCAAGTAACCGAATTCTAATTTTTATTTTTATTTTTATTTATTTTTTTTCCTAATTTTTTTTTCTTTATGTGTGTGTGTGTGTGTGTGTATGTTGTCTTTTCTGAGAAATACGAGGATAAGATCGAGGTAGAAAAACATTGACCCAGATGAATGGGATAACCGTTTCGTATATTTTGTATATGATGTGTAAATTTAGACTTAGTTTCTTTTTTTTTATGTCCTTCTTTTGAATTAATTATGTTTTTGTATTTGTATGGAAAGCAATAAAAAAAATTTAAAAAATAAATCAAAAGGGGATTGGAGATGGAAAATAGGAGCAAGAGAAAAAGGAAGGGGTGGTTTCCAGGTGAATATGCACAACCTTTTCTCACTCCCCTCTTCCACCAAAGATCAGCATATGGACAACAGCTTCCTCACTGATAAAACTCTTGCAAGTATGTATGCTTCCTCGATCCACAGTTGAATAATACATCTACTAGGACCAATAAAGGGCAAAATCTTCACCAGAAAACTTCAGAAGCCTAGATGGGGCAAAACTAAGGGGATGAGGGAAGTCACAAAAGGAAACTTTGTGGTCATGAGGACTGCTGAAGGTGGCATTGGCAAGTGGTTTTACCTACCCCCCCTCCCACATTTTTTAAAATAGCAATGGTCATTCTCAATTTCTGAATGCAAAAGCATGGCTGGAATGCAGGGACCCTATCGTTGTCTAGCTGCTTTTTCACACTAGCTGGCAACCAAGATTTAAACGAGAGTTAAACTAGAGTTAAACAGGAAATGCCCTATGTTTATCATAGGACATTTCCTATTTAACTCTTGTTTAAAACATGTTTGGCCCCTAGTGTGAAAAAGCAGTTAGGGCAGGTGTGGGCAAAGTGTAGTCTATGGGACGGCACGTGGTCCCCATGGCCATTTTGTGGCCCTCAGGGCACCCCAGGGATTAGAAAAATCCCCCCCCCCCAAATTCTGTAGAGGGTATGGTCCCTACCATATTTTGGTCCCTGGCCATTTTAGGCCCAGGAAAATACTTTTTAAATACTAGAAATAAACCGGAGATAAACCCATCATTACCTTTTTTGAAAAAAGGATTTTCCTGGGCCTAAATATGTGGTGAAAATGCCCCCCCCCCAGCCACCAGAGGATGTTGGGGGACATTTGGGAACAATTCTTTTTGTAGTGATATGTGTGTGTGTATGCGTGAGTACAGCCTACCCCAAGGTCTCCTAGATGGGTGATGTTGCCCCCTAGCCTCACATATTTGCCCACCCCTGCCTTAGGCAAACCATGGGACTTCTCCCCTCAGCTCAGAGTAACATGGAAATCTTTATGACGGCATAAGATGAAGATTAAATTTAGGTGGTGCAATTAGTTCCAGCCATCATTTCATCTTCAGTCACATAGTTCAAAAGACCACCTTCACAGCCCTTCACAACAAAATAAAAAACAAAAAGATGAAGCAGATGAAAGCGAGCCTCCAAAAATAAAACCAGTAACAGAGATCTCCAGTAAAATCGACTAAAGGACTAACATATTCCCAGTGCCTGCTGGAATATAATAGTCTCCATTGCTCTCCTAAAGGCCAACACAAGTTTGTTGCACGTATCTGGGATGGCAGTTCTGAAATGCAGGCCTAGGTTTGGAAGCTCCTCCTCTTCCTCGCTATTACCATTTGCTTGTTTATATTCCCTGAATACAAAGGGAAATTTTTAAAAAATAGCTATAAGTGTAGCAAAATTCCTCTCTAACTCACTTAAGGGATCTGGGGTGAGAGTAAAACTTCTTTTGACAGTCCTCTTCTTGGCATCTGCCTTTTAAAAAACTTAGATGTCCCCTTCCCATAACATTACGCCAGCAGACCAACATGAGAAGTGAGTCAAGCAAATAAATGCCAACAAAAAGAAATATGGTGCTACTATGGGAAAGGATGGATCAGAGCAAGAATAAGGAAAATTAAGAAATCAGGGCTCCCCCCCCCCACACACACACACACTGAGAAAAACAACACAAACACTCTCCTTGTCCCCTTGCTTATTCTCCTTTGGTTGGGTGATGCTCATAATCTGTTTGCATGCTGGTTTCTCATTGCTCCTTAGTATGGAACAAGAAAGAATATATTTCATCTGTCCACATTCCCTGATTCACTGTCACTTGGCCTTGTTTCCTCCTTGCCATTCTAACTTCTATTCCTTGTCTTGCCCATCAGATTTTCAGCAATGGGTAGACCAAATTCATCTGTCTAGGCTGATGTAAGCTCCTAACAGTGGGCTGTTCAGATCTATTTCTGCAAGTGAGAGGGCCCTGGGATTGATTCCTTCCTGGCTCTAAACAGATTTTCTTTAATAGAGTACTACTATATCCCATTTGCTCTTCATCCAATTTCAGTTCATGAAGCCATACAGATGTAAGTGTGTCGAGCCACCTCCTTCAGGTAACACGTAGAGAGGGTCCACAAAGGCACTGGCTGTTATGCACTTACTTTCTTTGTGAACAAAAACTATTCAAATGGTTAAGCGAAGTGGATCAGCAAGTTTGTTCTTGAGGCACTGAAAATCACAATTCTTAAGTTAGGCTTGTTTTCTTCCTGATAAGTTATTTTGATGAATGCTACTTCATGACCCTGGGTAGTGTGCTAGCAATGGAGATGGAAAAAAAATCCCTGAATTACTTCCAGCTGGTTGCTGAACCAGAAGAACATACAAAGCCCAAATCCTAAGTGTAACTCAATTTTATCATCTCTGATATCAGGTTAAAACAACAGTCCGGGGAAGAAGAAAAAAAAACAGCCACTAAAACACCGTACCAGACAGAAGGAAGAGAAGAGAAGAAGAAGGGAGAAGAATGGTATGAAGATAAAAATTAGCAGTACGGAACAGTAAAAAAAAAAAGGTAGCTGAGAATGAATGTAAGAGAGCTGAGGGGTCTCCAGCACCACCAATGATATCAGCTTTATCAAATCAGGAAAGGAGTTTATTGAATAGGAAAATGGTTAGTGCCATCAACAGAATACTATTCTGTCTTGGCCACCCACTTTCAAAGAGGTAGGAAAGAAGAGCAATAGGGGAGGAAGATGGAGGAGGGCATCACCGACAGAGAAGGTGATGGGCAGTGAATGCAGTGGTGGTAGCGACAGGGATGGATGAGGGCAGAAGCAACAGTGAGAAGATGGGGAAGGCAAAAGTGCTGGCAATGGAGGATGGAGGTTGAGAGTGACAGACAAGGGAAGGCAGCAGTGCAAATTCCCTAACATTCTGGAATGCTCTATAATAAAGTTCTCAAATTATCCGGTATGCTCAAGAAAATGCTGAAATGTTGAAGAAGAAACAAATTATGGATCATGGGATTCTCTGTACACTAAGGCTAAACTATCTGGGTCTTTTTAATTTAGAAAGTAGGCAAGCTGAGGAGGGGAATTTTCTTATTTAATTTACTGCCTACATTTCTAAAAGTACCATATGCACAGTAAAAAAATACCATCAAAGACTGTTCAGTTGGTTCAAAACATAGCAGCTAGTTACTACCGGTAACTGGGACCAAATACATGGAGCACAGCTTATTGGTTCTAAAACAGAGTCCATTATAAACATAATTGGGAGCCAGTATGTTGGACTATGACTCTGGAAATAGGATTTGAAACCCTACTTGGCCATGGAAACCCACTGGGTAACCTTGGGCAGGTCACACTCTCTCAGCCTCAGAAGATGGCAATGGCAAATCCCCTCTGAAGAAATTTCCCAAGAAAATCTTGTGCTAGCTTCATTACTTGGAAACCACTTGAACACACAAGTGAAATAATCTGATCAGTAGAAGACAAAGCCTGTAGATCTTTAATTAAATTGTTCCTCTTTTTTTTTCTTTAAAAATTATTTTGGCCTAGTAGATGATGAATAAAACAAATATTCCCTAATTTCTCATTTTAAAAAACCTTGTTTGTCTCCTTCTCGAGGAGCCTAAAGACTGATAAGCATTACTCTGGGCTCACCACAGAACCAGAGCATATGAGTAAGCTGAAATAATTTCCACCGTTCTATGAAGAAATAAAACACACAATAAAAACAACATTTTTGTGCATGTAGTATGCCATTTCCATAGTGAGAAAATCGCTCAAGGGAATGGGGAAATTAATTTCAAGAAATTGGATTTTTGTGGTACAAAAGACTTCAAAATGACTGAAAAGCTGTGGGGATATTGAGAGAAGAGGAAAATATATTCACTGACTTTGACAGAAGCTGGGCTGAACTCTATTAAGAAAATTAAACTTCAAATGTTGTGATATTGGGACAGTTGTAGCCCTAGAAAAAAGAGGGAAATTAGAGGATTTCTAACAGGCGCTTTCAAATTTACTTTCACTGTTTTGTGTCAAATAGTACCTGGACAACTTTCTGTGCTGACAGAGGCAGACTCATATGTAAAGTTGTGGATCTTCACAAAAGCAGCAAAATGAAGTGGAAATGAGCTGCTGGTCCTGTGGATGAAGATCATATGGTTGGATATTGTCCCATTTTGGGGAGGCAGGTGGGCTGTAATACATATAAGTAGGTAACTATTCCAGGAGAAGAAGGCTAGGTTAGAACTTTGCTTTTTAAAATGAAAAGGTTTTGTATTTTAAATAGCAAGGGAAATAATGTGGTGGGCGTTTAACAAATAACAGATGTCCTTGCTTTGCTGCCTCCAATCTGTACTGCCTTATGCTGCTAACATAAGTAGGCCAAACTCAAGGCTTTGGCTAGCATGCTACAACAGTTACTACACAAGAAGGTCTTTGACACAACACATTGAAGGGTTTGGGCACAATATAGACAAATTTCAGCCTTTCTTAAAAGTACAATAAGAGGATATCTAAGTAGTACAGACCACAGCATTGCTTTCTCATTCAGTTGCACAGGAGGCTGGGCCTATATCTCTGTCAGTTTGGTTTTTGGATAGATTTTCTTAACTGGTGCAGCAGTGGAAACGTTGTTTTGAATCCCAGAAATCTCCAGCAGGAATTTCTCCAAGTTAAGGTGAATGTAACGCCTTTGATATGGGAAAAAGGCAGAAATTGATCCGGGTATTTTCTCTGCAGAACCTACTCCCTTGTTTCGGTCCATTTCCATGGACTTCTTTGTTTGTACTTTCCCTAATGATTTGTTGACTGTAAGAAAGGCTTTTGGTTTGGTTGTTTGATTATTTGTACTTTCAAAGTAGTAAACATAAACATAATAGGAAACTACATGTTACATTATAAACCTTTTAGGTTAACATGTTTAAAATTGCTTGTATCTCACTTTAAAAAAAAAAAAACAAGAAAAAAGCAGCACCCCACACAACCATTTTGGATTGGAACCACAAAAGGAAAAGGTTAACCACAGCAACTGCAGCATTCAGTGATTCAGATTTCCAGCCAGTCCCTTTTCAAGATCCTCTGTTCCAATTCACCTGCTCCAATGCACAGTTTTCCATGCTTCACCAAGCATGGTCAGTACTCTGAAGGACTGTATGGATTCTGTCGTAGGAGTTTCATTCCTTTATGGTTTTCTTTGCATTACTGTAAACTTTGGACTTGCTGATCCACCATCCTGGTGTGTGGAAGGTGTCATTTGGGATAGCTAAGCATTCTCACTCATCCAAGCATTCCCACTCAAAAAACATTAAAACTGCTAACAGGATGAGCCTGTTATTTTCTCTTTATTGTGCATGGAGCCAATTGGAGCCAATTCGAATTCACGTGAATTCGCTAGATTAGCGAATTCACGTGAATTCCTATTGCATTCGGAATGTGTTCAGAACGACTTCCCATTACCCGAAAATGACCCCCCATTGCCCGAAATTGCGTGAGGTGCTTTAATACGAAATAACGTAAAACCCATGATTGCATTCGGAATGACTTCCCTTTTGCCCAAAATTGTGTGAGATACTTTAATTCACAATAACGTGAAACCCCATGATTGTGTTCAGATTGCCATTAGATTATACTTCCAATTTCTGACATCTGATAAGGTCCTTAGTGGGGAGTCATATTTGCTGAGCAGTGAATGGCACTCAACTCTCCAAGTCAGCTATTGAGATTATCACACTAGGGTCAATTCCAGAACCATCCCACAATCATCCCATTGCCATCCCACAATCATTGCCAATAATGGGATATTCATTGCCAATAATGGGATGATTGTGAGATGGTACTAACGTGATAATAAAAAAGGCAGGTTTGGTTTTTTTTTTTTTTTGGTCAGCAATGCAGAAAATCCCATAAACACCTCTCCCTATCCCAAGCAGTAAAAAATAAAATAAAAACAACAATGGAGTAAATATTTGAAAAAAATTGACCTTCCATGATTTTCTGCTGCCTGAGGCAGCTTGCAACACTTTGCTTGATGGTAGGGCCATCTGATTGCTACACTTGCATTAAGCGCTGGGCAGTGGATTCTATTTCTGGGATTACATTTTTTGCTCAGATAATTTAGGTCTGGCTTAACAGAACTGTATTAGTCTTGAAATGTGGGCAGAAGTGACAGATCTACAGATATATTTATTAGAGTGATGAATAAACCGAGCTATTTAAATTTACCAGTTGCTCAAAGTAAAGGTGAGCTGTACCCAATCTGGCAGTTAAGAATGTTGTTGATGTCTAAAGTGTTAAAGATGGTGTTAAATAATAAGTTGCGATTGTGTCATTTTAAAGTTTTAAATTCGGGATTTTTGTTTGTTTGTTTGTTTTCTCCTAAAGTATTTGAAAGGGATGATACTCAAAGCAGAGAAAGAAGGCAGAAGTTGGAATATTTGGCTACCACATTTAAGTATTTCTGTTTGTTAACCATTCTAATAAATATATATCTTGAGGATTAATGGTGTCCTTCTTGACCCAGAACAAACTTGTTAGAACTCCTATTTTCTTTGTTTTTAACTCACCTACAGCTATAGATCTGAATTTTCCACAGAAATGAAAGACAAGCTATTCCAACAGAGCGATGATTATTAGTTATGTAAAGCATTTTAAGTGTTCAGAACAGTCCCATGCCACAATCCCAGTGTACCAATAGGTGCAGAAACTGTATAATAATTATTTCACTAGTTTAATTTCGAGTACATCATCTTTCCAATTCAAATTTCCGTCTTTATTCTGCATAAAAATATGTAATAGCTTCTTCTTCCTATCCTCCTTTATCTTCAAAATAAATTAAGCACTGTTTTAAATCTGGATCCAGGATTGATGGATAACAGTAAAACAAACCTTTGTTATAATTCTCCTCCCCCATCACTTTTGGAAAATGTATTTGTAGCTTTTTACT
Organism: Urosaurus nigricauda; assembly: GCA_034509955.1. Classification (NCBI taxonomy): domain Eukaryota; kingdom Metazoa; phylum Chordata; class Lepidosauria; order Squamata; family Phrynosomatidae; genus Urosaurus; species Urosaurus nigricauda. Next base: position 96,565,228 of record JAOEGL010000005.1, on the reverse strand, counting down.
TTCCTCTGGTTAGCCTTCCATTGAATGCTTCAGAGATTCTTTTCATCTGTGGCTTTGGTGTCTTCTTCTTTAATCCTGACCTTAATTTGGCTCTGAAGTTCACCTGTGATCACCTTGTGTTCATACACAATATACCTTGCCTTTGGAGATAACTTAAACTTAGACCTGTGAGCCCTTCTTAGTATATTGTATATAAAAGTCTGCCTCAGAAATCGTAGACTATTTTATTTCTGTTTGTGATATTTATTTTTAATGCCCTCACCACCTTGTTGTATGTTACAGCATTCTTTTTCTCTTTTTTTCCCTGCCATGACATCCCTTCTACTTACAGTTTCCCAATAATCTTGATGTCAATGTCAGTCCATTCTAGCTCAGCCTTTCCATTGGAAATATATAGGCATGATCCTTTTAAACACCATCTTCTTCCATATTTTGTTATTTTATTTTGGTACTTGTAGAAAATGGTTTTCTTTGTGCCACATCCCAGGAAGTGGGACTGACAAGCGAGCCTAGGCCAGACATGTTTATTCCAACAGGCCTTTGTACATTAATGCGAGTTGATGTACAAGGCACTTATAATCCAAACAGGTACTTTTTATTGATTGATTGAAAATTAATTTTCATGTCTGTTTTTTAAAAGTCATTTGTTTTGGTATTAAAGCAGTTTGTTTTCTTTAATTAGGTTATGCTATCAACCTGTATTTCAAAGATTAATTTTTTTAGGTGCCTTGGCCTCCCATTTAAATAAAAGTGTTACAAAGATAAGAAAGAAAATATCTGCATACAACCTGAATAATTTTTCTAACTTTACACACAGCCAGCCTAGGTAACAGGATGCCAGAAGGCAATGCCACTTTATAGGTTGATGTTGTCTAGGCATCATATTGTAAGCACCCTGCCAGGTTTCAGTGATGCATGGGAAAGGTGAAAAATGTCTTGAGTACTGCCTCATTCCCAGACTGTCCATGGTAATCCTGCATGGCTGGGAAAGTAATGCTCTGTTTCGAAGTCATTGCCAGCATACCTTTTCAAGAGAGCTCAGACAGTTGCAGAAAATGATGTGATATGATATCTGTCCCTGAAGACTGAGGTATTAGAAAAAAGCTTGACATGTGTATTTAAAACACAGTTCTCTGACTGAAGTTCAAACACTTACTGGATACAAGCACTGATTTTCAAAAAAAAGGGACAGGAGCGATGACTAAAAGACTGCTCATCTGATTCAAGGTATTTTAAATGTCACTCTTAACTGATATTATTTATACAGTGGGCCCTCTGTTTCAGAGAAGGTTCGATTCTGTTCCTACCCATGGGTGCTAAAAATGGGGAGGACTGTGCCCCATGTTATTCTATGGCAACAACATACATGCACACGCTTCAGTATTGTGTGCATTCATGTTGCCATAGTTGAATAATATGGGGTGAGATAATCCATGGGCATCAAGTTCATGGATTGGCTGCCAATCAATATGAAGGGGCCCTGTAATACATAATTAAATATAAATGGCAGAATTAAAATATAAATACAGAATTAGACATGTTTTAGGCCTAATGAAATAAAGGGGCTTCAGTATATGCCTACCAGTATGAATTTCCCCACATTCAAAGTGTTTTAATGAAATTTTAGGAAGTTACTTTAAAAAGTAACTCACTATGTAACTCACTACACATAGCAGAGAGGAAGGAGAAATTTCCACTAATAACTTTACAGCTGTTATAGCAATATATTATTTTTTTTTGCACATTGCTGTTACTTAATTTTGTTGTTGTTGGGGGGGGGGGCATGGACATAAATTAGCCTAAAATTGGAAGAAATCTTTCAGAAAACCATCTAAAGAAATCCTTACCCTCCCAGAAAAGTGTTACTTTTTACATGAAATGTAACTTGAAATGTTACCAATCATTATTTCATTCAGCAAAATGATACCATTAATATCTTGTTGCCAAAGAATGTAATACGTTACAGGCAATGTCATTACTGTAATATATTACTTCCAAGCCCTGGATTTAAAAAGAGTGAAGCAAAACAACATCAGTCATTTAGCAAGTGGCAAACTGTTTCTGTTGGTTTTTCTTTAAACTCTGATATTAATCCCAAAATGGTTTGGGGAAGAGAAAAAAAAAGGGGGGGGGGTTGCACTATCTGGGCACCTGGGGGGTTCATTTGTTTTTCTTAACTGCTGTGAAGTGAACTTTGACTTATAGCAACATGAATGAGAACCGTCCAAGTTATCACCCCCATCATCAGTTTCTCTCCTCAGGTCTTGGAGACTCAGGACTGTGGTTTCCTTGAGTCCATCTATGTGTAATGTGGTCTTCTTCTTTTCCTACTGCCTTCTACCTTGCCAAGCATTATTGTCTTTATTGTCTATCTTCTCATGATTTGTCCAAAGTACAACATTCTCAGTTTAGTCACCTTGGTTTCTAGGAAGAATTAAGGCTTGATTTCCTCTAGGACCCATGTATTTGTTTTTTAGCAGCCCACATATCCTCATAACTCTCCTCCAGCACCATGTTTGAAATGAGTTGATTTTCTTCTTATTAACTTTTTCACTGTCCAGCTTTTACAGCCATACATAGAAATGGGAAATACAATGGCAGAGACCACTCTAAATTTAGTATTCAATTATACTTCCTTCACAACTGCCCTTCCAAGCCCTAGCCTTCTTCTGATTTCTTGGCAGCAGATTCCTTTTTGGTTGATGACAGAACCAAGATATGGGAAATCTTGAACCATTTCATTGTCATCATTATCTACTTTAAAATTATGTAAACCATCTATGATCATAATTTTGCATTTTGTTTTTGAAAAAAAAGTTTATTATTCAGAGAGATTCTTACCTCTCATGTTTTATTCTTTTCTTTTATATCTTTTCTTTTTGTTGGCTAAACAGTAACAGGAGCAGCAGCAGCAGCAGAGTGCCCCCAGAAATGGGGAATAGCAGCAGCTGGAGCTCTCCTGCTGCTACTGATCTGCCTTAAATATACTGTAAAAAAATAAAGAAAGAAAATAAAGATTTAAAAGAAATAAATAAGGCAGAATAAAAAGGTATAAAGGCTCCTCCCTTGCACTGAAATTATGAGTCTCCTTCCCAGGAATCATCCTTGCCCACCTCAACAAATCATTTCGTTTCTCCCCTTTCATTTTGCTTTGCATTTCAGCCAACGTGCCCCAAATTTGACCAAATCCACACATGCAATTGAAGCTTATATAGAGACATTTTTTTTAAAAAAATCTTAACATACAGTAATAAACATGTTAATAACAAAAGCTATCTAAACTCAGCAGCCAAGACTTAAAACTCAAATAAACATCCTGCAAAGTATCTTAACAGTAAAAACGCTTTCAAACTAAATTAGTTTTGTATCAGCTCTTAAAGGAGCAATGTCTAATATCATCTCACAAAGGAAGTCATTCCAAAGTTTTGGGGCCATTGCAGCAAAGGCCTTGCTCCTTGTAAATAACATTTTAAAGACCAGGGTTCAAATTCTAGCTTGACCATGAAACCTACGAGGTGACAAGTCATACTCAGCCTCAGAGGAAGACAATGCAAACATCCCTTGACCAAATATTTCCAAGAACACCCTGTGATACCTCATCTTAAGGTTGCCATAAGACAGAAATGTCTTGAAGGCACACTACCACCACAACATAATAAAGTATGCAGGGTCTTACTAAGTCACTGTCATTGGTCCAGAACTAAAGGGACAATCTCTAAAAGATGCCAGTTTTCAGACAACAAGAGGCTATCAAGATAAATACTTTTGCTGGGCCCTGAAGCTCACAGATATCAAGTACAATAGCAGCAAAACTAGTTGAATAATAATAATTCCCACCCCTGAGATCCAACAGGTGAGATACAGCATGAGCTGTAATGGGCAGATCCATTAAAACCTGTACTACAGGACGTGTCCGTGCTTCCAAGTTGCCTGTAAATTTATGGCATCCTCATGAATTTCATTGGATTTTCTTAGTGAAGACATACTCAAAGGTGGTTTTGTCAGTTCCATCCTTTGAAATATAGCCTACAGTACCTGGTGTTCTTTGACAGTCTCCCATTTCAAGTACTAATGGTGGCTGACCTTGCTTAGCTACCAAGATCAGACAGAATCTGGTGCCTTTAGGGTGCTTAAACTTTGTACTGCAGTATTCCATCCCAAAGGAAAGAAGGTGAGATTCTCTCTGTCTCTCTCTTCAAAGATTGTTTTAACCTGTACAGCTAATAAAGGACAATCCTAGCAACCTCTACTTTGGGTTATTTGGAAATAAGCATTGGCTCAGCAGCATCCAAGTCTATTCTGACTGGATGATTATTGTTTATTATTTATGATCATTTTCGCTGCTATAACAAACTATATCCAACATTTCGACCTTGTCTGCATTCAACTCTACCCTTTTTAATCTCACCTACTACCCCATTGCTTTCAAAAACTGATTTTTAACCTTATCTATTAGCCCATTGCTTCAAAAAATCACAAAGATCACCCCTTCATGCAACTTTATATAGATATTAAACAGCATTGGTGAAGATTGCTAGGAGGTAATACTTCCCAATCAGCTTCAAAACAAATGGCATCCAAATCTAGACAAGTTTGGAACCAAAACTAAGGAGTTGAAGGAGGATGTCAATAATATAGATTTTATAAGATAGATTTATTTCTAGCCCGCCCAATCACGAAGAATCCAGGTGGGTTACAACAATAAAATAAAATAAAATCCTAAACCTCCCCCACCCCCTCATTGAAGAATACAGAAGTCTGCTACAAAATGCTCAGTTAAGTTCCTCAAAAAGGGGAGACTGAATACTGAGAAACATTCTATCTCTGTCCTCTACGGAAATTTGAAATTAGAATAAGTGACTGCTATTCCTGCTTTAGGTAATTTTATAGAGGAAAAATATCTCAGCATCCTTATGTTAAGGCAGGCAGAGTTTCCTAGTCAGAGGACACAACTTCCATTGAAGAGCTCTTAATTTAGGAATTAAGCACAGTTTCAAATACAGTATGAAACACTCCCAAACACAGTGCACATCACCATATTATATGTACGGGATGAAGAGTATAGACCACAGTTGTTCAACTGCTCCCTATGGCAACCAAGGTTTATCTCCTATTGCTTTTGCGGTTGGCTGCTTTTTCTTCTGCATAGCTAACTAGTTCAGGCTTGGAGAATAAAAATGATTTATTCTGGCTATCAGCAGAATTCTTCCTTGGGATTATGGCCTACATGCAGTGGAAGAAAAATTGATGTCTGTTATTTGCATTGTAAGTTTAAAATTGTATTTAAAAGCATATTAAATAGCATTAACCATTTAACCACCAAAACATTGAAATAAAATAAGTCACTGGACTCACTTTAAAAATCTGAATAAATCCTTTCTTTTTAATATATTTCTTGCCTATGCCAACTTGACTGTGCAACTCAAAACTAATAAAATGAAATGGTTGAATTTTTTTTTTTAAAAAAGCCTTAAATATATTCAATATTACTTCCTGTCCAAGTGCCATCATTATTTGATCCCCCCCCCCCGCCATGTTTACATAGCCTGATATATTGCATATATTATGGATGTGGCCTCTTTGCTGTGTGGCAGGATTTGGTCTTAAAGGAGGAGTAATTCCTGCCATCCCTTCCACCCTGAAGAAGACTCAATGTTGAGCTGACCTACATTGGCTCTTTATCGGATGCTTCAGTATTGTATTTACATAGATACTCCACAGATGATCACCTTGACCTCTTCACAGCATGGTTCCTTCTCAGATAACTATCATTGGTAAGTTAGTATTAGTCTTTAGCTTTGGCTTATTGTCTCTCATGAAGTAAGTTGGCAGGAAGCATTCACTACACACTCAGGCACTTCACTTTTTCTACCCTTTCCCATTCATGCTTTTTAAGCCACACTTTTTCTTTTCCTCATAATTGTCCACAGGCACAAGTGAGCCAAAAAAAGACAACTTTTTAACATCACACCTGCAGGACACGGGCAGTGTCAGGGCCAAGGAGTGCTTGGTAATGGGGCACTACCCTAGGGTGAGCAAGCAGCTGTAGAGTTAGAAGGTCCATCCACCTCTTCAGGGGTTTCTCTCTCCAGCAAAATCTCTTCCTTTGGGAGAGCTGCTGGGGGACTCCGGAGCTGTACAAACAGCTGTACAAAATGCGGCTCCTATCTGCAGTATACAGAGGCACTATAAGCGCTGCACACAAGTGTTTGGGCGCTGCACACAAGTGACATCATCATGGCGCATACTGTCTGGTTGGGCATGTACCCATCTGGTTTGGGTCCAGGCTAGCACAAAGTGCTGGTCCGTACACACACACACCCTTGCTATCCTCCCCTTGGAACTGAAATACTTGCTTATTGGCTCTCTGTAATAGTGATTTCCACCCAGCTGTAGAGTTAGAAGGTCTATCCACCTCTTCAGGGGTTTCTCTCTCCAGCAAAATCTCTTCCTTTGGGGGAGCTGCTTGGGGACTCCGAAGCTGTACAAACAGCTGTACAAAATGCGGCTCCTATCTGCAGTATACAGGGGCAATATAAGCGCTGCACACAAGTGTTTGGGCGCTGCACACAAGTGACATCATCATGGCGCATACTGTCTGGTTGGGCATGTACCCATCTGGTTTGGGTCCAGGCTAGCACAAAGTGCTGGTCCGTACACCCCCCTCCCCCTTGCTATCCTCCCCTTGGAACTGAAATACTTGCTTATTGGCTCTCTGTAATAGTGATTTCCACCCAGATCCAACAAATGGGTGGTGGTGTTCCACTCACTCCATGTGCCTTTGTTACAGCCCCTTCTTCTCTCCTTCTGTTTCTTCTCACTCCACCACACCCAGCTCAGTTTCTTCACTTCCTCCCTTTTTCTTCACAATCACCCTCTCTATACTGGAGACTCAAGGCACACATCAGCAATATCAAGCCAAGCGCTGTCATCTCTTGAGATCTATGGCTGGCTTCAGAAGAGAGAAGGTGAGGCATGTGGACAACATTTCCAGAGATAACTCACAGCCTGAGATCTTACCTCTTTCACACCTAGGTCCTCCATCTGCACCTCCCTAATATATGGCTTCAGATCTCCTGTGACCATTGCAAAGTCTCTGATCCACATCTTTCTGCTACATATGAAGAAGTAATCCTGGACTAAAAATGTGACACCTCTTACTTTAGACGGAATGGATTCAGGTATATAAGCAATCTACATGTTGCCTTCTTTAAGGGCACAATACTCTGCCTTTTTAAAGCAGCAGAATAGTATTGTTACCACTACAGAATTCCTTTGAATTTTGGTTTGTTTTGGTGGTTGGAGCCATGACAATAATACTCCTAGGTACGAAAAGTAATTGCTATATTATGATGGACAAATGCCACATTTGGGCCATTATGTATGCTCTGAGTACCAATGGGTATTTCACAATATCATGGTAATCAACTACAGGGTATCTACAAAACTGAGATATTCTGTCACTGGTTTTCATTTCCACATAACAAAGGTCCAAAACACACTGCAGCAATAATCCAGTTTGACATTGCTTTAACTACCCTGGCACAATGCTAGGGAATTCTGGGAACTATAGTTTTGTGAAACAATTAGCCTTCTCTATCAGAGAACTATGGTGCCACAATAAACTACAATTCCCAAGATCTCCGAGCACTGAGCCAGGGTAAAGTGGACTCAAATTCTTTGAAAATCTGTAATCATTTTAGATGCTCAACTATTTTTTTCCTATATGACTGGGGTCAAGGCAAAACTGGATTGTGAAGATTAATCATTTGCATGATTATGGAATTATCTGGAACAAAACCTTAAAATATAATTACAAAAAAGCCTGACAAAACTTATTTCACTACAGATAGTTTCAGCCACTGACATGAGTGTCATGGACTCTAACCTTGTATATCCACAAATACACATTGTCAAAGCTTTATTAAAATGTGCATCACACACATTTGGCCATATCACAACCAACCATTACAAAATAAAGCAAAAACAAAACAAAACCCATTTTCAGAAGATTTACAAAATTGTAAATCATAATAGAATTTTAAAATCCAGCTCAGCACCTATCAATATCATATTACTGTGTGTGAGAGAGAAAACAAGATAGAGAGAGCAAGAGAGAGAGAGAGAGAGAGAGAGCACACAGATCAATTCTAGATTCTAGACAACAGTCTTCCCACAATGACAAATAGTAATATCACCATTATTTCACCATGTGCTTCTGCCAAACTTGTTCCCCATTCATATTAATGTTGCTTAAGTATCAGTTAATATCAGGCTGGAGCAATAAATGTGACTAGGGCTTGGGGACTCGGGTTACCAATAGGAGTAGAAAAGAGGCAAGGAAGGGGAAGAGGAAAGTAATAGTAGGTGCATGGCGAATGGGATGAGTACTGAACTGCTGCCCTTTGCAGCTTCTCTCCTGCATTGCAATCCTTACTTTTTTTTCCTCAGTTAAATTTCTCTTTGCTGTGAGAAGATGAGGGGAAGAAAGAAAAGACAAGGGAAAGTTAAGCACACAGTTCCCAGCCCATCGCTTTTCCCCTCCAAATTATATCCTTGTTTCAGTTGTTAGGAAACATTTGGAAATATAAAGGTGCCTGGTGTCAGTTCTAAAACTGTATCTTCCTACTTCTTGTTGACTGGGTTAAATAGGGCCATGGAAGTTGACCATGCAAAACATCTGGAATTGCACACAGATTATTAATACTTTTCTGTGTAGTTGCACATACTGCTAAAATTCTGCCTGCCTACGATGTTTACAATCTATTTGGCATATTTAAAGGCTTTTGCTGATTTTCCATATTGTGTTTAGTGTAGAGCATTCTGCACCTGCAGACAATTTGCATTTTAAACCTGAACATACAAACCCTAACTTCATATTTGAGGATGTGCATGGCAAGGCCAGAGAATAGAATACACAAGATATGAAATAATTGCACCCTCACACAATGCCCCTAGTTTAGAAGTCATAGAATCATAGAATCATAGAATCATTGAGTTGGAAGAGACCACAAGGGCCATCTAGTCCAACCCCCTGCCATGCAGGACCTCCAAATCAAAGCATCCCTGACAGATGGCCATCCAGCCTCTGCTTAAAGACCTCCAAGGAAGGAGACTCCACTACGCTCCGAGGGAGTGTGTTCCACTGTCGAACAGCCTTTACTGTCAGGACGTTCCTCCTAATGTTGAGGTGGAATCTCTTTTCCTGTAATTTATATCCATTGTTCCGCGTCCTAGTCTCTGCAGCAGCAGAAAACAAGCTTGCTCCCTCCTCAATATGACATCCCTTCAAATATTTAAACAGGGCTATCATATCACCTCTTAACCTTCTCTTCTCCAGGCTGAACATCCCCAGTTCCCTAAGGCGTTCTTCATAGGGCAAGGTTTCCAGACCCTTCACCATCTTAGTTGCCCTCCTTTGAACCCGCTCCAGTTTCTCCACATCCTTTTTGAACTGTGATGCCCAGAACTGGACACAATATTCCAGGTGGGGCCTGACCAAAGCAGAATAGAGTGGCACCATTACTTCCCTTGATCTAGACACTATACTTCTATTGATGCAGCCTAAAATTGCATTGGCCTTTTTAGCTGCTGCATCGCACTGTTGACTCATGTTCAGCTTATGGTCTACTTGGACTCCTAGATCCCGTTCACATGTGGTCTCATTCAGCCAGGTGTCCCCCATTTTATATCTGTGCATTTCATTTTTCCTCCCTAAGTGCAGAACCTTACATTTCTCTGTGTTGAATTTCATCTTGTTAGCATTGGCCCAGCTTTCTAGTCTATTCAGGTCATTTTGAATTTTGATCCTGTCCTCTGGGGTATTAGCTACTCCTCCTAGTTTAGTGTCATCTGCAAATTTGATAAGTATGCCCCCAATTCTGTCATCCAAATCATTAATAAAGATGTTGAACAGCACTGGGCCCAGGACAAAACTGTGGGACTCCACTGGTCACTTCTCTCCAGGATGAAAAGGAGCCATTGTTGAGCACCCTTTGAGTTCGGCCACTCAACCAATTACAAATCCATGTAACAGTTAACTTGTCTATCCCACATTTTGCAAGCTTGTTTGCAAGAATGTCATGGGGAACCTTGTCAAAGGCCTTACTGAAATCGAGGTAAACTATATCCACAGCATTCCCTTCATCTACCAAGCTGGTAATTTTATCAAAAAAAGAGATCAGGTTCGTTTGGCATGACTTCTTTTTCTGAAACCCATGTTGGCTTTTTGTGATTATGGCATTGGCTTCTAAATGTTCACAGACTCTCTGCTTAATGATCTGTTCCAGAATCTTTCCTGGTATTGATGTCAGACTAACTGGACGATAATTGTTGGGATCCTCTTTTTTTCCCTTTTTGAAGATGGGGACAACGTTTGCCCTCCTCCAGTCTGCTGGGACTTCTCCTGTTCTCCAGGAGTTCTCAAAGATTATTGCCAATGGCTCCGATATTACCTTTGCCAGTTCTTTTAATACCCTGTAGTTCATCTGGTCCTGGAGATTTGTATTCATTTAGATTAACCAGATATTCCTGTACTGTTTCTTTACTTATTCTGTGCTCAAATTCCCCCACTCTGTCCCCTTCTTCACTGTCCTCAGGGTGAGCACCTTTTGCCTTTTCTGAGAAGACTGAAGCAAAGAAGGTGTTGAGTAATTCTGCCTTTTCTCTGTTCCCTGTTAGTATTTTGCCATCTTCTGCACGCAGTGGTCCTACCATTTCCTTCTTCTTCCTTTTGCTGCGGACATATCCAAAAAAGCCCTTTTTATTGTTCTTAACCTCTCTAGCAAGCCTGAGTTCATTTTGCGCTTTAGCTTTTCTGACTTTATCCCTACATGTGCTGGCTATTTGTTTGAATTCCTCTTTGGTGATTTCCCCATTTTTTATACATGTTCCGTTTAAAACTTAGCTCAGTTGTAAGTTCCTTAGTCATCCATACCGGTTTCTTGAGACTTCTCCCATTTTTCTTCCTCATTGGAACTGTCTGAAATTGTGCTTTCAGTATCTCCCTTTTGAGGAACTCCCATCCATCTTGAACTCCCTTCTCTTTTAGTATTCTTGACCATGGGATCACCCCCAGTATTTCTCTAAGTTTATTGAAATCAGCTCTCCTAAAGTCTAGAATTCGTGTCTGACTATGCCTAGCTTCATCTTTCCACTGTATAGCAAACTCCAGGAGGACATGGTCACTTCCACCTAAGGATCCGACCACTTGCACCCCATCAACTAGGTCTTCCCTGTTGGTTAAGATAAGATCTAAGATGGCTGATCCCCTTGTTGCTTCTTCCACCTTTTGGACAATGAAATTGTCTTCCAGGCAAGTGAGGAATTTGCTAGACCTTGAGGATTTGGCTGAATTTGACTTCCAGCAAATATCAGGATAGTTGAAGTCCCCCATCACTACTACATCTCTCCTTACTGAGTGTGTGCTCATCTGTTCTAGAAAGGTATCATCCAATTCCTCTGCCTGAGTTGGGGGTCTGTAGTAGACTCCCACAGTAACATCCCTGTTATTTCCCTCTCCTTTAATTTTTATCCAGATGCTCTCCACCTGACTTACAGTATTGACTTCCTGGATCTCTTCACTGGTGTAAATATCCCTGACATATAATGCTATTCCTCCTCCTTTCCTGTTTGGCCTGTTTCTCTTAAAAAGGTTATATCCCTCTATTTCTACATTCCAATCATGAGACTCATCCCACCAGGTTTCAGTGATGCCTATTATATCATATTTCCCTTGTTGTGCTAGGAGTTCAAGTTCATCCTGCTTATTTCCCATACTTTGTGCATTAGTGTAGAGACATCTAAGACCATGTGTCCTCTTTACTTGCTGCTTTTGCATGGTTTTTTGCCTCCTACTCTTGGGTCCTTTCACTGTTTGCCTTGTTCCCTCTATGCCACTTGGACTATTCTCTCCATCCCTTTTGCCTTCCAGAATGCTGTCTCCCTCCCCCACATAACTCAGTTTAAAGCCCTCCTGATCAGGTTCTTACTCAGGCATGCTTAAAATAATTCATACCATCTTTACTCAGAAGAAAGGCTTAGTATGTTAAATAGGGCTTACTCCCAGGTAAGTGTAGGTGGGATTCTAGTGCTAAGTCCCTAGATTAGAAAGAAAAAAGATAACCACCAACTAGGATGTGTGACCACAGTTTGAAATGGTATGCATTAGCCATGACTAAACATTACATTGGCAGTCAGAAAACCATGTTTAGGGCTGCTGTGTTCCCTCTCTACTTGCTGGGCTAGCATTAAGATTTATCATCCATGGGCAGCTGTTGAAGTCAGAGGGCACATTGCTAAATCTGGATGCACTGCTACAGAGAAGGAGAAGATCCTAATGTTTGTCCCTGTTGTGTTTGTCTACCTATCCAGGACAGGTAAATGAGTGATTGAATGCTGATGAGAGCAAGTAGGGTCATAATAACCTGACACCTGACTCAGCCCTCTATATATGAGAGAAGAAAGAGGGGCCAGGGCCTATGGTTAAAATGTACAGATAGCCCATAAAAATGTGACCATCATTGCTTGCAAGTGACAAGCTGGTCTTGCAATTGTCTTCTTATCCATGCCTTCTAGGGGACTCATCTTAGTTGAGCAAGCTATTCCATGCTTTACTTGAATGTTGTTGAGATTCTCATCTTGAAGTAAACACATCAAGTGTGGTTAAACATTCTATCTATATGAGGAGACCCTTCATACTACACCATTACACCACTATGATTCTACTTCAACTGTCATGGCTGTTTCCTATCGTATCCTGGGATCTGCAGTTGAGGGAAGGTTGTTTAGAACTGTTTGCCAGTCAACTCTACAGGGCCTCAACAAACTGCAAACCTTAGGTTTCCACAGGATGTTGCAATGGTGAAAGTGGAATATACAGTTGTCCTGCAACATTTGCAGCTTTGACACTCACGGTTTGATTATGTGCGAGGTCAAGGCTGCTTTGATCACACTCCTCCTCCTCCTCCTTCCCGGGCTTTTTCCAATCCCGCAATGTGCCAATCCCGCTCCTTTCCAGGTCAGAGAGCTGCCTCCTTCCCCAAGCAGCTCTCTGCCTTGGGAAGGGGTTTGAGGAAAATAATCTCACTCTTTTCCAGGAAAGGGAGCTGTCTGGAGAAAGACAGCTCTCTTGCCTTGGGAAGGGGTTTGGCGAAAGTGAGCATGCCCTCCTTTCTGCTGTTCCAAGGCTTCAAAGAGCTCCCCGGAGCTCTGTGAAACCTTGGAAGGGTAGGAGGGAGATGCAAACGTGCACTCCTCTGCCCTTTCAGTGCCTTGGAGAACTTGCCAGAGCTGTTTAAAGTTTCAGAAGGGAGATGGGGGTGTGCATGAATGAACTGCTCTCACCCCCCATTTTATTTCTGAATTTTAACTTTTGCGGGGGTCTTGTGCCCCTAACCCACATGAAAAGGGTCAACTGTAGTGTTATAATTTTGTAGTGTATAAGGGTTTCAGGACTGTGCTCTGTCTGAAAGCATAAATATGACACCCAAGTTACTAGTATAGGAATTCCTTTCCACCCACAAGGACCCTACAGTGCTGGCTAACATTTCCCATCTGTGAACTGTCTCCTTGTCACTCCCGGTAACAACTACTATGAGATAAGGATTGAAGGCCAAGGAGGTGGGATATCTATGTACTGAACACAGATTTTTTTAAAAAATCAGCTAGATCTTCACTGCAGGTCCTTCTAATCTATGCTTTATAATTATGCATTTGAAATACAGATAAATTTACCCAGAAACATTTTTTTTAGGGAAGGATGGTGAAACTGGCATTTCCAATGTCCTAAAATTCAAGAAAATGTCTTCTTTCTGACTTTCTATTCATCTGTATCTACTTAGCTAGATGAGACCTTTGGAGAAGAAACAGTGCTTATAAAGCAAGGATCCCGCAGAATGGATGCCAGGCTTCTTGTAAAACAAGCAAAAATCCTGGAGATGCCAGTGACAAAACTCAAGAGTCTTTAGGCTGATGAAGAACTTGTGAGGGCTGTGACAGTAACCTTTTCAAAAATTACTCACAATAAGCTTACCCTGAGGTAGTTGAGGGTGAAATTAGTCAGACCCATACGAGTGATGTTTTTGGACAGCTGCTCCAGCACCTGAGGGTCTTGTGCCTATGCCGAAAACAAAGAGATACTCTTCTAAGCTCATGCAAAATACAAACACAGTGATAATATTATAAAAAGCCATATTTAAAAAATGACATTCTCATCTATAAGCATGCTACTAAATTATAAAAACCATCTGAATATGTAGTGGGTGTTAGAAATTTCCTCTGTTCAAGGAAAGAGCAATGCCCATTTAATTCTAGCTGCTGTTTCAATAATGCTGACATTAAGGTTTATTATCATATTTTTGATTGTTTATCGTCTCAGTAACCCCTATAAAATGACAAAATTGCATTTTTGCACCATCTTACAGGAAGAGGAATGTGACTGAGAAATATATCTTGCTTAACACTATCCAGTGAATTCATGGCAGACTTATATTATGAGGAACCATAACTGCCTGTGACTAACATTGTTATGTTGTTTGTTTTTTTCCTGTGTGATTTTTAAAACCTTTACCTGATGAAGAAGCCAAAGGAGCTTTGAAAGCTTGTGAAATGTATTTTGTACATTTTGGTTGGCCCAATAAGGGTAACACTGTTGTAGGTTTTGGATGATATTATATTTTGCTACGTGGCAAACACGGTTACCCCTGGATATGTTTTCTGGATGTGAAGAAATCACATTTTATCTGCAACAAGAGAATCCTAAAGAGGGAGCCAATGGACTGGAATTTACTCTTTGAATTTTTTTTAAACCTCCAATAAAGGCAAAACATTTTTTAAAATATTGGACTGCATTCGGTGTGTTTTACCTAAACAGCAGCATAACACAACAGTGTGTAGGCCTCTTGAGAAATTCATTCTAACAAAGAGTCTGGTAGCCTCATAAAGCCTCACAACCTGGATCTCAAAGAAAGTATCTTTTTGAGCTTTACATTTAAATTTTATTTCCTAGACATTGCAGCTCTTTGTCTCCCAGAGCCCACATGGCTGAAGTGGTGGACTGCCTGCATGGATATCCCTCCATACCATCTTAACTGAGAGTAACAAAGCTGCAACATCTTGACAAAACACAGACCTGTGAGTAACATTGTCGTATTTTTTGTTGTTATTGCACATAACTCATATGTTGCACCAGATCAGGGGGTAGCCCACTTGGACTGCTACTTCCATTGATCCCATTCAGCATAGACAGTCATGAGGGATTCTGGAAGATGGGGGTCCTGCTCATCTTAGAATAGATTGTTGATTTAAATTACACTTCTGCAAAGAATTCACATTCTCTGCAAAAATTTCCTGCATATAGTGCATCACAGTTCTGCCCAAAAATTAGAAGAAAAACAATGGGGGGAAATTTTTATCCTAAAAACACCAGCCTTTCACATTAACATCAGAAAAAATTAAAAAGTATTTCTTGATTTATAGTTAAAAAAAAAAATCAGGGCCCACCAGGACACTGGGTTTCATGCTACTGATTTAGCATAGTCACACCAAACTGGAAGGACAGGAAAACCTCTTCCGAGAGAAAACTACTTTTGGCCTCTCAGAGTTGTAACCAAGCCACTAATAATCATTCCATCAGGTCACTTGAACTCTCTCCTTCCCAGCTGGTCATGGTAAGCCACACTAACTTCAAGGATTTCATTTCTGTCTGTGTTAGTCAGTGTTAGGCTGTTTATTGCAATAGGTTAGTGTTTTAGAAATGACTATAGCTGTGATGGCGAACCTATGGCATGCGTACCACAGATGGCACATGGAGGGTGGGGAAGAGGAAGAACAGGCACGAACCTGTTAGTTTAATGGAGAGTAGTTTAGTTCAGTTATACAAATATTATTGTTTTTATATATTCCATTTTAAGGCAATCCAAAGGCAAACCTGTCATAGGGTATTCTTGGAAAGGGTTTTTTTTTGGGGGGGAGGTGCTATTGCCCTCCTCTGAGGCTGAGAGAGTGAGACTTGCTTAGGGTTTTCATGGCTGACTGTGGAACTGAACCCTGGTCTTCTGGTGTCCTAGTCCAACACTCAAATTACTATGCCATGTGGCTCTATTTATATATGGTATACCCTGTTGTAGTGACAAAAGGTCTCACAAGCAGTTCTCAATGAATTTCCAAACCAACTGATAAACATAAAGATATAAAAATAAAAATAAGATTACAGGGATGCATAAAAAAAAAGCAGCAGGTTAAAGTTTTCCAGTCAAGAAGAGTAACAAGCATGGGTGAATCTGTACTGCAGAAATAAAGCAGTTTGACCCTTCTTTAACTGCTATGGCTCAATGCTACGGAAACCTGAGATTTGTAGTTTTGTGAGATATTTAGCTCTGGTGCCACAACAAACGACAAATCCCAGGATTCCATAGCATTGAGCCATGACAATTAAAGGGGTGTCAAAATGCATTAATTCTGTAGTGCAGATGTAGCCATGGACTCAAGGCCCAATGAGGAGATAATTACACATTCTTTAGCAAGAGGTGAATTAAGGTTGACCTAGTAGGTCTTAGTGGAAGGCACGTGTGCAAGGCTCAAGTGGTTATATTCTTCTCTACATAGGTGGATGCTTCCCTTGAAAGAGCCAGTTCCCAAATTGTTTAAATCTTTGCGGTGCCGCTTCAGGTGAAGTCCCTATGGTAGCATAGCATAACACTGTCTTGCTGTCCACAGATGCTCAAATCCGCAGAGGGCAAGTCCGCGGATACCAGGGTCCCACTGTATAATGATATGGTAAGCCATCCAAAACTGAAACTAGTAGGAGGATGCTTTGCATGGTTTCACCATATCATTGTATTCATTCTTCTTAAAAGTAACTTTCCAAGCTTAACCCAAACAATATCTCATAAAGAAACTGAAGTCACATGATTTTTTTTGCACATTATAAAACAAATGCACATTGTAAAACAACCCATATACTCTATGGGTATATGAGTAAATGTATTTTTAACATTAACCGGGGGGGGGGGGGGTGTGTGATCCGGCTACTTAGTTTATAAAACCATCAACTTAAACATTTCCATTTATATATTCTTGTATAGCAGAGGATATATTTCAAAGGCAGGAACTGGCACAAGCACCTTTGAGTATTTCTTGCCTAAGAAAAACCGTATGAAATGCCTGGGGTCACCATAAGCCAACAGGTGATTTGAAGGTATACACAAACACATACACGTACATATCCTTGACTGGAGTCCATGCCACACCAAGATAAAAACTTGGCTTCAAATACTGAACAAACCTTGCTGGGACAACAATTTTCTGGTTTTGTGTTATGACATTCAAAATTTTCTGGAATGTTAAAAAGGAATTTGGCTGATTACTTACATGCATGGCTAAAATACTGCGAGGGACTAATTCTCTGTATTGTCTAATGGTAAAGTGCCATGTTTTTATTCTCATAAGGTCATCAAAGGTAAATTCCAAGATAAGACGTCCTTCTGTACACACCTAGAGGCAGACATGAAGAAAAAAGGGGAAAAAAATTGTTGTTCAACTTTATTAGGGTGATTATGTCCTCTCTTGAAGAAAAGAGAAATTAAGGAAAGCAATTCATGGAGCAGCGGTTGATCAGACTGTAGATTTTACAGCTCTTGTGGGCTCTAAATCTTATTTATTACATCTATTTTACTTCCCCCTAAAATCTCTGCAGCTAATTAATGGTACTAAGCCTTTCAATTCAGTTGTGATCTGCAGTTGTGTGTACATGATATCTAGTTACTGAACTAGACAATCCTGCATTATTTATTTTACAGATAATATGCAATCATAAGACAAATGAGGGATTGGCCTATGTCTATAAAGGTTCTGTTTGTCCCGAATCATTTTAATTTGCTCCAGAACACTAAGAGACGATATTCGTTTACTTTATACCTGCATTCAATTTCACACGGTTATTTTTTTTTTTACCATTCCTTCACCCTTTCTTGCTTTTTTGATTTTTCAGTTTTCTTTCTTTCTTTCTTTCTTTCTTTCTTTCTCCTTTCCCTTGTGCCCCAAATATTATATTTTGGCACTGAGTGCAAACATGAAATCTCTTCAAAAATTTCTTTCTTTTGAAAAAATGGAGACTTCATTAAATTGTTTTTGCCCTCACATTTCTTTCTGTGTTATTTGGAGAGATGCAGAGATGTTACCAAAGCTGTACAGATCTGAATTTGGATAGATACCTCAGCAGCTCATAATGTTCAAAATCACAGACGAGATGAGCATTATGAGGACCTTGAATTCTCTTCTGACTTGGATTAAAATCTGAGCTGGATAGTGTTGGATGGTTAGACCTATTGTGAACCAGCTTGTGCAAAGTTAGGCAGAATAACTGATGATGATCAAAGATAACAAATACTGGGTGAAAAATGTCTGGAGAGATCATCTTCTGTAATGAAGGGCTAATGGGCCCATTTTGCAACTGTGTGGGGGACTTGGACCTTTCACTCTTCACAGATTTACTCTTCCTATGTAGAAATTCAGGGCAGCAAACAGTTTACATAAAAATATATCATTAAAACCGCAAATGATAAGTACTCAAAATGGCAGACTACAAGTGTTTGGTAAAATGCAACACAAGCAAACAACAAGAAAAGACAAATAAAACACTTTCTTATTTCCCCCTTGTCCAAAACCTGTGCAAAGTTTATCAATATGTGTTTAACTGGCACCTGACAAGACTGGAGGGGACAGTTGCATATCTAACAAAAGGTAAGGAGAAGGGTGTTCCATCATAATAGTAGTGATGCCACAGGTGGTAACACAAGAGGCTCTGGGGTACAGTATGCAGAATGTGCTCAGATTATTTTAAATCTTGGGTACTCTAAATACCTGAGCCCTGAGCTATTCATCACTTTGCACACTAATGCCTCCATCTTTGATAGGGCCTGCTTGCTTACCTGTGCTGTTGTAGAAATTTCAGAACGATATGCCCACTCCTTCCTGTTCTTGTTAAGGTTTCAACAATGGTTTTATCTGTTAGACCATCTTCAAGTGAACCCTGACAGCATGCTTTGAAATAAGGTTTTATCAGGAGATGGACTAATGTGACCAGAGTCCTCATCACAGTGTACTCTCAAGTTGTTAGCTACCCTCAAGTCGACTCTAACTCATGGTGACTCTGTGGATGAGACACCTCCAAGACTCCCTAACTTGCATTGCTCTGCTCAGACCCTGCAAACCCACGCCTGTTAACCCCCTGATTGAACAAACAAACAAAAAACAAACAGCTTCATTTATATACCGCTTCATACCCCTAAGGAGTATCTAAGCGGTTTACAATTGTAAGCTATTTGCCCCCCAACAATCTGGGTACTCATTTTAGCAACTTCGGAAGGATGCAAGCCTGAGTCGAGCTTCAGCCCTTTGCTGGTCTTGAACTCGGCACCTTATGGTTTTGAGTGAGTGGCTGCAGTACAGGCATTTAACCACTGCGCCACCAGGATTGAGTCCATCCATCTGGCATGCAGTCTTCCTCTCCTTCTTCTATCCTCTACCTTTTCTAGCATTATTGTTTGTTCTAGTGATCCATGCTTTTTCATTATGTGGCCAGTGTATAACAGCTTCAATTTGATCATCTTGGCTTCCAAGGAGATGTCTGGTTTGATCTGTTCAAGGACCCATTTGTTTGCTTTTTTGCTGTCCACAGTATCTTCAGCACTCTTCTCCAGCAACACATCTCAAATGTGTTGATTTTCTTTTTGTCTGCTTCCTTGACTCTCCAATTCTCGCATTCATACATGACAATGAGGAATACAATGGCCTGAACGATTCTGACGTTAGTCCTCATTTGTATATCTTTACTCTTCAGGATCTTTTCTAGTTCTTTCATAGGTGCCCTACCCATCCCTAAGCTTCTTCTTATTTCTTGACTGCAGTCACCACTCTGATCAATGTTTGACCCTAGGTATGGGAATTTGATTATTTCGATTTGCTCGTTGTCTAGATTGAATTTATGTATTTCTTCTGTGGTCATTATTTTTGTTTTCTTTATGCTCAGCATTAATCCTGCCGTTGCACTTTCATTTCTGACCTCTGTCAGTAACTGTTCCAGTAACTGTCTTCTGTCAATATTATTGTGTCATCCACATACCTTGTTAATGTTCCTTCCTCCTATCTTCACTCCTCCTCCTTCTGAGTCTAAGTCTGCTTTTTTATGATGTTTTCAGCATATAAATTGAACAGATAGGGTGATATGATGCAGCCTTGTTTGACCCCTTTGCCTACTGGAAACCACTCTGTTTCTCTAAATTCAGTTCTGATAGTGGCCCCTTGTCCTTGGTACAGATATCTCATCAAGACTATCAAATGTATTATCACACCCATGTCCTTGAGTGCATTCCACATCTTTTCATGATCTACACCGTCAAATGGTTTGCTATAGTCTATAAAGCACCTACAGATTTTTTAAAATTCAATGGTTGCATTCTATGTAATTCTGAGACATTAGAGCTCTCTGGCCCTGAATACTAAATGTTTATAAGTAATATTTAAAGTTTTTTTTAAAGAACAAAACAAAAGAACTAGAATAGACAGAATAATATATTTATAAGCGTAATACTATGATAGGTATGTAAGAATTTCAGTACAGCTGAATGAGAAATCTAATAATTCACTTGGGTGGTGGGATTTGGATTGATAATGAGTAGTGAATGAATTTTTTTTTAAATCCACCTTATTCTTTTATTTCTTTTTTTCTGTTTCATTTTCTCTCTCTCTGTGCGTTTTAGGTATAATACTTTTTCATTTCTTTTCTTTATGTAATTGCTAATATTTCACTAAATAAACTAATTAATTAAAAAAGGAAAAAGGAACAACCAGCTGCAGAAATATAGAGACACAGGAAATGAAAAGGTTGAGACTGCAGTGAGAAGGTGGTTCGAAGGAAGGAGGGAGATAGGTGGAGCAGGGATTCACAAACTTTTTTATCCCCAGAATCTTCTCAGGAGCACTGAAGATGACTGTACTCTAGCAGTCACAAAATGAGAGTACAAGGGCAGAGCCAGTTACAAAATGGTGACAAATGGAGGTGGTATTTGAAGTTACCAACGTAATTTCAGGTTAATATCTAATTGCTCATGGAAATCTGATTGGCTACACTACTTCAAGTGAATTCTTTGTAAGAGGGAAGTCAGTTTTTTCTCAAGTCAATGCTAACTTTGGCTCTAGATTTATCATGACTTACGTGTCCCATTTCAGGAAGCTGATCCAGGGATTCCATGGGCTGTAAACAGTTGGAAAGATTTTTCATTTTATATATTTTTTTCTCCCCATGTGTGCGGCATTGTTATGATTTCCTGTCATTTCCTATCTCTTTTTCATTTCACATTTGAGTTATAATGTAACCATGTATCCCCAACAACTTTTTAAAATTCTTTGTTCCTGTTGTTTTACTGCCTCATATAAGAGCTCTCCTTCCTGTTCTTCTTTCTCTCTAATTTCAGTTTTTTTAAATTATTATTTTTAAAATTAACCTTTAATCTATTTCTTCTTCAATATCTCCTCTGGCCTATTTTACTCAGAAGAGGACTTTTTGTCCGTTCCTTGTCACAAATTGTTCTGTCCATCCAGTGTTACTTTGTAGATAACAACAGCTTAAGACTTGTCACTTTTGAGAAGCAACAGGATTGACTGGTTAAAGTTTTTTTTAGCACAACATTTATTTGAGAGTCCTAACACATGAGAAAGGGGTAGTTTTGTACTCAAAAGTAAAAAAGAAACTCATCATTGTTCAGATAATGAGTGGTGGCATAAATCACTTATTTTTGAAAAAATGTGATGTGTAACAAAATACTTTAAAAACAGTCCTCTAAACTCTGCTTGTATTAAATTCTAGCTTCTTCCCCTCCTCCCCATCTACACAATATAGGCAAACACACAAAGATAGGTTCTATAGCTTCTCATGTCACTGCAGCCTTGTTATTTTGAGGCAAAGGAGGGCCTAGGCCAAGAAAAGCTACACTTGGTAATATTTTCACACCTTCTCAATTATTAAAGGCTTCGCCTCTTCTCAACATACAGATGGCATTATTAAAAAGGTATTCTTTGTTACTCTGAAAGCTGGGCGCTGGGATATAATTGAATAAGGACATTTATTTGTTTACTCTCCAAGATCTGCTCATATATGTTTCTGGAAGCCATGATAACTGACAAAATAGTGATATAATAGCAATAATTGCAAATACATCTCTTAGGTCGTTAAAGCCAACGATCACTATCTCAGATCTAAGTGCCTTGGCTGAAGCCTTGTGTTGATTTGACCAACAGTATGTACAAGAACTCTATATGAGGGAAATAAATAAATTAATAAATGTCTTGATGTGCTGAGCATTTTTAAATACAATAATTCAGAAGAACTACTATCGGGTTCTGCTACAGGAAGTCCTGCCTTACCAGCATTTTAGAGTTCCCCAACAATGTTAGCAAGCTTGTAGATGGGGATGATCTAATGGATCTTACTTATTGAAACATAAAAAAAGACCTCATAAATGGCTTCTAGGTATCTACAGACATAGAAGTCCATAACCTGTGACATAACTGTGATAATTAGTTAAAAAACAACAACAAAGAGAGAGTAACAATAAAAATGATGGGCAAAACCACCACATTTAAATTTTTGTGCTTTATGAGCTAACATGGGCATAAGCCAAGAAGGATGCTTTTCAATGAAGATGTAAGGTCAGAGAAATGTACAGAAATATTTAAGCAAATAGGTTCTAATTAGGAGATGACAAAGCATGGATCTGGAGATCAAGATAGATAATCAATGAAAATGCAGTTCAATCAGTTCTTTAAATTTAAAAAAAACCTATTCAATATTAAAACAGCAAGGAAAGGATTAATTAGAAAGTACATATCATAATGCAATTGAAGAAGTCTATGGTGCAGCTACATTTCAAATACTGTGGCACCTTCTGGTTGGCCATGCTATACAAGGTACTGAAAAAGAAATTAAATGAATCCAAATCTTTTCCTTCAATGAAAAGATAAAGTGTGTCAGGGCTTTTTAGATAAGGGGGAAAAGATGACAGTGGGAATATAATACTGTAAAGATTAATACAATTTGGAACAGGTGCAGAAAGTAGAACTCTTTTAATCCTAGAAATCTAGAACTGCCACACACAGTCAAAAGTACTTCTTCATGTTATGTGCACTTGTAAAATTTACTGCCACCAGATGTGACATTATGGACAATAAACCCATTCATGAAATAGAAGTTAATCAACATCAATTAGGCATGAAATAATAATCAATTAGGACTGTCTGTCTCAAAGACAGTATTTTAAGTACTGCTTTTTTTGCTGTGAAAGGGGGCAGTAGGGGCTATAGCCTTTATAATTTATGTACGGGTTTTCTAATTCCAGCTGGTTGGTAGGGATGGAAAGAATATTTCAAAGTATTTCAACTGTGGTAGAAAAGATTTCTTAACTGTGTGTGTGCTTCTGCAGACATGTACTAAAACTGAAAAGTTTCTTAACTGTAAGGAAACTGTGACGAGAGGAATCCTTGGTAAGTGAGAGTCTCTGCTATTCAGAACTTTGCATGAAAAATGCATGTGGAGTTTTGCACAGAAAATGACATTTTCTAACCAGCAAATACATTTCTTGTGCAGGAAACAGCATTTTTGTGCCGAAATATTATTTTCTGCATAAACCTCCCTGTGGAGAAAACAGCATTTTTGTGTAGAAAATGCTGTTATCTATGCAGAAAAATGCCATTCTATGTGTAGAAAAACTCCACATGCTTTTTTAAAAACAAAATAAATCCCAAACTGCAAATAGTCTTCAAAAATTGCTAAGTTTTTGATGATTTTCTGTCAGCAAAGAGTAAAAGGATAAAATTATTCTCGCTTACAATAATGTCATTTATGAAATTTTACATCCCTGGTTGGCCAGTTAAAAAGCAGAATGCTGGATGAGATGGAATACTTGGATGGAAAGTTCATTTGTTAGAAACTCCTACAACAGAGGCTACTTGTTCCTGACTCCTCTTTGAAGGGATGAGCTTCAGAATGAGTCAACCAAGAAATCAGGCATTAAATGCCTTGCATTCTCCCATCACTCCCAAAGCTATTTTTAAGGGTTCTAGAATACTACAAACAATTGCACAAAAACCTGCACTAGGTAAAAAGCTTGGTGAGCATCAGATACAAGTGGAAGCTCCTTAAGCCAATAGAAAAATAGTGGGCCCTTCCTATCAGCAGATGTCCGATCTGGTAATTTGATCACTCACAGATCAACACATCCCATATTATTCAGTGGTGGCAACATGACTGTGTACATGCTGAAGCATGCATGTATGTTCAGGTCACCACCACTCAAAATATGGGTCTTGATCATCTTCATTTTTTAGCATCTGTGGGGGAGGGAAGTGAACCCCACTGATATGGAGGACCCATGTACATATGGAGGCCCCTTGCAAAAGGCCAACACTAGATAGACCCTAGATTGTTTACTTTTCTGATTTGCCATTAATGATAACTACACAAATCCTGCACATTTAGTAGCTAATGTCAGAATGTGCAGTTTCATTTGAGAAAAGACATGACTGACAGATCCCTCTGCAATTTGAATGCTGTTGACATATAGTTTGATACTCAAAGCCTCCTGTATTCAGAGTGCAATGGTGGTTAAACATTAACAGGTGTTTCTTTGTGCATTTACCTTATGCAAATACATTTACAGTCAGCCCTTCTTATCCGCAGATTTTTTTATTCACGGATTCAAACATCCATGGCTTGAAAATATTTTAAAAAATAAATACATTCCAAATAGCAAACCTTGATTTTGCAGTTTTATATAGGGGGCGTCATTTTGCTCTGCCATTGTATTTAATTGAGCATCCATGGATTTTGTTATCCATGGGGATCCTGGAACGGAACCCCAGCGGATAACAAGGGCCCATTGTACAGTTGGCCCTCCTAATCCACTGATTTTTTTATCTAAGGATTTGAGCATATACGGCTTGAAAATATTCCCCAAAAGTATAAATTCCAAAGAACAAACCTTGATTTTCCATTTTATATATGGGACACCACTTTTTTGTGCCATTATATTTAATGAATCTTGAGCATCCATGGATTTTCTTATCCACGGAGGATCCTGGAACCAAACCCCAGCAGATAACAAGGGCCACTGTACGACTTTTAACCTTCATTTAACTAGTTTTATCAGATAAGCAATTTCACAGACTCATATATAATCAACCTATGTAACCACGGCAGTTAGCATATGATGTGAAAATGACTGCTTTGTTTCGGTGGCTTTTTATTAAAAAAAAATAAAAATCAGAAATTTACAAAGATAAAGTGGAAGTGAATATCAATTTTTATCCATACTGATCAATGGTATAATCCTATACTAGTTTCCCAGCCATGTTGGGAGCTTTTCAAGGGGGGAAAAATGCACTGGTGCAGAATCCCTTTATTAACAGAAATATCTGGATCCTGCCTAATTCAGGTTAGACTTTTTATAGCAACTGCCGATACAAACTAGAACCATTCAAAGAGTATAATAGCTAACAAGCATGCTATGTAACGATATTAAACTTCCTAATTTATAAAAGGGAGGGGACCCAAACTATTAATTGCTAATCAATTAAGATAAAATCTTATTTGACGCGGGCCCCCTCTCCCGCTCCCGTGCAACTTTCCTCATAAAATCCAAAACGAAAAGGTCTCCAATTAAGAAAACATTTTCTGTTGTGCCGAATTCATGTTACCGTACTGTGAGCTCTGACATTTTGTTTCTGTGGTAACCAAAATCAGCTGATTAGTTGGCATGGCAACAGAAAAGATGTAATCCCGGCAGACACACTCTAATCAATGCCCCCAGCACAGATGGTCTCTGGAGGATCAACAAGAAAGAGGCTGGCAGGCATTCAGGAGATCACGTGGCAACTCTAGACTAGGCCAGGGAAGGGGGAGAAGGGGAAAAAAAGGAAGGAAAACTAAAAAAGAACATTTTTTTTCAAACTAACCAGTAGCTTTTTTTTTAACCCCTTCCTTGTCTTGGTTAATTGTCAAATATTCTGCAACTTCCACAACCAGAGCAGGAAAACCCTGACTTTATTGTATTTTTATTGCACAGAATGCACATTTTGCAAACTTCTTCTCTGGCCTTCTGTTTTTATAGGCAAGAGTTTCTTGCACCTGCCAAAGCCCACAGTAGAAGCACGGTTTGTATATATGCACAAATGCAAGGCGTGTCTTGACTTTTTAATAGGTGAAGAAATAGAGAATGAACCTTGGAGTGGTGTCAGAGGGCCCGAACAGACAGGCCAGAATAAAGCTGTTTCAGGTCACTTTGGAGGTATGCTGTTTAAATGACGCATGTATCTTAAGAGGCCAGAAGCTGCACCAGAGCTGCAATCCAGTCCTTAGCACTGGAGCAAGGCTTTGTTGTGGCTTCCGGCCTCTTAGGATGCATGCGTCATTTAAACAGCATACCTCCAAAGTGACCCAAAGACACACAGTGTGAGACACGCATTGGTGAATGTGCAGGAGGGAACAGCGCGTTTTCACACACAGGTTATTATAGTCAGACCTCTATATCCACAGATTTTTTTCCCCACAGGTTCCAACAACCAAGGTTTGAAAAATATTTTAAAAAATAGAAACACTCCAAAAAGCAAAATCTTGATTTTGGCATTTTATATAAAGAACACCATCTTACTATGCCATTGCATATAATGGGACTTGAGCATCCAAGGATTTTGGTATCCACGAAAAGGGGGGGGCATTCCTGGAACCAAACCCCAGCAGATATCAAGGGTCCACTGTATTATAATTTCAACAGATCATTATAAAATGTAAGCACTTTAATTTCTAAAGAAAAACTAGAATGGCTAAAATTAAATTAAACTAGTTTTCCTATCCCTGTCAAATGTGTAAACCAGGATATTCAGCCTGGAAGGAAGCTGTTGTTTTCAGGATAAAAGTAGAGATTTCTTGCTCCTGGTGTAATAAAGTACCAATAAAATAATAACATTTTTATTTATATCCCATCTATTATATCCCACCTCTCTATCAAAGATAATCGAGGCAGCATTGTACTTTCTCTCTCTGCCAAACAGACTTTGCAGGGTTTTTCTTTTTTCTTGTTTCATAAGTCTTTGATGAGGAATGAAAGTGGAACAAAAGAAATATTGTATATACTGGGGTAAGAAATGAGAGGTGGGGGGAAATTGAGGATAATTTTTGAAGATGTTTTTACACTCTTGGAATGACTTGTCATTGGTTAATTTTTCCAGAGGCTTTGAAAGGGGAGGTAAAATAGGGACCGTTGGAACAATCTCCTAGGCAATGGGGACATACCTCATCCAACACTCATTCTGATAGGCAGACTGGTTTTGTTTGTGCTTGGTAATGCCATCTTACTCAGTGTGGTACACCAAATATGCAGAGAGGCTGGGACAGGGCCTACAAGTTGTATCCTAACCTCTGTGTGATCACAGATCTTGCTTTCATCCTCTGCTTATTGCATTGGAAAGTGACAACAGTCCTTACACAAGTG
The DNA here is from genome assembly GCA_034509955.1 of Urosaurus nigricauda. Taxonomy (NCBI): domain Eukaryota; kingdom Metazoa; phylum Chordata; class Lepidosauria; order Squamata; family Phrynosomatidae; genus Urosaurus; species Urosaurus nigricauda. The sequence continues at coordinate 96,537,686 of JAOEGL010000005.1, read as the reverse complement.
GCACAGTGTATGGCCTGTCCTCCTCTTCTGACTAAGGGTGGGAGCTCAACCAGCTGGTGTGACATTATCCTCTTTTTATGGGGGACAGAGCATGAGGGTAAGGCTCATATGATCTGTTTACATGGAATTAGATAGATAGGAGAGTTGGTTTGGGTTTACATAACCCTAAAAATGCAACTCTCACTTTAAAAATGCCAGAGGATGAAATTTCAGTCCAGTGATAGAAACAATGCCCCCCCCTCCATCACTTCCAGTTGTAAATCATTTCCAGCTTCTAAACCAAGCAATACAAGTTTCAGCTTTTCCTTGAAGACAAACTCAGATAGCTCTCTTTTGTTTCAATGCAGCTTGGGCAGGACAACTTCCCAGTCAACTGTGCCCCTGGTTTTTAGCACTGCGGGTTGCGTGGGGTGACAGGAGTGTCAAAAATACTTAAAATGAAATCCACACTAGCACGAGGGAAGCAATAGCTAGTTTGACTTTCACAGGAGTTACGAGATCGAACATGATGTCCTTCCCTTTGGGAAAGTTACTGAGGTCAACCATTGCTATTTCCTAAACAATTTGGACTAGTAAGACACATTTTAGTTCAATAAAACTCTGATTTCATTATTGGTAACTATTTGCTAAAGAAATGACACTATGCTGGCACACAAGAATATTCTTATCATATGCTATTTATTAATTAGTCAGGTGCTTTTCTGTTCCTACAGGAAACACAGAAAGCAAGACAAAAAGCAAGGACTTTAAAAACACCTACAGAATAGTTTACCATTAGTTGGAAAACAACCTGTATAACAACAGTGTTAAATACAAAGAGTATAAAATAAGTACAAAATACCCCAAAATGCAAAATAATAATTTAGAGAACTATAAAGTTGCAGAAACAAAGGGAAAATATCTGAGAATGAAAAGGCATTTTTTGCTTGGAGATGGGGAAAAAAGTGGGGAAATTATGGGCCTCTGTTAGGGGATACTCTGAGCAGGCACCATTATAGAGAAAGTCCTGCCCAAACCAATCTACATTAATCTCCTGATCTGAGTAAGTGGGGAGATCACTCTGCATCCTTGATATCATAGCAGCCAGGTTGTTTAGGAATAGCATCAGCTCAGTATTTCTACCAATCAAGAAGTAGAAATTCTACTTAGCATTCCATTAAATCAATTGCTCCATAATCCTACAGCTAGTTTTGTTCAGTTTGAAAGAAAAATATGGAAAGAAGAAAGAGCCTAGGCAAAACTTCTCAGTGATATAAAACCTCTCTGTGCCATAATACCAACATATGGTTGCAAAGGGGCAACCTGGCAGTGGACCAACCACCCAATGCATCGATATGTCACTCTGTGGAGCAACACCAAATTGCTGGCCTTCAACTAACTCTGGAGGTCATTAGTTATTACAAATAAGTAGTATGTAACTACTCTCCCTTTATCTTAATGAGAAAGGTATAACTATATGCCATATTGTGACTGTAATTTAACAATGGACAACTCCACTTCTTTTGCAGCATAACTATAACTTTCCTGGTTATAGGATGTGATGGGAAAGAAATAATTGCTGTGCTGTACCTTCTATTGTGAGTACTGAAGGGACAGTGAGGTAGATGGGAAGACAATGTGTTTTGTACTTCATGCTAGCACTTTAAAAGCACCTACAGAATAGTTTACCAGCTTCAGATTTCTAGCATTCAGATTTTTTTTTAATATGTGGAATGCAATTAAAAGCAATTATATTTGTTACTTTTAAGAAATGTGAAAGGGTTACTTTTGAAAAACTGTAAATATAATGGTAACTGCCTCAAAGGCCTCAGAAATAGAACATATAATTTATATAATAAATATAACAATTACTTTAATTATGTTTAAAAGTCACTTTCCAATCTATCCTTGACGTATTCCAATTCCCATAATCTCTTACCACTGGTCATGCTGTTTGGGGCTGATGGAATCTTTAGTCTAGCAACTTCTGGACACTGCAGGCTCTTTAGCCTTGCCACAGTGTGGAAATACTCAGTCTGAATAGTTCCTCACTTCTGATTTCTTTACCTTGAGTAGTTCTATAGAAAAACACATTTAAGACTGAACTAGGCACCCATTAGACTGGTGTGCCCTGCTTAACATAATCTTTGAGGAGGACATTTGGTAAATCAAGATCTAGTTTATATAGTTCCTCTTCCTCTTCCTTCCTCCAGCAAGAGGGTTTTTTTTCTTTCACATCTGGTCTCTGGATTCATGGACCTCTGGGTGATCTTTTGTGCTATATGTAGACTTTGGCACAAAAATGGAAGCTGCAGTCTGGTAAGTACATAAACCATACCAACAGTCTCTATTTGAAATATAACATAGAAGGAAGAACATACTGCACTTTCTCTCTGTTTCTATTTATGGCTCATGGTCAAGAATTTAGTCATGCAATAAAACATTTTATAAAACTGAAATCTAAGATATCAGCAATCACTTTCACCATGTAAAGGAAAATAATAGTTGTAGTTCGAAAAGGATATTGAAAATCCATTAGTTGTGTGTTTCACATTAACTTTTCCTGTTACCTTTGTAAACATAGGTTTTCCATGCTGAGTGACCATGGTGCATTGATCACAGTCCACTGTGATGGAGGAGTTGTGGTATGATTCTTTTGAGTGCTTGAGGATGTAATACAGGTCTGTCACACCTCCTTCAAAGACAGTGCTAAAATAACGAGGAATGAGGGTTCTTCCAATTGCTGTTGGGAGAATACAAAGCAAATGAGAACATGCCACCACAGCTGTTCATTTACGAGTATACATTCCTAGTATACACACTCTAACTGTACCATTAGAGTAAATGTAATATGGATTCCAATGACACCAGTAAGAGACAGACTGTGCTTCTAAGAATTTAAAGAGGCATAATCTGTTCAAACAAGAAATAGTCTTTCAGATGCTTTGAAGGTTCTTGTGTACAATGTGGAAGGCCCCTCTTTAGGGTATAAGTAAGCCAGCCATGCCCTTTTCTAACCCCCTTTCTTATTTTCCATTCTTTCTCACAATAATCAGAAAGCATTCCATACCAATAGGCATGCTCAACTGGGCAGTTTTGGGGTTCCATTCCCCTTGCCTTGAACCTTGGGATTTCCATAAGTCTTCAAGGTATATTGCTCCATGGCGTAATCATGTTATTGTGCCATATAAGTCCCACTATTGCCTCAGCCATATTGCTTAATACCATTGCTCTTCTGATGTTCTCCCATGGTTTGAAAACCATTTCTTCTTATTAACACAAAAAATCCATTAATTATTTCCTTCCCCACTTCTGTTGTCCTACGATTTCCTGTGTGAAAGTTCAACTGCACTTTTATGCCAATTTTGAGTGGCCAGGGGATGGTCAGTAAGTGTACTGTGAGTGTGGCTTAGGTGACCTTTGCTTATCAGTGATCAGGGAAAAGGAGAAGGGGTAAAAGCAAAGAATGGAAAACTTTGCTTACTGCCCCCCCATCACTTTTTCCAACAGATTAGCCCAGTTTCCAAGTCTCTCTCTCTCTTTCTGTCTCTGTCTCTCTCACACACACTCATACGCACACACACACAAATACACACAGCTGGAAATAGAATAGAATAGAATCTGACAGTTAAAGCAACTTTTATTTCATTAATCTGCCTTTTCCTGACTAAGCAGACTTGATTTATTACTGGCAGATAAATCACTACTTTAGTTGATGGTTTTTATCTAACAGTGATTAATCAACTCTATCCCAAATCAAGAGGTTCTCACTCCAACACAAGGGGGAGAAAGATATTTTTAAATCAAGACTGATTTTAATTTAGATTTCTATGGGTGGAATTTGTGTGTGCATGTGCGCGTTTGCCAAACAAGAAATAGGGACAGAGCTGGTAGTATCAGGTGGGCAGTGCCAAATGCTGCATGTGATAAAGTGGTACTGGAGTTTATCATACAACAGAATTTGGGGGTATAATGCAATGACAAACCGAAAGCAATCATGGGGTTTCACGTTATTGCGAATGAGTGTATCTCACGCAATTTCGGGCAATGGGAAGTCATTCCGAATGCAATCATGGGGTTTCACGTAATTGCGTATTAGAGTATCTCACACAATTTCGGGCAATGGGGGGTCATTTTCGGGAAATGGAAAGTCATTCTGAACGCATTCCAAACGCAATCAGATTTCACATAAATTCGCTAAACTAGCGAATTCACGTAATTGCGAATTGGCTCCATTCGAAATTGGGAGAAATTCCTCCCGTGTGATAAACTCCACTGTGAACAAAGGCCATAATGCTGGAAAGATTGCAAAGGTATGATGGGGAATAATGCAGTCCTGATTGCATAGAGCTTTAAAACAATGCTATTTTATCTGCAGAAGAACCTAGTGCAATAAGGCCCTTCATCTTGTGTGTGGATGGTTACTATTTTAAATACAAAAGGATCCAGACTTGGAATGAATGTGCTGTGAACACATAGGAAGTTGCAAATTTATCAATGCATTGGCAGGAGTTACTGAAACATACCCTTACATTTTGTAGTCTTGCAGAACTGCCAAGTGTCAGGGTTACTCATTAAAATTCACAGTTTCAGAAAGCAATCTTAAGCATGGTTTAAAAGGTAAAGGTAGTCCCTTGACATGAATGTCTAGTTGTAACCAATTGTAGGGGGGGGGTGCTCATTTCCGTTACTAAGCCGAAGAGCCAGCATTGTCCAAACATTACTCTAGTGGTCATGTGGCCAGCATGACTGCACTGAGTGCTGTTTACACAGGAGTAATTCCCATTGTGTTTAATGAAAGCGTTTTTAGATTTTAAGGTCCTTCTAAGAGACTTTAGGAGAAGAGGTACAATATCAGGAAAAAAAGCTGTTTTCTGCAGATCTGAAAACTATCATGTACCATTCCCTGCCTCTTTAATGACCAGAAGCCACCAAGCTCCATTCCTGTCCTACCAGACTTCATTTCCTCCCCGGTGAGGCATTACCTGAGCTCACAGAGTTTGAGCCTCAAGAAAGATGACACCTTAGACCACAATCTTTCTGGCCTTTATGTCCATATATGATGTTGGCTCATGGTCTATGCCTTTGGTCATAGAAATAAATATCAGCAATTTCTTGTTCTTGTTGGGAAGAAATGGAAAGGCTTTTTGCCATTAAGGATGGAAGGAGCAAACTCTATGTGAATGTCTAGGTGAGAGGATGAAGAGAATACTCCTTTCCCAGAATACCTGTATGGAATCTATCTGCAAGAAAGAAGATTGGCAGGTAGCAGGGGACCAGACCACTCAGAGGAAGATGCACAAAATCCTTAGATTTTGGGAGCCTTAAGGACTCAGTTGTACACTGCTGTCTTACAAACACAAACACGATCATATTGGTAACATACAGAGACAAATGCAAATTTAAGCACACCATAAATATACTGTCACAGAAACAATTGGCCATGTGTGAAGTGTTCTTCTTAATGGAAATATTGTTCTAAATTGCACAGAAGAGTCACTTTTGTTAGATTTTTCAAATTTTTCCTTATGTGTTTTTTAGCCCCTCCAGTTCTTTTAGAATAATTGATTATAAACAGAGAAGATGTTATTATGAAAAATACACTGCTGCCTCTGTTCTCTGTACTAAACACCATATAACTGTCACGATAATCTAGCTCATCAATCAGCATTCTCCACATATAAAACTAATTCAACAATTGATCTCAGTCATCACATCTTAATTCCGAGATTCTTTGGTGAGAAATTCCAAAGTAGAGAAGGCCTGAAGGTTCTCAGAGCAGCTGACAAACATTTAAAAGAACAGCTAATCATGTAGAAAATTCAATGAAAAATAAACGTGAGTAGCTAAACTATGCTAGTACCAAGCCACATCAAAATGCAAACTATAAACTTGAACATCTCAAAAGCCTGGACAACTCTAAAAGGTCTTCACCTCGGATTGATCCACCTACCCACAACATTGCAAGGGGAGGGAAGCTGATCCAGAATTGAGGAAACTAGCCTCACCACCTGTCTTCTGTTATCTGATTCATAATGATGACGGTGTTTTCATTATTGTGTGGTAGTCATGATAACACAGGCTGCAGCTGTGATCCTCCTCACTGGGCTGTCCCCCTGCCACCCTCCTAACATGCAGCGGGGACAGGAGACAGGTATGTCTGGGATGAGGGAAATGGACTAATTCTCAAGTCTATTTGAACTAGGGAAAAGTTGAGAAAGTGCTTAAGGAGGATTCTCCTTGTTAGGGTTTTTGAACACGGCTGGCTCTTCAACAGAATGTCTGACATGGCAGATCCAAGAACCAGCTGAAGGGATCAAGAAGTAGGTGTACCTTGAGGTGTACGAGACATAAGTAGTTTAGGTAAGGAAGCCTATCCAGTGAGGATGTGTTTTACATTCTGATTGCCAGTTTGATTGTATCTTAAATATACAGCAATCTGTCTTGGCATATTGGTTAGTAAGCAGTGTATAAATATTCCAAAATAAGCAAAAATCAACTCAGAACAAAACAGAAAACTCAAGGATTTGGACATGGCTCATCAACTAGTACAAACAATTACAGTTCCTCTTAAATAAAACTTCCAATCTATTTACTATGTGTATTTACTGTATAGTTTTTAATTTAAAGAAGGGGGGGATCCAAAGTCAGATGCATAAACCCTTTAATTTTTCAAAAATGTTAAAAGATTTAAATGTTGCACATATCATTCATATGATGTACAACAAAGCATAGAATTTACCAACAGGTCTGAAAAACAAGAAAATGTGAAACATAGCTATTAAGATAATGTCTTGCTCGCCTAAGGCTAATCAACACAAATTAAATTTCCTGCTATATATATATTAAAAATATGTACAATTAACATATAGAACACTAGGTTTCATTAGATTTCATCTGATGTGTGTGTATGTGCTGACAGGTTGCTTGTCAACGTATGGCAACCTCATTAACTTCATAGGGTTTTTGTTGTTGTTTAAAGCAAGGAGTACTCAGAAGTGTTTTTACCATTTTCTTCCTCTGAAATACAGTCTACAGCACCTGGTATTCATTGACAGTCTCCTCTCCAAGTACGAACCAGAGCTGACCCTGCATAGCTTCCAAGATCAGATGGCTCTGGTACCTTTAGGGTATTCAGACCCTACTGATAAAACCAAATAAATTATGTAAAAATATTTTTAAATAATTGATTATCCTAGAAGGCAAGATGATACAGTCCTTCTTGCTATTTATATTCACTAGAGACGTAACGATGTAGGATATCGTAATCTGGTTTGGATGATAAGCTTCAGTATACACCAATGTTTGAGATCAGTCTTGGCTGAAAGGCTCTGAGAGGCTAGCACTCAATTCCTGTGTCCTATAATGCAGTACTACTAAAAGGGATGGTCCAAGGATCAGCGCTGGTCCTTGAATCATCCACTCTTGGTCACTTGAAATTTCCAAGAAAGAAAGAAAGAAAGAAAGAAAGATTAATCCAATGGGCACAAACTTTACACCAGTTCCTTGTACATGGCAAGGAGGACTGCCAGTTCCCCAAATCAGATAGCTTAAGAAGCAGTGCTATATGACACACTTTGCATTATGCTTTTACATCTAAGGTACAGAAAAAATCCCTTGGGTTCACCTGGAAGTTGCAATCCAAGAGATTTTATCCAGTTATTCTATGCATTTCTTTGTCAATGGGAATATAACTATTCTTTCCCTTGTCCAATAACAAAACAGCTGTCATATTTTCAGTTGTGGGATTTGTTATAGGAGATGAAACAACAAAAACACAGCTCCATTGGTGGGTAGATAAAATGTTGTTAAAAATCCTCTACCCAACTGGAATATTTATACAGTTGGCCCTCTGTTTTGTTCTGGACCCCTCCCCCCCACAAGAATGGAGGCTTGCACATATTCAAGCCCCATAGGCTGAATGGGGCACATCCATGTACGTGCAGCCTGTGTGCACACATTGGGCGCACACACCATTGAAAATAACGGAGGTTACCCCTCCGCGGATATTCAAGGATATTAGAAGGCTGACTGTATTTTAACAGCTTAGCTAGCTACCCATATCAGCAGTGAACTGGAAACAGTTGATTCTCAGGAAGATTCCTCTAGCCATGGGAACCAACATGGGATTGTCTTAATTCTGGTTTTAGATTAGTAAGATTTTTGATCACCAAACATATAGATAATCCTAGACTATGTTACAAAGTTGTTTCATGAATTAATGTATATGAAGTGCTTTGATCACTTAAAAGTGAAACATAAATCCTAAGTAGCAGCAGCATTATTGTGGTCAATTATTATAATAATAGTTTTATACCACTTTTCAGTGTATAAAGCACTCTGCAGATCTTATCTAATCTATCATGGATGTGATTTTAAATAATGAAAAGGAAAGTAGGATGAACATATTTGAATATGAATAAAAGGTATATCATCGGACCATATCGCTGTGTCAATGTTTCATTTCACTGATAAGCTGAATTCTAAAATGAAATAGCAAGGCTTTGATATTTTCCAAAGTGTTACTACGTTTGTCATCATCTTCCTTTGAGGACTGTAAGAATGAATTTCAAAGTGCTGATGATGTTTCCTATAATGTCCTGTGGAGAGATGCAAAATGGGGGCGATAATTCATCAGCTAGCAGTTAATTGTTTTCACTGATGTTGCAGAGATGGTTTTGCCTATGATGTGGAAAATCGAAACAGAAGGATTATGAAAACACTTTGTTCCCACAGCCAAGCACTGTAGTTTGCAAAGATATTTAAATTTGATTTCAGAAATTTACCATCACCAAAGATACTGGAATGAGTCTGGGGAAAAAAATGCAATGTAGTACGCCAAATTATATCCTGACAAATTTTTATCTCAAATGGAGGCATGCTCATTTCAGTTAAGTTTCCAGAAGAAAATTATATATGTTTAGAAAGTGCTACCACATGACAGAAACAAACATGTAAACTATTGAGGCAAAAGATTAGAAATCACAATTTTTCTCCCATTTGCTGTCTTCTATGTATTTCTCCTTTCCACATTTCCCCCCAGTTTCCTTCCAATTTATCTGTACTTGGTGAAATTCTAAAACTAGTGCATGACCAACTAACTGGTCACAATTTTTGCCCCGATGTATAAACTGCTCTCAGTTTCCATTTTTTTTCCATATTCTTTCTGATTATTAATGCATACCAGTGTATATGCATTTTTATTAATAACAGTGAGAAAAGAAATATTCATGGAATCACATCTGATTTTTTAATGCTTTGATTTAATGAATCTGACAAAGCACTGGTTTTCACCACTAAGAAAAACAGACTCCCAAAGTGTGGCAGTCTGAAATAGTCTTAAGTAAATCTGCAAATCAAGAATGATAAAATATGAATGCATTAGTGTCACTTTATGAATACAAACTACAACCCGGGGGGGGGGGGAACAGATGGGGAGACCATACCTGAAAATTGCCTCTTTGGATTAATGTGACTATAACAATTATTGCACTGGGTTTAGTATGCTCATGAAGAACCATGTTCTTGAGGTGGTGGTAGCAACCCAACAGTAAGTTATTTTGGAGAAGATAAGATGATGTAGACCAGTAGTTCCCAAACTTTGGTGCTCTAGGGCCTCATTCACTTTTTTTGTACTGGGTAGATCTGGGGAGATTTGACAATGCAATACCAAATTGAAGTTCCCACTATGTTTACTTTGATCGTATCTCTCCATGGCATTTAACCTATTGACGTTCACACTGGGGAGTGGACAGCAAAAGGGATAAAATGCCATGAGAGATTCAATCGTGGTAGGAGGGGGAGGAAGAAGAGGAAGGTGAGGAAGGAGGAGGAAGGACACAGTAGGGAGGAGAGGTAGAGGTGGAAGAGGTGGAAGGAGGAGGAGGGAGGACACTGGAGGACATGCCAGGGAGGAGAGGAAGAGGAGGGTGAGGAAGGAGGGCACTGGAGGATGCAGCAGGGAGGAGAGGAAGAGGAGGAGGGAGGGAGAAGGATGCAGTGACATGGATCCAGATCAGTAGTTCCCACTACCAAAGATCTGAATCCTCGAGGCACCGCAAAAAAGCCGCACTAGTTGACCTGTTGTCAAATGCACTGGGTCAAGTGGGGTTTTTTGGTGTCCCCCCCCCCAACTGCATCGAGTGCAGTCAGGGGCAGTGTGAATGCCTATCAAATAACCCATGTTCCACACCGGGTTATTTCATAGTGAGAATGTTGCTTAGCTGTTTTGGATTTCAACTCCCAGAAGATCCAGCCAATTTGGCCAACAGGTAGGAATTCTGGGAAGTGACGTACAAAACATCTGGAGACTAGAATATGAAGACCACTGATCTAGACCATAGTCTTGGGAAAGCTCCATATGCTGTTGGGCTTCATCTTAGATAGCCAATTGTGTGGGATTCCAACAACAACTACTGGAACCCCTGTAATTCAGAATCACCCTAGACTGATTTCAGTCTGGCTTCATGTTGTTTTGTTGTCTTGATGGATGACCTCCATCAACCGGAACCCTGGTGGCACAGTGGTTAAAATGCTGACACTGCAGCCACAAGATTGTAAGTTCACTCCTAGAGGACAGCTCCAAGGTCTACTCAGCCTTCCATCTTTCCATAGGTGGGTCAAATGAGTACCCAGCTTGTTGGGGGTAATTGGTTTACACACTGTAAACTGCTTAGGGAGTGCTAGTTCACTGATAAGCAGTATAGAAGTGTACTTCCTATTACTTGCTATATAAATGAGAGAGAGGGAGACACAGGAGGGGGAAGTAATGTAGCAACATCTTCAAGACTTTTTTTGGGGGGGGGTATGGATAAATAGGTTTATATCCACGAAAGCTCATGCAAAAATGAAAAACAGTTAAGTCTTAAATGTACTGCTATATTCCTCCCTCTCCTCCTTTTCAGTTCTACTTGTCATTATAGGAATATTACAAGAGAGGTGGATTTCTGTTCAACACCATAGTATTTGTGCTATGAAGTGCTGCATGTCTCAATTTTGTCTCTGTGCTAGAGATAATCTAGGGATTTATTTAAAGAGAAGTGTTGCTGGCATGATGATGACACACAGATCTATTTCTCCTTGCAATGTGAGTAAGGTGAGGTTATGGAAAGGTGAACCTGTGGTGTAGTAATGGGCTGGAAGTGATGGGGAAATTCTCACAGCCCATCCCTATCCCAGTCCCTGCCAGATTGTGCTGGACAGAGCGGAAAGTGTCGTGTGGTGGCTGAGTGTGTTATATTAGGCAATTTGGACCTGTAGTATAGTTTTTTTAAAAAATGCAATTCAGATTTTAAGGATATAAAATGAAGATACTGAAAAGTGTTAAGATACCAATAGTAGCATGCCTGAAGAGCTATGAGCATAAATATATGTATATCTTAGGGATAATCACCTGAAAAAAGTTAATTACACATTTGATTTAAAATTTGATTAGTATTTTATATATTCCAGTGTCTCCATTTAATTTGTATTGTGTTCATGCATTATGATACAAATTAATTTCATGAAATAATGCACATTTAAAAGCAGAAAATGTTTCAAGTGAACATCTAGTAGTGGAAAATATTCTGCTTTCACGTCATTGCTAGATATCCATTTTAACCATCTTCAAGAAGATCTGGTTCAAAATTACATTTTACCTATATTAATGAAAAAAACTACAGTATATATTTAGAGTGCCCTACCTATAACATAATATGACAATAAACGCCTAGCTGGAGAGGTGTGTGTTTTATTTCCATTTATGGCTTAACTCCATTTGTGGTTATAGCCTTCGCTTTTTTTTTCTTAAACAATATAGGTCTGCAAGTGGAGTTACATCTCTGAATGTTCCCTACACAAACATGCCTTGATCTCGATGAGAAATGATGCATGACATCCTACGTTCCCACGTATGAGGAAGGTGCTTTGAAATAAAAGAGGGATATTTTTATATATGGAGAGAGAGAAAGACAGAGAGACAGATTTGAGCCTAATCTCTTGCTGAAACCTGAAATGGTACAATATAGAAGGAAGATGAATTGTAAACTAGAGATCTCAGTGAACATTTTATGTAATGTCAGCTAAAAGATACGTAGTTCCAGTTCAGATTTCTTGGAAGAGATAATTTAGCATGTTGCTAAAACAAAATAATCCACAAATAAACGTGATTCATTAAACTATATTAGAAACCAAAGTCATGTAAACTGCATGCATATTTGTTAAACATCCCACTGGTAAACCTGTAGACTATATTAGAGCTCCTACTGAGATGTTATTAAATATGGTAGACAGATTCTGTCCAGCTGTTTTGTTTACATCTATGGGAACCATTAAAAACAACACCTCTGAGATTTCATCCAAGCATTTCAGAAGTTTATATTTTGAAAGAGCTATTGATATAAGATAGAAAAAAATCTACTAATATATCTTTAGTGAATGGCATGTACTGTATTATGTTTTAACTCAATTTAACTTATGGGATTTCCCTCCAAAGGAATTTAGTTATATCAACCTCAGATAACGAACTAAGATTTTATTATACAAAGAGAAATTAATTGGAAGGTTATCAAGGAGTCTGGTAAAGCAAGTAGAATGGGTTTTGCACACCCTAATATCAATGCTCCACTATCTAGTGTTTTCTAGATACTGTATATTGAACTACAATTCCTATCATTTCAGCTGCCATGGTCAGATTTCTCCCAAAGAAAATCCTGCTGGTGGTGGCGGTGGAGAAAAACACTCGGGGAAATTTGAGGGAAAACAGGGGCGTGGGAAATCCTCAGAACACCTTTCCATAGATCTAAGTTTTTATGGAACACAAAAAGTTTGGATAAGACTCACAATTTAGGGCAAGTTTAAGATTCCTATATCTTTTTTTATGAAGGGTTGAAGCTCATGAGAGCACTGGAACAGAGAACTTTCCTACCATATGATGAATAAATCTACAGTTCCTCTTGGCTGGTATCTACTCATGTGCTTTCCTATTTAGAGGTGAGGAAAGAAGTTAAGGTGAAAAAGAAAGAAGAAATACCAATTATTGGGTAAACGAGTGTGCACATGTGTGTAGGTTTACATGTGTGTGTATGAATTATGTGGTACATGATTATACAGTTGGCCTCTTGTATCCATGCATTTTGCATTCATAGATCCAACCATCCACAGATTGAAATTTTATTTAAAAAAATTCCAAAAAGCAAACTTTGATTTTGCCATTTTATATAAAGGGCATGATTGCATATAATGGGACTGGAGCATCCATGGATTTTGGTATTCACGGAGGGCCCTGGCAGTGGCATCATTAGAGTCGGTGTCACCTGGTGCTGTCACCCTCCCATTGACTTCCTCCCATCCCACGCCATACAAAACCATTAGTAATGTTTTTTGTACTAATTTTACTCATAAATCATAATTCCCATATATCACTGGATGTAATAGTAATTGTTGAGACATAAACAACTGGCACAGTTAAAATTATACTTTTAAATTGCAATATCACACACAAATCGTAAATGTATTTACATATACACAGTTCATGGGTTACAGTGAAAGTTTGTTTAAACGATGGCTTTTTTAAAAAATATATATATTTAAAAATATTTTTTTTAAAATTATTTTTGGGGTTTTGTTTTGTTTTATTTTATTAAAAAAACCTGGGCCCATTTTGGCCAAAAGGCAGATATTTGAGATGCATTTGTGTCATGCTCTCTTAGGGTGTCACCTGATGCAGCCCCCTCCCCAGTGATGCAACTGGGTCCTGAAATCAAGCTCCAGCAGATAGCAAGGATGCGCTGTACAACTATTATATGACTATGTTCATAAGTAATGATCACATACAGTCTGTCCTCAGTATCCACAGACTTGCCATCCATGGATTCAACCATTCACGAATGGCAAGCCCACACTGAGGTGGCACTGGCAGTGGCAGAAGAGGAGGAAGCGAGAAGATGTATACTGTTACTAAAACAGACAGGAGACGATCAGTCAAGTGTATTTGGATGGACTTCTGCAGTATTTTTTATTTTTTTTAAAAAAAAACAGCACCGATAAGTAGTGGGAATCGAACTGACTATATTCAAAAGCTGACTGCATGCTGCACATCTTGCAGTACCAACAATGAAATAATTTAAACTCATACGTTTAGAAACTTGAGAAGTATATTGTTTTATATAAGTTAAATACTTGTAGCATGGCACCAAGCTAATTGTTGAAGGAGGAAAGTTGCTTAATTCTATGGGAAGAGAAGGAGAAAGACTTCCCCTGGCAAAATCCTTTTCTCTGGAGAATACTTCAAATTCTAACTTTGAAGTGTGCTGTTTCTGCTAAGAAAGTGCATATCTTCATTCAGAACTGTCCTTATATGATAATGATAATTATACATATCGTTATATGATCATTAGCAGATTAATATTTTCAAAAGAAACATTTGTGCCTAACCAATGATTTTTGCTAGGGTGGTTGTGAGAAACGGCCACATTTGATGTTAGATGACCTTCTCTCTAATAAAGTAGTGAAATAAATGAGAAAATGAAAATATTTCTTCATTGGACATTGATGGCCTGGAGGTATTTGTACTGATGGGCATGTCCGCCTGAAAGGCAAGATGCACTAAATTAAATGGGATTTATTCTCAGGTAAGGATCGCTGTCCAAATGAGCACTGCTTTCAGTTGGTTCCTATCTAGTACTTCCTATGTACTTATATGGAAATATGCAGAGAGGCAATTTGGACCACAGGCAATGAAGAAAGCACATGCCAGAGTTTTGCACTGGACCCTGAAAAAGCAGCAGGAGTGCCTGCGTCCTTCACCAGGGACCTTTTCACATCACAGAACAATAGTACAATGATCCCTCTTTAACTGCCGTGGTTCCATCTTATTTGTGAATTTATTAGTGAAGCACCAGAATTCTCAGCCAGCGAGCTCTAGTGCTTCACTAATAGGTCACTGCAAGGACAGTTACAGGTGGAAACATGGAACCATAATTGTTTAGTGTGGAAGGGCCTCAGATGACTTGCTAGAGCCATGCAGAAGAAGCTGAAAGACAAGGAATGAGAGTAAATCATTAGAAGATAGAACTTGTCTGCACGCTGTACTCTTGGGTATAGTGAAGGATGATGTCTGGTCATCAGGATTGAACATTCAATTGCCATGTGGTTTTTCCACATGGAATGAGATGAGCTTCAAAAAGTTTTTGTTTTGGACCACAACTCCCAGAATTCTCTGAGCAGCACGTCACTGGCAAAATAGTGTCTTTACCTCAGGCATCAAAAGATCCTGGCCAAAAATGAGAAGCAGATGGGAAACAATGGGAGGACTTAGTTTTTTGTGGAGCTTTTGGGCTATGTGGCCATGTTCTAGAAGAGTTCCTTTCTGACGTTTCGCCAGCATCTGTGGGTGGCATCTTTAGAGAAGATGCCAGCCACAGATGCTGGCAAAACGTCAGAAAGGAACTCTTCTAGAACATGGCCACATAGCCCGAAAGCTCCACAAAAAACTATGGATGTCGGCCATGAAAGCCTTCGACTCCACGATGGGAGGACTGTTAATCCATATTGCTTCCTTCATAGGTATTAGTTGACACAGACTGGTGCTGCCAGTTTTCATAGATGATACCTCAAGCCCCTCCATGGGCCTCTTCTGTACATATTCAAATAAAGACAATATGTAAAGATGGTAACTTTCTTGCTTTTCCTATAACCACTCCTCTAGAACTTTCTAATTCTTGTGAAAACGGGGAGCTATGAAGCAAGACACAAGCAAACAGAACTATTTGTACTTAACAATCATCTGTTCCAATGCTGTAAAGATAACATTTACCTACACAAGGTAACTTCCTAGTTGCTCATTTCATTATATACGGCAGTTCATTTGTTCCCTCAGGGCCCCATTTTACTTTCAGAGAAGGCTCCGTTTGCTAACTGTGTTGAAAAGAACGCTCAGGAGATGCGATTAGCAGTCACTTGTTTCGGTAAACATTGGATGTAGCATATGCCTCTCAAGTAATGTGTACCCAAACATACAATTTACAAATAATTAACATCATGTTAATTAGTCACATTAATTTATGCCACTTTGTGGAATTATTTCCTTGGAGTCTTTAGGAAGTCTGCCAGCAGTTTGAGCCAAAGAACTGTGAAAATTTGCTTGAAGTAAGTGTTGCGACTGGCTGTGACACGCAGCTTGAAGTGCAGCAACCCGGGGGCCATAAAGACTGATGGAAGATGGCTGTGTCACAGAGGTAGGCCATTGGGGATGCTGCATGTGCGGGATCACAGCCACAAAAACCCAGGCATAAAGAACACAACAGCCCTCTACATCTGGATTTACTGCATACTAGCTTCCGACCATATTTTGGACATATAGCTGGTTTGTTCACCGAGTGCACAACTGAAAGCGTACTCAGAGTTTACTATTACTATTACCCCGCCCCAATTGCTTACCCAGAGGGGCGGGATATAAATAAATATTTATTATTATTATCATTATCATTATTATTATTACAGAAAATTCAGAAATGTGTTCTGAAGCAACCCAAGGCATTGTCCTGCTGGAGCAGAGAAACAAACTGTATCCTTCACTCTCTCAGTCAAACCATATTATGCCCCTGGACTGTTATTTTGGTAGATGAGACAAGGTATCTTAGAAACCTATACATTATGGCAAGAATGGGTTCTTCAGTCATCTGAGGCTTCAGGTCTGAGCAGAGATTGGGGCCCCCAGCCTCCTCCCAGATATGTCACTAGTATTGTAAGCATAACTAAAATGTCAAGTTTCTCGCCTGGTGAAAGAAGCCCAGAAACTGTATTGTTTACATTCCTGAAAGACCAATACTTCTGTATACAATGGGGCCTCCTTATCCATGCACTTGCCCATTTATGGATTTAACCACCTGTGGATGGAAAACTCCTGTTGTCCCTAATGGTGGTGCATGCATGCAGCTATGCTAGTGGGTGCATGCACATTGCACTACCATTAGGGAGAATGGGACTTGAAGTCCTGTGTTTTTCAATGTCCATGTTCGGGTGTGTGTGTCCGGGATCTCCCACGAATACCAAGTTCCCATTGTAGTCGCAGTTGCAAATTCCACATCATTGCACCCAACAAAGTCTGTCAATGAGGACAGCTAACCCTGCCGAAACACTCCTTCCTTCCTTCCTTCCTTCCTTCCTTCCACCTTTCCTATAATCTATCCTTAACTGTCAGTGAAAAACAGAAGATGTACAACTGTACAATCTTTCTTGTATATGTTCTCACAGTCTTGCATAGTGTGACATTTGATGAGTCTTTGAAGAGAGAAAGAATTTGTTGACAATGAACATAAGTTATAAATTAAGAAATGCCAGCACTCCAGGTTTTAATTTGTTTTAAACAAAATCAAGGCACAGATTATACATTTGCCATATAAAGGTAAACAAAAGAGCAATTATGAGATATGACATGGTATAAATCAAATGAATTTTTTTAAAAAGCAGTTACGAGGAAGAGGGCAAATAAATAAATGTAATAGATCACGAAGATGTAATTTTTAAATATATAGCATGAGATGTACTTAAGATTCAAGACATGACAAAAAATTAAATTTAAAGCAGATCATCAGTCCCAAATGGGAGAAGACCCTTAAACTGATTATGGAGGAAGCTTGTTTTCTGCTGCAGAAACTAGAACATGGAGCAATGGATCTGAACTACAAGAAAAGAGATTCCATCTAAACATTAAGAAGAACTTCCCAACAGAAAGAGCTATTTGACAGTGAAATATGTTGACTTGGAGTGTGGTGGAATTTCCTTTTTTGGAGATTTTTTTTAAACAGAAACTGGATGGCCATCTGTCAAGGATATATTTATTCTGTATGGCAGGGGGTTGGATAGGATGACCCTTGTAGTCTCTTCCGATCTATGAATCTATAATCTATAAAGGACACTCAGATCAACCGGGCAACAACTACTAAGAGTTCCAGAGGCCAGACTATCTACCACCATGAAAAGGGCGTTTTCTATCTCGGCCCCAAGCCTCTGGAACTCGCTGCCCATTGAGCTCCGCTTGGCCGCCTCTCTCGCCCAGTTTAAAAAGGGGTTAAAAACATATTTATTCGAGCAGGCTTACCCCTGATTGTGTTTCCCCCCCTTGTCATCTTTCCCCTCATTATGAGCCGGCTTGGAGCATTGCCATTGTATAGTTGTATTGGCTTGATATTGTTTTATTGTTGTTGGATTGTTTTTAACTTGTGAATATGTTGTACACCGCCCTGATCATTGGAAGGGCAGTATATAAATAAAGATATTATTATTATTATCATTATCATTATCATTATTATGTTGATTTGCTAAGTTCCCATTGACTGAATGGACTAACATTGGGATTTAAGCTTTAAAGACTGTAATAAATGCTCACCATAAATAGAAACCAACCATGTGCGAAGTAAGAAGCCAGGCAGGCCTGGGTAAAGTCAGCTAACCATGGACTTCAGAATGCTATGAGAAGCAGCTACGATAAAAATGTAAAACCAGAGCTTGTATGTTAATTTGCCGGATAGGGGTACTTAGACATGAACCTAGGTCCAGTAGCAATAGAGATAGGGATAGAGGCACATAGGAATGGATTTAAGTTTGAGAGGGACAGTTAGGAAGAAAGTAAGATCTCAACATGACTCTGACCCGAGCTGAGAGTGTGGAAAGAATCTGAAGAGAACTATCATTTTGTCTGAAACTGAAGTATTACAAAGTACTGTGTTTGGAACCAGCATAATGCTAGATCAGCCTTTCTGAACCTTTTTACTCTGGAGAAATCTTTGAAATAATTTGCAGGTCACAGGGAAGCATATATAAAAATTATTATACAGTAGAGTCTCGATTATCCAACCTTCGGTTATCCAACATTCCAGATTATCCAACGTTGTGGCTACTGTGATTTCTTTAAATTTTCTGTGATTTCTTTAAATTTTCAGAGGACTGAACTGTTTATACTGTACATCACAATGTTGATCAATGATTTCTTTACATTTACCTTTACTGTTATTGCAATAAAACTTCAATACATTTGCAATTCATAGTGATTTCAAGGCTTTTCTGGATTATCCAACGTTTTCAGTTATCCAACTATCAGACGGTCCAGTTTATGTCAGATAATCGAGACATAAGGCCCACCGCCCCTCCAATCACATTCTCATATAAGTCAGCAACCTCTTGTGGAACATAGGGTTGTGGGAAACCTGATTGGAAAACCATATGAAATATTTATTTTATCTGCCACGATGAATATTTTAATATTTCTTTTTTTATTTTTTTACATCTTTTTTCTGAATGTTTCAGTTTCATAAATGATGAGAAAGACTGAGTGATGCCCTACCATGCTATACCCACAAATCAGCACTGCCACTTGGCCAGTAGACTGGTCACTTGGAGGCCCATGTATGAGATCTAGGAAGGGATTTTAAGAGTAAATGGGAAAAACGAAAGATAGGCGCCCAAGGGTTGGAACTGTGTGGCCAACCTGAATAAGGGTTCTGCTATAACATACTATTAGTACTTTGCTGGAAGTCAAGACTAGCAAATCAAGCAAGCTAGAAATTCTATGAGAAAGGCATTATCACAAAGAAATCTCCACTTGTTAGGTCTTTCCTCATGTCAAATGAAAGTCATATCCTAACCAGAAATTCCCATGAAGAATTGAATACTAAAGATAGGACGTGGTTTTCTGGACCCCAGACAGTATCAGATCCAGAAACAAATAAGGGGAAGACTTCCTATATAAACACTCAGCCCATCCACCCAGAACATTGAGCTTATCAACCTGATCACATGACTAATTAAGCCTTGTAAACTAATTATTTAGCTGGTTTCAATCAACACACAAAGAAGGGAGCATCTAGCTCCCCTCCATCTTCATTTTTTGACACAAGAAGCTTCAAGTTTGAAGAGAGGTTCCAGTTCATATGGAGACAATCTGCATGAACAAGGACGCTGGAACAGCAAGATTGTGCTTGCAAACATGAATTTCTCTTCAGACCTTTTGCTTTCCATGCGAGGAAAGCAAAATGGAGCAGGGCAAGGCTAGGTGTTTCTCCCTTTGCATATCGATTGAAACCAGTAAGTTAATGTCAGAGAGGATGCAGAGTGGGGGCGGGCAACTGCAGAAGACTAGAGGGATGGACATTGCCCCCCCCCCGAAGATCTTGAAGGCATGCCCCAAAGTGCCCTTCAGCACTGTTTAAAGGACACAGCAACATCAGCAGAGTTTTAGTCCATCCTAGGCAATTGTAGGCCCAGCAGACGTCTTTTTTTAATAATAGGAAAAGAGCAGATATAACTTCACATTCACTTTGTGTTTCCAATAAATTCTCCTGGGGGGGGGGGGATATGGTGGGAATGCCCCCCCCCCCGAGAGGACACTTAGGGACAAGCATTTTAAAAAACAAAAACAAACCAAAAAAACCCAGCAAGAATGTTTTTGGGGGTAAGGAGTTTTCATGGTAAAAATGCCTCTTACACTCACTAGAGGTCATTTTGGACAATTATGGAGCAAAAAGGACTGGGCTGCACTTTTCCCACCCCTGATATAGATTTTGCTTCAAAAGAACGAAGAAATTTTCTAATATCAACCAAATCTCTTAGAAAGACAAAATACAGTGGGCCCTTGGTGTCCACTGGGGTTTGGTTCCTGGGCCCCCCATGGATAACAAAATCCATGAATGCTTAGGTCCCGTTATATACAACGGCACAGTAAAATGGTGCCTCTTACATAAAAGGGCAAAACCCAAGTTTGCCTATTGGAATTCATATATTTTGGAGGGTATTTTCAAGCCTTGGATGCTTGAATCTGTGGATAAACAAATCTGTGGATATGGAGGGTCAACTTTAATGCAACCGGCACTCAGGTTTCCTCAAATGATACCTGCAAGGACTAAATTATAATTTATCTGATAAGATTATAAATCAATACCACTCCCAACATCATCTAAAACTGTTTTGAAACATCTCATTTAAATAATTTATATTTAATCCAAAACTCTGCAGTTGGGTCTAAGCATAGCTGCGATCTATTTGGACTTCATTCAGCAATGTGCAACTTGAATGCCAATGTTTCAGCAGGAAAATATAAAAATGATCGCTCATTTAGAAGCAAATCAGAAGCACTTCTCAGTTGAAAAAAAAAGATTCTTAATTGCTTTCAAAAATCTATTCACTATCTCAGCTGAAGCCAATTAATCAAATCAATCAACTCTTTAAAGCAAACATTAAGATGATTTTTAAAGAAAACCCCTTACTCCTACTGGGTTATTCAATGCATGCAAGATCATCAGGTATTTCAATCTTTAAGAGGTGCTCCACAAGCACACACATAATTTGCTAGCTATATTAAATTCCTCTACTGATAAATGAGCACTCTAGATTGCAACTCTTGGCTATTTTAATAATATTTAAACCCAGATCCTTCACTTGAGAGGAACTAGGACCTTAACTGAAATCCCACCCTAGCATAGCTTTTGCTATGTTGTCTTTTCTCTGTGATCTCCAGATTCAAATGTCCTTTGAGTGATGCATAAAGTAATTAGCGAGCAACTGCAACCATGTCATCCCTGAAACAAAAAGAACTAGGCATAAATGCCATAGGCATTTATGTGGGCAAATATTAATGAAAACACTAGAGCAATAGTTTTCTTGTATCGTCAATTTATGACAAGTGTGTACCAAAGAAAGAGGACTATCCAGATTTGTCAGGGATAGTCCCAATTAATCCTCTGCTAACTGTCCCAGTTCCCCTCTCTTCTTCACACCTCAGCTTTCTCTTTTTGTCCTCAGTTTATTTTAATGGCACCAAACCAAATTCAAACTGCAAAAGTAGCTTGCTCTCAGTTACATGAATAGGTGTTAGGGGAGACTAGGGGCAGAATCCTGATCTTACCTGTAGACGCATGCAAAAGCAAACTGCTCTCGCCAATCCTAGCTTATGTGTTCTTCCTCACTAACAACTTTTGTCATCTTGACACACTCTGATGTGGCTTGGTCACACATATCTATTTTCAACTGTGAAATGTTCGAGGGTAGGACAGAAATTTTGCATTCCAAGAATAACTCTGAATGACTGAAAAGGTTTCTTACAATTTCTGTGATCTGAAGCTCATAAAACATAATAAATGGAGACGAGTGAAAGTTTGAATAGGTCCTTTGTCTGTTACAGTTGTCCCTGACTGACATAAAAATTCTTCCATTTTCCTATAAATTTTTTGGCCAACACTGCAAAGCTATAACTACCTTTATAAAAATAAATGATGTTCATTGCTAGTTTTCAGATTGTTTGGCCAGTTCTCATTTAGACAACTTGACATTCATTTTCTTTTTTGAACAGTACTACTTAAAAGAAGTAGTGGGCTGATCATTCCCAGTATTGTTCTACTTATCAGTATGTAGAGAGATCTTGTCGGGCTTTTGAGACTAACTGAAAGAAAGAATTTGTCAGCGTGCACTTTTGTAGCCATAAGTCTGCATCCACAGATGCATCCATCAAATGCATCTGAGGAAGTAGACTTAAATCTATGAAAGCGTATGCTTCCAACTTCTTTCTTTCAGTTAGTCTCAAAGGTGCTAAAAGATCTCTCTACATAATGATGGTACAGACTCTACCACAGCTATATCTTTGAATTCTACTAAGTTATCCATGAGTGCCCTACAGTAATATTTACAATTCCTGTACCTTTTGGTGCCTATCAGCTCTGAGTGTCTAAGCTGTACTAAATTAATTAAAACCTCAGAGCAACTGAAACCAACAATTCTAGTTTAGAAACATTCATTGGAAAGCACTAGATTTTATGTAAAGGAAGTTAGTCCTGGGTGGAAATAAAGAGTCCAATGCAAATCAATCAATGGAAAACTCCTAGCTCCAAGATCTAAAATCTCTTTAGAATTCTAACAATGTTTGGTTCAGCAAAAATGGATGCCTCACATATACTGAACGCCACTATACCTTTTGAAAATGTAATGTTACTGAAGCAATACAGAAACAACTCCTTGGGCATGCTCAGTGGTTACTCTCTCCTGGTTGGAAGCATTTCAATATATTAATTTCCCATTAGAAAAATCTTTGGCTTTTGCAGATATAGATGTGATTTTAAATACTATTCCTATGTGACGTGGAATGTAACTGATGCTCAACAGGACTGGATCATATATATGTATATATATATATATATATATATATATATATATATTAGTTTTACTGGTACTAAAACATTTATATTCCAAGGCTACATGATAAACATTCATCATCCATCATTCAATAGTCAGTAGATCTTATTGTTTTAACTATGAACATACATTTTATATATCTCAGCTTAAAAAAAAAGTACTTTGGCACATTTGGTCAGTTTATATTTTAATGTATATCTCTGACCTTAGTCATCTATATTTTTATTGTGTGAATTCAACACCCAGGCAAACATAAGGAGACCCTACAGGATTTTCTTGTCAAGATTTGGTCAGAGGGAGTTTGCCTTTGCCTTCCTCTGAGTCTTTAAAGGAAAAGATTTTTTTTCATAGGGTTTTGCTACATTATCAAATTTTGGTGACAGATCAATGATTTCAGGGATAACAAGAACAGATTGGGGCTACAATATAGATCATAGGCATACTGTCTTCCCCAATTTAAATGGCTTGAAACAAAAATGCACTTCTTGTGCAATATATGAGGAATGCTACTGTTCAAGAGAAGAAAACAAAAGAACTGGTACAAATCAGGCACATATTATGCTTGCAGTGCTACAACAATTTCCAAATCAAGACAGCATGCAATATACAATGCTTTAAATAGTTTTAAAAGTTTATAGAACAGTCCTTTCATTAAAAGCAAGTTAACAATGCACCACACAAGCAGTGATTAATAATTCACCTGAATAAAGGTACTGCTTAATCAACTGATACCTTCAGCTACAATTTCTTCAAGTACATAATAATGAAATAAATATTGTTGTAATCAAATGGATCATTTTATAGAGGATCATGGATAGATCATCCTTTCCTTTGTCTTCAGGGTTCAACAAATACATTCATAAAGCTCATTGTAGTTGTTCTAACAATGCTATTTGGCACACTGAAAGCCCTTCTCTCCAATCCTGGAATTGTTTCACAGCTACAATGCTAAACAGACTGTCTTGGGTGGAAAATGATGGCAAATGATGGCATTTGCTCACGGGTTCTGGATTGTTCTACATGTTGATATATTAAATCCTGGATAATTAACAGGATAATTCTCCGTATGTTTTACATGTTCAATGAAGTTCACATCCAATTAAAAGTGCACAGGTCGGCAGATTTAAGTTACTGATCGTCCAAGTGACCATAGTTATACAATTATATGTTTTTTAAATTCCTTTTTAATCTTTTAAAAAGAACAATGCTGGAAGTTTAGGACAATTTTTTTCAGGGTTTGCTTTCCTTAGCAGAAAGTGTATTGGAGAGTTTATTATGGATGCACAGATTGATAAAGCATTAAAGACGCATATAGGAGGTCTCACAATATCATCAGGAGACTGAGGTTGAAGCTGCACACACACTTACACATTCCCATACAGCCTTTGCAGTTTAGCCATACCACAGAAAACAGTTTGCACTACTGTATCAGGTTTCATAGGTTAGTGTTAAACATAGAATCCCTAAGAACCAGCTGCCCAAACAATATTTGGAAAATGTACAAAATAAGACAATGCCAAGATCAATGGAGTGGGGCATCTGTGGAACTGTTCTTTGGAACTGCTAGCAGTTTTGTCTTTCTAGTCCATTATCTTTTTAATATATTATCTTGCATATCTTTTACAACCCCACCCCCCAAACAAACAAAGAAAACTGCTCAAGGGAGTGAAAGCCACTGAATATGTAACCATGTGTGGTCTGACAATAAAAATATAAAAGAATCCTTAAACATCAGAACAACCAACAGCACCAAACCTTCCATTAAACAAAAGAAAAATCAGCAAAGCCTGATGGCAGAGGTGGGAAAAGGCTCTGGGAGGCATAACCAATTTTCTTAGCCACATCCACAGCCCAGCAGATCATACAGGAATGTCTCTGGTAACCTGGAAGTGATGACATATCATTTTCCATTTCTTTTTTAGATTAAAATTCAGTTTTTCCGGTTTAGAAAAAACCTGGGACCCAAACCATCACATTTAAGGTTTTTTTGTGGAGCTTTCGGGCTATGTGGCCATGTTCTAGAAGAGTTCCTTTCTGATGTTTCGCCAGCATCTGTGGCTGGCATCTTCAGAGAAACGTCAGAAAGGAACTCTTCTAGAACATGGCCACATAGCCCGAAAGCTCCACAAAAAAAACCTATGGCTGCCGGCCATGAAAGCCTTCGACTCCACATCACATTTAATATTGTTATTGATATGACGAAACAAAATTAATTGTGAGAATGTTACAGCACTATGCAGTGTCAGAGATTGGAAAGCTAGTAGGAAAGCTGATTGTTAATGTCCCTGAAAAAAATGAGTTCAGGGGAACATTTTAGGCAATTACATTAATTGTAGATTGGTGTTTAAATCTGTATTGGCCTGCCTTACCACAATGAATCCTTAGTTACATAACCCTACAACAATAAGGCCTAAAAGTGTTACAGAATAAAGGTGAAAAATTTCATCCATGGGGAAATTTTTAAAAAGGAACTTGTTTTGTAGAAGCCCAAAGCTCTTGTTAAAGAAGCAAATAGGGTAATATAAAATGTGTTGGTCCCTTAGTGATGTGGCTCATTTAATTAATAAATAAATTAGTTAAAAAGTTAATTGTGAAGGCATGTTGCCGCTGAAATGCCAACTTAAATCGATTGCTTTGTTAAAAAAAAATCAAGTCTGCTCTTTTTGTTAGCAACATTAAGTTAATTGATTTCCATAACTTGATTGATTTTAATTAGCTCCCATTAGCACTTAGTTTTCATATTATCAATGTAAATTATTCTGGGAAACATTACCTACTTTCCTGAGGACAGTTGCTCACATTCCACGAAAACTCTTCAAGTTTGCTTTTTCCTTCCATCTATTTTATTTGTTGTATAGATATGCCCAGCTTTTGTCCAAGGAGCTCAAAGCTGTACCACAGGTTGGTTGGGCAATAGTGACTGGCCCAAGGTCATCCAGTGATTATCATAAGTGAAAAAAATATCTGAATATCCGTCTCTCAATCCTGGTCGGATGCTCTAACTACTATCCTGTATTAACTTAGGGGGTGAGCACCTGGGCCGGAGAAACTAAGGGCTTCACCTGTGATTTCCTGGCCCTGGTGCTAACCCAGATTGGCCCTCAGGCTGGCACAGGGACAGGCAGGTGTTTACACACCTACCAATCCCCATGCCACAAACCCAATAGCACTGCACACCCTTTATCAATGATGCCAGTGAGCAGACTCCCATCACCACATCTAACATGGAAATTAGGTGCCTCGCTACACTTAAGTGGCCGGATGCCCCATTTCCACATCAGACATGGTGATGGGGGTCTACTCATTTGTGGCATCAATAGACAGAGTTAAGTGGCATACAGGGCAGTCTGATCTAACTGGGTTTGCTGCAGAGATTCCATGAAACTCCACTGGCAAATGGGGGTCAATTCGACCCACGTTAAGGCCCCTTTACCCTGGGATCATACCAGATCTGCCGGATCCATGTGCAGTCTGCCAGGATCCAGCCCAATACTGGCTCCAAGGTTTTGGCTTGCATTGTCCAAACAGAATGGCACACAGCCAGGGGTAACACGGGCCCTTTTGGCCCGTGTGGACAGCCCCTCGGCCATTTCCCTACACTTTCTTCATTCCAAACTGTTATACCTGCCTGTCATATTTGTAAAATAATGTAACATCCCAGATACCATGTGCAATTAGTAAAGGGCTAATGGCATATTACCTGCAAATACGCATCATGAAAAACCAGTGGCTTTTTGAGTTGTTTTAAGGAACAGCAATTTCAAGGGAAGAATTTAAAATAAAAAGTGCCAGGGAAAAGTGTGTTTAACCTTTCCCCTGCTTTCCATTTTTGTTTCCAAATTCATAAAGCTGTTATTTGAAAGATAGAAAAGGAGGCTGGGAGAGTTCTGTTACACAAGTTTCCATAATGGCACCCCACTGACATGAAACTTTCTCCTCTGAGAAGTCTCTCTGGAACCAAGTCAGTGATGTCAGGGCTGTTGTTTGGATTTCGTATTGGAAGATACTTTGAGAATTTGTACTTAAAACTAAAATGTTAAATATGGAAAATAAATAGTATAACAGCATATGGTTGAATTTTCCTTATGTGCTTGTTTGATTATGCAACCGTAGGCGCTTGGAGCATTCCTGGTCAAGAAGCAAACTGCCTTGCTGTTTATTTACACTGTATCAAAGGCCAATAATACATTTTGACCAATATTCAGTTGCGTTTTTTGCAGCTTTCCTGTTTCTAGCCTTGTTTCTAGCCATTCTTTGTTACCTTCAGATTTCATCATACCGAATAAAATAATAATATCTTGGTTGTGGTTTGTTTTTTTTAAAAAAAATGATCTTATGCAAGTTCAGGATTAACCATGCCGACTATGAGGCAAATTCTGCAGTCCATGATGTGTTAATACCTTTATTGGGCCAACCAAAAAGGTACAAAATTCACTGTACAACCTTTTTTGCCCATATACATTTAAAGTACCAGATCTTATCTCATCTTGGAAGCTAAGCAAGGTCAGCTATGGTAAATACTTTGATGGGAGACCTCCAGATGCTGGGGAAATGGCAAACCAACTTCTGAGTATTCTTTGCCTAAGAAAACCCTACGACGTTCATGGAATTGTGATAAGGAGGCAGTTGAATTGAAGGTGAGCACACACATACACACAGAGAGAGAGATGGTTAAAAAACATGCAGTGATAAGCAGATATTAGGGAGGGCAAAGAAACACAGTTGGCATGCTGTTTTGAGATGATATGAATGAAGCGTTTGCAGACCTTGGGTACATTGGGAATAATAAAAGCAGAAAAAGAAGAACAATAAAATTTGGTTCTCTATTTGGAAAAAAAACTAGTAAAAACTCAAACATGTCTCTATCCAGTGAGAACCTGGATAATATCTTATAAAGAAATTTGAAATAGTTCTGGGTTTTGCTTTTGTTCTCTTCCTATGAAGGAATACAAAAAACTACTTCAGCCAGTGCATTATACTGGGTTAGGAATGCTAGGACTCACAAAACATGTTAGGGGAGACCATGCATTTCATCCTCTCACAGGGCCTAGAAAAACCTTTCAGTGTGCTAGAAATAATGAGGGCACTCCCTTGGCTAGTGTCAGTCGGCTTGGCTTCACTGCAGCTGATAGATCTATGCTGACTTAAAACAGGCCGAGGATCTAATCCGTTGTATGAAAACCCAGCTACAATGCCGTAGGGAGCTACACATCACCTACCACAGCCCGCCTTTGAAAAAATACAGAGGGAAGAAAAAAACCACCGTTGGCTTGGACTACAAGTCTGTACTGGCCATGAGGGACTTATCGTAAGAATTTCTGCTTCAGTAAATAGACTACCTTTCAACAAACATCTCCACACAATATCTGATATGTTGCACTCAGAATTTTAAAAATTCTTTTCCTTAACCAGTTGTGAAAGTAGAATATATCTCCTTTCACACCTTTTGTCTTAAATGATACAGGAGCAAGTGTAAGAACAGCTGAAATAAAATATATGGTGGGGAGTAGCTAAGAGGAAAATATATCTCTCTGCATATTGTTGCAGGAAGTCATACATGGAACACACAAAATAAAATTGTATTGTAATTGTCTGCAGTGTGCAGTAGAACCATCTCCTGGAATTCTATGTGGCATAATTCTAATAATATCCTGTACAAACATATAAATTTTTGCATATTTGTAAGGTTCCATTTTATCATCTTAAGGAGATTTTAATTAGCAAATGGCATACTTCAAAGTGGATGTTATATGAGCACTACCTTTTAAAAGAATAGTGAGTCTGATAATCTCTGAGCAGAAAGTTGAAGAGAACTGGAAAATGATCATAATAACTCTCCTCTTTCTCCTATTCTCGCCCTTATGCTTGAAAACTCAAAACATCTACATAATGGGATAAAATCTTAGAGTTGGAAGGAAACTCATGGGTCATCAAGTCTAATGATGGGTGTTCTATTCCAGCACATCTGGAGAGGCCCTTTCACACTACATAGTTATAGCACTATGATTCCACTTTAACTATAATTGTAAAGTGTGAAGACAGTGTACTGTCTGGCTTGCATTATTGGTCCAGAAGCTTTAACAGTCCAATATCAAATCAGTGCAATTGCTGGATTTGGACTCAAGTAACAAATTTATGCAAACTGATTCAGAACAGATCCACACTGGATGGTCTGATACAATTCTGAATTCATCCAGAATTGTTGCATAGCCCTAGTTCTAAACTGTATATAACACTGTTAAAGAAAGCAGCATTAGGAGGAGGGAAGGAGTGTTGGGAAAAGGAAGGAGCATTTCACTTTTTTATCCTTACAAAGCCCCTAAGGATTTTAGTTAAGGAGCCACCTGAGAGAAGTCTTTTTCAGGAGTAAGATCTGAACAAATGAATAAGGCATCCAATTACGCCTCGGTGACATTAAAAATATTATTAACAGCACAGAGCTATACAAATACAAAACACAGGTCTGTCACCAAGATAGCTCCAACATTTGGGCCTGGTACCAATTTAATTTATGCCCTGACAGCACTGTGTCCTGGTACCAATTTAATTTACGCCCTGACAACATTTCCCCTGCCCTGTTGCACACCAATGCTGTCACTGGAAAGTACATCAAAATGGTTACCCATAATGAATTCAAGTTGTCATAGGTGGGAGGAAGGGAAAGGATTATTCTTATTTCTTATAATGTTTAGTTCCACCCAAGGAAAGAATTAGTATGGTTGATGTTGCTTACTGACATTGCCAACTGTTAAATATAACAGCTTCAGATTTTCTGTTTAAAAATTTATAATTTTTTTTGTTTACCAAACTCAGAAAAACAAAACACTTCCATAGTTAAAGAATTACCTGCTTGGTCCAATGCATATCTATTTGCTAGTTTAAACCAATGGAGTCCAATGTGATTTCCTCCCCTGTAAGTGAAAAGGAATAATTCCTGACTTACCTACCAAGACGCATGGTGAGACTGGGACCTTCCCAGGGTGGGGAAAAGGGTGTGGCTTACTGGTTTTCCTTTGATCTGCGCAGGGTATATTTAAGCAGCAATGCTACTGCACTCTCCTGTCCTTCAGTCTTGCTCCTGTTGCTTTTATATCTTTATATTATCTTTTGCATTTGTATTGTGTTGATATACTATCACAACTTTGATGTGTTGATATACTATCACAACTTTGAACATGAGGCTGGATCCAGCCAGTGGGGATGGAAATGGGCTAGGGTGCCTTGTAAGTCCTCCCCTTAATGGGGGCCTGTGAGAATGTATCATTTAATCCACTGCTTTCCCATTGAATTTGAGACCTTGCCTAAACCTCAACTACCATCAAATATGAAAACTTCACATGGTAACCACCAAAATCGAGGTCTTTTGCTTGTCTTCGCTTCTGGCACCAATGTAAGGACCTCTTCCTGTCCTCCCACTGTTACCACCAATTGTGGACCTCCTAGATGCCCTCATGGTGCCTGCGTAAAACATTATGAAACTTATAGCCCTTCGGACACCATCCCTCTTTATTCACTGTAACCACCACAGATACCTTGTATGAATCCAAGCTTTCAAATACAATCAGCCCTTTGTACCTACCAATTCTTTATCCATGAATTCAAGGATCCATGGCTTGAAAATCTTCCAAATATATATATAAATTCCAAAAAGATTTCACAGAGTTAGAAATTGTGCAGTGACAGTTAATCCTAATGGGTCGTGTAACAAACAACTTCCAGATGTTTATGGAGAATAATGAATTTCCTGGAATGGAGAAGTGGATACTGGAAGAGGCAAGGAACAGAAATACAGTACAGCTATGTTTTTCCCTCCCTCCTCCTCTTCCTATCCTTCTTATAAGGAACAAGTTTTATATGATCCCTGGTAGTGGTAACAGGATCATTTGGGATTCAAATTTGCATGAACTTATAAAGCCCATAAGAAAACTTATGGCTGAGACTGTCTCTAAGTCATAATACTGAAAAATGATTGGTTTAATAACAACAGCAACATTAATTCTGAGCTGTAAATTATGTCTCATCATTCAATTTGTTGGTGTGTTGTAAATCTGGGATCCTGCCTCACTTAACACAATATGGCACATCCAAAATGTATTATCTCTGCTGAGGTTTTTTCTATGTATTTTCTATGGAGGATCAGGAGAAATGATTCCATATCAACAGATATAGAAGTTCACTTGGAAAGCATAGAAGCGTTTTGGTATATTTTTTTCCATTACAGTAACAGAATTAAAACACAGAATACCCACTGTTACCCAAAGAAAGGGAAGGGGAGACTGGGGGTCCGCACCAAGCATGATTTAGTGCACCCATTTAGCCTTCATTGCATCATGACATGGATCACATACATGCCCTCTGGTCTTTGCTCATTTTTTCATAGAAACTTCACCTAGTATTCCAAATGGTCATTGTGACCTGGCTGCAGATTTGAAATATGAAAATATGGATACTCCAAACACAGTATGGGGTATGCAGGGTGTGCATACTGGAAACGCTCAAAACATATTCCAGACCTCCTAAAAAAGAGGAACACAGAGGACTGGAATAACAATCACACCATTGCATTAATCTCCCTTTGGTAGCAATATGGCATTCAAGATTTTAAAGTAAAGCCTTTTACCATATATGGAGTGAGAAATGGGATACACTGGCCTGGTACAGATGGCCAAAAAAGGCTGCCTGTACAGCGCGTTTAGGGTTCGGGAGGGCGCAGCATTTAGTCCCTCCCGAACCCTAAAGCGTATGGCCATACGGATGCGCCATGATGGCATCATGGCGTGTGCAGAATTTAAACAATGCTGCATGCGCCTGACATCATGGCACCGTGGGAGGTCACCTAGGGTGCCCTTTCTGCAGCGCCAAAAGCAGCTCGGAAACTGAACTCCTTTTTTGGCGTGGGTTCTTGGTGCAGCCTTTAAACAGCCACGCCAAGGACCCTGAGAGGAAAGGGGCTGTGGCAGTGGCCCCTTTCGCCCCTCTCCAGCGCCAGGGATAGCGAGGAGCTGCGGGCACCCAGGGCACCTGCTGCACTCTGCTTTCAGGCCACGGTGAAGCGGCAGTTCGCCTCTTCCCCGCGGCCTTCAGAAACACCAGGATGGGACCTCTGGGGCTGCCGGTGAGGCAGCCCTGGCCCCATCTCACCGCTTCTTGGGGCGGCATCAGACTGCCCCTTTTGGGCGGTCTGTACCGCCCCACTATGCCCAAACTGGATTCAGAAAAGGAAGAGGCACTAAGGATCATATTAAAAACATACATTGGGGATAATGGAATGAACCAGAGAATTTCAGAAGAACATCAACCTATTCTTTATAGATTACAGCAAAGTCTGGTTGTGTGGAACATGGCAAACTATGGACAGCTCTAGAGGAAATTGATGTGCCACAACATTTTATCATTCTGATGCATAGCCTATACTCAGGACTATAGGCAGCAATATCAGACAAAGCTGCATGCTACCACCCTATCTGTTTAATTTATAGACAGAACATATAATATGGAAAGTGGGATCCTGAGGGAAGGAGGCATAAAAACTGTGGGATGGAATACCAACAATTTAAGGTATGTAGATGACTCCATATTACAAGCAGAAAAGCACAAAAAGTTGGTATAATTGCTGAATAAGGGAAAAGAAGAAAATGAAAAAGCAGGATTAAAGGTGAGTATGAAAACAAAATAATACATGAAATAACCACAGAAGATCAATATTACTTTAAGGTGGGCGATGAAGACAATGAAATTATTATTATTATTATTATTTTACCAAGATTCATTCATTAAGTAAACCGGATATTGTAGACAAGAAATCAAAAGAAGGCTAAGGCTTGAAAGGGTTATGTATACCATAATTGTGAATACTGTACTGTGTGTGACACCCAGCCCATCTTTTCAAAATATTGTTATTGTGATGAAAAGTATTTCCTTTTTCTTCAGAATTCCTTGGAGCCTTTGCCATGGACTAGATTTCATGAACAAGGGAAATCTGTAGACAGCTCTGGTTTGTTCTCTGTTTTAAATAGCATAGGGTCATCTTGTAGAAGCAAACCTAGGTCTATCACCAAGTATTCACGCAACGGAGAGAGGCAGCCTAGGCTCCTACTCTTTGATGAAAGGATGACTTGGGTGATTCATACATTTGTGACACAAACATGTTTGTTGCATTTACCCTTTAAACTTTTAAAAGTATACTTAAAACATTGTATATACTTCTGATTGCCTGTGACAACCTCTGTACTGGGTGTGTGTTAGAATGCCTATGTATCAGCAATAGTTATTTATTATATTTCTAAGATACAACTTCCTCCTCACACATACTCAAGGATACATGGAGTAAAAAGCATTAAAATTGTATCGAAAAGCCAGAAACACCAAAAATAAAAATCCTAAAAAACAAAACCCAACAATAACCATACAGTAAATTAAAAGTGTGATAAACCTGAATAGTGCCGAGAGACAAAACATTATACAACTTTAAAAGCCAATTAAACAGTAACAGAACAAAATAAAAAAAACCCCAAAACCCCCAAAGAACAGCAAAGTTTTTAATGCCTCTCTAAAAGCAAAACAAAATTATGAAGGAGCCAGATGCACCTTGCTTCAGAGGGAGAGATATAATCAGTGCAGCTACTGAAAAGGCACTCTCAAATGCCTACCAATCTTGCCACTCTGATGGGGCATATACAAGGCTAAATGAATATTATACACTAGGTTCATACACAGTTCTTCAGATATTTTGGCTCTAACCTGTTTAGGAATTTTTAGGTCAAAACCAGTATCCATGCTGTTCCTAAAATAAACTGTAGGTCAGTGAAATGCATGCATCTGAGGAAGTAGGTGCAAGTCCATGAAAGCTCATGCTGTCACCTTCTTTCAGTTATTCCCAAAAATTCCCTACTAGATCCCTTTGGATACTGTAAATCAGTGAAGTTGTCCCAATATAATACAGAATGCAAAGCACAACTTTGAAAAAAAAAGTGTTATTGCACTAGCTGCAGATTCCTTTTAAATGGCAACTGTACATACAGTAATCTAAATGAAAGAGTTGCATACTGAGATCCTCTTTCCTGAGGAAAGGATACATACAGCACAGGAGCAACACAGACTGAATGACATCCACAAGCTGTATCCTCTATCTTTCAGAGGCAAGCAATACTACCCATCCAGAGCAGGTATTATTCCCAGTCCTGAGCTGGGCTGTCTGCTGATCAACAGAAACAGATTCTTATGTGGACTCAATTGTAGTTTGTTTGTCCATGTTCAGTCCCTTATTACATTCCACTCAATAGTTTAGGATTTTGATAGCCTGAGTATTAGCAGTGTACTGATGAGACTCAGTCCCCAAGTGATCTTCTCCAGACATCTTGTGCACATGGTAAAAAGGATAGAAAACAAAAGAGATGACACTATCACAAATAAAAGGACCAAGCAATAGTCCTGCAGCATTACGTTCTGGGAATGCTTGCTAGTGAAATAGAACTGGAACCACCATAGAACAGTGTCTCCAAATCCTCTACCAACCAGACGTCCCAGGAGGGTACCTGGCTGATGATATCAAATGCCACAGAAAAGCTGAGCAGATGAACACGGACAAAACAATTGCTCACCTGTGATTCTTGTTATTAGAGTGGTCATCTTTAAACGTATGCACCTGCACAGAAGCCCTATTTGAAACAGAATATATCTGAGTGGCTTTCTAGCATGCACCCTATCCTTCACTCCTACCCACATGATTGAGGATGCTCAGATATTCTCATTTCTAAACCCATCACCAACAAGAATCTGGCAGAGCTGAATAAAAGGAAAAGGATGGATCACAGATGACCACTTGAAGAACTAAAATAAGCAACCTGTTCCTTTTCTTGATCTCTGAGGCTCACACAAATGGGTGACTGATGAACTTAACAGAAGTGAGGAAGATATGACTACACAGTATGAACACATGACTCTTCCAAATACTATATCCTTTCTGACCCTCATGGTTAATAAGAGTGGAAAACTGGGAACATGTTGTTCCATTGCAAAATAGCTAACAGCATATCTCCCAGATGAATAAAAATGATAAACATTGCTCTCCTGGAGTGTGCCTTATGTATATTGGTAGTGGAAACTTTACTAATTGATAAACCAAGGAATGGCTTCAATAGCCCACTTGGAAAAACATCAAACTGAAACTGATAAGCCTTTCTTTGGGCCTGCATAACAAGACAAAATGTATTGCATTTTGCAGGTTTCCAAAATTTGGAAGTCCTCCTAGTAAGTCAAAATTCATTCAACATCCAATGTCTGTAAAAATGTAAGTTGCAGAATCATTGAATTCTTTATAAATCTAGGAAAGGCAATGTCTTAGTACACATGAAATGCAGAAACAACCATCAGTAGAAAGGAGATGTGTGAGCACTGGACTACAATTATCTATGAGAAAAACTAGTTTAAGACCCAAAACAGATGGCCATAAAAAGATGGCCCAAACCCAGCCCCTAAAGGAGTGGGTCTTGTCCACTCCTTTTGGTGATCCATTGTGGATAGTGGTAGGTCCAGGCATTGAGGCATGTAGTTGTCACAGTTCCACAGTGCTCTGGGCAGGAGCGGTCTCTGGCCACTCCTTCCTGCCCTTCTCTTCCACCCCTAAGTAGCACCAGATCATAAAGCAGAAAGTTCATCACTTACCTTACAGAGTGCAAGTAAAGCCACTAGCTTTCAATGGCTCTAAGAGTTTCTTACCGAGTAAACATTACAGGTGTGACCAGGGCAGTAGCAAAGTTGGGTTGGGGGCTGTATTTTTGCCAGATCCTTAAGGAAATGTTTGACCTCTAGCTATGCAAACAGTGAAGATGCTTCCTGGCTTTCCTTTTGATATTAAGCAGGGTATTAAAGATTCTGCCCTTGCTCCAGTAAATGCTTGAAATCTCCTCTATTGAATTGTATGAATGTCTCATAAAAGTTTGAAAGAAGTTGCCTGACCATGAAGTTCAGGCAGCTTGTTCACCTGAGTTGGTAGGTTGATCCATAACAGTTATTTGGTCAGGTGTCTTCATTGCTTTCTCTTCTTCTTTTGTGTTGATGAACCCAAAAAGATATGATGTTGTTTTTTGGCTAGAAGAATGAAGGGTACTGCATGAGGTGTCCCAAAGGATTCTGCCCATAGGGCAGATGAAAGAGAACTCAGGAGAATAGCAGAATGTGCTTGAACATGTGCATAGGACTAGATGACCCCTGTGGTTCCTTCCAACTCTACGATTGTATGTATGTATGTATGAAGAGGAGGGAGAGAGTCAGCTAAAAATCTACTCAGATGTAGAGCATTCTAAAGTGTTCTGAATATGGCAAAAACATTTGTGAATATGGCAAAAACATTTGTGTGAGTCACATAGGCCACAGAGGGGAGGAAAGCATAATGCGCTAAACTAACTAAACCCAGTTTGAAATATTGTTACTGGTAATTAACAAACATGTGGCAAGTTACCAATGTCTTATGATAGCTGCTACTTAGTGGTCAGGAGAGGGAGGAATAATACAAAAACGTCAAGGCATGAATGGCTTAAAAGCAAATTAAATGTAAAAGACGGGAAAAGAGAGACAAGGCAGTAAAGGAGTTAAACAACTTTAATCTGTGGCCTTGTTTGCTTCTTCTTTTTTTAATGGCACTCTTGGGGGAATGAGCTGCAATACTTGCTTTCTCCTTATTAAATAAATAAATAAATAAATCAGAGGCAGAAACTGCTTAGGCAGCAGCCTCAGCCAGGTTCTGCTGTTAGCAGATAGTAAGGACATATGGAGATGAGTTTCAAACAGTATCAGTGGAGACATTTACAGGGAAGGGAATCATTCTACAAAAGCCACTTACTCAGCTTGTAATTAAGCATTCATCTCTTGGTGTAGCGGAAGAAGTGAGAGTAGCATTAGTGATTTGGAAGGGGAATGTTATGTGGAGCTAGAAAAGGAATTTTGTTTAGGTGGCGATGCAGCATAGATGCTAAATGAAAGAACAGAAGGGGCTCTCCTTTTAAAAGTATCTTCAGATTAATCCTGAAAGAAAAACTCAGAAAACAAAACAGATATTGCAAAATGTATACATTTTGCACACATGAGTACAGAACATTCTTCCCAACTATATCAGAATATTTTTAAAATTTTTATGGATTGGTGCTAATTTCCAAAATTCAGAATATATTTGCCCAATGGCACCAGTAATCACTGGAGAAGTTTGGGGCAAAGGAAAATAATAATCTTTGCCTGAGTTGCTAGATATTTACATTGTTTCCTATAATCACATTTCGGACAGTCCTGCAACTGCTCTATACAAACTCCCTGTACCCTTTGCACAACTTCACAAATGTAAGACAGGGTGGCAGGCTTGCAGCCCTGCAGATGTTGATGAACTGCTACTTCAGACATTCCTCTAAACTGTTTAGGCTGGCTGGGCTGAAAGCAACTGACATCTGACAACATCTGGAGGGCCACAGTTCTCTTATCCTGCCGTAAGGATGGGAAGGAGTTCTCACAATTACATGTACATGGCAGATCCAAGATTAACAATACACAAAGGATGATAGCCATGGCCAGCCCTCCCATAAGGCAAAGGGAGGCAGGTGCTGGAAGAGTAGCAGTGAGGTGGTTTAGTACAGAGCTATTGGACCTTATCAGATGGGAAGAATTTCTCTTTCTTGCAAATGGAGCCAATTCAAATTCATGTGAATTTGCTGGTTCAGCGAATTCACGTGAATTCCTATTGCATTTGGAATGCGTTCAGAATGACTTCCCATTACCTGAAAATGACCCCCCCCCCCCATTGCCTGAAATTGCGTGAGATGCTTTAATACGCAATAACATAAAACCCATGGTTGCGTTCGGAATGACTTCTCTTTTGCCCAAAATTGCGTGAGATACTTTAATTCAAAATAACGTGAAACCCCATGATTGCGTTTGGATTGCCACTGGATTATACTTCCAATTTCCGACATCTGATAAGTTCCACTGATGCTGTACAATCTACCTTGTTACTTTTAAGATATCTTGCTTCCCTGAGGTGTGGTGTGGCTTACTGGCTCCCTTTCAGGATCAAATTATCAAAGTAAAATGCAACTATCCCTCTGTACTGGTGTCTCTGTCACATTTTGACAGACTACGGGGCTAAATAGACAGGCAAATAGAGGTGCTTTCAGGCTGGCTTGAAGCTATGGCGTTTATATGACACATGCCTTGAAGCCAGCAGAAAAGTGCCCTCTCGGTGCCTTATGCAGAGAAAAAGAATATGTTTCTGCTTCTTTCTGGCTTGAAGCCATATTATACGGTCATGACATGAGCACTCCAGCTGCCTTGGGAGCCAGTGGTGTGGTTGGTGGGGTTTCAATGTGCCTTCAGAAAAGGCAGCTTCAAGCCACTTTTTCCTGCTCACTTGATTCGCCCCTACATTTTATTTAACAAATGTATATATGCTTATAGCGGAAACTAACCAATTTAAAATTGTTTTAATCTCTAGAAATTTAAGAAAAGTTATAACCATCTGGTGCCTTTGGACAGCTCCATGCTAAAAAAACTGTCTCTTGCCTTGTGATTGGCAGTGCATCACTTGGTAGGTTTATTCAAAAATAACTCCCAGACCCTAACCAACCAGTTGCACAACAGTTACAGTGGCCTCAAGCCCCTCTCTTACACAGCGTTTGACTATCTTCCCAAGTCAAAAATGAGAGAGACAGTTGAGTGAGTGTTTGTGGGCACTTTTATGCAATCTCTGGCAAAGCACAATGCTTTTAACACTAACCAGTGCCCAACAGGATTCAAGCTATTTGAAAAGGTGTAAGGGTGGTATCTGTAAATACAAACTACAAAATGAATCTTACACTTTAACTTCTCAGCAACACTTTGGTATAGACATTGGTAGATGACATTATTCATCGTTGTTGTTGTTGTTGTTGTTGTTGTTAACTGCCCTAAAGTCAGCCTCGACTCATGGCACCCTGCAGAAGACCCCCTGTTCTCTACTGCTCTGCTCAAATCCTGTAGGCTTAAGCCTGTGGTCTCTCTGATTTGAGTATTCCTCTCAAATGCTTATCATGAGATGAATGGGGCACCCCCATGATATGCAGAACTACTCTCATGAGGTTGAGGTTTTTGATGGCTTTACCGTCTTGGGTCTGTTAACATCCTGGACTTAACAGCTCAAAGGTTTGTCCTCCAGTGGATCATCTGGGAATATAGAGCATTCTGCTGAAGTTTTCTAAGGACATGCAACTCAAACCTTAGCTAACTTACGTCCTTTGCCTCTACATCCTAGTTCACTTGCTTCTTTTCTGTTCCTTATTTTGTCTCAGGGACCAGGGCAGGCTTTACTTTCAGTTTTCTACTTTAAATTCTATTCTAGACCTGCATTCCAAACCATATGAGAAGCAAAAGTACATTCCACATACTAATATGAAACACTTAGTACTATCCTTTGCCTTGTGCTTCTGGGACTAATTTTGCAAAGGAAAGGTCATATTTTTCCTCTTCTTCTGAAAGCAAGGACACATCTCGGCCACTTTGTGGACCACTTTACAGTGGTGGACAATGATTTTTGGTGATGCCTTCAGTGACTGGCCCACCTATGTGGCTATAAGCTTTTGAATACACTATGAAGTTCAGCATGTGAGGGCGAGGGAATCCCATTATTTTTATCCCCCTAGAAATTGTGAAGTATAGATACTGTAGGACTGATTAAAATTGGTTAAAAATGTTGAGTTTCTGCCGTGAAAGAGAAATATATATATATATATATAGTACCTATATTTTCTCCTCATATGAATGCGTCTTTCAAAGAGGCTATCCCTTAGTCCCAGCACGTGAATATTTATATATACTTTGTGCCAAAATCCTGAGAAGTACAAAAGGGTTAATTTA
The DNA here is from genome assembly GCA_034509955.1 of Urosaurus nigricauda. NCBI lineage: Eukaryota > Metazoa > Chordata > Lepidosauria > Squamata > Phrynosomatidae > Urosaurus > Urosaurus nigricauda. Next base: position 96,497,675 of record JAOEGL010000005.1, on the reverse strand, counting down.
AAAATACCCTCAGAAACCAGGAAACTACAGGTACTCCTGGTACCCTGCACATGTAATATTTATGAAATTCATACAACTTTAATTTCTTTCCTTCTTTTCCCCCCCTTTGGAAAGAAAGAGTGCAGTTTCCCCCCTCTAAGCACATCACTGCAGAAAGGGGAAAACCTGTGCTCTTGTTAGTTTGGAATGTTCAATTTCTTCTTCTTTTTTAAAATTTATCTGAAAGAAAGAGATCTCTACAGAAGAAATGATGCACTGCTTTCTGCCTTTGACTTGCATTTTTTGGAAATACCGAAGTTGCATACATAATTGGAAAAGATTTAAGACAATTTTAATTCCTAAACTAATCATAAAGTGATTAAATAGTTATTATTGATCTTACTGAACCTCCTGATTCCGAACCAAACTGTATAGCAACATAAATGCCTTTCCTCCATGTAGATGAGCATACTGCATACAATTTTTTTTTGTATCACAGAAACAGTTGCTAAATTGCTATGAGGAGCGATATCTATACCATAGACTTAGATGAGTTCTGTAGCCATTCCTTCTTCCTACAGAATCCTAAGAATTTTATAACTGATATGATTTTTAAAACCTTCACAAATTTCCAGGATTCTTTGGAGGAAACTATGCTAATTAATCTGGTTAAAATGAATATAAATTCATAATGTCCAAATACGACCACACAAACAAAATCAACAACTATAAAAGAGAGTGAACATGTTAGGGAAAGGTATTTGGTCTCCTTGGTGTGTTAGTTTTCTGCCTGAACTTGGGGAATATAGATTCTATGTTCACATCAGCGCACAGTCTTGTAAGTCTCAGCTTTAGCCCAGCAGACATTTGTGAAAGGTTTCTGTGAGATGGAAGAGACTGAACTGAGGAAGTTAATAACATGTCGATTCATAATCAGTAGGGGTAATCTATGTCATACAGGCTCCACTTAGGTTAAAACGGGAATGGTTCATCATATTGTTAATGTTATGGTTTTATATTATATTTCAATGTTTTTGGTATATATGCTGTTCATCACTATGCCACCTTCAGAGTAGTGCCTACACCCACTGTGCTGGGATGCCCATACCAAGTTGTAAAATGGGTCCAATTCCAAATACCGACCTTAATACCACACTGTTCACACAATCTCATGTGTTGTGAAATAAAGCTTCTATTGTAATTCTGCCTCACTGGACAGAGTCTTCTTTGTGTTGACATCATAGCAATGGAACTCCTTCTTTGTGAAGACCTGACTTTCCTCCTCCCTGCTGTTCTTTGTATATACGTTGAAAATATATACAAACCATAATGTTGGTCACAAGATAGATCCAGACTAAAGTGGTAAAATAAGAAAGAGCTATACTAAGATAAAAGGATTCTGAATCATGAGGGGAAAGCTGCAGAATTCCTAAATCTAACTCTGCCATAAACTAACCGGTGCTTTCTACTAATAACAACAACAATCTGAAATACAATGAAAAGGTTCAACATAATTTTTGTTTGGTGCTTGATTAGTAATTTTCTCACAGCTTAATAACTGCTGTTTTGTGATTGGCTAATATATCTCCAGTATCTTTTTATAATTTGATATACTGTATATTGTTGTATTCGGATTTTTCCAAAAGTGCTATAAATGATAACGTGTGTGTTTGCTTCAGTGCTCAATTGCTCAGATTCAGATTCAGTGTTGACATCTGAACTCTCAGTGTGTCATTAAAAAACCTGCTGTCTCCAATTCATTTCTTCTCCATTTCTGAATCAAAAATTGTGCAAGTTTCCTCTTCACTTCACACTACAGCAGTGTGTACAACTATATTCATAGACATCAGTAGCTGTAGGAACAGCATATCCCATGTGCCTGGCAACACGGGCTTCTCCTAAGCGTACTCACAGCAACATGTAGGGTAGCCATCCCCTATATGCTGCAATTCCTATCAACCTCAGCTATATACTCATTGGTGAGGGCTCTTGGGAAGTGACATTCAAACCATCGGGAGAGCATCAGGTTGGAGAAAGCTGCCTTCAGACCTAAAGGAAGCCCTGCTAATTGATCCCCAGTTCCAAGCAAATTTTGAAGAAGGAATTACTAGGAGGAATTTTGGTCTCCCTAAAATGGTCTGTTTCCTAGCCCATTTCAAAGTTTTGGCTGTGACCTAAGAAACCCTAAGTGAATTGAGTCCAGCCACTCTCAAAGATTTAGGAAACTAGACAGTCTACATACTCTTCATGACCACACTGTGAAGAAGGTCCTGTGGAATTTTTAGTTACTCGGGTCAAGGTAAACCAGTAAACTTCAAGTCTGAGCTAGGACTTGAACCCAGGGCTAAGAACCAAATGAGATGTGGTTATTGGAGATCCAGTCACAAATATGGTTGATTAAAAAAAAAATCACTGATTTAAAAAAAACCCCAAAAAACCAAAAACCAAAACAAAACAGATTATTTAATTTTTAAATTTAAATTAGATTTAAACATTTTCTTAAAACAATTAGTGCTCCCTCTCCCTCCCGCTCTTAGTGCAGAGATACATAGCAATACATAAGCCAATTTTGGGAGACAAAATAGATTCGAACAAGGAGGAAAGTTTGGAATATAAATGCAATGGACTCCATTTTTAAGAAATCGAAAATTAATCTAAAACTATTCGGAACAGTTGCTTAATGTGTACCTGCTCTCTAATGAAAATTACATCCCACAATATGTATTAATATTATATTAAATGATAATGCACTTCTACTAAAAATTATTGATTAAATAGAACAAACTTCACTTGTGAGTTAAACTTTGATTTCAGTCCTCAAAACTGAGTCCCTCAGAGAAACGATGTACAGTGTACCTTACATTCTGGACCCTCTCTCCCCGCATAATGCAAATAGCACATATGCTCCAGCCCCATTGAAAACAATGGGACTCATATATATTGTGTGGCACAGGCTTTCAACTTGTGTGGCTTTCAACTTATGCTGAAAGCCACGTAAGTGCTTTCTGTATGTATATGGTATGTATAAACATGTAAGTATACACATACAGTATGCATTTCTATGAGTATATATGTTCAGGTTGGGTCTGTAACTCTGGAGGAGCACTTTCCCCTATTCACCTTCACTGGATTCCCAATCCGTATACCCACAACTGTTTCTATTTTTGTGATAATTTTTTTAAAAAAAAAAATACGAAAGTTACCAAGCATTATGGCTTAATTCCTTGTTGAGCCCCACCACCACTTTACTTCCACATTAAAAAAAAAAATTCTAGGAGGTTACCGAACACTCTGCCCCACTACTGTACCCTTAGCTCTACCAAGGATGGCTTCTATTTGTTCATCAGAGGCTTGCTGCTGGTATTGTCGTGGCATACAGTGCTCATCCCAGAGCCAAAATGACTGTCAGGACTCCTCAATTCTTCTCCATTTCAGATTTTAATCTGCTCTGGAGATTAATTACAATGTGTTAAAGAATGCATATGTTTTTAATAATGCCCAGCCAAATGAAAAAGCATCCTCCTTCGTTTTAAATCAGGGCAAATTCTTCTACAGCCAATATGACTGTATAAAGTCAATGTGATGGTCATGTTTCCTCCCTTCAATATACCTTGTGAAATGTATACTATATATTTTCAGCAGAGATCTCAAATCTCTGTTTTCAGCAGAGATCTCAAATTCACTATGTTTTCAGCAGAGATCTCAAATTCACAGACAGAATAGAGGTATAGAAAATTTATTAATGCATCAACTGTTTCTCAAGTTATGCCAAATGAACAGGGTGAGGAGGAGAAAAGCAGTAGGCAGGAGTGGGGGGAAAAAGAGTACAAGAAGACACACAAACATGAAAATTCATACATTAATGGTTATAAATAGGTGCCGGTTTAGAAAGCAAGATTTAATATATCCATTTAGAACTCTACAATAATAAAAGAAAATGTGTGCATATTTGTGGCAGCTGTAACTCATTGGGATGTCATGCTAGATGCCTCAACATTTGACCATGTTGTTGTTATTGTCCAGGTTGTGGACACCAATCAAGGGAAAATTCCAAATGGGGGGGGGGGGGCGAGTCCGAAAAAAAGCAGTCCTGCCATAACTCATTAGGAAATTATTAGGAAATAATTAGGAAAGGTTGAAAGGAGGACAATGAAAAAGCAGGATAGCCCATGAACCCCTGCTGGAGTATTCAGTACAGTGAGACCCCTTTATCCATGGGCTTGTTTTCCGCAGTTTCAATTACCAGTGGTTTCAGTCTCCCCCTCAAATCTGCTTCAGCAGGAACAAAGAAGTAAGGAAGAAAAGAGGAAGCAGAGACTGCAGACAGAAGATCAAGTGGTTGTATCACAGAGGATAAAGCATGAATGGACAGCTCTCCACCACACTCTGTAGGTAGGAGGTAACCTTCTTTGCCACTGAACATCCTTCCCATTTTGTGGAAGAAGGATGGAGTCGCTCCTCCAAGCGTATGCAGAACTGGTTGGTGTCCTGGATAAGCTAGCATGCACTCACAGAATGAGAGAGAGAGAAAGTACTGAGCTCAGTGTTCTGAAACAGTTCAAGCAACAGAGGTATTAACAGGGCTTAGAAATCTTTGCCAGTGGGATTCCATTTTGCAAAAGTGTAACCAAGGCCAGTGCGGGTTTGGGAAAACAAGTGGTGTTTGTCTGGCAGTCTAAGGATCAGAGTCACAGAAGGCACAAAACAAGAATGCCAACCAGAAAGCCACCAGCACCAAACAGAGTTGACTCTTAAAAGAGCTGCTGCCAGCTGCCGCCAGCTACTTAGGAGTGCCTCCCCTGCTGCTTAGCATGGAAGTTCATTGAACGTCTCTGTTCTGCTCACTGCTCCACATGCTGGGTCCATGGACTTGGAGGCTGTACTGTTTTCTCAGCCATGTCCTCTGCCAAGTCAACCTATTCCTCTTCAAGCTGAGGCTGCTCTTTAGTTGGAGAGCTGAATGAATATCTTCAGATTTGGATCCTGAGTCTGAATCCTGGTCCATGACAGTTGGAGCAGCACCCAAGCCTCTTGCCATTGCCCTCCTGCCCTGAACAATGAAGAGAGACACTATGGAGCTGCATGCACCCTTCCTCCTCCTTCTCCTGCCCCTCCTGCAGTCTCCCCCCTCAATCCTGTTCTCCTGCCCTCACAGTCCAGGAACCTCAGTTGATGGAAGTGGCAGTCTGCATCTCTGGTCCAAAAATATAGGTTTCAGTACAGTCTGTGGTTTCAGGCATCCACAGGTACTCGGTGAAACTATCCCCTGCAGATAAGGGGGTCTTACTATACAGGTCAATGCAGTGGTAACCTGTTTTCCCTAAAATAAGACATCCTCTGAAAATAAAACCTAGTAGAAGTTTTGCTGAATTGCTAAATATAAGGCCTCCCCCGAAAGTAAGACCTAGCAAAGTCTTTATTCAGAAGCATGCCCTATTTTTTGTTCAACAATAAATGTGAATTCTTCTTCATGAAAAAAATAAGACATCCCCTGAAAATAAAACCTAGTGCATCTTTGGGAGCAAAAATTAATATAAGACACTGTTTTATGTTCGGGGAAACACGGTAGGTACAACTGAAATAGCACTGAATAAACAAATTTCATGGCAAGTAACCATCTAAATCACTCCAAATACAGGTACACAAGGGTGTTTCCTGTTTTCCTTTGTCATATACTAAAATATTGCTGGCTCCAGAAAACAATGAAGGATGGCTCCCTTCCTAGTACCACTGTACCACTCCTAAGAATCTGTGAGAGGCTACATGTCCTGCTTCCTCAGGTTAAGACAGTATCTTGCCCAATGGCCTCCAGAATCTAAGGGCTGGAACAGACAGGCCAAAATAAAGCTGTTTCGGGTCACTTTGGAGGTAGGCTGTTTAAATGACACACACATCTTAAGAAGCCAGGAGTTGCACCAAAGCTTTGGGCCTCTTAGGATGCATGCATCATTTAAATAGCATACCTCCAAAGTAACCCGAAGCAGCTTTATTTTGGCCTGTCTGTTCGGGCCCTAAGGTTCAACTAAGTATCGGAGTAGAGTAGGCAGGGCATATATTTATGCTCCTTGCCTCAAAGGTAATAGTGGAAAAGGTCAAGACAATAATGATCCGCCCCGTTATACAAAGGCATTTCCTAGTTTATACTTTTGCTTCAAAACATTTCCTTTGTCAAGATTGGTTGCAGAATTTTTCCTCTGCAGCAGTGCTTACAAACTCTAGACTTGCAAGAATTCACAGACTAGCTATTCAACTGTCCCTAATCAGAAAATGTTTTAAATAAATAAATAAATAAATAAGAGATATCAGAGTGAAATAATTTAGTAACCCAAAGAATTCATTTACTTTAATTTATGCTAATCACAGCCTATTGGTGGTGCTGGCAGATAAAATAAAGCCGGTGGAAAAGATTGCAATGAATAAGCTGCAACAATTAACCCTAGAAATTATCGCTTGGAAAGTGGGTTCGGCTTGCTCCTGAAAATAATATGGCCCACAAATTCTGTTAATTACCAGTGATTAAAGTATTGATTAAGTGCTTAGAGTGAGAATTAGATGTATGTAATTATCTGTGTGTATGTATATATTTTAATCTAAAATATTATTTACTCAAGTGTGTGGATGTGTATATACCAACATTTCTATCTGCTTGTCTAGAAAGGCTGACATAATGTGTAAGCATTTTAATTGATATGATGTGCCCCAAAAATGTGCATGCATGTGTACCTATACACATATTTAAAATTTAACCTTGGCATTGTTAGTGGCAGGTGGTTATCCATCCACCACAAAAAAGTGATTGAAAGACATGTATTTAATTACATTTGTACTTCCTCATACCCAAGAACTGAGGAAAAAAGGGAATGGTTTACCACAGCCTGGATACGCAGGAAGGCCCAGCATGTTTGAGCATATTTATGGAAACTTTTTTAGTGTATTTATATAGCTATATTGTGAGATTTGCTAACCAAGAGGAGCTGTGTAAGAGTAGAACAGTAGCATACCGAAGAATGTTACTGGTCCATGCCCTTGTCAAGATCAAAGAGAATGTGCCTGAGAAATTAAATGAGGGTTTGTAGTGTGAAAGACATACAATTCCCCCTTTACGCAGCCATTCCTTCAAAAACTGCTAGTCCCAGGATTCTTTTACAGGGGCAGGAGGTAAGAACAGCAGGTGGGAGTGAGAAAGCCCTATGGAAATCAGGGACATTGATTCTAGAGACAGCAGAAACTAAAGTTGACAACAAGATATATAGGCCCAAAATATAGGTGAAAGTCTATTTCATAGAGACACAGGTCTCCCAAGTCTCTCTGGTTCTCAGGATGGAGATGAGAAATTTCAAAGTGAGTGCATTGCTTTGAAAAATGTGTGTGTTTATGTGCACACATGGACGCATATTCCATATTTGTTAGACTTGTGTGCTCTGTGGTTGATGCTTAAGATTTTGTTTTAAACTTTCTGTAAGCTGCCTTATGTCCCATGTCGAAAAAAAAAAAAAAGAGGAAAGTACAATTTGCCCTCCTTATCCACAGATTTTTTTATCCACAGATTTGAGCATATACGGCTTGAAAATATTCCCAAAAAGTATAAATTCCAAATAGCAAACCTTGATTTTCCATTTTATATATGGGACACCATTTGTTGTGCCATTATATTTAATGGGACTTGAGCATCCATGGATTTTGTTATCCATGGAGGGTCCTGGAGCTAAACCTCAGCAGATAACAAGGGCCCACTGTACAAAACAAACAAACAAACAAGTAAACAAACACTGCTTTCTTATATCACCAGAGGTTGCCCCTTGTGGCATCAACCTTGTAATATCACCAAGGGCCTGTCTCCTGTGATATCATAAGGACTATGCCTGGGTAATAGGTTTTGGCCCTAATATTTCAGGGCAATGGGATAGTCTCCACCTGGCATCACCTGATGCAGTAACCCATAGTGTCAACCCCACCATTGACCTCCTCCCCAACCACTATAAAAATCCTCAATAATGTTTTTCTGTACTAATACTACTAATAAATTGTAATTCCTACAAATCACTGAATGTAATAGTGACAGCTGTGGCATAAACAACTAGCAAAATTAGAATTATATCTTTAAATTACAATATCATATGCACACCCTAACTATATTTACATGTACATAGCTTCATGTGGTTAAAGTGAAAATTAAAAAACAATCTTTTTAAAGCATTATTTTTTAATTATTTCTTTCTTTTTTTTTTTTAAACAGTTTCATGTTTCTCTTCTCACTGAGTTCCCCACACCAAGTCTTTTGCTGAGCTCCAGAATTTTAAAGGGATGCAGATGAATGCCACAGCTCATTTCTTCTAAATGTAGATGTTTGGGGAGCAGTGGTGTAACCCCCCCCCCCCTTAGACTGTCATATGTTACAATCGGAACCCCGCACATACCCGAGTGACACGTCTGATTACAAAACACACCAATCTACCTCATCTGGCTATAGATATAGATCAGGTAAATATTTGAAATTTTTTCTTGTGAACAGCAACTGGAAAACTGCAAAACATTTGGAAAGTAGCTAAGCTTGAGGATTTTTTATTTTTAAAAAAGGTATATTATTTTTGAAAAAGCTATAAAAACAGCTTCACCAGTTCTCAGAGAATTTTGCCTCAGCTGATGAATTTTGTGCATGGTGCTAGTGTCTGACAGCAGTTTCTCTATACAGTACTAGATAATGAAAATCTGTCAGTATTCTACTGTAGGGCAAGAATCATTAAACAATCTAGCTGTTTTGTCTGTAGAGTGTGATCTTGCAAGAAAAAGAGTTTCATGCAAGTGGGCACAGTGGGTTGAGGGGGGAGTGATCTGTTTGTTTAGTAGGAAACCAAGGCCCTCAAGCAGGCACAGTGGTTAAATGCCTGTATTGCAGCCACTCACTCAAAACCATAAGGTGACGAGTTCAAGACCAGCAAAGGACTGAAGCTCGACTCAGGCTTGCATCCTTCCGAGGTCACTAAAATGAGTACCCAGATTGTTGGGGGGCAAATAGCTTACAATTGTAAACCGCTTAGACACTCCTTAAGGGTATGAAGTGGTATATAAATGAAGCTGTTTGTTTGTTTGTTTTTAAACACAGGTTCCCCCACCTGTGGACCTGTATAAAAGTTCTCTTGCTGACGTGTCGGGGTGTACTATGGTTCTCTTCAACAGCTTCTGCCATTCTACTGATTATATTCTGGGCTGACTTCCATCCTATACTATTCTACAGTGTACAATTATTACATCATAATATCTATCTTCCCTTTCTTTCTTTTTCTTGCTTTCTCACATTCTCTCACACGCTCCACCCTTCTCATTGTGCTTTTTATCCGGTATTTCTCCTTCTCCTCCTCTGCAACCACCTCCTCCTCCCCCTACCCCATTTAATTAAGCAGAAGGTAAGATGGGTGCACAGAAAAGTAGGTTTATTAGAGACTTCAACATTAAAACTGTAGATTTTTCTCTACAGAGACCTGGTGGTGCAGTGGTTAAATGCCTGTACTGCAGCCACGCACTCATAAACCACAAGGTTGTGAGTTTGATTCCAGTCAGGGGATCAAGGTTGACTTAGTCTGGCATCCTTCTGAGGTTACTAAAATGAGTACCCAGATTGTTGGGAACACTTAACTTACACATTGTAAACAGCTTAGGGAGTGCTTAAGTGTACTGATAAGCGGTATAGAAACGTATTTGCTACTTGCTATTGTTAGATGCCCCCATATAAATATACATGCATTTATCTAACAGTGTCATAAATCATAGAGTTGGAAAGAGCACCAAAGGCTATCAAGTCAGACTTCCCACTGAATGCAGGGAATTCAGCCAGAGCATCCCCAGGAGGTAGCTATTTAGCATTTTACATAAAATATATAATTATATAATGTTGTTTTTTCCAATTTATGGTGACCCTAAGGCAAACCTGTTACAGGGCTTTCTTGACAAATTTGTTCAGAGGGGGGTTTCCTGTGCCTTTTTCTGAGGCCGAGAGCATGTTACTTGCCCAAGGTCACCCAGTGGATTTCCCTGGCTGAGGAAAGATTTGAACTCTGATCTCCAGGGTCACAGTCCAGCACTCAAACCATTACACCACACTGACTCTATGCCAATACATGGGGAGGTTGCACAGAAGAGAGCAGAAAATAGTGTCTCCTGTGCAATAAAAGTGTGCAAGTTTTGCACAGAATAAGTCCCAAACTGTGAAGAGTCATATCAATCCATACCAATCTCTTCATCAGGATTATTATTTTTATTTTTATTTTTATTATTGTGCTGAAAATTTATACAGTGCTGTACATATAATTTTATAATTAGACAGTTCTAAATATAGAACCGATTCTCCTCACTGTTTCCCAATAATGGGGGAAAAAATTCAATACCTTTTGAATATTTTTGATTGTTCGTTGAAAGTTCTTTGTTTTTAGCATGAACTGAGTGAGAGAAGGCTTGGTCATCATTAGTTCTTTCAGTGTATTTCAGTCTATTGAGAAATTCTTCTGTGAGAAGCCCACTGAAATGATTGGAAGCTGAGCAAGAACAAAGATCTCCCCGAAGGACTATGTTGTGAAACTATGGGGAACGGATGGGTAGGATTAGTGAACAGGGTGAGGATGCCACCTCAACATTAGGAAGAACTTCCTGACAGCAAGAGCTGTTTGACAGTGGAACACACTACCTGGGAGAGTGTTAAAGTCTCCTTCTTTGGAGGTTTTGAAAACAGAGGTTGGATGTCCATCTGTTGGGAGTACTTTGACTTTGTATTCCTACTTAGCAGGAGGTTGGTCTGGATGGCCCTTGAGATCTCTTCCAACTCTGTGATTCTATGGGGCTTTCTAGATTGGCAGGAAAGTGTGACATGAAGTTGCCTTTACCTTAATGCTCAGCAGCTAGACTGCAAGCCCCAGGTGTGCATTTAAAAAGTACAGGGCAGCTAGACTGAGGGGTGTGGGAACGACTTATCTGAGGTCTTTTCTGTGGCTCAGCAGCTACATGGGAAGCTGTCAGAACGCTACAAACACAGGCGGAGCAGCTACACGGGCGGCAAGGAATGCGGCTTTCAGCCTCGCTGAACCTTTAAATTTTTTTTTTAACTTGCCGGCTGCAAACAGCGCAATTCCGCAATTGCGCAATTCCGCAATTGTGCAGGCACACCATACAGTCAAATTATCATTTCCGGCTGGGAACCGCGCAATTGCGCAGTTCACAGCCAGCAGCCGGCAAACCTGCGGGATCCATCAAATTATCATTGCGGTTCCTCTGCCTTTTTAAACTGTGCCGTTGAACTGGTGCATCATGAATGAACCCCCTTATTTTGTGAATGAATTGCCATGTTATGCACAGTAGAATAACAGTAACGGCATCCCAGAGTCCCTACTGCGCATGTCTAGGGTTCGGATTAGGGGTGGAGCTAGGGTTTGGGAGCTTTAAAAAACTTCGGGGTTAAACCCCAGCTTTTACACCTGCAGGGCATTGAGCGTTTTAATTAGAAGTGAACTCCACACCACGCATGCTCCCAACCCACAATCCATTATGCTCAGCACCTGTATCCCTGCCTTTAAATGGATATAGAGCCCCATTTAACTGCGCAACTACACCTTAGCCTTTAGATGCAGTAGCGATGTTGCGCCCTTTTTAAAAAAGGAGTGGGGAAATCAAGCTCCTTTTTAAAGGCGCTTCTTCTCCCTTAAAACGCCAAAATAGCGTTTTCATGGCACACTTTCCCTTTTCTCATCTAAAGGCTGGGCTTTCATGCAGCCATCAACACACCTCTTTTTGCCAATCTAGATCAGGCCTATATTTCTATGCCTGGTTAGACAACTATGTACAAGTGACGTGGCTCATGGGGTAGTGAGCAAGTAAAGTCTGTTTCCAGTCACTCACTCCTATTTACATTGTAAACCTGTGCTAACTAGAGTAATATATATTTTAAATAAGAAACACATCTTACTCTACCCTCATTTCAACCCCTGATCCTTTTTCAATTTCTCACCCATTCTCTGTGTCAACTATATTTTTTTAAAAAAAAAATCAGCTTAAAAGTGTTAATAAAAATAATGTCAAAAACATCTTCTCACTGTTTATAGAATATTGTCATCTCTATGATTTAACAAGGAAGATAGCTGTCTTAAACGTTCCAACCACAAATCAAGTACATATTGTCACAGCAGTGACAGTTTTTCCTCACAGATGCTCTGAACTGTGCAACAGTAAATAGATATTAAGAGAGTATAATGTAAATAAACTGCTCTTTTTAACCTTCAAATAATATGTGCATAATGAGTTCAAATCTGCAGTGGTGCTTTGTTTCTACTATAATACTAATTGAATTATTTCATTATATTTCACCATTGAATAATCTCACAATAGAGGTTTTTTAGAAGTACAAATAAAGTGTTAAAACATTTTATTTTAATGGCAAACACTCACCATCTAACACACATTAATAGGACATCATAAATGCTATTTCATGCTATAAATTATACATTAAAAATTAAGTTTCACTATAATTAAAAATCATGGTTTTGACATCGTTCTGTATTTTAAAAAATTAATCCAAGAAAGGACATAAAAATAAAACACAAGTCAAATACATGTAACATTAAAACTGTGTATTTTATATTCCACGTTTTATAATTAGCATTTTGATTTTCTTTATCTGATTTCTTATTCTGGCTCACTTTGGGTCCATCTTCATGCTTTAATCAGGCCCCACCTGGAATATTGTGTCCAGTTCTGGGCACCACAATTCAAAAAGGATTTGGAGAAACTGGAGCATGTCCAAAGGAGGGCAACTAAAATGGTGAAGAGTGTGGAAACCATGCCCTATGAGGAGCGACTCAGGGAGCTGTGGATGTTTAGCCTGGAGAAGAGAAGGTTAAGAGGTGATATGATAGCCCTGTTTAAATATTTGAAGGGATGTCATATTGAGGAGGGAGCAAGCTTGTTTTCTGCTGCTCCAGAGACTAGAACGTGGAACAATGGATGCAAACAGCAGGAAAAGAGATTCCACCTCAACATTACGAAAAACTTCCTGACTGTAAGAGCTGTTTGACAGTGGAACATAGAATCTAGAATCATAGAGTTGGAAGAGACCACAAGGGCCATCCAGTCCAACCCTTGCCATGCAGGAACTCCAAATCAAAGCATCCCCGACAGACAGCCATCCAGCCTCTGCTTAAAGACCTCTAAGGAAGGAGACTCCACCACACTCTGAGGGAGTGTGTTCCACTGTCAAACAGCCCTTACTGTCAGGAAGTTCCTCCTAATGTTGAGGTGGAATCTCTTTTCCTGCAATTTGTATCCATTGTTCCGTGCCCTAGTTTCTAGAGCAGTAGAAAACAAGCTTGCTCCCTCCTCAATATGACATCCCTTCAAATATTTAAACAGGGCTATCATATCACCTCTTAACCTTCTCTTCTCCAGGCTAAACATCCCCAGTTCCCTGAGGCGTTCCTCATAAGGCATGGTTTCCAGACCCCTCGCCATCTTAGTTGCCCTCCTTTGGACATGCTCCAGTGTCTCCACATCTTATATTTACAAGTGAGCAAGAAATGGGCCTAAAGAACAACAAATTCTGTCTGAACTTGGAGGCTACATTGGGTTGGGTCTGATTAATACTTGGATGGGGGATCGCCATCATTTCAGATTAAAGCAATGACAAACTACCTTTTTGGCTGTTTCTTGCATAAGAAAATTCATGAAATTCCTGGAGTAGCCATAAGGCACAGAGAGAGAAATAGAGAGTCCACATCACACAGTGAAATGGTAATCTTGAAGAGACTGTACTAAAATTGGTGCAGTTTGTCCATCTGCTTTGCTTTGAAAGGTTTTCAATGAGATGATGGTGGTATGTGCACAAGGTAGGAACACTTGGGAGGGAGACCATTATCAATAGATACCGACTGCCAATGTCAGACAGAGAACAAACCTCCATTCAGCCATACATCAAATATTAACATTTACCTTCATTCACAAGCAGTGTGTTCCCCCCCACTCTGTGCCATACCATCCAGAACAGCCTTGAGATAAATTGGATTGCCACAATTGTTCCAGTGAGCTGAAGCACAAAGAGTTAAGGAAGGTGGCAGAACCCAGCTCAATAGTTCTAAAATACTTCTTATTTCAAAAGCTCACTATTCTTATCTAGACTAGCAGTGAGGAGGAGGGATTGCCATGCAGTGTGGAGTGAAATTAAATGAATCTTTGCAAAAAACTAAAGCTGCATAATCTGCTGTATTTCAGTCAGTCTTTATCCTCAAAATCCCAGATCTTTGTTTAAGCTATGAACAGACTATAAAAATCAGCTCACTGGTCTCTCCTTATTATCCCTGTTCAAATCAAATGAAGCCTTTGCAATAAAGCTGATAAACATGCGTATTTCCATTCTCACACACAGGGAAGCTGCCGTATCTAAAAAGCAGTTAATGTGTCTAATACCTTCATCTCTCCCCAGAGAATACAACCTTTCCAAGGAGGACCACACAAAACCTCACAGTTGAACACACACCAACACTTAATGCTTGTTTGGACAGAGGATATCCTAAAATAACAATGACTAAAGACCTCTAGCTTTAGTATTTATTTTTAGCATTGCCTAGGGAGTTGATAAGACAGTGAATAGCCAAGACAAATATTTGTGTTCAACAACTTCTTCTTGGAAAATCTGAAAATCTGACAAATGTACCCATATTGTGCTATCTTCAATACTTTTTGTAGATAGCACACAACTCTTGAAGCTCTGATGGAGACAAGAAGCAGTAGCTACATCCATGGCTTAGTGTGTCTGCTGAAATTCTACCTGCCTTCTCACTCTACAATAATGCCTTCAAGAAATGAAAGCTATCCTATCTGCAGTTCCAGACTCAAAAGTCAAAGAGCATTGGTCTTGGATTCATTGCAGCATTGGTCCCACATTCCAAGGTATGGGAAACCTTCGCCTAGGGATCTATAAACTCAGCAGCAAACAACATAAAGATCCCCTACTCTTTCTTCCCACTGGATGTGAGTCAGAAATATCAGACACCTTCCTTACACTAATCATATATTCAGTGGGTGATACAAAGTTTTAGAGGAAGCATTCGAAGCATTAAAATCCAGACTCAAAAATAGGTTAACTTGGAAATACATGTACAGTGGGCCCTTCATGCTCGCTGAGGTTAGGGGCATAGGACCCCTGTGAAAGGGAAGGGGGAAATGCAAATTAAAAAACACATTTTTAACAAAGAACACCTCTTTAGGACTCTCTAGGTCCTCCAGCGTGAATCTCTGGTCAATTTCTGGCAGTCATGCTGGAGGACCTAGACATTCATAGAGAGAACATATTAATCAAATCCACAAATAATCAAATCCAAAAAAGTCAAAGTAAATGTTTTCCTTTAGTAGTAGCTGACAGCTTCCATGTCAGTGGTATGGAGAATCCACACTGGGTTTTAGCGCCAACTTTAGCGCCAAATTTTAAGAATATAAATATAAAGATCATACAGCTGCACAGCTCATTTAAATAGTTAACCATGTAGTTTTACAATCTTACAGTATATTTCATCATTTAATTTAATTTAATTTAAACCTCACCTTTCTCCTAGTTCTCCCACCTCTCCAAGGTGCCTTTCAACATAGATTAAAATAGAAGATACATAAAATCAATTGTAACAGTAAACAGGAAAAAAAAAATAAAAACAAGCCAACTAACGTATTTTAAATGGCATTGAATTAAAATGTTTTAAAAGGATTTCAAAGCATTTAAAATATAGCAGATCCAGAAAGGATAAAAAATACATTACTGTAGACTATGACTATGGAGACCAGGGTTTGAATCCCAGCTCTGCCATGTAAACTCACTGAGTGACCTCGGGCAAGTTACACTCTCTCATCCTCAGAGGATTGGAATGGCACACCCGCTCTGAAGAAACTTGCCAGGAAAACCCCATGATAGGTTCACTTTAGGATGGCCATAAGTCGGAAATGATTTGAAGGCACACAACAACAAGAACAACATCCCCGGTGTGTGTGTGTGTGTGTGTGTGTGTGTGTAAACAGAAACCAGTTAATGACATAAAGCGTGACTAAATAGAAAGATCTTTGCTTGCTGAAAGGGAGGATGTCCTCATGAAACATGACTGTCCTGGTGGTGGGAGGGACAGAAATTCTTTTCCTGAGGATTTCAAAAGCTGGGCAGGCTTATATGGGGACATAAAGTCTTTTAGAAGTTCTGAACCCAAGGGCCTTCGGACTTTATATCATATGAACAAGACTTTGAATTGTGCTTGGAAACAGATTGGTAGGCAGTGTGGCTGTTTTAACAGGGCACTAATATGTTCCTTGCAACCGTCATGGTCCGAACTCTGGCCATGGCATTTCAGATATGTTGAAATTTGTAAACACTTTTCAAAGGCAACCCCACCCAGTGTGTGTTGCAGTAATTCAAGCAATAGATGAAATAGGCAGTGGATAAAAAGTTGATACAGTCAATTTCTTAAGGAAAACATACGTTTCATCTTTACCCCACTCAAAGGATTTAAAATTCTAATATAGGTACACATGTTTAAATTATTGCTGAAGTGTTCCATCAAAAGGGGAATCAAACTTTAGTCAGACACACAATTCTAAAAGATTTATTGTCCACAAATGAATTGGGTCCTCTCTTTGTTTTTACACAGTTGCTTCAAATAAATGAGTAACTGGGTAAAATAAAAGTGACATCAGCTTAATAGGATGTGATAACAGAGGGAAATTAGATCTAGTCTGTAGCACCGCTGAGAAGGGAGGCAAGAGTCTTGGCAAAGTAATTCACACTTGTTAGGTTAATTTCCAGTAAGCCTCTGCCTACAGTACATCTTGCACAACATGTAAAAGAGGATGATGGTACACAAGACCAATTAGCTTGAACGACACACACATCTGCTGCTTCTTCTCCCACACCACAGTATGGCACTATGTTTGACACACAGGTGTGTTCTTATCTAAAAAGAACGGAAAACCACAAGTCCTACCCATATGCTATTTGTAATATACACCCACCCTACATTATCATGGCAATTTTTAGGCAGAAGATAGTTGGCAAAACTATTGTACAGGTATTTCTGTGAGGCTATTTTAAATTATTCCAAATTTGCATTTAGTAGGTTTTTCTGACTTTCTGATCTCACTTTTCACTCATACAAGTGGGCTCTGATTTTTCTTCTTACCACTAGAGCCAGCATGATACTTTCATTAAAGTACTTTCATTAAAGTTCACATGGTACCAGCATTTATGTTTTGCATACACTCTATCCACATAACCTGAAGGTAATTTGTACAATATGTACAATATTTTAAAAATAATTTTGCGCATGAAAAAAAGTTTGTGTACATTGAACCATCAGAAAGCAAATGTATCTCAGACACCCATGTGGAGAGTTTTGGGTTTGGGAATGTTTCAGATTTTGAAATTCCACATACTGTAAGGGAGACCCAACCTGTATGAGTTAGCTTTTATCAAATTTCAGTATCATATCTGATGTGTGCCACAGTTATACTCTAAGAAATATGTGAAGAACTGGTATGTTGTGGTGCTGAAATCTATTCATCAGCATTTCATTATTCAGTGATTGCAAATTTACTTTCTGAATATAGAAAAATAAGATCTGCCTGGGTACTAAAACATAGGATTAGATGCCTGTAATCCATCGAGTAAATTCATGAAAGTATTCCACCATTCATCTTAATTAGTTATGCTAATACAGTTAACAATACTAAGCTAACTGATAATTTTTTATAGTTTGCATAGCAATCAAAACATTACAAGAAACAAGATTCATGAAGAAATTAATGAGTAGTTTTATAAATCAAAATAGCTTCTTTAACTGCTGGGATTTCTTTTATAAGCACCATCAAAATATCATACTAAAAATGCTAATCTATAAAAGGTCTAGGAAAAGTTGAAGCTAGCAAAACATCTTTGTTTTCATATCAAAAAGAAGAAATCTTAAAATTAATCTATCAGCATAAATTCTTAGTGTTATTATGAGCTAATCGCGTGCACAAGCACATAAAACACATACATACATACAAGAAATAAATTAGAGCATGACCATTTTCCAATGAAATAGAAGGTTTTATGACAAATATATAGCTGAAACAGTCCAGCCCTGCAATCTATATTATCAGAAACCATAACATACATTAGAAGCAATCCACAATGTTTACTTTTTTTTTTTACTATATAAATTTGGTTGTGCATACCACAATACCTAGAGAATTATCCATGGGCACAATGACATTAGATGTGCATAGTTTTGGCACACAATCATGCTATCCCCTCACAAATTCAATGAATGCAAAAGGCATTTTGTCTGCACATTGAAATATGATACCATAACTATGTTTAAATGGGTGCATGTCTAGAGTTATATGGGGTAATAGTAAACATCCCTGGCGTACTCCTTGAATGAAATATATAGGAGGGATTATTTTGAGAACTCCATTCATGTCATTAAATGAGGGGCTCTGTGAAGAGAAAAAGTATTTGTACATCTATGGATATTTATTTATTCTGCCTTAACCTCAGCCTTCTCCCGAGGGCCTTATATTCGCATACACGGAAACTTTGTTCATTTTATCCTCACAGACCCCCCCCCCCAAAAAATGATTTTGAAGCTTCATTGTTGTAGTAAGTAGCAGGAACTGACCCTCTAGGTGTTGTTGGACTGCAAGTCCCATCAGCCCTGCTCAGTATAACTAATGGTGAAGAGGATGAGAGCTGCAATCTAGTGACAACTGAAAGGAGTTTATCGCTCAGGGATGGAGGTATGGATTATTGCTCATTAAATCACCGCTGAATCGCCGATCCCAGGCATACTCCACCAGCGCTTTTTAAAAGTCAGAAAGCTTTCTGGCTGACCAACTTAGAGAATTGGGGATGTTTAGCCTGGAGAAGAGAAGGTTAAGAGGAGATATGATAGCCCTGTTTAAATATTTGAAGGGATGTCATATTGAGGAGGGAGCAAACTTGTTTTCTGCTGCTGCAGAGACTAGAACCCGGAACAATGGATGCAAGCTGCAGGAAAAGAGATTCCACCTCAACATTAGGAGGAACTTCCTGACAGTAAGGGCTGTTCGACAGTGGAACACACTCCCTCGGAGTGTGGTGGAGTCTCCTTCCTTAGAAGTCTTTAAGCAGAGGCTGGATGGCCATCTGTCAGGGATGCTTTGATTGGGAGTTCCTGCATGGCAGGGGGGTTGGACTGGATGGCCCTTGTGGTCTCTTCCAATTCTATGATTCTATTATTCTATTATTCTAAAAAGTGCTGGTGGGGCACAGCTAGGACCTGACTGGGACCGGGATGATGGCAGCAGGTGGTTTGGTGACGCTCTAGTGTGCGATAATCCCTGTCTCCATCTCGCAACCTGGCTCCAGCTCAGGAGGCTGGAGCCTGTTTAAAATGCTAAGCAATAAGCTCCTAGGTTTTGCTTCAGTGTCAACAGGAGTACTGAGTCTTTCCACTGATGTGAAGAAGACTATGACAATAATGTGATTTGAGAAAAGGGAAATTTATAACTATGAGAATCTCTGTTATGCTACCAATGAAAAAGCACAATAGTTCTAATTTTTTAAAAAAGAAAAATTGTAATGGCAAAAGTAAAAGAAAGCATTTCACTTCAAAAGACAGTGGACTTGAAGTCACAGATCATCTGAAAGCTCTGATCTCATGCTTCATTACAGAAACAGTGTCATGCATGATTTTGAAGCATTTTGTCTAGGCAAATTCTTTCTCTTGGCTGGAGTTAATGCTTAAAATCTAATTGTTAGGCCCAACTAGAATGGAGCCATTAAATCAAAATGAACTAGATGAATCAGGTCCTATATAAGTTCCATATTTCAATGGTCTTCTCTAAATAGACTAATTAATGGATTTGGACCTTATTCATTATATATTTGGGGAAAGCGACTTTTCATAAACTCATGCAAAAAACACCCACTAGCTTTCTTGGTTGATAATATTATTCACTCCTTTATACAATCCTTTAATGGATACTGTTTTAATGTTTACACTAGGGATATGAAGAATATTCATTAAAATTTGCATCTTCAGTGATACTTGAGATGCCCTGCAAAGAAAAAGGAGATATGCTGTGAGATTATGTGTCTTTCAGGACTTCACTGGGGAAAACCCGCTTGTGTAAATATATATATGGTTTTCCTGAAAACATATTTGGGGCTAAAACCTGTACTTTGAGCAAAATATAGATTCCTGCACAAAAATACTAAATATTTTTATGCAGAATATTGGAATATTCCCATCATACAGCTTAGATTTTACATAATTTTAGTGTAGCTCAAAGTAGTTTATGCAAATATGCAGATTCCTGTGCAGAAAAACCATATGTAGTTTTCTTGCATGTTTGTGTACAACACCAATATTTTTTTTACTAAGGAATCAGTACATTTTTCTGCAAATTACAGGTCTCCTGCTGAAAAACAAATTTTCTACACAGAAACCTTACATTTTGCATAAAGGAATTTTCATAGAATCATGCCATCCAGTATTTTTTCCTGGTATTTGGTATCTTTCCTGGTATTCATGAATCTCTCCTGGTATTTCTCCACCAACATCCCAAAGTAGAAACAGAGTGCTCAACAATTGAACAGAAATTGTTGCATTCTCATGGAGTGGGGACACAATTCCTAAAATTATTCATTCTTTCATGCAAGAACAAAATAAGTTGTGATTTGCATCCCAAGTGTATATTCATATGACTTTAGATTATACTACATGCAGGCAATGCTGTTGCAAATACAAAATAATGAGATTCACAATAATTAAATTATGGAGAAATATCTGGCTGCTCCAGGTACAAAAAAAAAGCAACTTTGATAATCTATTATGTATGCATTTATTTATTCATTTATTTCCTGCCTTTCCCCCCAGCCCTGTAAATTAAAGTGGCTTTAACAAAAATGTAAACAGATATAGATAAAAACTTACACTGCCAAAATGAAGTCTTTTCCAAATTGCTGCAATGCAAGACAAACAATATTCAGAAACTACATTTAAAAGGCACATACTGTAGTTGTACCTAATGAGGAAAAATAATGAAAAGCAGTTTTAAAAAAATCCTTATTCCATTCCACGCTCCTTTTTTCTTATATAACATTATACTTTATTGTTCAAAAACTGCATGAAAAGATGAATTTGATTCAAGTTGAGCAATTGTGTCCAACCAAAATCAGTAATTATGATTCTCAGTTTCAAGCCTGCAAAATATCATTCTCTATACAATATGATCTGAGAAACACATCATGAAGTGAAGGGGAAGGCATCACTCTAATATAAGATGATAAACACTGTATAATTCCAATAACATTTATTTTATAGAGAAAGTTATGCAAGTGAAATATGTAAGTGAGTGCTCATCCAGCTGAGACTCAAAAAGCAGATAAGAACTTTGAGGAAGTCAGTGGAACTATTCATAAGTAAGTAGTTCTTTTCAGAATAGTTACCATCTATATCAATGATATCCTGAACTCAGGGTTCCTGTAATTATAATCAGGGAAAAATAATGGGATGAGCATGATTCCTATTAATATGACTATTTTTGCATAGCTGTTGCTTAATTTTATTACCAGTTACATCATGTACAGTACTAGAATGTCTTTAGTGCAACAAATCCATCTTTGATACGTAAACCTCCATCTATTATATTAAAAGAAATGAAATGCATTGAACTCTATTGATCTTGTGACTTCACACCAAGTTTGGCAATAGATTTATAGAGGAAGGGTACCAGTTTTTATTAGTATTAGTATTATTAGCTCACCATAATCAGCTAGCTTACAAATCAATTCTCATCTTGCCCTGCTCAACTGAATAAAATAGTGCTGATTCCGTCAACACAGCAGTTTTGAGAATTTAGGTAATAAATGGTTCATTTAATTAAAGAATTTTTATTTTTAAAAAGGTCTTTGCCCCCTCCCCCAAGATGAACATGGCCATGTTAGGATAGCTGATCCAGTATTATCGAATCACTTTCAGTTCATGCAGCCCAAAGAAGCGAACAAGATGGTTAGACAGATTTATTCAAAAACCTGTTTTCAAGATGTTAATAATGTCTCATGAAGACAGTCTTGAAATCCCTTCTTAAGAAATCCTTGTTGGACTCAGATTTTAACTTAGTGCCCAGTTGTGAATAGCCATTTGTTTAGGTGTTATTAGTATATTAATGGCACTCAGTTTTGTTTTTCTTCATCATCAAATTCAAGGTGTTAGACTGCTATCCATATTCTGCGATGGTCTGGATGAGGGTTAATAAATTGAATCTGAATCCAAAGACAAGCCCTGTACGTTCATATTCCTAAGTCCAAAAACTCTGTTCTTTACTTTGAAGCCGACGGGAAGTCCATGGCATTGTCCCCATGTTTTCTTCACAAGAGACCTGTGAAGTAGGCCAGGCTGAAAGAGACTCAACACCTTATGATCCTCCAGTGTGTTCATGGTTCAGTGAAGACATGAAACCTTGTCTCCCAAGTTCCAGTCCAATACTCTTGCCACAAAGCTACACTGGCAACCTCTTCAAGACAACTTCTTCCAGATGAGGTTCCATTCTCCCTGAAGGTGCAGACTGAAAGACACAGCATTGTTTTGACTGCTGCCAACATCTCTTTTCAGTGCCCGGTCAAATAAAGTAACACATGAAGGAAGGATGGGGAAAGTCTGTGGGCTGCATACAGCTCCTCCAGGGCTGATTTCATGGTTCCTATGTGCCTCTTTTTATATAAAAAGTCTCCAAATGTGCTCCAAATGAGGCAGTGAGGAGCAATTTTGCCACATTTTGGCCCAGAAACCAAGGCAAGCTTTTCTCCCCAAAAGGGAGTGACCAGGACGTTCCTTTTTCTGAACTAGACAGGGCCCAAAACATCGCAAAATTGGTCTTCATGCCCCCTATGAGTCATTTGGGACAAAATTTAAAATATTTGAAGGGCAGTCCTCTAAAGTCCCTGGGGGGGATGTGTATTCAAACCCCTGATAGTTTAATACTCTTGACAAACAGGTAAACTGGTCATCTTTTGCACATTGTCTTCATTTGTATACCCATGGCTAACTGTATTCAACCCACTCCCTTAGAAATAAAAAGGTAAGGACTACAGGGTTGTCTAAACTGATGAAAAATAGTCAGCTTCAACTTGCATTTTCCAAGTTCATAGTGACCTCGCAGTTAGCACCACATCTATTTGAAATAAATCGGACTCAAATTGTTCTGACTGTCATACAATTGCCATGGCCAAATTCAAAGCAGTACAAAAGGAATGCACTTATTCTTTCTTCCCAGCATGCCAGAGCTATCAACCAATAATCTTGCCAACTTGCACTTTCATCGTTGCCTCCATCGTCCAATACTCTTCCTCTCTTTGTGTTCCAGTGAATTATCATAAGGGAATGTTACCCCAAGGTCAGACCCCTGATGACCCCTCTCAGTTGTGATATCAGTGTTGAAAGGGACGTTGATATGGGGAAACCTGAAAAGCCAACCCTTCTGCAAAGACCTGGCCATGCCATATTTGGAAATGTGGATGGCTGCATCATGGGTGGAAGCAAGAGCACCCACTACAATGAGATCACCCAAAGACATCAGCATAATACCTTGGTCTATGGAGGGCAATGATGGGATACTGGCTGAAGAAGGCAATTGTGCATACACAGACAAAGGATTCTTCTTTAGCTGTAGTAGCTTCTTTTGCCTGAGATATTCACATCAATTTCCCAAACATTGCTCTCCTTCAGGAAAATCATTTGGCAATGAGGTAATCCATTCATTCTGACATCAGTGTCCTGGAATATGATTTTGAGTACATATACCACTACCTAGACACTAGCAATTCAATCTAATCCCAAGAAGGACAGAATATCTGTTTGACCTCTGCTAGATACTGCAATAAGCCAGGCACCCGACTTGCCACAGCAATGACTGAGCTATCTCCATTATGTACACCCATTGATTGGAACCAAGCTTCAAGATCAGTACAGTATTACATTAGCAAGGCCTCCACTTTTCACCTTCTCTCACCTTTGCTTCATTAGTTCTTGTGTGTGTGTGTGTAAAAGTGTGTGTGCATGAGCATGCTAATTATTTTCTTAATAAAACTACAAAACCTATTTGGAATTGCCTCTGGAGTTCTGTGTGATTTGGAATCGATATACAAAGGGAAAAGCTCCCAGGATGAATGTTGCTACAGCCAAGGTATTTTTATTTGAGCCGTTAATATTCCCCTAAAACATATTAATGTGTGGGTGCCCTCCTGGGACCCCCAGCTTTTTGGTAACAGGAGGGAAGTCTCACCTCCCTGATTATTGCTTTTTTTAAAAAAAATGTGGTGTTTTTTTTTTTAATGTCCTGGCATGAGCACAGAGACACACACAAGATCAAAACTGCCCACCACCTTCACTCCGATTGCTGGCAATGGAGTGCTTCACCCTGGTTGCTCTTGCCCCTCTCCAGCAGAGATTTGCTGACAAAGTGGCTCCAAAGTAGGGTTGCCATAAGTCTCTTCCACAAAACTGGGAAGGGGTGGTCGGACGTCCTGCCCCTTCCTGGCTTCCCAACCAATCAGGAGGTTTCTGGACAGAAGAAGGGACGGGACTTCCAGCCACAAAGGCCACTGGAGCTTGCAATCACAGGAGGAACCTGCTGGAAACTACAATTCCTAGCAGCCTTTGTAGCCAGAGGAGGAGATCCGAAGAAGGGGGAGGATGTGGGCTGGAGGAGGAGACGGGGCGCCGAACCCAGACTGGACAGGACCAGATGGGATGCCCCAAACCCATAAATGTCCCAGCCAAAATCAGGACATGGCAACCCTTACTCCAAAATCAAGAAATGATGAGGGGGTAGCCCAATCTATCCCCTCATCATTTATCACATGGCTGGGCTTGGTTGGAGTGATGGTGGCAGCAATCAGGGTAAAATACTTCATTGTTGGCAATCGCAGTGAAGGAGATGGGCAGCTTTATTCTGCACAGTATATTGGACCTAATGGTAGATTGGTTACACTAATCACAATCTCCCTCCCCCTGCCTGAATGAGCAAGTTAGCAAATGAGGGAGTGCACATGCAGCCAGGCATCCCAACTTTGCAAATATGGAGGGATGACTGCATTTTTAAAAGTTTATAAAATACTAACACACCTCAGTTTCAGAAGCCCTTCTTGCCTTTGGTTAATATGCCTCAAATGTGTGTGTTTTTTTTTAAAATGGCAACACACATCAAACTTGTCAGACTAGTCCTGCCCTCCAGTTAGTACATCTATGCCAATTCCATCCCAATCCTGACACACACATTTAAAAAATCCAGTTTTCCCTAAAATAGCAGAGGAAAATGTGAGTTTAACTCACTTTCGCCTTTAAATGTCTTGTGCATCATGTGTTCCCACAGAACTGGAAATGAAGTGAGTATAATTTTTTTGCAGCTGTTTAGACAACCCCTAAGAAAGGTAAAACTAGGTGAAGATTAAAAGTTCTGCAAATATGCTATACATACCCTGTTTCCTCGAAAATAAGACATCCTCAGAAAATAAGACCTAGTAGAGGTTTTGCTGAATTGCTAGATATAAGACCTTCCCCGAAAGTAAGACCTAGCAAAGTTTTTGTATATAAATATATATACATTATATAATAAATGTTAATTTTTTTGTTCAACAATAAATGTGAATTCTCCTTCATGAAAAAATAAGACATCCCCTGAAAATAAGACCTAGCACATCTTTGGGAGCAAAAAATAATATAAGACACTGTCTTATTTTTGGGGAAACACGGTATATTGACATATGAGTCTACCTTCTCCCTAGTCATACCTGTCAGTGGTCCATCTAGCCTCATAATGTCCCAGATCTTCTGGATTTCAGGCAGCTCTTGTCCAGCTCTTATTACCTGAGATGCTATAAACTGGGAGTGCTGTGAACTACACTGAATTGCAACATGCTACACACAACATTTGTATTCTGCCACAGAATATAGCTCCTCTCTAGAGTACTAACCTTTAAGGTGTAGACTCCTAACACATCCAAGGACTCAAACTAGCAAATATTTGCTTAAGATTGCAGTGGCTCTTACACTAATGACCTGAAAAAGGTCAAGAAGAGATTCAAAGTCTATACTACCATCCAGCTAAAAAGTAAGCTTTGCTTTTATCATATGAGATTCAAATATGTACTTCTTGTTTCTCACAGAAAAATGCTTTCCTACTTAGTTAACAGGCAATTATACAAATGGTCACCCATCTGGTTTTGTGGCCAAGTCCATATCTACAATATAGCAACATTCAGCCAGTCCTAATCTTAGTGTACTTATATGATATACAAGTTGAGTATCCCTTACCTGGATATTCAAAATCCAAAATCCAAAATTATCCACATGGGTGACTGAGAAAGTGACATCTTTGCATGTCTGTACCCAAACTTTGTTTCATACACAAAATTACTTTAAAATGTATAAAATTACATTCAGGCTATGTGTATAAGGTGAATATGAAACATAAATTAATTTTATGAAATATGAAATATAATTAAGCATCCCTTATTTCAGCACAGTAATCTCTTACATGAGAAGGGTCCATCACTCACTGACCCACTATTTTCAAACCAACACACCTCATCCATTCACGTACATACACGGGCAAACACTCCCCATCAGTTTGACAGTAATGCATACTCTTTTGTCCCATTGCATTGCTTCTTAGAATCAGCCTAAATGGTCTCTCTGCCCTCAAAGAATTGGAAAGCCTTGGGTCAAGACTTTGAGACTTCAGTATATAACGATCCGATTGTGATTAGTGTAACTTTGTCCAAACTTCAAGCATGGTAAAAAAAAAAAAAAACACACACACACACACACACACACACACACAATCAATCCTTGAAAAGGAAGAGAAAGGAATGAGAATGCAGCTGGGAAGTCTTACCCTGGCCTCTGGCATTTGGGACCCTGTCTACATAAGGCCTAAACATACACACTGGAAGGAACACAGGTGAAGTTAACATAACCTGCAACCTGCTAAAATGAAGGCCATATTTCCATGTTTGGAATTTATGTATTCTTATGTACACATCTAGGCCTCTTTGCACAGAGGTAGCCGAGTGGGTATAATCTCATTTTTCTCTCTCTTAGTGTTTCCTGCTTGGAATATTTGCACAGGGCTTGAGTGCCTTTGAAACATCTGCCCAAATAGCAGAAGCAGTTAAGAATGGCAAGAACAGCATTGTCAATAACAACGTGTAAAGAGAGACATTCCATTTAAACGTCCACAGAGCCACTTTGTGATTGTACAGCAAGTTCCTCCTTTACAAGTTTGGTCTGCTGCAGCGTCTATAAAAATATTTATCATAGACAGATGATGCATCACATCCATTGCCTATGAAATGGTTTGCATGGATGTTGTCCTCTGATAGTTTCATTCTAAACCTATTATTCCTGCAATATATATTAATATTTTACCATGTCTTGATGACAACCATATTTTTGCTGGTTATTTGTACATCAATGACAAGCCTGTGGTCTATGCACAGTGCTCTAGTGAAATTCACAAACAAGGAGCCCAAGAAATTGCTGTCAGTCTGTAGGGAGTTTTTATCTTTTGATATAGTAAGGAATTTTATACAGATTCTTTGAAGGAGTAGAAGAAGCTGTACTCGTAAAGGTGATAACATATTTATGTATTTGAAGTAGAAATATATCTGAAAGCAGGTATCTGGAATGTTAAAAAGTCATGCATGCCCCAAATACTGATCTGTCAGTCAACCACTTTAGATGTAAATAAATCAAACATAAATGTATGATGTACTACAATTAAGCCCTCGGGCATCTGGGTGCAAGTGCAAATATAATTGAACTTCTGCGTATGAGATTAAATACACTGCTCTTCAATGTTTTATTATTTAAAAACAACTACAATGCATAGTCATCAGTTGGTTGTATGGACATTTGATTCCAACTTTTTGCAAGTTGGTTTCTAGGGTTCCGAAGGCTTAGAACATGAAACACAGAGGGCAGGACTCTACCTGAGGTAACAGGTTCTGCCTGAAAGCTTAGGGAGTAGAACATCGAGTGACTCTAATGAAATGGGTCATTTTGTGTAGTAATTCCTGTGCTCAACTCATGGCCATCTGGAACTAAGACAGACAGGTTCCTTGGATCTTTCAACCACAACAGGAACTTTCATTTTGGTACACCGACATTTCAGATTGTGGCCTAAATCCAATTACTAGTCCCAGAGTTGACCTATGGAACCAAAAGCTGAATGGGGAATCTACACCTGCACTTTATTTGAGACTATAATCTAGGTTTAGGCTAGGTCCCATTGGAACTTTGGTTCTACATTAACCGGTCTGAGTTAAGATCATTAAAGCTGTCTTCCAGTTATTCAAGCCTTTTACTCCAATACTCAAGTTGTTACTTGATATTTTCAAGATAAGCCTCAAACTCAGTTCTGGGAGCCAACTTTAACAGACAAAGCAAACATGTTAGACAATGGGCTTGAGGAGGAAGGACCCTTCTAAAAGTTTTCAAAAGCTTTAGAAGGCTCCTCCAAAATGCAGCAGGGACGGACTGCTGAGTAGAACTCAACGTCTGCCTCAAGCCCATTGCTTAATGCATTCACTGTTCCCTTCTGAGAAACATGCTCCACACCATGGGCTTGAGGCAGGATTTGAGGTCTACTCAACAGCCTATTCTCACTGCACATAGGGACAGTCATCTAAAGCTTTTTCAAGGAGCAGCTGGCAAAACTTGCCCACATAGCATGGGTCATGGGGCATGTTCCTCTCAGAGTGGAATAGCAAATGAATTAGGCAATGGACTTGAATTGGGGGCTTCTTGTATGACAAAGGTAAAGTACTGCTTCCATCATGTGATTTGTAGGAAAAAATAGTCAGGGGGAAGCATTGTTCAAATGAGGAAAACTGGTTTCCATTCCATATTGTTTTGGACGAAGTTAGGTCAGCAAATCGATTGTTAAAGATTTACAAGTTGGGAGATGAGTTAAAGTGCCTTTTATTTTGGAACCAAAGCCAAGTCAAATCATTGAAGCGATCTGAGTCTGATTTGATCTTGAGTAAACCGACTAGAGTCTACATCACTGTTCTCTTCTTGGTGCCCCCAACATCTGTGGTGTGGTGTTTAGAAACCAGAAAGGGGACCTTTCCAGTGGTGGCAGTCCTGTTTATAGAACCCTTTTGCCAGGGAAGCTCACCTGTTTTCCTGTTTCCAGCACCAAGTGAAGCTCTACCAAGTGAAGATTTTTATATTATTTTATTTAGTTATTTGTTCTTCAAGGCTTTTAAAGATCTGGACCTAACCTATTTTGATCTCATGCTTTAAACTACTTGATCTACTGTTCTTTATTGCCTGTTTCTGTTGTGATCTTATATGCATATATCCTGCTTTGACTATCCTTGAAAACTAATTGATTGAAGAGTGCAATATAAATATATATACAATAAATCCATAACTGGTCTGCTAAATCAAATCTACTGAAATAGGGGCAGTTTCTCCCCAGTTCTATAAAGGTTAGAAAAGGACAATGTCTTAGCTATCAGGTAATCATAAGCCACTTCTGCTGTTTTTTTTTTAATCAGTGGCTTTGATTCAAACCCTGTTTAATTCCCCTGCTTTATACAACTGATCCAGATGCTGGATGCCTGGTAATTGGTTGCTGCCTGCAACTTGGTAAAATATTTCAGAAAATAAAGAACAATATAGCAGTCTTAACAAAGTGAGTGCAACAAATTAATCAGGAAAAACAGAACTTATCGAAGAGATAAAGTATCAGTATCACCTTCCTTCTCTGAATTTTTTAAAAAATCTAACTTCATAGAATCATAGAGTTGGAAGAGACCACAAAGGCCATCCAGTCCAACCCCCTGCTATGCAGGAACTCTCATTCAAATAATCCTGACAGATGGACATCCAGCCTCTCCTTAAAGACCTCCAAGGAAGGAGACTCCACCACTCTCTGTGGGAGTGTTTTCCACTGTCGAACAGCCTTTACTGTCAGGAAGTTCCTCCTAATGTTAAGCTGGAATCTCTTTTCCTGTAGCTTGCATCCATTGTTTTCTGGAGCAGCAGAAAACAAGCTTACTCCCTCTTCAGTATGACATCCCTTCAAATATTTAAACAGGCTATCATATCACTCTTAACCTTCTCTTCTCCACTACACTTCAAAGTGTATAGCTTCCAAAAATCTGTAAAATATTTTTTAAAAGTTAACTTAGTGCAAATAAATATATACGATTATCATACACATTGAGGTTCCTATGATAACAGGTCCATTCAGTAGCTCAAAGGGATCGAGTAGACTTTTGCTTCTGCAACATGTTGTCGACTCCAGCCCCATCCCAAGACATCAGAGGCATAATGATTTTTATTTTGGCTGGAGCTAGGAGCTGGGTGAAGCACCTGGCAGCCTGACCATTCCCTTCCTCCTCATAACCATCAGCTACCTGTCCTCTTAACCACACCTTTCAAAATGTGTAGGAGTTGGCTAGGAAGGGTGTGAGATATCAGTTGGCATACTAGGGAAAATTCTCAGGGATGCTGCTAGATTGAAAACAGGGTGTCTGGATTCAGTGTGAATACATTAGTAGCTAGGCAATCACTCTCATTTCTTTCCTAATACTCTGGCATGATTAGATTCAGTTTGTTGGAGGGATCTAGCAGTAGGCTTCAGACAAATAAACAGTACAGTTCAATTTGTAGTAATATTACTACAAGACGCAACTGGTAAAACAGTAAGGGGTCAGGGAAATGGTTTTCTTCTTTCTTTATGACTGAAAAGACTCCAGCTTTATGCATGCAGTGTGTAGCACAGAAAGCACAGTAATTATTTCAAAACATGGCAAAAATGGGGAAGGGGGAAGGGAGATAAGTAGAAACACAAAGAAAATAGCCTCAAAATGTGGAAAAGGAGGAATTATTCTGCCACGTAGTAATTATTGAGTGATGTTTAATTATTGGGACTTTGCTGAAATGAAAAGGAATAGGGGTGAGCCTAGGCATGGAAACAGTAGCAATTTATTACTTTTGGCAAATGTAATTTTCTTCTGAAGAATTATGCGAAGAGAGTCAGATAACAGTTTTGTCATATAACAAGGCCAGCGAACGAGTGGCAGAGACTAGCAATAATTTTGTTGAACAATGTCAGCAGGTATAAAAAGGAAGGCAGCTGAGTGGTGTGTTGGGAATCTCAGGAGATATGCCCACCTTTGGGGGGAGACGTGTTTCCCTGTGATGAGACTGGAAGAAAGGGTCCACCTATGTTTCCTAGAATCTACATGCCACTGAAAGACACACCTTTTAATACAGAAAAAGTAGGTTCAGCTATAGAGTAGAAGTGGTCTTGGGAGCTGGCATTTTTTCTGGCCTTCAGAAAACTAGGATTACAGCAAGATTCTGCTATCTTTATGTCTTCAGGTGGAAGTTGTATATTCATATTCACACAAAGGTGTATTGAAAATGTATATTCTTTTGTTGCTGTTAAAGTAGAACAGCAAAGGGAGGAGGGCAGAAAAAGATGTTATAGCGGATGTTGTGCTAACAAAATCATTTTAAAGGTAGTCAATACCAGCTTAATACAGAACCATTTTGAGTATCTGCAAGGTCTTTGATAGCAGGGAAACATCAAATCAAATAGCTGCACAGAAGCTGGATCCTTGCATATCTGGGACCCCCACATGTGAAAGATATGATTATAGCAGGACAGTTTATTTCAGAGATGCATTTGCAACTACCCTATCAGGATTTTCTATTGGCCTGGCCGGTTGAGGGGGGCAGCACTTCTTGGAAAGACAAAAGAGGGGAAGCTCCCTCTCTGGTCCATGCTAGGAACATAAAAATGTAACACCATACAATAACTCAGATGTAGGCTTTCAATCTCATCTCCCCATCTTTTATGCTCACTTGTTTTCATGTCAATCTTTCATGTCAATGCTACCAAAGGTGGTGGTCTTACTCCTCTTACAACTATGCTGGTAACCAGAGTATTAAGTTGATCCAGTTGGGGAACCTGGGGAGGAAAGCCTTCAACGATATTCCCAACTCAGGCCAGCTTGGAACTGCTTCATGCTCACATGGAAGAAGAACCAAACTGTGGCTTATACCTGTTTGGATCCCATATCCTGCCATCCTAGTTTTAACCCACCCACCCCCAGAAGGTGAGCTCAAAGACAGCAACTGGATCAATCCATTTCATGGATTAAAGCTTTTCTGCTACTGTATCACCATAAAGTTGTGACTCTTCTTTATCTACAGCAATGTGTACCCACCCAACTCTGCCCACACTGCTCCCTCTCATTGCCATGGATGCAAGCTAGAAAAACATGAGCAATAACTGTAAGGAACAACAAACTAGTCCACAATTTCAAAGAGGGAACCTGTTCTTTTCACCAGAATAAACTTTTCATGTCTCATTTTGCTTCTTTAAAACCATGTCGTTTCTTTGGTAGAACAGGAAGAATGGATATTAATATTAATCTCGAATAGCAACTGAAACATCCCTACTGTAACAAAAACCACTATCTGCTTTTTTAAATACATGTCACAGGCACTTTTTGCAGGAATAGTTGTGACAATAAAATAGTAGGATTTGCATCCCTGCTCAAAACACAACCAACTAAAAGCCACAATCCTCATGTAAGTTATTTTGAGCAAAGTAAACTAGAACAAATGGAAACCATGCAACAGTGTGGTAGCATTCTTTGCATTTCTCCCTTTCATTTATTCTGGACAGGCGAATGTCTTGGAAGAACAGATGCAAAGTATCCTCTCCTTAGGCATGAGCACACTCTGCTCAACCATTCTGACAGTACAAGGAACAACAATGCTCTATTCAGGTACCATGGAGAACACATTTAACACCCTAATATGTTAAACTGCTCCTACTATTTGCCAAGATAAATTAAAAAGGCGATGGGGGAGATAGAAGGGAAATATATTTCATCTGAATGCCCTGAATAACTAGACACTAAATCACAGGACACATGATATATCAAGAACATTGTTCCCCTGGGCATAATACGACATCAGCTGTACAACAAATCATTTCCTTCAATAATCAAACAGAAAGCTTTATCACATTTAGGGAGAATTTGGGTGTATGTGAGTGGATAGGTGCAATTTAGGGGGATGGATCTCAAGTTCCTGGAAGCGGATCTCAAGTTCCTGGAAAAACCATAAATCCTACACTATGGGAACCTTCTTGGGTAGAACAGTGGGGGATAGACACAGAGAAAAGCTTTGTTTTCCAGAGAAAGACATACACACACTTTTAACTGATCAAAGTTTTAAAAACAGGTGGAAAAGGAAACCACTGCCCTTCTTCATCATTCTCCCACAAAAGCATTCATTGCGTTTCGCCCCCACCATTGAAAATCAATAAATACAACACCTAATTCACTACCTATGGATAGGGGAAGCAAATTGGGGGCGGGGGTCCATTTTGTATCAGCTCTATTTCCACAAGGTTTCTAAATATCAGTGCATTGCATAAAGATCCCCCTCCTGAGCTCCTCCTCCACTCAAAAGACCATGACCCCAGCAAAACACAGCTGCTTTTAAACTGTAATTGGATGGGTCTGACATATATACTTTGCATCTATTTATAGGACTTTCACCCTTGTGAGGACATCTTGTCCAAATTGTTATCCCAGTTAACTGACTGGGTATAATTGGTCACTTATTCTATAGACAGAGTATTCATAAGTTGGCAAAACCAAAATATCACTACAAGGGACACTTTATTTGCAACAGTGCTATTAAGCTGCATTACAAATTTCTGAACAGTAACACAGACAATTGTAAGACAAATAACTCTAAGCAATTTCATCTGGTTTGTATTCCACCGAGATTGTTATAACCTTTAGTTCTGACAATGAAGTATAATCAGAAAATACATAACTGTCTATGTTGGGGGGGGGGGGTTTGATGAAAATTTCATTTTCAGTCCTGACAAGCACTCTGCCTGCTTGACTCTCAAAGAGTTAACCTCCTGGCTCCCCATCTCCGCAGTGCTGCATAAACACTGTACATTATTTTTACTGAGCATGCTTCATCTTTTCTGGTCTCGACAGTCTTGGGCTGCCAATCAACCGTCAACCCTCAACACATCAGCAAAATGCACACCACCACACTGTCAGCACAACAGCTGATGAGACTCTGCTAAGGACTGCCAATCAAACTTGCTTCTTTTATCCGTTCTGGAAATATTTTGTCTCAGAGAAACAAAGAGCCTGGCCAACAAAGGATCAGAATCTAGTATTTACTCTTGTTCAATGATTAGAAAGCCCTTAACTGGAAAGCAACATTTTTTTCCCCTCCAGGAACCATGAAACTGATCTGTTTTGTTATTAAGATAAATGCAAATCCCTTCTCTTTTTTTCACCCCACCCCCTTTTACACGCATAGAACAAAGTTATTTGAACTGCTAAAGGGGTGCAATGAATGAAGTAAAATTGTAGCTTTGTTACCTTTTCATTTATATAAATACTATAGATTGCTCCATAGCTCAGACAATGTTTTTCATAGCACATTTACTCCACTGAAAAACAGAAATTCTATATTTTTCTGATATAACTTTAGCAAACAAACAGATGCCAATGATGCATGTGGAGCAGTTAGGCCTTGAATCAATCATAAAAACAATTCTGGATTCATCTGACCATGTTTTACATCAGGGATGCTCCTCCTTTTATCCAAGGTTCTGGCTGCCAAGTACAAACTAATAAGAACAGTATACCGGTAGCACTTAAATAATTGACAATAAAATCATTGGATTTTTCAATGTATTGGGGCAGGACTTGCATTCAGGAGAGTGTGCTCAAACTTTTATCTACTATAGCCTAAAATTTCTGATAAACCATTTTATGATCTGTGACCCACAAATTCAAGGATTTAAAAAAATCAAAATAAAGAAAATCCTAAACAATTGAACTTTCAAATTTGCTAATATGATTAAAGGATTTTATGAGGTCCAGTAGATGAAGAGCATTAAGTGGGGGAAAATATTTGTCATATGGTTTTTAAATGATCCTGATGATGAAGGAAGTGTTAGTTGCTGCTGGTTTACAGCACCTGTGATAGATCCAGATGGAAGGTTAAGATAACAAATAATGTCTTATTGTGTCATTCATGTTTCACTGAGAAGTCAGATATTTTTCTCTAAGAGTCCTTTAAAAGAATGTCTAAGAACCAAGACCGAAATCCAGTTCTTAGTCCCTGCTACAGCAGATCCTTTAATCAACAGGACTTACTTATATTGACTTACAAAGGTACTATTGATTCATTAAGGTTTATCACACTAGAGGGCAAACAGGATTTAAACAGGAATTAAACAGGAAATGCCTTATGTTTAACATAGGGCATTTAACATCCCTTATGTTTAACATAGGGCATTTCCTGTTTAATTCCTATTTAAATCCTGTTTTCCCTCTAGTGTGATAAACCTCATTGAGTCTATTCCAGCTGTGTACAGCCTGCATAGTATAGTGATCTGAGTGCTGTACCTGGTCTCCAGGAGACCTGAGTTCGAATCCCCATTCACCCATGGAAACTGCTTAGTTACCTTGGCCAATCCACATTCTCTCAGCCTCAAAAAGAAGGCACTGGCAAATCTCCTCTGAATAAATTTGCCAAGAAAACCCTGTGATATATTCACCTTAGGGTGCCTTCACTATAAACTAGAAATAACTTGAAGGCATACTTTAACGGGGGGGGGGGGGATCTATATGGGACTAAAAATTGGATTTAAGCCTTAAAAAAAAAAACCCAATTTAACTTTAAAAACCAGAGTAGGGAGCTTGGCCATCATTAATTTCATCCACTAACAGCAAAGTCTGAACAAATTTCTTAGCTCACACAAAAAGCTAATATTACCAGTGAACTGCAAAGCAAATACATGTACAACAACCCTTGCTTTCTCTCCTCTAGAGACACCATTGTATTTTGAGCTTAAAACCTTTGAAGATTCTTATATTTCCTGCAGTAACTGATAGTCACTGTATCAACCACAGGCATTTAATTCATATTATCAGTTATCTCTAGGTGTTTATTTGACAAGTGCTGCTTCTTTCTGGAGGAGCTGAAGGAAAAGCTACTCTGAACACCATTTAAGGGATTATTGTTGACAGAATTACTATTTCTTGCCTTTCAAAGCAAGTGATAACTCTGCACAGACCTTCAAATTACAGCCTCTAGCAAAACTGGTAGCGGCTGATCTGTCCCAATTAGGTTGAGTCAACTTGTCAGATATCAAATTTGCTAGTTGTATTATCCATCTAAGAAGCACAGATACATCAGTAAAAAGCAATTAATGTCCAGTTAGATTGGGCAGGGCTCTGTTTCTGTGCAAAGCAGGGCTACACATGAAAGAATTTGTCAAACACCTAAAAAATATTCCTGCTGTCACAACTAATTTCTAGTGGCTGTATTATCTTCTAACTGTAGAGAGTTCAACACACAGCGAGTCAGTAAACCTGAACCCCAATGAAACATAAAATGATTACAAGACCCCTCGAGAGTTGCTGATCGGAGAATAAATTGTTGTGATGATTTGTAAGGTTTTTGTATTCCCTCTATCAGGGTGGCTCAGTTCAGACACGATAGAGGTGCTGAGAGTGGGTGTTTCTCCTGACCAGAATCTAGACAAAATTATGATATTTGAAGAGGTCACACCCCTCTTAAGAGAACAGATTTGTACCTCCTTTGGTTCCTTATCTAGCAGCTATAATTCATACATCCATTATATATTTTCCTTCTGAGACAAAGGATTCTGTTACTGTCAAATATCCTATTGTACAATCTCAGCTTGACTTAAGCATAATGTACTTTACTTGACTTAAGCATAATGTACTTTACATGGGGATGCCCTTGCAGATAGTCTGGAAATTTCCTGTGGTCCAGAAAAAAGAAATCTTATTGGTGTTGGGTGTTATGTGACGTTGGCTTCATGAGCCTTCCACATTTCTTTTCCCAGTTTGTTCCCGGCCTAACTTCTTTCCACCATCATATCTATTGTCTGATGATTATGATTACTCTATCGACTGGTTTTTATAGGTGTTTGGAATTCATTTTGTTCCAAATCAGAGATACCTGAAGAAGCATAGAAAGCACTTTCTCTAATGCATATTTCTTAGCCATGGCAATTGGTGTCTTCTTTAAACAGCTCTTTGAAACTGCTGAGCAAAATCTGGAGTGGATTCACTGATGTACTGACATGTCACCAGCCACTGATATATTGAGGGCAATGACAGACATTATATTTGAGTTGCCATCCTCATCTAAAGCAATAGTGGCCTGATCTAGATTGGCAAAAAGAAGTGTGTTCATGACTGCATGAAAGTCTAGCCTTTAGATGAGAAAAAGGGAAAGTGTGCCATGAAAACGCTTTTTTTTTTTTTTTTTTTTGCATTTTAGGGGAGAAGAAGCGCCTTTAAAAAGGTGCTGGTTTTCCCAGCTTCTTTTTTAAAAACGGCGGAACAGCGCAGCTCCATCTAAAGGCTGTGGTGCAGCTGCTAAGCATTAAGGAAAAGGCAACTTCATGTCACACTTTCCTGCCAATCTAGAAAGCCCCAGTATATAGAATTAGGATCAGGTTAGTTTTGTAATGAAAAAGCATAGACAAGTCAGGTACATTCTAATCAGTATATTAATTAAAAACATACTTTTGATTCTATTTCTTTAAAAGCTGATGTATTTTTAATGAAATGTCAGTGATGGCAATTTCATCCAAAAACAATGTCCCTTCATAGAGTGTATTAACAGGAATACACATGGTTCTAAACCACTACTACAGTGAGGGACCCTCTGCAAAGGCATTCTGAATGTTGAACTCCATTCTCCTCAAATAAAGAGGAGAACATCACTCTATAGAACTGTGCTGTGATTCAATGTGTTTTATATAATACTCATAACCAACTGTCTGTATTCTTTTGTTTGAAAAACTGTGAGCTGATTTTGAAAGCCTCTCTAATAAAAATACTTTTAAAAAATTGAAATGTTAAATTGCAATGGCTTAAATTCAATAACACACTACAAGCAACTGCTAGTGTGACATAACTTGCTTTTCCTCTTCTCCCACTAAAGCCTAAAGCCTCCCATGTCATTTGCATGGAAATGTTCCCTTGCAGTCCAGAACAGGTTTTAGGGCAGGGTGGGAATGGGAGGTTTGCAGAAGCAATGGGAGATTTCCCCACTCCAATTCTGCTGACAGAAGTAGTTCTCCAAGTGGCCAGCATTAAACCATTGGCCTGCATCCAGTAGAACCTTTCCACTAGGCTTCAAGTCTTTGAACTGTGGATTTTTAGCATGTTTTTTTCCACCACTGAGCTGCCCTTTTGATTTTATATTTTGCTAGCAATTTCTTTTTGAAAAAGAACTGTATACGTTTTACAATGAAAGAAGTGGAGTGGGATGGAATCAAATTTATACAAAACTTGACTGTTCCAAAGCACTTTTCCTGGCCTAGGAAAAACCATTCCAGCCTGTGTTTCAAAATGTGTTTTCTGTGGGAAAGTTCTTCTAATTATTTATCAAGCAATCACATTTGTATCCCACTAATCCACCAAAAATTTCAGGGCAGTACATATAGAGTTTCCTGGTTTTAGTCACAAAATTTCCTGTCCAGTTGGTTAAGCCATGGGAGTAGCTTGCCCAACAGAATTTCAGAGCTGAATGAGTATCTGAACCTAGCTGGTGTCTATTGCTCTTTGAAAGACACTCCAGCTCTCCAATACTAAAAACTGTATTAACAATTCAGCAGACACCAAGGAAATGGCCAGAGCAATGCCATCCTTACACTAGCATCTAAATCCATTTTCTGAATAGACAAAACCAAAGGTGAAATATTAGAATATGTTTGTCCCTTACTGTATCGCTTTGGTCCATCTTCCAAACAAAATGAAAGGGTTAAGGTTGCATCATCTTCAAAAAATTCTGTTGCAAAGGCATCCCACCAGAGGTTATCGCTGTCCTAAGAGGGAAGAAATAATTGTTTTTACAGGAGGAAATCAACTTAGATTTATTATTTGTTCAAGTGTTTAATGCCCCTTTTAAAATATTCTTAAGGAAGGAAGATTATTAATTTTATTTTTAAACCCAAAGTATTGCTCATTCATATTGCTCAGATTTTGCAAATCTAATATAATCACATATAGAAAAAAGTCCCTTCCTCTTCAGGCTTTATTAATCAAAATTCATTTGGGGGAATAAAGGATATCCAAATTTCATCCTCGGTGTCACCACCTGCAACCTGCCTTATGACTGAGCCAGTATCCTAAACTGCTTCACATGGCTAGCAGTTGTTTGCTTTTACCGCCCTTTTCAGAATTGCTTCTCTTTGGAGACTTTCCACATTATGCAATTATAGCAGTATGATTTCACTTTAACTCTCATGGCAATGTCCCATGGATTCCTGGGTTTCGCCGTATAGCAGCTGCCACTGCCAAAACAGATTAGGTAAGGAACTGAAAGCACATAGTCAAGCAGCAAACAAAGAGGAGACAAGCTTCATGTGCTAAAAGATGGTCAACTGTTTATTAGTGTTTAAAAAGCCCAACACATTTTGGCCGCACTAGGCCTTCGTCAGGGGCCTTCAAAAGAATTCACTGGAGTTGTGAACACTCTCCAAAATACACAAACAGAGAGATCAAGGGCCCTTTATCTCTATGGTCCTGCATTTTGGAGAGTGTTCACAATAAAGATAAAGAGTTGAGCATCTTTTAGCATGTGGAGCTTGTCTCCTCTTTGTTTGCTGACAGCTAAAACAGAACCAGAGGCAGGTAGCATGCACTGGGGCATCTCCAACATCCTCCCTCATGCCAGACACACATAGTTGCCGTCACTAGGACCGGACCAAAGACAGACAGTACAGTACTCAAGGGTGCAGGAAAATTGAGATATAAGTGGGGAACTAAAGTTGGGAAAGACATGAGGGGAGGAAGAACAAGAGAGAAGGACAAAAGGTTGAATGGACTGGTGGCAACTGAAGGATCGGAGAAAAAAAGAAATAGAGGGCAAACTCAGAGGAGTCGAAACAAATCAGTTAAAAAAAAAGGATGCATGGAATAGAGTGACAAACAGCTACTGAGCAGCACAGCAGCAGTAGTGGTGGGTAACACTGATATAATATCTCACAGAGAGAACAGCAGTGACAGCATACCTAACACATGTTAGCATTGCATAAAGGCAGGCAAAGGTGAACTTCCTGGCAAGACCCTTTCACCACAAATATACTAGGATGAGACAACCCAAACTAATCAAAAAGAAGAACTAGTACATAGACAGACAGAAAGAAAGGAGCACCATTGGGAGATCACAACAGATCAAAGGCATAAAAAAGTTCCAAGATGGGGAATCAAACAGAGATGTGTTTAACAAGTCAAAGCTTGTCCCAAACAGCACTACACATATTATAGGAAAATGGAATGTGAAAAGCATGAGCAAGGAGAAGCTAAACATTTTTTAAAAAAAGGAAATGGGATGCATAAACAAGCAATACTGTACTAGGGGTGAACAAGCTAAAATGGACAAGAATGGGACACTTTGACTCTGATAACTGCACAGTGTTCTACTCAGGAAATGAAAATCATGAAGAAACAGCGTGGCATTCATACTAAGGAGAGATATAGCAAAACAAAGGATACAATGCAAAATCAGATCAAATGATGTCAACAAGGTTTCAAGGAAAACCTATAAATATTACTATATTCCAAGTATATGTGCCAACCACAGAGGCAAGGAAAGACAATATTGAGAGATTCTATGAAGCAGTCCAGGGAGAAATTAACAACACATAAACACATGACTTCAAACTAATCATGGGCAACTAGAATGCTAAAGTACGCAACAAAAAAGGGTCAAAGTCAGTGGGCAGATTTGGACAAGGCATAAGAAATGAAGCAGGAGAGCTACTGATAGAATTTTAGGCTGGGATGCTCTATGATAAAAAGAGAAACATACTACAGGACCAAGAAGAAGTATAGTATAGTTAATTTTTATTGGTATAGTTAATTGTTATTTTATTTTATTGTCATTGCTTAATATATTGCTATGTTATATTTGCTTTTTATTTCATTTGTATTGTTATTGTTTTGTATTTCCCTATGTTGTAAGCCACCCGGATTCCCTGTGATTGGGCGGAATATAAATAAATCACATTAAAAAGACATTGGTTGCAATAGACAGATGGGCTGTACGAAAGAGATGAAAAATGAATGACACGTGGAATGAAGGAGCATGTGATGATGAACGCCAAATTCTAGAAAGTGAGATGGAAGCTGCAATAAGAGAAACTAGGAAGAATAAATCACCAGGAACATATGATATTCCAGTCAACCTTCGACAGTCCACATAGGCAGTAAA
The DNA here is from genome assembly GCA_034509955.1 of Urosaurus nigricauda. Lineage (NCBI taxonomy): Eukaryota > Metazoa > Chordata > Lepidosauria > Squamata > Phrynosomatidae > Urosaurus > Urosaurus nigricauda. The sequence goes on along the minus strand of JAOEGL010000005.1, from coordinate 96,456,324 downwards.
TTGCAGTGTTAAGTAAACTATGCCAACAAATTTGCAATACAAAAAAGTTGCCAACAGACTGGAAACATTCAATAGAAATCACCGCCTACAAAAAAGGAGGCCCAAAAGACTTCATCAACTATAGGAGCATAACATTCATTTCCTACGCAAAATTATGACTAAAATTCTGCAACACAGACTCCAATCATATATGGAGAGAAAAATACCAGAGGTTCAAATGGGATTCAGACAAGGCAGAGGCATTAGGTCCCACATAGCAAACATATGATGGCTAATGGAGAACACCAAGGAATTCCTAAAGAAAATCAGTGTGTGCTTTATAAACTATAGTAAAGCCCTTGCCTGCATGGATCATGAAAAGCTATGGAACGCTCTTAAAGACATGGGAGTGCCACTACATTTGATACACTTGGTGAGAAATCTGTACTTAGGATAAGAGGCTATTGTTAGAACAAAATATGGTGAAACAGAATGATTTCCAATGGGCAAGAGGGTCAAGCAACGCTGCATATTATTCAATACGTCTCCATTGGATTGCAAAAGAGGAGTCCTTGTTGATATGTAAATGGACTTTAAATTTCTTGGACTTTGGTCACTTGCGGCATGGCCAGAGGAGGAGGGGCCAGACTGCTAAAGATAACCTCCCCGTACCATCTTAACTAAGGACAGAAACAACAAAATGCAGGCATCTTACTAACATCTCTAATTTTTCTCCTGTTTGGTATGTAACATCTTGCCCGATGAAGAAGCCAGTGGAGTTTTAAAAGCTTGCAACAAGTATATTGTGCATTTCAGTTGGCCAATAAAGGCATCACTGTTTGGTGGATTTTTGTTTCAATTTACTAAATGGCTAACACAGCTACCCCTGCACATTTGAGATGTGGTGTTGGAAAAGAGTGTTGAGTATACCATGAACAGCCAAAAAGGCAAACAAATGGGTCCTTGAACAGATCAAGCCTGAGCTTTCCCTGGAGACCAAGATGATCAAGTTGAGGCTATTATACTTTGGTCACATCATGAGAAGGCATGACTCATTAGAAAAAGGTAGAAGCTAGCAGAAAGATTAAGTGTAGTATAGCGGGGCTTGGAGATGTCTCAACCATAGGGTCACCATGAGTTGAGGTCAACTTGAGGGCAGCTAACAAAAACAACAAAAGACACTACAGTTCTCTGGCTGAAAATTCTAAATATCCCTCCCTAAACTGCAAATCCTAGGATTCCATAGGATGCTGCCATGATAATTAAAGTTAAAGTGGAATCATAGTGCTATCACTGTGTGGTGTGAAAGGCCCCCAATGTTGTCGTCACATTATTTTATCCTGTGCTCTTAGGAAACGATCGTACATGTATGAGCTGAACTAGTATTACGTATAGGTGATTGCGAATGTATTTTTGTTGATATTGTATTATATGTATATGTTGTTATATTAGGTTTAATTTTACTATGAATTGCATATGTATTTCATTGCTGTAATCCCACCTTGATCCGACAGAAAGGCAGGACATATAAATAAATATTATTATTATTATATTGCTAATATCATTGAATGTCACATTACAATGTGAAGCATAAATATTCTAAAGGGATATTTCAAAATCTTGTAGTTGGGAATATGTAGTAGTTGGTTTAATGTCTTTTTTAAAAAAAAATCCAAGCAAGTCAACATTGAAATCCATTGCTTGGATTTAAAAATAAATAGACATTAAACCAACTACTACATATTCTCAACTACAAGATTTTGAAATATCCCTTTAGAATATTTATGCTTCACATTGTAATGTGACATAAATTAGCACAATAAAAGTATAACACTATATATAACATTGTATAGTAGAATTGTTGACTGCAGTCAGGAATGTGCTGGAAGTCATTGGGGTAAGAGGGGAGGGGGTAGGGCGATGTAGGGTGACATTATGTTAGAATAATATTCTTATCTGTTTAGGCTTGTTAGTTATTTTGTTCTTTTTTCCCTTTCCTTTGCTGTGTTTTTTCCCTTATTTGTTTGTTTTGGGGGGTTCTCCCGCCTTTTAATGAACATGTGTGTTATAGTTTGTTGTGTGTTAGAATCCTCTTCTTTTTTGTATTATTGAATTATTAATAAAATTTATTTTATAAAAATGTCAGAGGGAAGTGATACTGGGTGGTATGCTAACATTAAACTTGATTCTCTTGCTATTTACTTACTTACTTACTGGAACAAATGCTACTGCCACAACTTTTCCCTGCAACTGAAGTTGTTCATCCTGTCCCTCTGCAGCAATGAAGACGTCAACTATGATCTCAGGCTTGAAATGAGCAATGCAGTTAGGACTAAAGGACTTCAGGGCTAAAGACAGGTACCCCTCTCCCCCCACATCAGCCAGAGAATACTATGAAGTAGGACTCAGTGTCAGCACCTGGGATGGCTTGGTGTTGGTCAATACAGTATCCTTTTTTTTAAAATATATTTTATAGTCAGGAACTCACCAACCCAGAAAGTATATGATCACAAATGCTCAACTTAATACATTTATAAAAATGTACTGTTCATTTCTATAAGAAAATTATTTTTATTTCCAAATAACTGGCTATCCTACGGAGACTTAACACTTGCATAACTAGCCAGTTGCACAAGTGGTTTGGATTTTTTTGCCAGCCTGTATACAAAGGTCTTTGAGATCTCTTTATATGAACATTTCCTGAGGCTATGCAACAATCCACAGCACTCCTAGATAGATGCAGGAGTATAGGCCTGCCCTTCTCCCACTAGTCTTGCTGCTTTGGCTCACTTCACAATCCTGTGGAATTATGGTAGCATGATACTACGCAAGCTCACTAAAGGATTCCAAGCATTGTGTTTAGTGTCAGGGCAATAGAAGCAAAATGCATTTTACTCCTCCAGGCAACACTGTGTGACTGATTTAAGTGAGTTTTAAAATGTAAACCTGCACGTTATTAAAGTATATTTTAATCAGGTTTGGCTGTTTTCTGTAACATATCAGAACAGTAGAAGCAGTTGTAAAGTAAGGAATGGGGAGGGGAATGTTAGTTGTGCACTTTACACTGAAGTAATACTCTCTCTGTTAAAACCTGTAAATCCTGGACCTACAATGCCTAACTGTGCCACTGATGTGAATTTCAGATTCTCTGTTTTCCCCTTGGGAACAAGGGATAATGGCCCCCGCAGACAGGATGATAGAATTTCAACCACTGTTTCCACTTGTAACTTGTATTTCATTCTCTGAAAACAGCCACAGTGAAAGAGCTCCTGAATCCACTAGAGAAAGGAATCAACTTGTTTAGAATCTCATTGAACCCTCCATCTACTAACAGTTCAGAATTGAGACACCAGTGGACAGACACAAAGCACATGCTTTCCAGTATAAAAGAGGAGGATGTCTCAAAGTCTGTCCCCATTAAATATCATCCAAGTCACAAACTGAGCCCAGAACAATGCTGCTAGTGGAACAAATAAATAATGTATCAGTTGGAGACAACAAACTAGAACTAGTTATCTGGATTCTGAAAATGGGTTCATTGGAGTTTGTACTATGCTTTGTACAGTGGGCCCTTGTTAACCGCTGGGGTTTGGTTCCAGGACCCTCTGTGGATAACAAAATCTGTGTATGCTCAAGGCCCATTAAATATAATGGCACAACAAAACGGTGTCCCATGTATAAAATGGAAAATCAAGGTTTGCTATTTAGAATTTATACTTTTGGGGAATATTTTCAAACCGTGAATAAAAAAATCTGTGGATAAGGAGGGCCAACTGTAGTAGATTGGCTGGAATCTTGGCAGCGGTCTGAAAGTCTCTCTCCATTAAACAGTGAATAATTTGAACATTCCTTGTACAGAAGTTTCTGAACTTTGATTCTAAATAGCCCCTGAAGGAGAGTTTAAAAGTCATTGTTGTTATTATTATTGTTGTTGTTATTGCTGTTGTTGTGTGCCTCCAAGTCATTTTTGACATATGGCAACCCTAAGGCAAACCCATGATGGGTTTTTCTTGGCATGTTTCTTCAAAGGGTGTTTGCCATTGCCATCCTCTGAGGTGGAAAGAGTGTGACTTGCCCAAAGACACCAAGTGGATTTACATGGCAGAGCGAGGATTCGCTCTGGTCTCCAGAATATTAATCCAACACTCAAGCCGCTGTACCATGCTAGCTCTCATATCAAGTATATACTTAAGATTATATACAAGACCAAATGTGTTGGGGTGTTTTAGTAATAAAGCAACCATATTTGAGCATCTTGAGACACGTCTCCAGTTTGTTCTGCGGAATCCCAGAAGCACCATGTGCAGTAAATATGGGTTTTTTTATTATTCTGGGAACTGCAGTTCTCCAAAAGGACCTTTCTCAAGCTTTCTATCACAAATTGAACACACCCAAGATTTTTAATCGGATATTTTCTGCATGCTTTAAATTGGTGGGGGGGAGACACCCTGGAATTGAAGTCACCTGAATATATAAACATGAAGTGCAACAGTGAAGACATATTTCCAATTAAAATTGCATGTTCTAATATTTGCCAGCAAGCCAAATGGCATTTTCAGCCAAATGGTGGAAAAAACCAAACTGGAGGGGGGGCAGTATAATTACAAGAAGGAAAAAATGATTTTTAAAATCTCCCTTTCTCGACAAAAAGAGTCGAGGCTGCCCCCAGGCATCCTTAACTCATGCGCTGACAGGTTACCTGGGATTTTTGGCAGAATAATTATTTTCCAATTCAGCAATAATGAGATATTACCATGGCAACCCTCTTTTCACGTAGCACACTCCTGCTCTCAAACATTGAAATAATGGACAAAAAATTAATACTTTGAAAAGTACTTTAAAAATACATTTAAGGCAAAAGGACAAAAGAAAGAAAAGAGTAGAAGAAACTGACAGCAGGTTCAGGAGAGGAGAAGTGACCAGTGACCCTTGACATCTTCTGCACATTGAGTTTTTAGGTAAGTTTTTCTTTTGTCGAAATTGCACTCCAAACCTCCATGTTTACTTTTCTCTAGTATTATCATGAACCTTTTTCAAATATATATTCTTTGGAGGATTTCTAGTGATACAAGATTTCATTATTGCCATATCTTTAAGGCCAGATGACATAGGCTTGCTCTTAATGTCTAAATGTCATATTGAGAAAGATCATTATTTGATTTGATTTTTTTTTTTTTAGCAAAATGGCTTGTGGAACTTAATGTATAATGGAAGGAAAGCTACCTCTCTAACAAATATTTGGGTTATGATCTTGTTCTGTTCAATGGTAACAAGCGACATAGGGACTGGGCATTCTTATGCACATTAAAAGGCACAGCCAACAAGTTCTGTGGAGAATACTGTGATGTATTCATCCAGATGCCCAGTTCGAAAGCTAATTCCACATATTCTACCGACCTACCCTTGGGCCAATTACTTTTAAGATCTTCTTGGGATGCCCTTTATTGAAGGCTCTCCAATGCCTCCTTCACTCACATTTTGCAGAGTGAGATGTCATCATAAGCTGTTTATAATCAGCCCATATATTCCCAGGAATTATTATTTCTTTTTTTCCCTCTTAAAACTATTTTCTCTTAAAAGTAGACAGTAGTGCAAACTCCTCCACTGTGAATACTCCTTACTCCACATTTTTAATGGAAGCGTGGTTTTAATGGAAGTTAATGGAATGATGCCTCTTTACTCTTTTTACAGGCACACCTTCATTATCCTATTACTCTTAGGATCATTATATATTTAGTTGTTTCATTTTTGTTAGTGATAGATTTTTTTCCATTATTTATCTGGAACCACCTTCACAATATAGTGACATCCAGATGTGAAAGTTTCTTTACATTTGTTGGATTCAAGTCCTTATTATGATCATTAACACTAAAGTACAAGCTGTATCTAATTTATGGGAAGTTGTACCTTTGATGCTGAAATTCTGGATTTTTTAAAAAATAAGTTCATCTGTTTGCATATATTTTTGGTTGTTCTTCTTGTTGTTGTATGATTTCAAATAATTTCTGACTTACGGTGACCCAAAGGCAAACCTGTTGGGGGGGTTTTCCTGGCAAAATTTCTTCCCTTCCTTCATCTGAGGCTGAAAGAGTGTGAAAGTCACCCAGTGGATTTCCATGGCCATGTTGAACCCTGGTCTCTCAGTATTCTAGTCCAAACTCAAACCACATATCCATCAACATTATTTCAGAGGGGGTCGTTTTATGTGACAAATATATTCCCATCTCACAAAATGTTGTTTGGAGAACAGAAGGACATCAAGAATGCAACTGAAGGTACTAGTAGTAAAATAAGCATGACAAAGCTATCAGTATATTGTAAACATACACTGGGTGACCAACAGATCTGGACTGAAAATGTCCTTGTGGAGGCTACAGAATTAACTATACTAAATTAACTATATTAAATATTAACTATATTAAATCAGCTTTTTTCACTTTTCTTTTTCTTCAGTTTATAAACCTGACCATATTCAATGAGTAGGCACTTGAGACTTGCTCAGATCTCAACACACACACACTTACAATGAAATATTTTCACTGCTCTGCTCTTAAAATCTGAACTAGCATCCTGGATTAGACTCTTGCCATTTACTACTTCATATATCTTTTGGTTAGGTCTTAATGGCATTGCACTGCTTTATTTCATTTTGGAGAAGGGCTAGATGCCATCTGTGCAACAATGTATGTTTGAATTGGCAAGAAGATCTGATGGCTTGGAATGCGGAACTGTGTGTTTTCTATTTAATGATATGCATCCAATTTCATGCCAGAAAATCTACTTGATACTCAGAGCACAACGCCAGTTTTGTAATCGTCTTATTAATTAACTTAAACTTTTGTTTCTGTTCCAATTTCAAATTCATCTGAGCTTTCTGTTGAAAAAAATAAATAAATAATTCCATGTTTCTTTCCTCTTTTGTTTCTTAAGTGAAACTAAGTATACAGTGGTTGTTCTACCAAAGCATTGGGTGATACAGGTTTCATTTACCTGTTCAAGTGCTACCAGTCTAAACTAGAAATTGAGATCACTAAATGAAACTAAATGGCAAAAAGTTTCAGGGATGAAAACAGAAAATACCAAAGTGCTGTGACCACAGTAATTTAAACTTAGTCAAGAGTATTTGAGAAATTTTAGGGATTACATTTACTAATGGCTAGTAGCTGACATAGAACCTCCATTGTTGGAGGAAATGCCATGTCCAGAAAGACTATATTTAAAAATCCCAGACAGTGGAATGAAAATAGGGAATAGCCATTGCCTTGTGTATGCCCTGTTTGTGTATTCCTGAGAAGCATCTGGTTGGAAACTTGAACTCGATTGCTCCTTGTTTGGATCCAGCAAGTCAATTTTTGTAGCCTTAGTGGGCTCACTTTATAGTCAGTGCGGTTCAGACTGCATTGATGCTCCAGAACATCAGCTCCTATTCTAAGGAATCCTACCAATGACATGATGAATCAAGTGCTTGGAACAAACTACTTTTTCCAGGGGTGATGAAGCTTATTGCATGCAACTCATCTTCCTGTGTTACCATATTCTGGCAGAAACTAGGTTTCTTTCGAGAACAATATTCTCTAATGCAGTGGATATGGAAGCCATTTCCTTGTTCTCTCAGACAAAACTATGTATTAGAAGATAGATATATTACTCACACTGACACCCAAAATGATCATCCTGTGTTGAGCTACCTTTCTCCATGTGTTAAGTATGTCATACATTGTTATGTTGGGCACAGTGGCTTCACTTCTCCATAGCACCAGCTTCTCCTAGTGGATAGGGAAAGCCAATGCCTGCTACAACAAAATCCAAAATCCACACAACAGCAATATTGCCTATGGATGTTAAAAATGATGTGATAACTCAACTGTGGTTTGGGGTGGCAGTTCAAAAGGAAAGGTTTGTTAGTTTAGTGAACCATATTGAAAATGTTTGAGTAGGTTGGTCTTGAACTTCTGAGTAAGTTGGGCCACTTCAATGCAAAACTTAGACAAGTTGTTTTATACTACAGTTCCCAGAATCTCCAGCTAGCCTATAGTACAAGGATTAACCTTTTCAAGCCCTGCTTTGGGAATCTCAACCAGAAAATGAATGGTTTGTTGCTCTAAGGTAGCAACAGCCTGGGTTGCTAAAGTGAAACAAATTTGGCAGACCAGGTTATACTTGACACGGTAAGCCTTTCACCCTGTGGGCTGAAGCAGAATTCCTATTTAAAATCCTAAAATATGGAGAAAAGAATAGCAGTGTTCTTTTTATTCTCCAGTGTTAGCAAAAATACTAAAAGGAACTGTAAGCAGAAAGATAACTGTAAGGTTACAAGTTACCATACAATCAAACTAGCCAAGCGTTGCTGATCTTCTACACCAGCTAGCAAATTAACATCAACTCCTATGGCAATTGACACAACCAGTTGCAACGATCCATACCCTGGGAACATCCGTTCTGGATGATTCCAAAGCATTTTACATGGGGCTGCCTTTGAAGATGTTCCAAAAACTTTAGATCACAGGTGGACAAAGTGTAACCCATGACCCACATGTGGCCTTCCAGGTCCATTTACGTGCCCCCAAGGGGGTCAATGATGTCCTTTTGCTCCAGAATACTCCAAATGTACTTTATTAATTAATTTATTTATTTTGAATATTTATACCCTACCCTTCAGCCACAAAGGCTCTCAGAGTGGCTTACAAATTGTTAATTTGACAAAGACAGATTCTAAGCAGTGTGGAGGACATTTCTACTATGTTTGGAGGGACCCTGCTCCCCCTATCAAAAGCAAGTTTTGCAAAAAATTCCAAGCCCCCACCTCCCGGTTTTGCCCCCAAATGCTCCAAGATGTCCAGCAGGGTGCATGAGGTGCATTTCCACCACATTTTGTGGGACCCCTGGGCCAATTTCATAGAATCATAGAATCACAGAGTTGGAAGAGACCACAAGGGCCAGCCAGTCCAACCCCCTGCCATGCAAGAACTCCAAATCAAAGCATCCCCGACAGATGGCCATCCAGCCTCTGTTTAAAGACCTCCAAGGAAGGAGACTCCACCACTCTCTGAGGGAGTGTGTTCCATTGTCGAACAGCCCTTACTATCAGGGCCATTTAGGACCAGGAGAAGCTTTGTGGTGAAAATAATCCCATACACCCTAGATGCATTGGCGGCAAAACAATTTGATTTTTTTTTCATGGCCCTCAATGAGATCACATACCACAAATATAACTGAAATAACAGCAGCATGACAATATAATGTCCTAAAAGTGCAAGCATGTTTAAATGCTCAATTATATGAGTTTAATTACAATGAATATGATTTTTTTGTTAATTACACAAACCAATTACATTAACACTTTGAGAGGGAAATGAATTTGTTCATATCCTTTTAATAAGAGTATTCACTATGTTAGATGGGGGTAGCAGAGCAGAATTAGTGATGTCACAGAGGTTGATCATTTTCAGGAATGGAATGTTAACTTCAGTCACTTATAGCTAGGGATACAAGTTTTCACTTATTTCTTTTTCACATGTTAGAAAGAATAATTTCAAAAGTTTTCTTCCTAATGGGCAAAATTTGTATATTTGTAATGATTTTTCATATATTGAGACATTATTCTTGACAAAAAAAAAATTAGTTGTAGGTTTTGTGGCACCAAGTGGCACCAAGTGGCACCAAGCCCATCTTAAAATCCTACGATCCTAGCAGTAGGAGAGCGTAGTGTCCATACCAAAAGGATGTCAGTATCCCTGTGGAAAATGCCTGTGCCTGGGATGTATTGGCTGGCATCCCTGCGGGGCCACCATTGTTAAGAGGAAGGCAGTGGCAGGTAGGAGAGACATCCTGTTAATGCTCTTGAGCCTCACATTAGCTTTTGATACTTTTTACTTATGCTGTATCCTTTTGGATCAGCCATCTGAGGTGGGAGTTCTTTATAGTGGTTTCAGTGGTCCCTTTTAAATGCTCCAGCTCAGTGAAGGAGATAGCGTGAGTGGGGCAAGAATCAGTGAGAACAGAAAGGAGAGGCCTTGGGTGCTTTTTAGAAATGAAAATAAAAATTACTGTATATACTCAATTATAAGTCGACCTCATGTACAAGTTGAGGGCAGGTTTTGGGGTCAAAATTATGGATTTGGATATGGCCTATGGATAAGTCGATGGTAAAACTTCGGGGCATGCAACAAATGATCTAACTAGTGGAGCAAAGGAAAATGATGCCCAAGAATTTACAAAATTCTGGCAGACATAACGGTGTGGGCTTACCCTAAAGGTTGGATGGAGGAGAGAGTAGAATACTGAATAGGTGAGAGAGTAGAGAGTAGAGTGCTTCCAAGACACATTATACTCTTGCCTTTCCCCAGGGAATGGTTCCATTTTTATAAGAGTTAAAGTATAGTATTTACACTGACCTGTGGATAAGTTGACCCAGGTTTTTGGGTCAATTTTTGAATTAAAATTTCTAGATATTATATACAGTATTTTTTTTAAAAAAAAATGTTCTTTTTTTAACTTTCTTTAAAATATGACATCTCACCAAATTTCCACTTTAACCGCATGAAACTATATACATGTAAATACATACACAAATACATTTGTGTATATATTATTGTAATTTAAAAGTATATATTTTTTTAATTTTGTTAGTTGTTTATGTTATCACCATTGCCATTACATTCAGTAATGTACAGGAATGATGATTTATGAGCAACATTAGTACAAAAACTTAGCTAAGGACTCTGTATGGTGTGGTATGGGAGGAGGTCAAAGGTAGGGGAGGGACATCATGAGTTATTTCACCAGGTGAACCCAACCCTAGTCAGGCCACTGGCTGGTCTGCTCTTTTATGGATATCCAACATAAGCAGATGATTTGGAGTAATTCTTGCTGTGTTAAAGTGGCAGGGTTTCCACAGCATTCAGTTTCATGCCCTTTGTAATTTCAAATCCGTAGGAACCCCTTGGGGTGTTGAGGTCTCATCAATACATAGCTGACAACCAGTTCCATATCACTTTTCTCATCTAATTCAGGCAAACCTGTGAATGTTCTAAATTGGTGCTTGTGCAGGGTGATGGACTCAAAGAGAATTAATAAACTGAAGCTCTATCCAAATAAAATGGAGGAACTCTTTTTGGTGGTCTTCTGCTGAGTGTTTTCAACCTATTCTAGAGGTAGCTGCACCTTTCTTGAAGGTCCAGGTGTGGAACTTGGAAGTGCTCCTGAATAAAGGTTATTCCACATTGTCCCTTGACCATTATCATTAGGAACAACTTTTCTGGGCTACAATTCTTTTTGCACACAGATAAACTGGTTGCCATCCAGCTGGATCATTTCATTGTCCTTGATAACAAAATGGTTATGCTCTCAAGAGGGCTTTTCTTTTCCTTTCCTTTCCTTTCCTTTCCTTTCTTTTCCTTTTTTTTTTTTTTTTTTTGGTATGGGGGTGGTGGTAAAAAAAATTGATTTGTGCAGAAAAAAATGTTTTTTTCTTCTTTTACAATAAACCTTGCTCTTTGCAAAAATGTATTTTGTGCAAAATATACCATTTTGTACTATTACAAATGTAACTAGCAATTTTTTTCTATCATATAAGGACAAGGTTGAATCAAATAATTCATCTTTGTTTCTTTTCTTTTCTTTTCAGGTCATTTTTCACGTTCTCAGTGATTTTTCGGCCTTCATGAAAATCCTGATTTTATTTTAAATGACATCAATAAATACTTCAATGCTTGTACACCTTGTTACATGGAAATGTATTGTCAAGTATACTTTTGCTCTATGATTCTGTATCTGAGTGTTTTTGGTTTGGCTTTATTACTTCCCCGTCCTTTTTCATCCTCCACACATAACCTTATCTTTAAATGTTTACTCAGTGTTGCAATACAGGCACTCCTCTGGAGAGCATTCCAGTTACTTTACCAAGAGTCCACACCAAATGCTCCTACTTTAAACTAAGTGGGTCTTCATGGTCAATAAATGATAAAGACACTGATACTTAGCAAATGGCATGTCTACAGAGCAAACCTGAACACTCCCCATGTGTTCTTACCCCTGTGTGATGCTGTTGTTGCTTTTCCTGCTACTGAAACTTTGCAACTAATGCAAATATTTTTTCTGCTTAGATAGCAGATCAAGTACAGTCGCCCCTCCTAAGTCACGGATCTGAGATCTGTGACCTTGAATACTCATGGAGGGACAACCTCTTTCATTTCCAATGGGGCACACCCCTGCAGTGCATGACCTACATGCGCTTGTGGTCATGCACCCTGTCCAAGCCTATGGGACTTGAATGTGCGCGAGCCTCCGTTTTTGTGGGGTGGGGTCTGGAATGGATCCCCCATGAAAACAGTGGGCCAACTGTACTGTTATGTTGTAAGATTACATATTGCAGGCTTTCCCAACCGGGTGCCCTCCACATGTATTTGAATACCTTCAGATGTTTTAGACTACCTTAACCATTATACACATTATGACTGCTTACAATAGGAGTTATAGTCCAACAAATTAGAAGGGTGTCAGGTTGGGGAAGGTGAGTCTACCTCTGCAATTTGTCTGGAATCAAAACAGAGGCAAATAATCATGCAGAACATTGTAAAATTCACACGTTCATCCTGAGGCTTATTGCAAGAAAATTCAAAATTTGAAAAAAAAAAAAAACATCTGAAGGTCTTTTCACTGTACATTTTCATACATAAATTAAGTATTAAAGAACCTTCCAGCACAATCAAATCTTTCAAGTCTAGCCCATTATAAAAACATAGTCATAGCAACACCTTTCCCCATTCCACAGTGTGATCCCCTCCACTGCACAGATCAAATTGAAAAATACAGTACAAGCCAGGCTTTCTGGTGAGGTAGTAATTTAGAGTTCAATTTGCACAGGTGCAACTCCCTTTTGTGTGTCTATAAGCCACCATCACCCATTGTGTTTAGCATGCTGCTCTGAACACTTGCATGCTGGGAAGCATTAACAAACAGTTGTGAACATATACAACCTGCCACTTTTACTGACAAATTAACACAATGATGAAAGTGGGCATTTCACAACTTCCCATGACACACAGCTGGACACGTATGCAGGGTCTAATTTTAATTTCCATCTTGCCTCAGCTCCTGCAGGAAATCTTATAGCCCCATTTATAGCCTGTACACTTCTCACTCGTAAAGACAGTTCTGATTATTATAACAGACACTATACACCCTTACCTTAGGATACAACACATTTCCAAGGTTAATACTAAATTGCAGCAAACTGATGCTAAAGAACAGATGTATACTTAATGCATCATTTTCCTAAAATACTGCAAACACATAATTCATCTTTCCATTACTGGATTGCAACTAAACTATAGCTCACACACTATCGCCAAATAGGGAGGTCAAAACACCACAGCAGTGTAGTGTTGGGCCTGGATTTCAGTTTGCTGAGATTCTCAGCTTGTGTATTTACTTCTCCCTGTTGATGCGTGTCTTCAAGTCATTTCCAATTTATGGCGACCTTAAGGCAAATTACCACAAAGTTTTCTGGGACTGAGAGTATGTAGCTCACTCAAGGTCACCCAATGAGTTTCCATGGCTGAGTGGAGAATCAAACCCTGATCTCCAGAGTTGTGACCCAATGTTCAAACCACTACACCACGATGGCTCTCAAGTATTTACTTGTCACTAAACTAAACTAGTCCTTACCCTTTCCAGCCCTCATAGCTGTGAAGATATGCTCAAAAAGGAGTGAGCAGTAAAGCTGGAGAACCTCAAAAGCCAGGAAGTTGGCTGAGTAAGATTTCTATTGCCTGTTGCTGGGTTTACATTCTTTACCTAGTTTTGCATGCAGACTGAATTATACAAATGAGACCACATTATTTAAATATGCTTCATTTCCATAATTTTCACAGGTTGAAAAGAATTCAGGTTCTCTTCGCATTGCAAAACCCATGTAACTCTAAGATCTGCTACTGGCTTTACTAAGTAGAATATGTAATGACACCATGGTGGGTCAGCCAAGTCCACTGAAAGACCAAGAGAGAGCAATATGAATTACTTCTCCAAGCAGAGTTAAAAACAGACCACCAATGGTGCCAAAACTACATGTAAAAATATTTCAGCCATTCCAGAGCAACCACTTTAGATCCAATGAATTGGCCATATACAATACTATGCTGAAAAATGGAGAAATCACCAAAGAGGAATTCAAACAAATAGCAAGCATATATATGGGTAAAGTCAGAAAAGCTAAACCGCAGAATGAACTCAGCCTTGCTAGAGAGGTTAAGAACAATAAACAAATAGCTTCATTTATATACCACTTCATACCGCCTAAGCAGTGTCTAAGCGGTTTACAACTGTAAGCTACTTGCCCCCAACAATCTGGGTACTCATTTTAGCTACCTCGGAAGGATGCAAGCCTGAGTCAAGCTTGAGCCCTTTTACTGGTATTGAACTCACAACCTTTATGGTTTCAAGTGAGTGGCTGCAGTACAGGCATTTAACCACTGCACCACCAGGCCTCCTGAACAATAAAACAGTAATAAGAACAATAAAAAGGGCTTTTTGAGTATGTCCATAGCAAAAGGAAGAAGGAGGAAATGGTAGGGCCACTGTGTGGAGAAGATGGCAAACTGCTAACAGGGGACAGAGAAAAGGCAGAATTATTCAACACCTTCTTTGCTTCAGTCTTCTCAGAAAAGGCAAAGGGTGCTCAACATGACGATAAAGGAGAAGGGGACAGAATAGGGGAAATTCAACGCAGAATAAGTAAAGAGATAGTACAGGAATACCTTGTTAATCTTAATGAATATAAGTCTTCAGGACCAGGACCTGCATGGTGGGGGTTGGACTGGATGGCCTTTGTGGTCTCTTCCAACTCTATGATTCTATGATTCTAATGAGCTGGCCAGAAATATACTTGTGGGGATTTGGTTGGTGGTGGTGGTGGCATGCAATAGCCATAGAAGAATGGGGTCAACAATCTCCCCTGCTCCCATTAGGCACCCTGACTCATTATATTGTCAGCTTCATAGCCTGGATCCATAATAATGTCATTAGAGAGCAGCCCCTTTCTTGTAAGCCAACTGTTACTTATTATGCTCCATTATAAACTCTTGAAAATTCTATGGAAGTCCCCAGAGGGCACTCCCATTTTAAAAAACAAACACCAGTCCTGAGTGTGACACAAATCCGTTTGCTGTCACATTAATCCAGTAGTTGTTGGCTGTCCCAGAAGCAAACAGAGAAAACTATGATTTAATTAGGATGCTAAAACACTAGACAAACACAGCTGTCTTAAAACAAGTGTCCACTTTAGCCGTTATAACCAGACATGAAATTTGCAAAACTCATTTACACAAGCAATTACATATTAAAACTCCTAGTTGTTTGCTGCTCTCAGCGTTAGAAAGCACAGAAAAAAATGTACCCTAAAACACCCTGTCGTTTGCTGCTCTCAGTGCTAGAAAGCAAAGGAAAAAATGTACACATCTACATTTTTGCAAAAGAAGTAAGCTAAAAATAAGGTCAAATATTGTCAGGAAATTCATTCAAAACTGAGTGCTTTTGCTTTCAAATGATCGAGTTGGATATCCACAAGGGTTCACAAAGTTTAGTAGGATATCTTTGAGAACAAAATAATAGTGACTCTTTATGTTGTGTCTCATGCTCTGCTGGGACCTCACCTCTGTGTTCATAAACTTCTAATGAAATTTTAAATATCGGTTCATCACTGTAATAGTCTCCCACATCCTCAGAGTGTGCAGAGATCTGTTAAGATCAGCAGGAAAGCCAGCTGACTTGGGATTTCTTTATATTTGATGGATGATATCTGGACAGTCCTACTTCTTTTTGTTATTTGTTTTTAAATCTTAACAGACTGCTGGTGCTTGTTAAGCATTAGGAAACAAGAGCAAATCTACTGTTGCAAAATGCTGTTCTTGTTCTTTGCGTTACAACTTGTTCTTTGTGTTATAACTCATTTAAAAAAATCCACATCCTTTTAAAGGGATAAAAATCAGGGGTCCACAAATTCACACTACACCTGCTATGCTGAGTGTTCTTTCCTCTCCTCTCTTTTCCAAGTGTGATGAACCAAAGCTTGTTGCTTATCTCCTTAATGGGGCAGAGAATCCATTTCTGTTGCTATGTGTCTTCAAGTTTTCCAACTTATCATGTGGTTTTCTTGGCAAGATTTGTACAGAGGAGCTTTGCCACTGACTTCCTCTGAAGATAAAAGAGTACAACTTGCCTAATGCTGAGAGCCAGGATTGGAACTCTGATCTCCCAGAATCCTGGATCAGCACTCAATACACTGCACCACACTGGATCTCATGGCAGTGGCTCAAAAGGACAATAATGCGCCATAAGGAGTAGCCGTAAGTGCACGTAACCAAAATAATCATAGAGTGAATGAATATTTATTACGGCACTTGGCCAGCACAAATAATCATAGAGTCTTCCCCTGTTAACCATTCCTCAGTTTCCCCCTTGTATCTTCATATGCCTATTAGAATACACACTTCCCAAGATAGGGGCCTGTCCTCTCAGTCTCTGAAAATTACCATGAACAGAGATGATACTACATCACCATCACTATTATTTCTGCTACAAGCCATTCCAAATAAATAGCATGCAGCTATCTTACAAAATAAATAGCACATAATTACCTAATGCCTGCATAGATCTCATGTCCAGAATTGAACTGTATCTGGTATTATATCATATCTGTTTTACAAATGAGCTAAATCTATTATTGGTTTCCCATATCCCACCCCAAGTATCCTGAGAAATAATACCTCAATAGTCGTAAAGAAAATTAAATTTAATATAATATCATTTTTGCCCAAGTGCAGTGAGGAACATCTATATAAGCCCTACAGCAGTTTTAGACATTTACATCTGTGAGTGAAACAGGTCAGTTTCTTTAGGAGAGTGGGGCTGGCTTTCCCCCTTTTACAGTTTGGAAGAACATCTACAGATGGATAATCAAAAGACAAATTTTTAAAAGCTACACTGCAATACCTACTGGTACCTGGATAAATGTACCTACATACATTTATCCAGGAGGAGGGGGCATCTGACTAAAAGCTTGCCAAGTACTGAATAAAATAAGAATTGCCTTCTTTGTTCTGCTTTGTCCACCACAGAAAACATGCGATTTTGTTGTTAGAAAAATCTTTAAAGAAAAAAATTACTGTGGTGTATTTTTACAATAAAAATAATTACAGTTTCCATTTCATGACACACATTACAAATAACACAAGGATATTAGTTGATAATCTACATACTGATTCTGTTATGAAAGAAGGAGTTCACATATCCCATAGAAATAATTCTTCAGTATTTTCATTTTACAAAATCCTACAAACTGTCCACTTTGTTAATTCAGCCACATACTATACATTTTGCAGGAAGTGAACAGGAGCTGGCTTCTACTGTTGAGATAAAACCACTCCTAGAATTAAAATGCCCCCAGGAAGGCCTCAAAACATGAAGACATTTGGAGGGAAAAGAAATTTGATTTTGTGTGTATGTGTGTGTGTGGGGGGGAGTTGTGTATGGCCCTGAAACGTCTCGTGGGAGGCTAATGTGACCGGTCCCCTACCCTTTAACAGTTGCCAATCCCTATTGTAGACTGTGAGTGTAATTCATTTTAAAATTTCAATGTTCTCAAAAAGTGTCTGGGCAAATAGGAATGGTTTCATTGGATAACAAAAATAATAGAGTGAGCACACACCTTTTTGCTCTAAAGACAGCATTTCAAAGTTAGGATACCACCTTATAGAAGGTCCTCTCTTTCATAGCTACACAAAGACCTTCTCACACTGGGATTCCATAGATAAGATTTCCAAATGCTCAGGACACAGACAGGACAGTAGGAGAAGAAGCAGTTTTTCATACATTAGGACTCCAAGATCCATAGGGTTTTTAATGGTAATTACCAGTATCTTGAACTTTGTATTAAGATGAACAAAAACCCAAAGTAATTCTTTTAAACTGGTGTTATGTAGAGTCCTCTAGGTCAAGAGCAGACAACTTCCAATAAACTGGAGAAAGAATTTTCACCCTCAGCACCCACCTTGGGGGATCGATCAGAGATCTACTTTTCAATTTCATTTAAAAATTAGAGAGCCCAGAAACCTGCTTATGAGCAGAACCACTCCTAGAAGCACCTACATGGGGCTACCCTTGTGCCTAACCTGGAAACTTCAACTGGTCCAAAATATGGCAGCCAGGATTCTCACTGGAACATCCAGGAGAGAGCACATAACACCTGTGCTCAGATCTCTCCACTGGCTGCCAATTAGTTTCCGGGCACAGTACAAGGTGTTAGTTTTGACCTTTAAATCCCTACATGGCTCGGGTCCATCCTATCTTAGGGAACCACCTCTTCCCACATGAACCCCCCCCCCCCACGCACACTCCAGTCCTCTGGGAGGAACCTGCCAAAGCCCATGAAGACCAGGCCGGTGCAGACCTCCCACAGGGCCTTTTTGGCAGTCGCCCCCAGGCTGTGGAATGACCTGCCGGATGAGATGCGTCTCATTCCATCTTTAGAAAGCTTTTAAAAAGCTCTAAAGATGCATCTCTTCCAGCAGGCCTTCCCAGAGAATGCGAACACTTCCCGGCTCCAAACCAAGGCCTTAGTGCCTCTCCAGCTGTCCTTTTCCAGTGTCTTTTCCACCCCTTTACAGCCTAGGTTTTCAGGCCCGCTTCCCTGTTGCTGCTTTTTACTGTTGTAATTTGTTTTATTTCATGTTTTTAATTATATAGTGGTTTAGTTCTCTTTTTAAAGGGGGGGGGGCGCTGAGGGAAAGGATAGGACGTTTTGATATTGTTTTAATTTTTTTGTTGTAACTCACCCCGATTGCCTGTTCCGAGGGGCGGGCTAGAAATAAATTATTCTTATATTATTATACAGTATAAGAATAAGAAAATCTATTTTTTCATGATTTTTGAAAACTTAGGTGGACATTAAAGGGCAACAGACAAGGCCTTGGGAAGCTATAAGCAGCCTGCATTTTGCCCACCCTTGATCTAGGGTTCTAGGGTGCAAAGGGTGAAGACAGCTTTGGATAGGTGGACCTCTCCAGGAAAGGAAATTTGAAGAAGAGATGTTAAATACTAGGACAGCATTTACCCAGTGTCAAAAGCACTTTGAACACATTATCTCAACAATCTTTATAGTGGTGCTGTAAAGTAGAACAATAATATTACCCCCATATTGCAGACAGGGATGCTGAGGCTGAAATAATGGCCTCCCAAAGCACATGCAGAGATTTCATAGCAAGTTTTAAACGAATGACTCACCAACTCCCAAATCACCCACTTCAAAGCATTACACTCACTTCAGCCTCTATTCTGAAAACAATGGCGCACAAAGGAACAATAGGGCATCATGCACAAAGCAGATGGAGATAAAGCTACAGAGGAATAAAAGATGGCTGAATAAAGTAGCTGCAGTACAGAACTAGAAAGTTGTGGCTATAAATCTCCCAGTTTGAAACAACTAGTTCAGTTATATAAACTTCAGTTATATAATTAGCCAACCTGTTTGCTGGCATCAGCCCTTTCCACAACACAGATGTCTCCAAGTTATTTCAAATTCTGCTTGACTGCCAGCATGGTGTGGTGGTTTGACTGTTATGACTTTGGGAAACCAGGTCAAGTCACAGTCTCTCAGCCTCAGAGGAAATCAAAGGCAACCCCCCTCTGAAGAAATCTTACCCTCCTCCCCCCCCCCCAAAAAAAAACAACCCTGTGACTGGTTTGCTTTAGGGTCATAATAAATCATATAGGACTTGAAGGCATGCAACAATAACAACAACAACTCTGCCTGGTGGCAGCAGAGATACGTGATGAAAAGAACTGTTACTGTAAACTTACTTAAGAATTACTGGCCTCTGTGTTACACTAAACGGCCCAGAAGCCTTGGAGTATTACAATTTCCAGTCCTTCTGTTGCAAAAATACTTAGCCACTGGGGTTTGATTCCAGGACCTCCCATGGATATCAAAAATCCATGGATGTTCAAGTCCCATTAAATACAATGGTATAGCAACACAGCATCCCTCATATAAAATGGTAAGATCAAGGTTTGCTTTTTGGAATTTATATATCTTTTGAATATGTTTAAGCCATGGATAGTGGAATCTGTGATAAGGAATCCGTGTATACAGAGGGCCAAACATACAAGCTAAGGAGAATGGCAGTGGCAGACATGTTCCTTGAGAATGGCCTGAATGTTCTGAGAAATTACATTTCCCAGGAGTTAAGTGCTTCTTAACAAAGGTTACACCAACAGATCTGCAGAAAATGAAATGTTCTAAAAGAAAAAGAAGCAGACAGCACAAGGGCTAGCTATGGGGAAGAGAAGCATCCAAATATTCTTGCATCCCCAACAGAGTGTAGTGTATGGCAAAACGCACCCAAGGTTAAAATGAACTAATTTAGACTTAATTCAAATAATCCCAAATTAGATCTACTTGAGAAGCCTGTTCCAGTTGAAGCCAAAGAAGCTCCTTCATTAATCTGAAGGATCAAGCTAACAAGATCCAGAATGATATGAGTGGTGAAAGTAAACTGGAATGAGTTGTGCTCAGTAGCTGTCTATCAAGACCTACAGAGCCAGGCATGTGCAGCTGAAAGACATCAGATAAATATAAAAAAATGTATGGCCATCATTTAAGCATTATATCTAAAGTATGATTGGGAAACATAGCATTCTCCAGATGTTTGACTTTATCCTCCTCCTCTCCACCACCACCACCACCGCCCATGATGGCTGATGGTGTTGGAAGATCTGGAGGGCCATACACTTCCTATCTCTGATGTAAAGCATCACATCTCTATAGACTTTAGAATGGCTCTATATGGCACTGTCCTCATGCTGCAAATAAGAGGTTGACATTAAGCTTCTGTCACAAAAGAGAATGTGAAGTAAGGACCAGTTTTCAACTGCTGCCCTACAACATTTTGTCATGTTATGTTGCCCAAGTTCTTGTATGCAAAATTTTTCAGTCCCAATTTTCTTAGTGGCCATACTATTGTGCATCCCTACTCTCAAGGCTAATTCCTGTTGCTAGTCTCAATTAGAGTAGACTCAATGAATTATAAGGCTTTACTGTTAACCACTCAAGTGTTCAGTCACAGATTTAACAGGTTTACTTTCTTTGGTACTACTAATAGTATCTCTATCTAAGTGTTGTCAACAAAACTGACAATGGCATACATATGGGTATATCAGAAAATGTGGGGAAAGCAGAGCATGATTTGTTCCTTTTAGAAATTAACTAGTTATGGCTCCAATCTCTGCTCAGAACACCCATAACTAAATACTGCTTTAATTACTATAAAAACAAATTATTTAACTAGTTATTTCCAAGCTCAGATGATGAGCTACATACTTTTTCTGTTTATTCTATTATCTGTATTATCTTTGTATCTGACATGTTATCCAATCATCTTTTGATTTCTTTACTTTTTCACAAAATATTATATAAACGGGAACAGCTGGTATTGATTTATAAACAACAGGGTCTACTTATGATTTTAGATATTGTTTTCCCAACACCTCAGCCTAATTATTTGCAGGCAGTTAACTCAGCATGCTGGACGGCAGTTTGCCTGGTGTTTTGGGAAATAAACATCTCCTTAGTAAAACAGTATTTCTTTAACACCTTCTGCCACACTCTGTAGAAGTGTGGTATGAACTTTTAGAACACTTGCAATTTTCAAGACCAAACACAGCTTTACTTCAGGAGAGTAATTAATCGCAGACCCCAAAAATCATATACTACCTTGAACAAACACTTACATTGGCTTTTATAATTCTGCAATATGTAATTCCTACAAAAAAGCTACCTTGGCTAGCATTTATATTTTTCTTGATTTAAAAATGTACAGTATATACTCATATATAAGTCTAGAAATAATTTTTAAAAATCATCCAAAAAAGGTGGCTCGGGTTATTCACAGGTCGATGTAGGTACTGCACTAATAAAAAAGGAACCATCTCTGAGAAGAGTGGCAAATGGCAAGAGCTTAGGGCATCCTGGGAGTACCTAAAAGAAGTACCAACCTTTCTGCTCTCTCCACCACCGCACCGCTTCTGGTCTTGGGCAGGAAGGTGGCAGTGATGGCACCTCTTTGGTGCTTTCCCTCAAAGGAATACTGAGAGAAACTGGGCTCTGAAGGACCTGAATAAGGCATGTGTGGGTTTACTAGCTTTTCCCATTTAAAATCAGGCAAAGTTATCACATTAAAATTAAAGGCTATAATCGCTGCTAACGTAGCAGCCATATTCTTTACTTTGCCTTTTTAACCTTTGTGATGTGTGTGTTTTCTTAGCCCTGTCTGTCCCTGGTTGCCTCCTCCACACATCATACATCCACCATTCACCATAGCTCCGTCTTTATCCATCAAGCCTTTAGAGTGAGCACAAACAGTTATGCCTGCTGGAATTTTGTAGGCTCTTTCGTATAATTTTCCTTTGTTCATCTTTTACATCCTTTGTTACACCCCCTAGGTTTTACCCTCAACTTATCCATAGGTCATATCAAAATCTGTAACTTTGACCCAAAAGCCTACCCTCAACTTATATATGTAGTCAACTTATAGTTGAGTATAAACAGTATTTCTTCCATTTTGTATGCTACACTGCACAGCCTGAAATCAATTAAGTTATCGAAATTTTAGCCCCTCTGTTTTGTTCTGGGTGTAAAATAACTACCTGGGACCAACTTTATGAGCCTACCATAAACTTTACTCAACCACTTGTTCTGACTTAGGACCCAACTTACAACAGACCAAGTAGTACAATATTAGAAGACAGCTATAATGGGAATCCTTATAACAAAAAATAAAACTTACATGACCACAATTTTATTTAAGACTTAAGTGCATATTATATTTTGTTGTTCTATATTTCTGGTTCAGTAGGAAAAATTTTGGCAGCCCATCTTAGAAAAAGTTCCAGAAATAACAGATTCAGACAAATTACTTGTGCTGTTGTCAGACAGGGCCTAAATACCTTAAAGGAACCAAATCCTATCAGATTTTGGAAACTAAGCAGGGTCAGCCCTGGTTTGTACTTGGATAGGGAACTACCAAAGAGTACCAAGTGCTGTAGGCTGTATCCCAGGTAGCTATCAGAGAGAGAAACTGGCAAAACCATCTCTGAGTACAGTGGTCCCCCGGGATACGAATCCCCCGGGCTACGAAAATCCCGGGATACGAAAGAGCCGGGGCCGGAAAAATGGCCCCGGCTTACGATCGTATCCCCGGGATACGAAAAAAGGCCGGCGGCCTCAGAGAAGAAGGGACGGCCCCGCGATGGCCATCCCTTCTCCTCCGCCGGCGGCCTCGGAGAAGAAGGGACGGCCATCGCGGGGCCGTCCCTTCTTCTCCGAGGCCAAGCAAGGCACGATCCGATCGGATCGTGCCTTGCTTTCGCTTCGGGGCGGAGGCCCAGGCCTGACTGGCTAGGGAACGTCCCCAGCCAGCCAAGCCTCTGGGCCTCCGCGCCGAATGGAAAGCAAGGCACTGCCTTGCTTTCTCTTCGGGGCGGAGGCCCAGAGGCTTGACAGGCTGGGGAAGGTCCCCAGCCAGCCAAGCCTCTGGGCCTCCGCCCCGAATGGAAAGCAAGGCAACTTTCTCTTCGGGGCGGAGGCCCAGAGGCTTGGCTGGCTGGGGACCTTCCCCAGCCTGTCAAGCCTCTGGGCCTCCGCCCCGAAGAGAAAGCAAGGCAGTGCCTTGCTTTCCATTCGGGGCGGAGGCCCAGAGGCTTGGCTGGCTAGGGACCTTCCCCAGCCTGTCAAGCCTAGGCCTCCGCCCCGAAGCGAAAGCAAGGCACGATCCGATCGGATCGTGCCTTGCTTTCGTTAGGCTTGGGGGGCAAGCCCGGCTAGAGAAGGGAAGCTTCCCTTCTCTAGCCGGGCTTGCCCCCCAAGCACGGCTAGAGAAGGGAGGATTCCCTTCTCTAGCCGGGCTTGGGGGGCAAGCCCGGCTAGAGAAGGGAAGCTTCCCTTCTCTAGCCGGGCTTGTCCCCCAAGCACGGCTAGAGAAGGGAGGATTCCCTTCTCTAGCCGGGCTTGGGGGGCAAGCCTAACGAAAGGAAGCCACGATCCATGGGATCGTGGCTTCCTTTCGTTAGGCTTGGGGGCCAAGCCCGGCTAGAGAAGGGAAGCTTCCCTTCTCTAGCCGGGCTTGCCCCCCAAGCACGGCTAGAGAAGGGAGGATTCCCTTCTCTAGCCGGGCTTGGGGGGCAAGCCTAACGAAAGGAAGCCACGATCCATGGGATCGTGCCTTCCTTTCGATAGGCGCGGAGGCCCAGGCCTGGCTGGCTGGGGAAGCAAACGTTCCGCAGCCAGCCTGGGCCGCCCCTTGTCCTCCGAAGCCTAGCTTCGGAGGAGAAGGGACCCAAGGCCGCCCCTTCTTCTCCGAAGCCTAGCTTCGGAGGAGAAGGGACCCAAGGCCGCCCCTTGTCCTCCGAAGCCTGGCCTCGGAGGAGAAGGGACTCAAGCCTGGCTGGCTGGGGAAGCGAACGTTCCCCAGCCAGCCTGGGCCTCCGCGGGTGACGAATGGAAGGCCCGATCCACCGGATCGGACCTTCCTTTCCTCAGCCAGGAGGCCCCCGCCAGGCCAGGCTTCGGAGGGGAAGGGATTTCCCTTCCCCTCCGGCCGGCCGGAACGGATTACCTATTTCCTATTGGAAATAGGCCCCGGGTTACGAAATTTTCGGCTTACGAAAAAGGGGCCGGAACAAATTAATTTCGTAACCCGGGGGACCACTGTATTCCCTGCCTAAGAAAACCCTAGGAAATTCATGGGGTCAATGTAAGTCAACAGGCAACTTGAAGCTACCATACACACTATCGGGTAAAGAGAAATGTGTCACATTTTGAATCGCAAAGTTTACCATTATGGTTTTTAAGTTTATGTTAAAGTTAAAACCAAAATGTCTGGAGCAGACAAAATTGACAGTCAGAGGAGGAACATTACTTTTGTTTTTCTTTTATTAGATACAAAAATTAGTGATTTTTTTTTTTAAAAGTCAGGTTTATATTGAAGTGTTGTTGCTTTTTCTTAGTATTATAATATATTGTTTTAATATACTGCTTAATGGATATGATGTGTTTTAATTTATTATGGATGTTTTTATCATGTTTTATTATATTGTAATATTTTGTTGTTTGCTGGCTTTGCGCCAAAAGCAATAAAACTGAAATTGCACTGAATTGAAAATGGTTCACGATAAGCTGTTATTTTGCTGCAGTGCCAACAATAATATCCCAACAAGGCATCAAAGAATCCAAATCTGATGACTGGAGGAGATCAGACAGGTTCTGCCTACCTGTCACAGCAGAAACACATTTCTTGACATAGCTTTCCGTTCCAACTGTTTTGACAACTAGGGCCTCATGCAGGTAATAACCCACAGGCATTCAGAGAGCAACAACAAAACTTAAGAGAAGAAACAAATGAAAACAGCTTGAATGTTAGAAGATGAAAGATTCAGAGTACGCATTTGCAATAGAAATACTTTACTTGGAAATAATGGATTGTTAAGGTCACTGAATTAGTCCAACTTAACATGAGTTCTTAAGGATAAGCTAACTGAAGACTTTTTGAGACTGAAAACCGTTTATGGACTTTTTGAGCGATAAAAGCTCTAATGGTATAATAATTTGTGGTTATCGTTTTTAGCAATTTCAGGAGGATTATTTAGTTGGATCTGGAATTGTAGAATTGTGAATTCATTTCAGTGAGGCCTTGGTATCCACTGGGGTTTGGTTCCAAGACCCCTCGCGGATACCAAAAACTGTGGATGCTCAAGTCCCGTTATATACAATGGAAGAGTAAAATTGTGTTCTTGTATAAAATGGCAAAATCAGAGTTTGCCTATTGGAATTTATCTAGATTTTAAGTATTTTCAAGAATTGTATGCTTGAATGCATGGATAAAAATATCTGTGGATATGGAGGGCTAACTGTATTTGTCCTTTTTTTTCTTTTCTACCCTGTTTCCCCTAAAATAAGACATCCTCTGAAATTAAGACCGAGTAGAGGTTTTGCTGAATTGCTAAATATAAAGCCTCCTCCAAAAGTAAGACCTAGCAAAGTTTTTGTTTGGAAGCATGCCCATTTTTTTGTTCAACAATAAATATGAATTCTTCTTCATGAAAAAAATAAGACATCCCCTGAAAATAAGACCTAGTGCATCTTTGGGAGCAAAAAATAATATAAGACACTGTCTTATTTTCGGGGAAACACAGTATCTGTCTTTTTATCTACTGAAAGGATATTACGTTTATTGTAAATTAAATCGTTCATGTTCATGTTAAAATTAATAAATTGCCAAAAAAAAAATGGTTTCCTTTGCATTGATGGTACATCACTTGTATTAATAGCTGCATTGTCATCATTATCATAATCATCATCATGGCATTTATGTAAAACCACTCTGACACATTCTCTCATAATCTTACAATAATTCAGTAAAGGTAATTTAGTATTACTATTGCAGATGGCAAAATAAAGTTAATCAATAAAACCCAAGTGGTTTAAGTTCATTGTAGTATCTTCTTGTCAGAGATGTAGTTTGAACTACAGGCCTCTGAGCTGACAGGTTAATTTGTCAGCTGCAAATGCTATGCTAGCTCTACAAATCCACAATATTCTACTTAAGTAAATAACTGTTCTCAGGAAAGAGTATGTTCAGAATATGGTTCCCTCACAGTCACTTTCTTATTTCAAATACCCCCAAGCTCTGACTCAATTGATGACTTTTTCTTCATCTACTATTTCTACAGCACTTTTTCACCACCACAAGTACTGTCATATGCCAGAACATGACTAGAAGGTATGTCCCATAGCAACCAAGCTGAAACTAAGGTTTGTTGTCACTTATTAACTGTCCTGGAGTAGTCCCTAACTCATGGTGAGCCTGTGAATGAGGTATTACCAAGAACCCCTATCTTCCACTGCTCTGCTGTAGATGTGAAGGACCTTCTTCATTGAGTCGATCCATCTGCAGTGTGATCTTCCTCTCTTTCTTCCATTGCCTTCTAACTGCCCTGTCTTTTCTAATGAATCATGCATTCTCATGATATGGCCAAAGTACAACAGCTTCATTTTCATCATCTTGGCTTACAGAGCGAGTTCAGATCTGATCTGTTCAAGGATGCATTTGTTTGTCTTTTTGGCTGTCCATGGTAGCACTCTTCTCCAGCACTACATCTCAGATTAGCTTGTTTTCTTTCTGCCAGCTTTCTTAACAGTCCAGCTCTCACATCCATAATTGGTGATGGGAAATACAATTGAGATTATCACACTAGGGTCAATTCCAGAACCATCCCACAATTATCCCATTACCATCCCACAATTACCCCATTGCCAATAATGGGAAATTCATTGCCCATAATGGAATAATTGTGGGATGGTTCTGAAATTGACCCTAGTGTGATAATAATGGCTTGGACAATTCTAACTTTAGTACTCTATTGAATCCCTTTACACTTTCTGGGTTGCCCTTCCCATTCCTAGTCTTTTTATTTCTTGTCTGCAGTCTCCGTTCTGATCAATGTTTGATCCAAGGTACAAGAAATCTTTTAACTATTTTTATTTCCTCTTTATTTAGGTTGAATTTATATAGATCCTCCATGACCTTTTTTTTTTTTTTTTTTTGGTTTTGGTTTCTTTATGCTCAGCAATAAGCATACCTTTGCAGACTGACTTATGTTGTCCAAGTTTTATCAGCACATGGATGGGAAACTATATAGAGATTCTAATACACCACCAGTGGTATATATCCACTGGGAATGAGTATAAACAAAATAGATGTTAAATAAAAAGAACGGATACTTAACATTTTAAGGTTTCTTTTCTCTTTCATCTTTATAGTTCTGCACCTCATCTCTACCTACTACCAGGAATGGAGTTTGAGGCTGACTTACTCGGGTGAGGCTGACTTCTTGCTAGGTGCCTTCAATTCAGTGCCAACTTATGGTGACCCCTATCTTGGGGGTTTCTTGGTGAGATTTATTCAGAAGTTTGCCACTGCTTTCTTCCTAGGCTGAGAATGTGTGACTTGCCCAAGGTCACCCAATGGCTTTCTGTAACTCATCAGGAATTCATACCCTTGCCTCTCTGAGTCCTAAGGTAACACTCAAAAAGCTAGACCACACTGACTTTCTTACCTGCTGAGTAAGCCCACAGACATTGTGAGCCTACCATAAGGCCGACTTACTCCTCCAATGCACCTAGCAATGCAAGCATCTATTTACTAAGAGGTAATGGCAATCTGTTCTTTTGGGTATACACCCCTACCAAGGGTATTTAGGTAGACAGCAGATGCACGTTTCTTCAGATGTAATTTCCACTATGTTATTCCTAGATATGCACACATTGGATTGTAGCCTTAATAGTTTCACGGCTGAGATGTAATTTGAACGCTGGTCCCTCTGGAGTTTGATACCTTCTATCAACTTAGAGAAATCACTAGCACAATAAAGTGTACTAAAAACAACCTGGTTGCCATTTCAGTATATCAAATGTACAACTTTTGAGTAATGGGTGCTGCTAAGTTGTAGCTGAATGCCATTTTAACAATATGCTATTTTTATTTTGTAACAGATCATTAAAATGAAAGGGTCCCTGCTACCAGTGCTAAAAAGCATAGTTTAATGAGTCCACCCACCTTGCTAATAGTTTCAAGCAAATAATAACCAATGCCTAGCAATGCCCAGATTATTTCCAAAACCAGGGGATCAGGATTGTTTGAAGTGCATTTTAACAGCAGCAGTTGGCTCCTTAAAGCTCACAAAATCATGAAATTTCAAAATCCAAGTTTGTCCTTCTTTCACCCCATTGTGCTAGGTAATAGAAATTACAGGTTAGGCAAGATCACCTATTGCTCTAAGGTCTCCTAAGATGAAGTATGTAATTGCAAGAAGAGGAATTAAAGGCAGAATTACAAACTTGATCTTTGAATTTTCTAGCTTTTGTGGGTTTAACTAAACCCTTAATGGGCCTTAATGCTAATTTCCTTTTCTTTCCCTGTCTCTTTCTCCCAAACATTAGCTGTATTTAAAGGACGGAGGGGGTAAAAATTTGTTCCAGCTGGTAATGATCAAGTTGTCAGCTCCCCAAGTAGCTACTTGAAGGGTTTCATTTCTGTTCAGCCTTACAGAATGTTCAGAAACAAAGGGTTTTGGATGTGTGCGTTTAGTTTCTTTCCGTCGTGTGTAGCTAGATTCTACTGCCAAAATAATACTGGCTGCACTGTACTGCATGAAATCTGGTGAGCAACTTTTGGACCTGCAATATTGACAATCACCACCCAGATCTTGCTTCTGCACTAACTTTTATTAAAACTAATCTCAGGACAAGGTGGCTGCATGCTTGACTTAACCATTTTCAGTTAACATATTTTTCTCCACACAGAATACTGATCAGTATTTGGGGCCAAAATTATGGATTTTGCCATGAGCCGTGGATAAGTCGAGGGTAAAAATTGGAGGCTCTTTCAGTGTGTGTATGTGTGCCCATGGCAAGAGGCTTTTTTAATTGAGGCTGTTTGTTTCAGCTTTTGTTTCATTCCTCACTCCCCAAACAACAGCAGCTCCAATGAGAGAGGGACTCTGTTTAAAAGCAGGACTTTCTGCTTGGCTCAAAAGAGAAACAAACTGCTCTCCTGACTTGTACAGGGAAATCTGAAACAGTTGCTATCACATTGCCATACTGATCTCTAAATAAGTCAACCTGGTATTTAGGGGTCCATTTTTGGGCATAAATTTCTGGACTTATAGACTAGTATGTACAGTAAGCCTTAAGATAGTGGAGTAAGCAGTGAAGGAGTCTGCCCTCAGGTCAGCAAACCTGTCAAACTGTCAAGATCAGAGCCACCTGGGTTATCTATGGCTGAGAGCTAGCTTGTTTTTTATTCAGAAATGCTGTTCTTCACTTGTTGTTTATGAGGATTTCATTCCAAGTGCTTTACCTTATCTCCGTTCTCAGTTTGCAACCCTGAACACACTGAAGAATCTGTTATTGTGTGCTGAGAGACCCATGAGAAACTAATGAGATAGAAGAAGACCTGCATGGAAAGCAAGACTCACAAAAAGGCTGCTGTTGGGATAGCCGTGTCAGCTATTATAAAGTAAACAACATTATTTTAAAAAGAAAAATCATTTAATTTAAATGAAGCGTAGGGGTTAGCATGTTTTTAAAAGTGGCATCTGCCATATATCCATTAGCACTTTTAATGCTTGTTTGTTTATCAATGGCTTTACAAATCCAGATTTCACCTCAGAGCAGTATTTAAAAAGAAACTCAGATCCAGCTGAATAGTTTTGCATTCTGTTCGGGAGAACAGATTGGTTAGTCTAGTACAGCAAATTCTGTGAGTACATATACCCATGATCATACACCCACTCACACACATAGTCAGAACTCTGAACTATATCACTTTAGAATTCAGGGAAAGTCACAGTTTTGAATGCTTTCCTTTGAAAGAAAATTCACTGTGCGCAGCAAACAAGCACATCAGAGGGAAAAGATAAGCGAAAATTTCTCCCAAATTTGCTCATTTATTACAACCAGGGGTTCTTTGTGGCATCATTGGAAAAACATCCTTGCAGTCCACCTACTCCCTCACTAACACCCACGGGTGATAGATAGATAGATAGATAGATAGATAGATAGATAGATGATAGATAGTCTGTGGAGGTGGCAAATTCCTACTAGATTTTACTGCTGCTCTGAGTTTTATCACAGCACAATCCTATGGATTTTACAACTCTGGCTAAAAATTGTAAATACTCCATTCCAAACTGTTAGTCCCACGATTTCATAGGATCAAACCATGGCAGTTAGAGCGGGATCACAGCACTATTGTGCAATGGGAAAGGGACCATAATTTGGTACTAACACAGCTCCTGCTCAACTCAGAGTGGCTACAGGAAAAAATAGTGGTAAAGTCAAGGGTAGAAGAAAATCTGGAGGGGAGCTTTCTTAGTTGCCAATTGCTCTTCCTCCTCTTCTTTATCATCCTAATAGCTTACTAAGCAGAAATGTGTTAACAGTTCAAAAGGCTTCCCTTTCCAGTTTCTCAGCTTACATAACACATGCAAAAATACCTTTCTGCTAAGCTTCAACTGAGGATGAGCTCAGCATCCAAATCATTCTGACCCATTCTTCACAGGTTCACCTGGAAAGAAATTTCACTTAAAAGTTTGAAAATTTTCTACATTATACATAAGTCTGAAGCAGAAATCATGCCAAATTGAAAAGAAGGACTGGAATTTGCAGACAGAATGGTCCACAGCTAATGAACTATTCTCCTTTTCCATGCACTTCACAGTGTTCAATATGTTCAAATATTGATGCCACAATAAACTAGTCTGTCTTTAAGTTGCCAAATCACAGAGACTTTCACTACCGTGGAAAAAATTAACTGTTTATAATGCTAATAAAAATCTTATTTTGTCAAATTTGTTTATACTTCTATACTCTGGTATATTTATGCCTGCAGAACCAAAAAATCTTTCAGACCTAGAACAATTGTGAAGAATTGATCAAATAACTCAGGCAGGCAACTCCAGTTCAGACGAATACAATGAGAAAGAAAGTTGGCAGTTGGCGGCAGACACATGAAGTATTTTGTGAAACAAAGTAGACATCATAGATCATTAGAAATCTGAAGTGCCTAAGCACTGAATGGGTTTTTCAAGTGTGCACTTGAAAATTTAGAAAAGTAGAAATAACACTGTAAGTGTCTCAGAAATCTCTTTACGCTGGGCCATGCGAAAGGGAAACTTGAGAGAAAAGAATTATTATGTTTCAATCATAGTATGTTTTACAATATATGCAATATATATAATTTATGGAAACCCACCGACTAAATTTAGATTTAAATGCCCATTAAGCTCACAAGGTGACACAAAGCCATCACTGTCTCTCATCCTAACCTATCTTACAGAATTGTTGGGACGGGAGAAATAGGAGAACTGGGCATGTTGCTCTGAACTTTTAGCTCAGAGCAGATGATATAAATTTTTAACAACTGAACATTAAAACACAATAGTCCACATAACTGAATAAACAAATACTGGCTTGTATCCTATCCTATCCTAGTCCTCCATTAAAGGAAGTGCTTTGATCCAACAGGGTACCATATGTGGAAGTGGCAGGCAGCTTCTTTATTTTATTTGTTTTATGTATTTCACATCTTCATCAGCACCTGCTACCCTGCATTATTCATTTTATGTTTTGAAGTTATTTTTGGAGAACACAGAGAACTGCAGAGGTAAAGGAGAATCAATAAAATCAAAATCTTCCTTTTCTACACATGGCTTCCCATTATGATAGTTCTTACACTAGCGGTTTGACATTACCTGATAAAGAAAATGAATCTGGAAATAGTTAAATGTCTTAAATGTCTAGAAAAGAAGACATCAACTAATAGCCCTTGGGCTATATCCTACCCTTCCGTGCCAATCCTAAAAGAGGAGTGCAAAGAAGAAAGCAATAAGATACGATTACATGGAAGATCTCATTTGTATTACTGTGTGCTTCCTTCCTGAAGTGGTCCTCAAAAATTATTTGGTGCCGTTATTCTATTTTATTTCTTCATTTCTTCAAAGTCTTTTGCACCATCTGTCATAGATAACATATTCCAGCAGTGTATGAAAATAAAAATGGCAATGTAAATATAAATCATAACTGGGGGGGGAAAAGAACTATAAAATATAATCAGTACTCATTACCTAAAAATTGTGACAGGCTAGAGCTTGAGAAAAGGAGTTTAATCTTTCTGGTCTACAATTTCCAGAACCCCCAGCCTGGTTACTGGTCACACTGGTTGAGGGATTATGGGTATTAAAACCCATAAAGATAATTTTTCTCATCTCTGGGAAATATCATGAGTTATCTAGATTGTACGCCATAGGCAGGCTTTTTATATTTTCTTGATTTTATTGGTTTTTGTACATCGCCATGTATATTTATGGTGCTTTATAAATAAAGCTAATCATCATCATCATCATCATCATCATCATCATCTATCTAACACTAATATTTTGTCACCGTGGTCATAAAATATAACAAAGTGTATGCAAGCATTTTTTCCTAGACAAAGATTATTCTATCAAGTGTCATTCCTGAAAAGGTATAATTATTACCAGATGCACATCTGTAGGATGTGGCACAACCAAATGACCTCTTGGTGGCTGAGGAGAACTATAAAGAAAAAGCCGTCTTTCTTGATCCCAAGTTCTTTGCACCTTTGCTATCTCAGTAACAATTCAGACATCTATGCCATTATTTTAAAAATGGCATTATCTGGCCGCAGGACAAGGCCCTTTCACAACATACAATTATAGCATTACAATTCCAGTTCAGTTGTCATGACAATCTACCATGGAATCCTGGGCTCTGGGGTGCGTTGTAGTACTACAGAAACTCTCCAGATAAGAATTATACATACCCCCTTTTTAATCTTCAAACTTTGGGATTCCATAAGATGTTTCCATTACAGTGAAAGTAGAATCACTGTGCATATGCGGTTTGCATCAGCTGCATATAGGTCCAAGTAGTCAACATGGGACTATGGCATTTGATAGGACACTGTGGCTAAGTTATTCATGACCACAAAGGAAACTTCTTATCATTACAGCCACATAGGCTCCACTAATTTTTTAATACTGTTCCAATTGTTTGCCATTAGTCTGGCATTTTATAACAGTCTTCATTTCCATTGTAATATAATTGGTTTAGTTTGTATTTTAATATGCATAATTTATTGTGCTTTTATTAGGACCATTGAAATTTTATTGCAAGTCTAAGGTTGTTGCCATACTGGAGAATTAATGCAGTTTCACACCATGTAACTGTCATGTCTCCTTCCTATGGAATTTTGGAATTTGCAATTCGTTGTGGCATCATAGCTTTCCAGTCGAAAAGGCTAAATATCTCAGAAAACTACAAATCTTAGAATTCCATAGCACTGAGCACTGATAATTAAAGCAGTGCCCGCCTCCATTAATTTTGCAGTGTAGATGCAGCCCCAGACACATTGCATCCCAACCGTGGGGAAAAGGTAGAATATTAATATCCTAAATATTCCTATAGGCATTATGTCCTGTATGAACCTGGAAGCTAAGCTGGGTCTGTCCTTGTATGAGAGACCACCAATGAATACCACATGCTATAGGCTATATTTCAGAGAAAGGAACCAACAAAACTACTTCTGGGTATTCCTTGTCTAAGAAACCCTATGAAATTTGTGGGGTTGCCATAAGTCAACAGGCAATAAGAAGGCACCTGTACACACACACACACAACCATTCTCTAGAGCATCAGAACAAAGTCACCAAAAACCAGGGTGACCAGATGTCAGAACCGCAAAGGAGGACAAGGCACCATAAAATGTAGCAAATTCAAGAAAAATGTGGGACACTGCAAAATAAATGCTAACACTATTATAAATATAATTCATGCTTCTTAGACGTGCTCAAAATGGAGGACATTCTGGAATTCCTCCTGGACAGAAGGCTGAAATGTTGGACATATCTTGGAAAAGGAGGATGTCTCATCACCCTTCCCAAAACCATTGCAATTGGCTCTGGAAGCAGAAAAACAGCATTCCTGCCTACAACTCACTGAGACGAACCAATACGATACGATGGTCAATGTCAATAAAAAGTTTTGTAAATCAAGATGATCCATCTCCTTCCCACTAAGAGTCCATCCATCAAGGTGATCAAGAACAATTTGATCACAAACTAGGCTTAAATCTGTCTAGTGTCCACAGTTCAGCCACTCCACCCTTTCAAATATCGTTCCCCACAAAGGGAAGGTCATCCTTATATGTATGAACACCTTCTCCATATTTTTGGTCTGCAGCAACTTAAAATAATCTCACAACACTGGTACAGAAGATGGATTCCCTGGTCTGTCTAAAATCTGGTGTATAAGTCAGGGCAGAAGTTTGCTATAGAGCAATGCACTTTCCTTTACTTCATAATAACACAAAGTGGTATATTGGGAACCATAATGGTGTTCTTTTCCTTGTATGAGCGTTTATAAAAGATTTTATTTAGATCAAATATTAATCAACATTACAAAGGTATATTTTGATTTAAGATCTGTCTCTATACACTGACTATTACATATTTGGGAAATGATCTTAAACCCTTTGCTGGTATGCAAGCAAAAATGACATGGGAACAGGTGATTAACTTGTATTGATTTTCCCATATCATTCATGTCAAAAGGATTTATTGATGTGCCAATGTGCAGTCTAGTACGGCCCATGGAAGGGAAGCTTTAGAGGATTTATCGGATATCTACAAGCTTTAATACACTCTATGGTAAATAGCAAGTAAGATGACTATTGATTCTTGTTGTGTGGTCAATAGAATCTTTAGTTCACTAATTGTCAGAATTGACAAACAGTTCCTGATCTGAATGAGCAGCTGGGCAAGCTTTCCAAATGAAATCATCAAACAGTTTTCTCCAATATCTCTGAGCTAACCTGCCTCTACCCTCTGAAATCAATTGAAATATCCCATTTCAAAATTCCACTAAAGTTCAGGGTTCCATGACCACTAATCAAAAATTCTTAATTTTCAAGAAACCGTGCTTTAAAAAAAAAAAGCTATTATTTTTCACTCAAACAAATTTACTATGCCCAGGACAAGAGGGATAGCACAATCTTCTGTATCAGCCTGAATGGGACTAATAGGGAATCAGCTCCTTTCGTGCTATGTCAAAGGAGATGCTCACACAGTTATGCCACTTCTAGATGTGTGTGTGTGTTTTAACCTTAAAAGTTCATTACAAGAATTCCTTGCCCTACTTTCTCCTCTACCACTTGTTCTTACATTATGGCTTTTTGTGTAAAGACTTTTAAAACATAAAAGATTCTAGCAGAAACCAGCTCATTTATACAACAGTCCAACACAAAAGTGGGTGCAATTTACTCCTAATTAAGTACATACGAGATTAAAGTGCTAGTATTTTAAATGTTTAAAACATATTGTTAACAATTTATATATCTAAAATCCACATTTACCTGCTTGCCTGTATGCTATAATGTATTGTGTTATTTTAAATCAATAATTTTTTTTTAAAAAAAATCCACATTTAAGCATCCTAAAAACCAATATTTCTACATGTATTGATGTGATGGTTATTTCTTGCTTTGTGTCTTATGCCCAATGACAATCCAACCGACGGTTTGCAATTGTATATATGTAACCCTTGGTGCACATTCCCTTGGGAAGTTCTTTTGGAGAACCCAAGTTCCCCAAAAGAACTTCCCAAGGGACTGTGCACCAAAGGTTACATATTATATTCTTCATATTATAACAAATGGCAGCTGCAAAACTTCCATGATCCCTAAGCAAAATGCCAGAACTGTGAACACCTGTAAAAACATATATCTGCAAGTACATTATGGTTTTACTTGCATCTACAACTGGGCATAGAATCAGTACACTGAAGTTAACAGAAGGAACCATACCAAGATACTCAAATTCCCACAGAAACTAAGCCTGCATTCTTACATGAGGGTAAGTGGCACTAAACACTATGATACTTGTTTCTGAGTGAAAAGACTAACATTTACCATATCATAAATTGAACAGGACTTAATAATGCAGTCCTTTTTTAAAATTAAAATTTATTAATACATTCTAAAACAAAACATGACAACAAACAGTACACCAAAACAACAATAAATAAAGGTCATTAACCCAGATAAAAGGTGTATTCAGGGATCCTGAAAGACATCTTTCCATAGAAATTTAGCTAAAATTGGGGAATGTCTAGAGAGTAAATCCTGTTGGCTATATTCAATAGGCGGGTGCCAAATCTTATGAAAAGTCAATCCAGAGTGTAAGCCTCTCGCTTTATTGCTTTATCTGCAATTTTCTCCATTGACCACAAGTCCCAGAGTTTAATCCACCATCCTGCAATATTCAACTTTCCAGTTTTCCAGTTCCTGGCTATCTCAAGCTTGGCGACAGCCAAAAGGAAACTGCTGAGTTCTTTATGCTGCAGGGCTTTATTTTCATTCATGAAAATGGAGAACAGAAGAAGGAGTGGTGATAATTGTATACTTTGTTTAGTGATCTTGGAGACTAGTTGTAAAATTTCTATCCAGTATTTATGCACCAAGGGATAATCCAGCCACAAGTGTACAAAATTTCCCTTATCTTCACGTCCACTCCAGCATTTTGGATTAGCATTGGTAGACATACTAGCCAGTTTAACTGGGGTAAGGTACCACTGATGGACCAACTTGATAGTATTTTCTTTAATTGCAATAGACCTGGTTTTAAATGGTAAATGAGTCCATATATATTCCCAGCTCTTCCTATCAATTGAAAGGGAAAGTTCTGCTTCCCATCCTGCCTTATGGAGTGCTGAGTTCCCAAATGTTTCTTATAAAAGACAATTATATATGCATGCAATTTGGCCTTTGGAATATATACCTGGAGAGACACACATGTTTTCAAAAATGTGAGTGGGCGAGGATATTTCTATATCTGAAGCAGTTTCTGTAAGAATAGTTGTATCTGTATTATTTGATAGCAGTTCTGATGAACAGGGCCCAGAGCGCTGGTTAGTTGCTCTGTTGTGATAGTCGTCCCATTGTGGAACAGGTCCCTAACTGTGTACAAACCATATACCTTCCAATCTTGAAACGGTGCATATTTTTAATAATGCAGTCTTATGTGTGTTTACTTAAAATGGACCATGGTCTGATAGGAAACCTTCTCTCTGTTCATAACCAGAACTTGGAAATGGTGGCTGAGATCTTTAATCAAGAGACAAATCCAAGATGACAGAGCTCCACTTTTATAGGTATGTCTCCCAATGTGACCATCCAAAATGGCCCTTAAAAGCCAGGCAGTGCCACCCATAGAAGGACTTCTCAGGTGTCGAGAAGCAAGGCAATGACTGAAGAAGTGTCTGCCACTCTCCTGGCAACAAAGTATGTTCTGCCAGGCAGCCACAGGGACCCCTTCCAGGCTGTGTCATGAGTTGCCCATGAGACCTTTCCTTCTTTCTATCTCTCCAACTACTCAGCTGAGTCAGCTCACAAACCAAGTAACAAATACCAGACAGACAACCTGTTTCTGTTCGAGTAAAAAGGAGTGAATTATACTTACTGTTTATACTCATGTATAAGTCTAGATATTTAGGTCAAAATTTGACTCAAAGAACCTGAGTCAACTTATCCATGAGTCAATGTAAGTACCGTATCTTATGTCTTATTTTTAAAGTGGAACTATCCTCTGGGGAAAAGCAGGAGTATAAACTGCCCTGGAAGCATCCATCCAGCTTAAGAGTAAGTACAAAGAGTTATGCCTGCTGGAGTTTTGTAAGTTCTTTGACATTGTTTTGCTCTGCTTCATCCTTTAGATCCTTTGCTACACGCCCCTAAGTTTTACCCTCGATTTATCCATGAGTCCTAGTAAAATCCATAATTTTGGCTCCAAAACTTGCCCTCGACTTATACATAAGGTCGACTTCTAGTTGAATGTAATTGGTATGATTTTTGCAAGCACAACAATAACTCCATTTCAACCTAGCAAATGGAATTTAAAGCTTATTTCCTGGACTGAAACTCCCAGTACTCACAAGGTCAGAAGGAGGAGGGGCCCATCTGCATCAATACCCTTCAATGCCATCTGAACAGAGGACTACAACTACAACATGTTGATGAAATGCAGGTCTGTGACTAATATAATTTTTTAAAAAAATCCTTTCTCCTGTATCATTTTTAACATTTTTGCTTGATGAAGAAGCCACTAGCGCTTCTAAAGCTTGCAACATGAGTAATGTGCATTTTGGTTGCTCCGATAAAGGTATCACTGTTTGGTGGTAATCTGTCACTGCAAAATAATTAACAACAACAACAACAACAACAACAACAAGTTGTTGCCAAGGGTAATTCTTAGAAAAAGGTATCACCTACCTCTCTCTCAAGCCAAAGTAAGAGTGTATAAGTGCATATTGCATAGCTATAATTGTAGAAAAATTATAGGGAACTACAACAAATTGTTACAGTGTAAACTACAGCTGCTACTGTTGAGAATTTCCAGACACTGATTTTCTGTCCCTCATACTGTAGTTTTCCATTTCCCTTTCCACAGTCACCCAGCACTGTGCTGGCAGATTCCTCTTTCCAACTTTGCAACTTTGCCCTATATATATATGCATAACTCCACAGACCTTGGGTTCCCCATAACCTTTCTCATGCCTCCTCTTTCTCTCTGTACAATTTTGGGCCCCCACAGCCTGAACATCAGAAATTATGTCTAAGGAGGTGAAGGAAACAAAAGTAGATTCATGATTTGCATCAAATCAATTCAGGTCTCCAGAATGTATGCGCTCAAGCCTGATCCAAGGTCTTTCATGAAGTGACTTGACTGATAACATATTTTTAATTAAGTACTATAATTAGGATTCATAGAAACACCACTATACCTAGTTCATCGATACTGTATAGCTTTATTTACAAAGAATCTCCCTATAGAGTCACTGTAGTTACAGTTCTAATTTCATAAAATGTGATCCAGGCATTGAGTAATTATTAATAGCATACAGTAATAAGTTCTCTCTTTTTTTTTTAAGGTTACGAGGTTGACTAATTATTCGAGAGGGTTTTTTTTTTAAAAGAATAGCAAATTAGAATTAAAAATAAAATAGAGTATTTGCACGCTAACCATTCAATATTTATCATTTGCAATTTAGCTGCATCAAATAGAGTTTTCTGGTATTTCACAGTCAAGCCTAATTGCAC
This sequence comes from Urosaurus nigricauda, assembly GCA_034509955.1. Taxonomy (NCBI): domain Eukaryota; kingdom Metazoa; phylum Chordata; class Lepidosauria; order Squamata; family Phrynosomatidae; genus Urosaurus; species Urosaurus nigricauda. Next base: position 96,416,563 of record JAOEGL010000005.1, on the reverse strand, counting down.
AATTAGAGATTCCACGCATCCCTTTCTGTGCGGTATTCTGGGTCCTAGAAGAGGGGATGACAGAGATTAAACCAAAGAAGGCACAAAACTAAACTGAAGCTTTCTTCACAGCTTCAAAGCTGAATTCTGAAACATGTACAAAGTGACACTCCTGTCCGGATAAAAGGGTGACAGGAACTTGGGATAGTAGACATCAAGAAGGAGAGTGGTTTATTGTAAGTAGCTGCTTTTCTGTTTGCAAGGGCAAATGTAAAAAGTTGATTTGTTCAAAACATGAGGCAATAGGCATTCCAGGACAAAATATTCCACAAAGATTAGGAGACACAGAACCTAGCCTTGAAAAAAAAAAAGTCTACAAAATGGACTAGAACATTTATTTATTTATTTATTTATTCATGCATGCATGCATGCTAAAATACTAACCAGGACATGTCAGTGCTATTCTCTGGTGATCCAAGACCCAACTGTTCTCCAGCATAGCTCAAAAACCCGAATTAAAAGTACCACTCTAAGGTACATAAAGTTTGCTTTTTGCTAACACCAAGTATCCACTCTTTTTCAATTTAAGACTTTCAGAATACTACTACTACTACTACTAATAATAATAATAATAATAATAATTTTATTTTTATACCGCCCTTCCCAAGATCAGGGCGGTGAACAGTTAAACAATTAAAACACATATAAAAGTTAAAAACATCCGATCACAATAATACACTAGTACACCATAATACACTAATACACAATAATACAGCCAGGGAAGCATAATAAAAAAAAAACAGCAATGTGATTATGGTAGGGATATAGAACAGCAGCAGGGGAGTAAGTCAAGGGTACGCAAGTTCAAAGAGAAAGGTTTTCAGTCCTTTTTTGAACACATTGAGGGAGGCGGCCGAGCGGAGCTCCGTGGGCAGCGAGTTCCAGAGGCTAGGGGCCGAGGCAGAAAATGCCCTCTTCGCCGTTATTGACAATCTAGCCTCTGGAACTCTTAGACGTTGTTGCCCTGTGGATCTAAGTGTGCGGGGCGGATTGTATGAGGAGAGACGGTCCTTTAGGTACTCTGGGCCCAAGCCATATAGGGCTTTATAGGTAATGACCAGCACTTTGTACTGAGCCCGGAAGCGAATAGGCAGCCAATGTAGATCTTTCAAAATTGGTGTTATGTGGGCGGTCCTGGGAGCGCCAGTGACCACCCGAGCTGCCATGTTCTGGATCAATTGTAGCTTCCGAGTGTGATACAAAGGCTGCCCCATGTAGAGCGCATTGCAGAAGTCCAACCGAGAGGTTACCAGAGCATGTACTACTGTTTCAAGGTCCCTCCGGTCCAGGTAGGGACGCAGCTGGCGTATCAGCCAAAGCTGATAACAGGTGCTCCTGACCGTCGCATCCACCTGAGAAGTAAGATGGAGCGACGAGTCAAGGAGCACCCCCAGGCTGCGTACAGTGTCCTTCACAGGGAGCGTGACCCCGTTCAGGACTGGTGGAACCACCTCCAGACCTGGACCGGGAGAACCTATCACGAGCACTTCCGTTTTCTCTGGATTCAGGCTGAGTCTGTTTTCCCTCATCCAGTCCATTACCGATTCCAGACAGGCCACGAGAGGAGCGACGCCATCCCTGGTCACTGCATCAGTCGGAGACATAGAGAAGATTATTTGGGTATCATCAGCGTACTGATAACCCCGCGCCCCATGTCTCCGGATGATCTCTCCCAGCGGTTTCATGTAAATGTTAAATAGCATGGGGGACAGAATGGCTCCTTGAGGGACCCCAGAGGTGAGGGCCCTCTTATCAGAGCACACGTCCCCCAGCTGCACCATCTGGAACCTCCCAGAGAGGTAGGACCGGAACCACTGGAGCACAGTGCCCCCGATTCCCACCTCTGCCAGGCGTTCCAGAAGGATACCATGGTCGATGGTATCGAAAGCCGCTGAGATGTCCAGGAGCACCAACAGGGACACGCTACCCCTGTCGATGCCCAGACGGAGATCATTGGCCGGGGCGACCATGGCAGTCTCAACCCCGTAGCCCGCCCGAAAACCGGTTTGAAATGGATCTAGAAAATCCGTTTCCTCCAAGATCGATTGAAGTTGGAAAGCAACCGCCCGCTCGATCGCCTTCCCCAAAAATGGCAGTAGCGAAACTGGCCGGTAATTGCTATGAACCAGGGGGTTGAGGGAGGGCTTTTTTAATATAGGTTTTATAGTGGCCAATTTAAGGTTGTTAGGAAACTGCCCTTCCCTCAGAGATGAGTTAATAATCCGGTGTAGCAATGAAGTTACGACCGGTCCCCCCTGTGCTACTAGCCATGAGGGACAGGGATCGAGGGAGCAGGTCGTCTTCCTGAGACTTCGAAGGATCTTGTCCACATCCTCGGTACTGACCGACTCAAACTGATCCAGTACAACCAAGTCAACGGAAGCTCTGGATACCTCTATTCTGGATTCTGCTTCAACACTGGTGTCAAGACCTTCGCTTATCCGAGAGATTTTATCCGCGAAGAAGTTGTTAAATTGGTCACAGCAGGCCTTAGTAGGTTCAAGGATCTGGTTCGGGGCAGGAGGGAGCTGAGTTAGCTCCCTCACTACCCTGAACAACTCTGCTGGACGCGACTCCGCGGACGCGATACGAGCAGCGAATAACGAATTCTTAGCTGCTTGTATCGCCTCTCCATAGTCCTTCAAATGAAGGTCTAGGAGAGCCTTGTCGGATAAGCGGTGGTGTTTCCGCCAGGCATACTCTAGCCGTCGCAGGACCCACTTCCTTGCCCGGAGATCTTCGGTGTACCAGGGCTTCCTTTTGGAAGCAGGTCTGAGAGGGCGCTTGGGAGCGATACTGTGTATAGCCCTAGAGAGATCAGTGTCCCAGATGTTAACTAGGGCGTCAACAGTGTCGCCGTCACTTCCAACCATATATCCCTCTAGGGCTTCTTGGAACCTCTTGGGTTCCATCAGCCTTCGAGGGTGGACCATTCTAATCGGTCCGCCACCCCCAGGGGGGATCTGGGTTGATGCCTTGATGTGTGCCTCCACCAGGAAATGATCCGTCCATGACAGGGTGGAAATGTTGGTAATTTCCGCCCACGGAGCTTCCATGTCCGTACAGAAAACCAAATCAAGCGTATTCCCCGCCGAATGCGTTGGACCCATGACAAGCTGAGACAGGCCCATGGCTGTCATGGTATCCATGAATTCCCGAGCTGCACCCGATGGAATAATGTTGGCCGCGAGGGGGATGTTGAAGTCTCCCAGGACAAGATCATGCCTACCATACATTTGTCATTATTTATATAAACCATACCGGTCTCAACATACTGTATTTAGGTTTATGCTATTGGTATCTGAACAAATAGAAAGAAAAACTAAAGGAATGAAGACAACTTTAAATTGGGATGAGAGATTTCTGTGGGGTGCCTCTTACTAGGGAGAGAATTCCACAACTGATTTTCATGTCTATAAGTGCTGTATAAAGTTGTATTTGAATGTGTACTATGCCTTTCCAGATCTTATTATTCCATAGCTTGCTATGGACCAGGGAGTATTTTGATTAGCTGAAAGCAACATCATATCAATTAATTTCATTAATTATGGACATTTCAGTAAAAGTTAGTAAGCAACTAAAATGGTCAACAATCATCAAGCTTGAGATGGTGAAAGATATAAAAGATCTTGATGGTCCCTGAATGTCTAAGCATCAGAGACCCCTAGACCTAATACCTAAAAGGGTGATTGACATTAGCCAGGAAACTTTGAGATTAAGTGGGGCCTGGACAGCCTATCCACTGCTGTCATTGTTAGAGGCTGGGATGGAGCAATGGGAGGTTCTTCTACTCGAGCCATTGATTACCCAGAGTAATGCATTCAAACTACAGGAGAAGAGATTCCACCTCACCATGAGGAAGAACGTCCTGATAGTGCTGTTTGACATTAAGAGCTGCCTCGGAGTCTGGTGGAGTCTCCTTCTTTGGAAGTTTTTAAACACAGGCGGGATGGCCATCTCTTGGGAGTGCTTTGATTGTGTGTTCCTGCATGGCAGGGGGTTCAACTGGACGGCCCTTGAGGTCCCTTTCAGTTCTGTGATTCTACAATTCTACTATTCCAGCAATGTAGCACTTTAGGCTAGCTTCAGAACTTTGAAAGTTACTATTTAGTTTTGCCTCGTATTTTCAACGAATCAAATAGTTACTTTTAAAAGTACTGTAATTACAGTTATTGTTTCAAAGTCCCAAAGTCATGATCATTGTGGTTAACACTATAGTCTCAAAGTCCCAAAAAAGTAGCTATTTGTTTTTTTAAGTAATACCTCTGAAGGTGCATCTGCACTGTAGAAATAATGCAGTTTGGCCTCACTAAACTACAAATCCTAAGATTCTGTAGGATGGAGCCATGACAGTTAAAGTGATGTCAAATTACATTATTTCTATAGTGTAGATGCACTTTGAGTATCCTTTGCCTATGAAAACCCTATGAAATTCATAGGGTTACCATAACTTACAGGTGAATTGAAAGTATGCACACACAAACACACACACTAAACCTAGCAGGTTACTAATGTAACCGTACGATCGTAACTTTCTATAGTTAATAAAATAGTTTTGTTACTTTAAAAACACATCACAATATTATAAGCCATGGGCCTATACTATAAAACTTACTTAAGACAACATTAAGAGTGAAATATACACAGAGACAGAAGACAGTTTTTAAAAATTACCCATAGGGTTAATAAGAGAATGTACACAGACACACCCTGGCCCCAGCAAAAAAACCAATAACAATGCACAGAATTATTTTTAAAACTTGGAAGATTACCATTGAAATGCTGCCCCAGAAGAATCAAATTGCTCAAGGAATTCTCTGTTGAGTAATATGTAAAGGATCTTTAACATTCCTAGAAGGGATGGAAGGGCTCCTGTGCATTTTACTCAAAACAAGTCAGGAAGAAAAAACACACTGAAAATGGTGTGTCAGCAGAGCATTCCTAAAACAACCATTCTGCATGCCTTTTGTGCAAACAATATTGAAAAGCAGCACAATACAAAAAATCCAGCTTAAACATGTTGGCTCAGAATCAGGGCCATGAGAGCTGGCACAGGGCCCAGAGCAAGTCCCCCCTCTTCCTAAATTTAGTAACAATCATCACAGCCATGCTCTCGACTGTTGCAACACCAAAATTTATTTTGCAATTTATTTATTTTTCACTCTCCAGGCCCTGAGAAGGCTGGGCCCTGGGGATTTTGCCTCCCCTGCACCATTCCTTTCTTCAGCCCTGCAAGAAAGAAAGAAAGAATTTCTGAGAGCACACACCATTCTGCATGCAGTAGCAATGATGATGATCTGCACAATAACAACAACAAAAACATTCCTCTGCAGATACTTTCTCCTGTTCTAGCTCAACATTTACAGAAGGAAAGTGAATCAAATCATACAAGGAAAACGGACTGAGGAGTTAGCAAAAGAAAAAGAAAACACTTGCTTAGAAGCTTAGTCTCCTCTTCCAGCAACAATCCACACTGCACAGAAAAGAGAATATAATAACATAGCAAAGATCATGGGTGCATTCCAAACCTATTGAAACTATAATGTTAACTTAAAATTACAGTTACCATATATACTCGACTATAAGTTGAGAAATTTATGCCCCAAAATAGACTCCAAAATCATGAGTTGACTTATATATGGGGCAAGAATTTAGTGCGGCTTATAAAGTTCCTTTAAAAAGTGCCGACCCTTCCTTCATAGCCAGGGATCTTTAAACAGCTCTCTGTTTGAATCTCTGTACACGCTCTCCTCTGTGTGTGTCTTATTCCTCAGCTTTCCTTCATAGGCAGAGCTAACAAACAGAGCTGCTGAGGCAAGGGAGAGAGAGAGAGAGAGAGAATGCCGAGGTTTGTACCCAATTTTGCAAGCCATGATCCTTGGAAATCTTGGGGATGGAGGTAAGAGAAAGAGAGAGAGACTTGTACCCCATTTTGCAAGCCATCAGCCTTGGAAATCGTGGTGGTAAAGAGAAGGCGACAGAGAGAGAGAGAGGGAGCGCCAAGGTTTGTTTTCCCATTTACCGTGCTGAGACTGTGACCCTTGGGAGAGGTCTAGAGAGGGAGAAGTAGAGATGGAAGTGGTGCTTTGTTTCCCCCTTTAGATCTTTTGTAACATGCCCCAGTGTTTGACTCTTGACTTATCCACGGGTAATATCAAAATCCATAATTGTGGCCCCAAAAACTGCCTTCAACTTATACATGAGGTTGACTTATACACTAGTATATAAGGTATACCATAAGAGAACTGCTGCTATACCATATTAAATTATACAATTATTCCCCCCCCCCCCCAAAAAAAAACCCTACTTAAAACTAGTTAGTTGTAAATAGTTAATTCCAAAGTCTGGCTAGGTAAAGAAAATGAAGCCCTAGTTTTCCTCCTGAGACTGAATGAAAGGGGTACATTTCTCAGTGTTATGTATGGAAGCCAACAAGAAGAACCTCCTTGGAAGAAAATACCAGCAAACTGTTGAGACAAGCTCTATCCTTTTGTTTGCTTTCTTGGCATTCTGCATACAAGAGTTTGTAAAGTAAGAAAACATTAAAAACTGTAAAATTAAAAATTGTAAAATAAGAAAACATTAAAAACTGTAGTAGCAGCTTCTTCCATGGCTATATTCTACTGGACCATTTGCATGGGGCCTATGTCAGCAGAACTGTTCCAACAAAAATCCTTTACATGCTTAGAGTTCGAAACGTGTTCACATTTGTTGGCCACACAAATGAACCATACTCCACATTATGCAGTGACCTTATGCAGGTTGAGTCTCCCTTATCCAAAATGCTTGAGAACAGAAATATCTAGGATTTCAAAAAATTTCAGATTTTGGAATTTTTGCATATACACAAGGACATATCTTGGAGATGGGACCCAAGTCTAAACATGAAATTCATTTATATTTTTGTATAATGTATGCATTATAAAAATAGCCCAAAGATAATTTGATACATAATATATTTTTAAATAATTTTGTGCATAAACAAAGTTTGTGCACACTGGACTATCAGAAAGCAAAAGTGTCACTCGTGGACAATTTTGGATTTTGGAATATTTCAGATTTAGGAAATTTGGGTAAGGGAGAACCAACCCATACATGCAGGACTCTTCTACATCTTAAACTAATTATCCTCTTGGGCTTACATAGAGTTCTACAAACCTAGACTGGCACACATGCAGGGTCTCCTTCTAAGTCTGTCATGCACCTGGTAGGGACAGATCTTGTCAGTGGTTCCCTGCAACCTGTTCAAACCTTATTTTAATATGTGGGGAAGTTTGCCTGAAATTTTCTAGTCACTCATTTTTAAGGAGAAAAATTAAATTGTGCCTAATGTTGGTGTTAAATGAGTCCCATTAGTTGGGGTAGAAGGCAGATCTTCTCATACCATCAACATGGCCACAAATTACAATTTATTTCATCCCACAGACCTTAAGATAAGCCTTAAGAATTGACAACCAGCATCTATGTTGTCTTGTCCTGAGGCCCTTTCACAAAACAAAATTATAGCACTTGGATTTAACTTTAATTATCGTGGCAACATCCTGTCGAATCCTGGTGTAGCTTGGTGAGGCCTCCTTAAACTGCAAAACTCAGGTGAGGCTCTACAGCGCTCTGGTTGAGAATGCCCCCCTAAACTGCAAAACTCAGGTCTTTACATGATGGAACCATGAACCCTTTTACATTAGAAAAGTATAGTGCTATAGTCCACATTAACTGCCATGGCATCATCCTATGGAATCCTGGGATTTGTAGTTTGACAAAGTCATAGAGCTCTCTGGCTGAGAATTCTAAATTCCCCTCCATAAACTGCAAATGTCATAGGATGCTGCAATGGCAGAAGTAAAATATACTCCTATAATTGTATATTGTGTAAGGCCTTCAAGTCAGTTAAAATGGAATTAGGGGGCTATATACATGTGTAGTATGGAAGAGCCCCTGATTTCTGTTCCTTATTGAGACATCAGAGTTTGCTGAAACCCAGAAGCTGTCTTCTAAATATAGAGATAACCAAAATAAATTATATAGTTGCAGTCTAGAACACATCTAGCTGGGAATAAGCCTGTAAATCAATACATTTACATCTGAGTAAACACGTGCATTGGATTGTGCTTTATGGAGGGTGATCCACAAATTATATTCATGGCAGAAACATCACTGTTTCTCTCACAGAAACTCCCAACTCTTCATCCATTGTAACATGTTATAAGCTTGTGGCTGTTTGCAGTAAAGTTTGTGACTCAAACCTTATCCTGCTATTGTTTCATGAGGACATCCTGTTAACGTCTGTTAACTGTATATGTCTATTACTGGATACATAGTAAAGCATAACATAAAAAACAATCCTGATATGGATGGCTTCCCCATATCAGTTAGTTATCATATTCTGTAGCAATACTGCTTACTACAGAATGACTGTCTGGTCCAAAACACACTGAAGAAATAATCCAGTTTGAGACCACTTTAACTGCCCTGGCTCAGTGCTAGGGAATCCTGGGATTTGTAGACTATTGTGGCACCAGAGCTCTCTGACAGAGAAGGCTAAATGTCTCACAAAACCGCAGTTCCCAGAAACTCCTAGCATTGAGCCAGGGCAGTTAAACCCATCACAGACTGGATTATTTCTGCAGTGTGATTTGGACCTTTATTATTTTATATAAAACCTTTTTTCTTACTTGGTGCACTCATGACACTAAACTTCTCAAAACACTCACAAACTCAATCCCAATGGACATCCAATGGACTATGTCCTGGATGGCTTTCTTTCTAGACTTCAGGATACTGTCCTTGGGTCCCTTTCATACTACCCAATTATAGCGCTATTATTCCACTCTAATGGCCATGGCAACAGTCTGTGGAATCTTGGGATTTGCAGATTTTAAAATGCTCACCCTGAGTCCTAATTCCTCACCAAATTAAAAACACCAAGATTTGATAGGATGCAACCAAAGTGGAATCACAGTGCCAACTATGCAGTAATGAATGGTCCCCTGTGGTCTTTGCAATAGCACCAATCTGCATTCTGCCCCACTGAAGTTCTGTGTTTTTCTGTACTGGTCTCTCTGATTCTCAAAGCCAAAGAATAATAATTTAGCCCTTAATTCACCATATCTCCCACCTCTTTTTTTTCTCCAGCTTTAGAAAGAGTGCCTCCCTATGAATATCTCTCCTGCCAGAGCCCCCCACTCCATCTGGATCCTATTCCATCTCTCACGTCAGCAGTTATGTCATCAGGCTCACAAATGCACTGCCTTCGCCAGAAGCTTGACAAAATGGTATTTGGATGTTTACTGCTAGTTGCTTTTTCAGTGACATAATTTAACTCTGCTTTGCAAAAGCATTAAACGGGAACTCCAAGGGGAGGGTGCATTGGCTCTGTAGATTAGATAAAGCACCAGGTGGCTGTACACAAACTCGGGCAGACAACCTGCTGCAGCACAATCCCTGATGCTGCTTTCCCCCATCCAACTGAGAGGAAAGAAAACATAAAATGTGGGTCTGAAGCATTGCCTTCATAACCACATTGGATGGTCCTTTAATGGCTGAAAACAGTGTGTGGTCTTTGCTTATTTATCACTAGCATCAATCATGCTTGAGTACTCCAATCCCTGTTCTATACTTTGTTACAGGTTTGCTCCATTGCCTCCTATTTCTATCCAAATTGTATTAACTCTTCGCTGCCACATCAACCTCTTCCTGGCGTGCCTCAAGATTCATTGACCAGGCTGGAAGTCAACTAGTCAGGTTCAGCTTGCCTCTTCTACCTCTTTCTGGATGCAGAGAAGTCTTCCTTTTCCAGTAGAAACATGTAGACAAGTCTTATAGGAAAATTTTATTCTAAGTAAGCATCACATTAGCAAAGGGTAGCTTTAAACTTTCCTTTAGGCACAACAGTGGTTCTCTAACTTTTTACTCTTGTTACCTGCTTTACATCTACATGTGGACATTGCAATCCCTCCTCCCAAAATAGTATATGGATCAAAATAGTGTGCATATTTTCATTCACACATTCATGTATATTAAGTTTTTAATATTTTATAAGTAACATTGTTCACATTAGAAGAGTTTTATTTAAATAAATTCAATGTTTAACATGTGGAAATTTTACATATGCACACACAGTTGCACACACAGCCTCACTCACATGCATCAGTACTCACAGATATGTACACACCCAGACTGAACTGCACTACAAAATTAAGGCAGTTTGGCTCTACCCTGTTGTGGCTCTATCCTGTGGAATCATGGAATTTGTAGTGTGTTGTGGCACCAGAGCACTCTGACAAAGAAGGTGAAATTGCTCACAAAATTCCAGAAATCTACAGCACTGAGCTTTGGCAGTTAAAGTGGTGTCAAACTGTGTTACAGTGGGCCCTTGGTATCCATTGGGGTTTGGTTCCAGGACCCCCCCCCCCCATGGATAGAAAAAAATCTATGTATGCACAAGTCCCATTAAATACAATGGTAAGTAAAATGGTGCCCCTTATATAAAATGGCAAAGTCAAGGTTTGCTTTTGGGAATTTATATATTTTTAAAATATTTTCAAGCCATGGATACTTGAATCTATGGATAAAAAAATCCACGGATAAGGCAGGCCAACTGCATTTCTGCAGTGCAGATTCAGCAGATTCATTCTTTCTTTCACTCACACACATACTCATTTACTCTCTCTCACACACACACAGTCACACAGAAACATTCATTCTCAGGGCAGTGATGGGATGGGTGGGGGGAAAAGAAGTGGTGGCCTGGGATGGGCCCCACCAGAGATCATAATCCAGAGGACTTCCCTGCTCTCCTCCTTTTCCTCTTCACTCAGGCAGAGGCGGCTGCACCAAGCATCCTCTTTGCCTTTCTCTTCACCTCCAGGGCAGGAAAAGGTTGGGAAACAGAGGAGAAGAAAGAGGGACCAGAGTCTCGAAGTCTTGAACAACTCTCGTGCCCCTGGGTAGGGCGGGTCTTGCCCCACTATTTGAGAACCACTGGGGCACAGCAAAAGAAGTTACCAAATCATATTCAACCAAGGATAAACAGAAAAATAAGCCTTCATGGAACTAGCTAAACATTTCCTCTGTTCTACTAACAACGCAGTTGAAAGTTTAGACTTCAAGTGTTCATGGGTGAAGCCTCACAGTCTGGCTTGTAACCAAGTTTTCTTGGAATACAGCAGAGTAGGTGGGCATCCCTGCCTATTCCTACATCAGTCTCAAGAAGAGCCCCTTGCCCACAAGATGCTGTGCTTTTCCAACCTCTGTCGCTAAAGCATTTGGAGACTTTTATACCTTCTCCCAAACAGGTTATCCCATTAGAAAAGTATGTTTGTCTCTCACATTCCCCTGCAAATGCTGCACATTTCTATCCCTAAATGTTAACGCTTTGGTTACTTGGGTGTGGACCCACAATCCTACAGCTGTGTTGCCCACGATAACAATGGGGTGCCATTATAATACATACCAGACAAAAGTAACCAGAGGAGATTGACAGGGGTGTATGCTCTAGAAGTAGCCTGCACAGCGAACAAAAGGTTTTATAGTATTTGGGTTGCACTTCTCACCCTTCTCTATTTGCAGTCTTCCTCTTAAACATATACAGATAGTAATTCCTCTCTAAATAATATCCATAATACAGTGTTTTACTGTTTGTTTTTGTATGCATGTGTATATTCAGTCTCTTCTTGTAAGTCTACTGGTTCATTGATACATGGGTGTTTCTAAACTATGGTTTTCTTTAGCTATGAAATATCAATAAAAATTGGGCAGAACTTAAATTAAAATTAAATGATGTACTTTTTTCTGTTTTGAGCCATTATAAATGGTTTTAAAATAACAAATTTAAAAAAACCCAAATGCCCATATTAACCAGTCTCCTATTATGGCTCATCATTGCCACTTTCCGCTGAATTTTTAATCAATGTTATTTTAGCTGTCAGCTTTGTATTGTTAATCTGCATTGATGGGAGGATGGGAAGGGGTGGGGGTCCAGGTGATTTTCCTGGTTATTATTGCTTGTACTTGCATTTTATTTTTGCCTGCTTTTACCTGCCTTGATCCTCCAAAGGGAGAGGCGGGATGATGATGATGATGATGATGATGATGATGATGATGATTGCCTTGCTCAGAAGTTTAACAGAGGACAGCAGTCCAGACTGAATGGCCCAGTTACAATTTCTCACTGGCCTGTGAACTAACCAGCAGAAGAACTATCCTTCAAAGCCCACAACCAATAAATTCCTTAATTCCACTAATTACACCATCAGAAGAAACCAATCCATGGGATTCATTCAGTCTTTCACTTTTAACTTCCGCACCTTCAAGAAGAATTTTTTCAAATTTGGTGGTGCTGGTTCCTTCTTCAGGTGCAGGGCGAGAGGTTTAAAATTGGTTGCTTGCCGCAGGGAACAGAATGGCTGGTGACAGCACTGCCTCATACATCCATTGTTAGACATAAATATTCAGTACAGAGCTGTGATGGATAAGGAACTGTAGCTCATGCTGAGTAGAAAACGAAAAACAAAACAACCAGCCTTTTGAATTAAGCTACCACCACCCTCTTTCTGAGATTTCAAGCCAGCCTTAAAAGCCCCATTATACCTGTATTTCTGAGTTGAGGTATGCAAATTTTGGTGACAAAATGTGATTTCTTGATTTGATGGTAAAACGTTATTTTTTGGGAGGGGAGATTGGCCTCAGATAAACTATTCCCTTGATCCATCCCTTTATTTATGTATTTATACCCCACCTTTTTTCCAAGACAAAACAGAGAAAAATACAAATAAGAACATTTATGTTTTCTTAACAAAATACAAAAAAAGTTGCAATTAAAATCATACAAAAGTATCAATAAAATTAAAACCATTCAAACCATTAATTTTGGGCAAAGACGCAGCACACTGGGGGAGAGGGGGGAGACTTTTCTCATAAAACAGCAAATTCCCCAAAGCCTGCCCAACCTCAGTCTCTTATGTGCAATATGTGAATAACAGTTTTGGTATGTTATAGGGATTACATACAAAATAAAGTATGCCATGCAGTTTTAATGCTGACTATTGAAAAGCACTGTGCAAGACTTCTCCACCTGGTATGCTCTACAACATCATCATCATCAACAACAACAACAACCTGTTTCCTCTCTCTTCATCACTTGTCCTGCACCTAAATAGGCAAAGGAAACCCTTCTCTTCAGCCTTCAATTCCTTTTTTACTTATGGAGATCCTAAGGTGAACATATCACAGGGTTTTCTTGGCAAGATTGGTTCAGAGGGAATTTGCCTTTGCCTTCCTCTGAGGCTGAGAGGGTGTGACATGTCCAACGTTACCCTGGCTGAGCCAGGATTCGAACCCTAGTTTCCCTAGTCTTCAGAGTTGTACCCCAATGCTCAAACCACTACACAACTCTGGCTCTCACTTGTACTTTAGAGAGCACATTCCCAGCTAGAGAGATCTAGCACCTCAATATACTAAAACTTCCAGGCTTCAATAGGATGCAGCTTTGGCAGTTACAGTGGACTCACAGCTCTATCACTGTGCAGGGTGTAAGGGCCCTTAAGAGAGGACAAGGTTGGTGAAGAATGCATCCATGTAAGTAGTGAATCCCATGCAATTAGCTCCCATGTAAGTAGTGAATCAATGCTATTTTATTTCAGGGCTATCCAAGCTATTAAAACAGATTCAGCACCTTGGTCAGCCCCCTTAAAATCAGAGTTAAACCTGGAGCAGGCTTCACCATTCCCAATGAAAGGGAACAACCAACCACTGCCGGAAATATTGTACAAATGTTGATCATCATCTCCTTCTTAGGGTCTCACTAGTAAAGGGGTTTTAGGAATTATTTGAACCCAGTGCAGCAGCCCTAACCTCGGGACAAGGACTGTGCTGTTAGCTTACAGTGTTAAATGTTAATCGGAAAAGAGAGAGAGAGAAAAAGTTTACCTCCTCTGACAAAACGCTAGAGGGCTTGATGGAATCTCATGCTGGAAGAGCCAAACTGTGGGGATATGAATATTCAGCAGCAGCAAAGGCAGGTGAATTGTTATGCAAGGGGCAATATCAATTGCATGCACTAAAATCCCTCTCCCCGTGCTTCGCTTGGTGCACAATGCTCTCTTGCAGACAGCTTTGTACAAACAGATCAGGTTTTGCCAGCATATTTTAAAATTTAATCTCAGCCTCTCAACCAGCAGTTGAGACTTTTGTTCTAGGCTATTTGGAATCAAGTTTTCCTTACTATTTTCCTGCCGTAATAAACACTAAAAGAGAAGGGGGAAAAAAGAAAGGGGGTAAAAAAGAAACAGGTTTCATTTACACTTCCACATTTTTGCAGACGAAAAGCAAAGTAAGTTATGTGAATACTGAAGAAAATGCTGACAGTTTTTTTCTAGCTGCAAGAGAAGGAACCTGTCGCAATCCTGGATTGATTAAATATTGTATTAAGCTAGATTGGGTTTGTGGCTCAATCAAAACAGCCAGCCAGATATGGAAAGGTTAGAATATAGGGGTTTTACAGCTCCGGAGTATGTGTAAAAACAGATATGGTGACCTATCCAATATGTCACCCATGAAAGTAGGGAAACTCTTGCATGCAATGCATAAGCTATGGATTGTGTCTGGCAGCCCAGCAGCAAAGCCTGGTGGACAGTGGTGGGACCAGCACAAGCTGGTCTCAACTGTGACACACAAGCCAAGAGTAGAAAATAAATATACACACAAGCAGATAGCTTCAGGTAACAAAGACAGCATGGAAAGCAGCACAGAATGTGACACATCCAATCCATATTATCATATATGTACACTACAGTATACTGAATTATACTCTTTAGAGGACATTGACCATTTTACAGCTCAGAGTACTAAAACTCAGGAAAAACTGATTAATCCAAATCGAATCCATGGTGCAGAATTGGAAAGCTGGAAATAGCAGATAAATAATAATGAGAGTGCCTCATGTGCAGAGTGATGCCTTCTTACTACTGAACAATTACGCAGCATATTTCCCATGCATATTTAAAGTCCATCCCACCCCCTTCTCTCTTAAATTTGACTATTGGTACTCCTTTCCTTTCCTTTCCTTTTTTTTGGGGGGGGGGAGGGAGGGGGTCAGCAAACTTTTACTGTACAAAATCCTCTCCCTCTCATTTCAATCCAACCATGCAAAAAACAAAAGCAAAAGCAGCCATTTAAACATCATGCTACCTGGACTGAGGACACTCTGTCTTAAAGGGGAGATAGCTCCTCCATCCTCCAGGTTAGGATGCCCAGTTAGATTATATTGATCCTGTACAAAGTGTAGCAACAAAAAACCAAACTCTAGCTTAATTCATATAACAGCTATTATATCCTTCTTCCGTTTTTTCTTTTCTCTTCAAGGAACGCATGAGTGACTGATTTGGATTAACTGCTGACTATCATTTTTAAGGAAAGAACAACCATTATGTATTTGAACTAGTATGCTCCTCAGTCATTCAAGATTTTTGGCTGCCAAAGTCAAACATAAGTCTGGATGATCTCTTCAGTTTTTTATTCTCACTGGAGTCAAGCAGGTGTTTTGCCCCAATTTCTACATGGAAGCACATGAATACTGTACAACACATGTATGTGTTGTACAGTATTCATCCTGCAACTGCCGAAGACAAAACATCACAAAGATGTTGACTGTACTGTACGCCAGCATGTTCTGGGGCTTGGAGATGGGTTATTCACATTATAGGGTGCCAGCTAACAGGCACCTTTCTCATTCAGATACCTCAAGGCTCACCACACTAAAGACCTGCCAAATGATGGTTTTTAGAGCTCAAGTCAGAGCAGCAGAAAATATAACCACCACAACTATAAATGTATATGTACACAACTGTGAAGTAAGGCCTTGTACAGACTGGCATTTTGGGCTGGCCTGGGGCCAATTTTAGTGTCCATATGCACCCAGCCCTAAAATTGGCACCCATGTGCCATCTTGCCATGTCCCTGTCCACATGGGATGTGCAAGGATGATGCATGGGCATCCAGGTGCCCAAATGGCGCTCACTAGAAGAAGTTGTAGCTGTTATGATGCTTCCAAAAAGAAGCCGCTCTAGGCTGCTTCTTTTTAGGGTGCACATCAGTGCCACACCGTGCAGCTGGCACAGCGCTGACCAGAGGCAGACACAGGCAGCATGGAGCCACCCGTCTGTATCTCTCCTAAGTTATTTGGGTGAACCTCACTAGATCAGTATTTTTCCATTTTAAAATCAAGGCTGTTCTTTCTTTTACTAATCTGTTAGTAATACACATCTGGGGACAATCCTGCTTTGACAGCTGAGCTACCTAAGTAATGTTGCTGTTGAGATTGTTGTTGCTGTCTGCCTTCAAGTTGTTACTGGCTTATGGCGACCCTAAGGTGAACCTATCATGAGATTTTCTGGGGCCAAGAAGGTCACCCTGTGAGTTTCCATGGTCAAGTGGGGATTTCAACCCTCCTCTCCAGATCTGTAGTCTAACACTAAAACCATTATAACATCCTGGCTTACTTGCATCTTATTCATGCATCTTCCATACATAACTGACGGGCTGCTCCAGCCACCTTTCACCACTGGTGTTGAGGCAGGTAGCAGCTATGGAGAGATCTTTTTCTCTGATATCTCATTGATGGAAAACCCTTCCTCTTGATATTCACTACTGGATCATGCTCCCAACAAATGCACAATTTTGTTTCTCTCTGCTCTGGCCATCACTTTAATGCAGCCTTTCTCAACCTTTTTACCCTGGGGAAATCCTTGAAATAACTTTTAGGGCTCAGGGAATTCCTGCATAAAAATTCTAGGACTCAATGAACCCCGACATAACAATTATTATATCTAAAGCTCAAAAAAATGTTTGTTTTTCAAAACTGCAATCTTTTATGGAACTCCTAGCAACCTCTCAAAGAACCCTAGGGTTCCTGAGAACCCTGGCTAAGAAACTCTGCTTTCATGTTATGCTTTTGCAAAAGCTTTTGATGTTTTGCTGCTCTTCTTATTTTTGTGGGATTTAATTTGTTTTAGTAATATTGCTGCTTCTTGCAATTTGCCTTGGGAACATAGCACTGAAACATGGGAAATGGATACTCTAAAGTATACAAATGCAATCAAATGGTCTGCGCTTATTAAGCATTGACTAAACACCTGACCTGTAACTTGCTTTCTAAGACCTGCATTTATTTACTGTTACTGACCACTTATTTCTCATTTAGCTCTGCCTCCTCACACATTGTGAGATATTTTTCTACATGAAGGAAAAAAGGATAAAAATCCCTGAATTTGTGAAACTATTAAAACTAAGGTTGAACATTAAAAAACAGCACAAGTACAATCCTTCTTGGTCTCGGCTATTGCAAGATTCAGGTGAAGGAAGAAGGAATTTCTATTTCAGGAGATTAGGAGAGTTATGTTAGTCTGTTATAGCCAAAACAGCCAAGAGTCTAGTAGCAGCTTAAAGACTAACAGGTTTTCTTTGGCCATGAGAAGTGAGACCAAATAAAAATGGTTAATCTTTAAGGTGCCCTTTGATATATTCAAGTGTTTCCCTCTTGTCAAAACTGTGCATACAAGAAACATCTCATATGAAGGAGAAGAATTCTAGCATAGCTTTTCTCCCTGGCATCCTAGCTTTCTAGGTACCAGATGGAGCTGGCTAACATACTATGCCCCAACAAAGCTCTGAAATGCAAGGCAATGCATTGCAAGGCATATGTCTGTCTTAACATGTACAGTAAATCTAAAGATAAATTGTCATACCAATAAACTTAACAAAGTCACTCATAATATTATGTTCCTTCAGATAACTCTCTAAGGATGTAAACATCACGGACTAGTACTTTACATATATTACTCTTTGATATAGGCATTATGAGATGATTCTAGAATCAACAGAGTAGCAAAGGCTAAATAAGTGTAATCCCAAATTGGACATGTGACTCACAATGTGACTCAAGTATGTAACTAAACTCCCCACACAACACCAGATCACTGAAAATATCAGTGGAAACTGGACTATCCACAACAGAATTTTGCAAATATAATGAGCAGTACAATTTTCACTACATTTCATCTGTTTTTTTTCCCAATAGTTTTTTTACTATTGTTTTTAATGCCTCTATTTACATGCAACATGTTTGTTCCCAGTTATAAACAAGCATGTTGCATGTAAACAGAGGCATTAATTTACTCTCATAGAAGTCATAATTGTATTTACAGCATTAATCTTTCCTTCCTCTAGCTGCTGTTGTGGGCCTTCAAGTCATTTGCAACTTATGGCCATCTTATGGCAAACTTATCATGGGGTTTTCTTAGCAAGACTTGTTTGGAGGTGGTTTGCCCTTTGCCTTTGCTGAGAAAGCATGACTTGCCCAAAGTCACACAATGGGTTTCCATGGCTTCGAACTATGGTCTCCAGAGTTGCAGTAAATGCTCAAAGTCTACACCACTTTGGCTGTTTCCTTTTAACACTCTGTTCCGCTTTTTAAAACTATGAGTATGATGTTAAATGTAGTGGGATATTTTAAAAATTAATATTGACATGTTATACATAATAAGCTGAGATTTTTCAAAATGTCATTGGAAGCATTACACTTTGATTTTTCTCAGGAAGTGACAAGAATATGATAGATACAAAGACAAAATTTATGAATTTTGTTTTTGTTTTTGTTTTGTGGTGGTGGTGGTAAAGTAAGGTGGCTTTCAAGCTTTAAAGGGTTTTTTATCTCAAATACAAATACTAAATATATATGCAATTCAAAGGGATTCCATGGTTAACCTTACAACTCTAAACACGCAGCAAACCATTATCCAAGGATATTATACTGATTTGCATTTCTCTACTACTTTTACATAAAACACAATATCAAAGGCATACAATCTCAGCGATAAAAAAGTTGGTTGAAAAATGCCACTATGTCATGTACACACTTAAAATACCAAAACATTTTTTAATTATATTGATTGTAACTTGGCATTTAGTATAAATCTATATTACATCACTGTACTAAAAGCCTTACTGGAGTACAGGTAAAAAAAAAAATCCCATTCATTATTTCGTTTCTACTCCTCCTCCTTCTTCTATTTCTGTCTTCAGTGGATGAAATTAAAGAGAAAGCATACAGGTATTTCATTGGAACAGCCATTTTTTTCATTCAGTTTCACTGAGTTAAACCTACTAGTCAAAATCCAGCGCAAAGTCACATCAGCTATCCCAAAGGTCTTACATCACAACTTT
Source organism: Urosaurus nigricauda (assembly GCA_034509955.1). NCBI lineage: Eukaryota > Metazoa > Chordata > Lepidosauria > Squamata > Phrynosomatidae > Urosaurus > Urosaurus nigricauda. The sequence goes on along the minus strand of JAOEGL010000005.1, from coordinate 96,397,306 downwards.
ACACCTTTTTGTGGCTACAGGTTGAGTCTCCCTTATCCGAAATGCTTGGGAGCAAAGGTGTTTTGGATTTTGGAGAGGTTTTTTGAATTTTGAAAGACATTATCTAATCTAAACACAAATCTAAACACAAAATTAATTTATGTTTCTTGTACGCCCTAAACACACATCCTGAAAGTAATTTTATACAATGTTTTTAATAATTTTGTGTATGGAACAAAGTTTGTGTATACTGAATCATCAGAAATAAAAAATGCTACTATTTCAGCCACCCATGAAAAAAAACTTTGGTGTTTTTTAAAAATATTTTGTATTTCAGAAGTCCAGATAAGGGAGACTCAACCTATGTGAGTATCTGTTGTCAACAGTATTCCCTTGCCCTTCCTTTGGATCTCTTCTAAAATATTTGAAAAATATTAATAACTTTCCCAGTAACAACTGCAATTTCTTCTTATGGTGGCAAATATACAATTTAATCCAAAGCCATCTTTGTAAAACAAAAACATGAGCCCATACTACCAACAGCTTTGAAAAAAAATGAAGAATGACACAACCCTGACAGTTTTGGTAATGAATAAATAGAGATTCAAGAAAGGTTTGAAAATGCAAGCCAAAAAAAGAAGAGACTAACATTCAAAACATTTCTGGAATGAACAATGCTGTTGGTGTTGTGTGCCTTTAAATCAACTTCTGCACAATTTTTTTTCCATGAGATTTATTCAGTGGAGCTTTGCAACTATTTTCCTCTAAGGCTGAGAGACTGTGACTAGCCCAATGGGTTGCCAGGACAGAGCAGGGATTCAAACCCTGGTCTCTTGGAATCACAGTCGAGCTCTCAAACCACTAGAACGACATCATTAGAATTATGGAGTATCTGCACACAGAATGGATTCACATAAGAGAGAAGCTATAAGCAGACTTTCCGTGAAGTGGTTAGTTTAGCAAAATATGTTTTGTAAATTTTGTTTTGGTAGTAAGAGAAGAACAGAATTAAAAATTATCACCATCAACTTGTAAAAATGTGTTTTTAGAAACCAATAGTATGACAATAGCCTGCTCAGACAATTAAGCAAGAGAAAATGTCTAGTTTAAGATTTTGCTCTGGGATCCTGGTGTATTGTTTCCAAAGACATCACAGTCATTTAGCATGTCTCACAGTCATTGGGTCTGTGAGCCAGATCACACTTCTGCATTATTATGAGACAAGATATATCCTCTACCTAGAATCATAGAATCATAGAGTTGGAAGAGACCACAAGGGCCATCCAGTCCAACCCCCTGCCATGCAGGAACTCCCAGTCAAAGCATCTCCGACAGATGGCCATCCAGCCTCTGCTTAAAGACCCCTAAGGAAGGAGACTCCACCACACTCCGAGGGAGTGAGTTCCACTGTTGAACAGCCCTTACTGTCAGGAAGTTCCTCCTAATGTTGAGGTGGAATCTCTTTTCCTGCAGCTTGCATCCATTGTTCTGCGTTCTAGTTTCTGCAGCAGCAGAAAACAAGCTTGCTCCCTCCTCAATATATCCCTTCAAATATTTGAACAGGGCTATCATATCATCTCTTAACCTTCTCTTCTCCAGGCTAAACATCCCCAGTTCCCAAAGGCGGTCCTCATACGGAATGGTTTCCAGACCCTTCACCATCTTAGTTGCCCTCCTTTGGACCCGCTCCAGTTTCTCCACATCTTTTTTGAATTGTGGTGCCCAGAACTGGACACAGTATTCCAGGTCGGGCCTGACCAAAGCAGAATAGAGCGGCACTATTACTTCCCTTGATCTAGACGCTATACTTCTATTGATTGAGTATAATTACAGCGCTTTAGAAATAAAGTTTAATAATAATAATAATAATAATAATTAATAATAATAATAATAATAATAATAATAATAATAATATTGATGCAGCCTAAAATAGCATTAGCCTTCGGCAGGTAAAGACATTTTTATGCCACCAGACTTTCGCATGACATGGATGCTGTTTTATTTTTGTTTTTGTTTTAAAGAGTTTTAAGCTTTAAATTTTAATAATGTAATGTTTTCAACTGTTTGAACTGTTTAATTGTTTTTAAACTTGTATTTTATATGTTTTATAGTGTTTTAACTTGGACTGTTTTAGATATGAGTCCCTGTACTGGGAGGAAGGTGGGATCTAAATAAACATAAATATAACAACAACAACAACAACAAGCAAGGAACTGAGCCTGCCTGACAACAGGTACCTCCCCAGGCAATTAAATATCCTCTTTCTCCCCATTTCTTGAACCAAATATTCACTAGAGCAACAGTAAAGTGTAGTAACAGTGATTCAGTCTTGAAATGAATACATAACTCTGTGGCTTTCTCATTGTTGTGTGCCTTCAAGTCATTTCCAATTTATGGCCATTCGAAAGCAAACTTGATAGGAGGTTTGTCACTGCCTTTGCCTGAGGATGGCTGACATGGGAATCAAAACTAGTCTCCAGTGTCATAGTCCAGGACTCAAACCACTATGTTTGCTCTACAAATTCCATTGGCCCAGATATCCTTACATCTCTCTCTGAGGTCTCTGTATCTTTTTAAAAAATTCCTTCCTATTTCCAGAGAATGCCAACCTCTGCTCCTCTGTACCCCTTCCCTCAGTTGCCAGAGTCTGGATAAACAAGGAGGAGAAAAAATAATGCAGTGATTGAAAAGAGAAAAATAACAGGGAAACGAGTATCTAGAGTGAAAATATTAAAAGGGAGAGTGGGTTTTCGGTAAATACTTGGAAAGGCATTTTCATTACTAAGGAGGCTGTCCAGACCTTGAACCGGTGCTTGGTTGCTGTGTCGGACTGGATGAGGGCTAACAAATTGAAACTTAATCCAGACAAGACAGAGGCCCTCCTAGTCAGTTGAAAGATCGAACAGGGCATAGGGTTAGTTATAGCCTGTGCTTGACGGGGTCACACTCCCCCTGAAGGCGCAGGTTCGCAGCTTGGGAGTGATCCTGGATTCATCGCTGAGCCTGGAACCCCAGGTTTCGGTGGTGGCCAGGGGAGCTTTTGCACAGTTAAGACTCGTGCGCCAGCTGCGCACCTTGGGAAGCCTGATCTTGCAATGGTGGTCCACGCTCTGGTCACATCTCAAATAGATTATTGCAACGCACTCTACATGGGGCTGCGTTTGAAGACGGTTTGGAAACTTCAACTAGTCCAAAGGATGGCAGCCAGACTAATAACTGGAGCTTCATACAGGGAGCATACTACCCCCCTGTTATGTCAGCTCCACTGGCTACCAGTCCATTTCCGAGCTCAATTCAAAGTGCTGGTTTTGACCTTTAAAGCTCCATATGGTTCTGGCCCGGCTTACTTGTCCGAATGCATCTGCCCCTATGTCCCACCTCATAACTTAAGATCTTCCGGGGAGGCCCTGCTCTCGCTCCCGCCAGCCTCGCAATTGCAGCTGGTGGGGACGAGAAACAGGGCCTTCTCGGCAGTGGCACCCCGCCTGTGGAATGTAATTCCGAATGAGATACGATCAATCCCATCCCTCTTGGCCTTTAGAAAGAAAGTAAAATCATGGTTGTGGGACCAGGCTTTTGCACATTAATGTAATGCAATACTTCACTGGGACTGGCTAACATTGATGGTCATAAGAACACGGATTACCACTTTGGGATATGGAAGGATCATATATTGAGATCTTAAACTGTTTGATTGTTAATTATTGTTGATTGTGTTTGTTTTAACTTTGCTGTATTTATGTTTTAAATTGTATACTGCCGGCATCTAATGATTGCCTTGTAAGACGCCCTGAGTCCCCCCTCGAGGGTTGAGAAGAGCAGGTTAGAAATACTGTAAATAAAATAAATAATACTGTTTTCATATGAGATCAGCAGTAGCAGGTGGTTTCCAGGTCACTGAGGCAGTGAATCTGTTCTGGATTTTAGTCTGAACTGTAAGGGAAGTACCTGTACGCTGAATACTATGTTTAAAATAAAATCAGAACTTTGGTAAATTTCTTTCAAGTTCTTTCAAGTCTGAGGACCTTTTCAGACGTTGGAAATTGGAAGTATAATCCAATGGCAATCCGAATGCAATCATGGGGTTTCACTTCTCATGCAATTCCGGGCAAAAGGGAAGTCATTCCGAATGCAATCATGTATTTTACTTTATTGCGAATTGAAGCTTCTCATGCAATTTCGGGCAAAAGGGAAGTCATTCCGAATGCAATCATGGGTTTTACATTATTGCGAATTAAAGCTTCTCACACAATTTCGCGCAATGGGGGGGGCGTCATTTTCGGGTAATGGGAAGTCAATCTGAACGCATTCCGAATGCAATGGGAATTCATGTGAATTCTCTAAACTAGCGAATTCACGTGAATTTGAATTGGCTCTATTCGCAATAAAGAGAAATTCCTCCCATGTGAAAGAGTCCTGAGTAAAACTAAAATGGATTTTCCACCCAAGTTAACACTACATAGAAATCCCAGAACCTTATCTGCTCCCAGTGTGTAAAGTGGCAGGAACAGAAGGAGTAACAGAGAAAACTGATGGGGAGTGTCTGAACCCTACCCATAGCTTTCCCTCAGCCAGTATTCCCACTGATCTGCATACCAGCAACAAGCAAGGTGTTTATTTAATTTTATTTTGCTATCAGGTATCTATTTCCATTGTGGAAAAGCCGAAGCCAGCTGACTTTATGGCATATGTATGCAAAGTGAATACTGACACAGTGTATGTAAAGTTATACTACTAAAAGATCTCAAGGAACATAAAATAAATAGATAGGAAGAGATTTAAAGAGAGACATGTAAAGTGATGCCTCTCCTTCTTTGCACAAGCTCTAAAATTAGCAATTATAAATAGGTGGTCTGTATTAATGTCAAAAAATTCATTTCTGAAGTAATGCTTTGTGTTAGGATGCAAATATATTGACTAGGCAATCGAAACAGCAGCTTAGGGAGGGAGAGGCTCTGTGTCATGAAGGGGAGATGGTTTAGGCTGACAGTTTTAAAGAATCTTTGATCTGGAAATCTTTTTAGAAGGCATTGGCAACCATCAAATGTATCTTAGTCAGAAGTACATTTTCCAGATAGCGAAAACAAGTTTACTTTGATGACTTTTATTCTCATAGCGGAAGGTAGAATGTAGCATTTTCCTCAATTAGATCTCCTTGCTTCCATGGCACTGAGACGAGCCCCCTTTTTTTGAAGGTGTTTGTTGTCGGGGTATTTTTCAACCATTAAGCATTTCAGAATTTCCTACCGCTTTCAGACGTTGTGTGGTGGAATTATACTATCAACACAGCTGGATCCGGATGACAGATTAAGCACATTTAGCACCAAAGCATACTCTTAAGTGGAGTTAGACAAATGTTCCTTTTTGTACCAAAAAGCTGCATCCAGAAGGAGTTCATGGTGGCATAAGAGTGAAAATAAGCAGCAGATGAGAAAGGGTTAGCAAGTCCTTTTGCTCCCACCCACTCAGATTCAATTCTTATGTTCAAACAGATGTGGAGCAGGAACATGGAGGGTGAGGAAAGATTTAAGCACCCACCCTGCGGCTTCTTTACTTCCAACAGTACCTGCAGAAGTGTCTTTTCCTGTAGGACAATTCCAATCTCTGCCCCTACCTGTTTCGGAGTAAGCTACATGATTTGGCCATTAGAAGAAAGTGGGGCACTTTTAACTAATCACTATTACCTACTACTATTACCTACTATTACCTACTACTTCAGGAGTAAACGAGACTTACAGCCTCGACAGACCGGCGATAAAAACTGGCATCGGGGCAGAGTGGGGGCATGGCATCTGCATGATGCACACCCCAACTCTGTCCCATACCAGTGTTATGGTTCGAGCATCACAGCACTACTTTGGCATTGCATCCACATGACACAGCACCAAAGGAGAACCAAAAAGAGACGGTGCCAGCAGCTATGGTGCCCTTTCCTTGGCACAAAAAGGAGCTGCTTTTTGTGGCTCCTTTTTGCACCTTGGAAAGGCCAAATTGGGGCTGTGACGTGTAGTTGCCACGGCCCCAATTCGTACAAGAAAGAGGCGGCTGCAGGCCACCCCTTAGGGGCAGTCTGTTCAGTATCTTATTTCCCAATAAAAATTCATAGACTTGGGCTGCCACATGTGACAATGGGCTCTTTACATGCTGAAAAGTGGGGGAAAAAATATTATTTTATGGGGCAGGAAAGCAGTGGCATTTAAGACTTCGTCTTTACAAGGATGGGAGAATAAAAACAAAGTGCTTCATTGAGCTGGCACACAGTCCCTTCCTTTGTAACAGAAATCAGAATGGGAAGGGTGTTGCTCAATTCCGGTGTTGTTCAGATACAAATGTCATTTTTAAAAACTAAATTTCCACTTGGCACTTAGTTCACTTTAGGTCAAAGCATTATCAGTTTTTCATGCTGCCTGGAAGGAACTCTGGGTAAGTCACAGGAAAAAGGTGGGAGCATTGTTGGTGTTTCCTGGTGGCCTGAAGACCAACATAATGTTTTCCTTTTGCTTTTTGTTATTTTTTTCCCTTTAATTTAAATGTACTGCCATGTATCATAGTGATCCTCTTTGCGTCAAGGGGAAAATCTGATAACAGACACTACATATGATACTTTGAAATATCTGTTTGAAAATACCTTTGGGAAGTTTTATTGCATAGAGTAGATTTTTTAAAACGTATCCCTTGATCTCCCTCACATCTTTTTTTTCCCTCTGTAGATGCACACATTATACACTTGGCTGGTACAGTCCAGAAAGAACTGTTCCATATGATTCTTTGTGCAGCCAGGCTCTGAACAGTTTTTGCCATAAAATGTGAACTTCTATGTGGATTTATCAACGATTTATTGCTATATCTGACTGCCATTATATCTATTCCAGCTCCTCAATTCAATTTATACTGTGTTCATTCATCATGTTACTAATTTACTTTTTGAAAGAATGCATTTCAAAAAAAGAGAGGATATTTTTCTCCCCAGAAATATATAATAATGGAAAATAATGGAAAATTGCCTATCTCATATCTCTGTTTAAAATTATTTACAAAACAATGATATAGAGCAACATGACTTAGCACGCAGAGAGCCCTATCTTTGCTTTTTTTATGTAATGCGATCACAACATGAGGGTCGGGTCAGAACCAGCAATGTTCTGTTTAAACCAGCCAATAGGTATATTGCTGATTTACCATTGAATTATCATATATGATATGAAAGGACAACTGGTGTTTTTTTATATAATAGCACTGAACCAAAACAAATACAAAACAGTTTTTTTCATTAATTTTTTTAAAAGGATATCAGCAAATGAAAGAAAAAAGTCCTATTTCCTAGAGTTTACTGCCTTATAGGTACTGCAGCTAAAAATTTCCAGCAGAATCTAATGAGTTTTCTCCCAACAGTGACCTCTGGGGAAAAGACAGCAAAATATCCAGGGTATTGGTATTTGCTTCTCAAGGTAGTAAGAGCTTAAAAGGGAGCAATAATCAAAGGGATGGGTACAGAACTCATATTTTATGGCTTCCACAATGGTCCAAAACATCCACCAGATTTTGTAAAATCTCATTTTTGTTGTCACTGCTTAAAAATGGGTTTGTCTCCACTCGTTCTCCATAGTGTCAAGCAGATACACACACTCATTTCCATAAAATGAACTTGAGAAAAGGAAACTACTGTAAAACCAGGAATTGTAATTATATGATATGGTACACTGTCTTATATGAGTTTTTAGAAATGATTTGGGGTCAATAGGTATGTGAATGCCTTATCATAAACATCTCTTCTTCATTATAAAAGAAAATATTCAGCAATCCTTCCATCCATTTTTTTCAGAAAGAAAGGACTTGGGGGAGAAAAGAGTTTTCTTCTGGCTTTCACATCTCTACTATGACTTCTCAGGGACATAGCCTTACAGAAGGGCCTGGAACATCACACAGAACATGGTATTATCACTCACTTTTAGCCTCAGGTTTGCTGGGAGGATAAGATGGCAGAATGCCAGGTGAGGTGCACAAGATAAATGTACCAATGTAATGAATCTGGTCTATGGATAAACATATTTACATATTGGCTTAAATGATATAAAAACCCCGGAGGACTGGTAAAGCTAATATTGTTAGATTCCCATAAATCCCTATGGGAAATAGCTTTATTTAAGAAATTGAACGTACTAGGATTTACTAAGGATGCAGTCTTAAAGCTTGACACAGATCAAGCTAAATTGACCATTAAACAAAAAATCTTAGATATAGAAGGCCAGATGGATATTGCTGCTATCCGAAGTCATACAGTAGTCAGTAATCAAATCCTGGTTTCTTCTCCAGGACTCTATTTCATGTTACTTTACCTAAATTCAGAAGAGCTTTAACCTTGGCTCATTTCAATATGTTACCAACTGCTGTTCTAGAAGGAAGATTTAAGAAAATACCATGCGAACTTTGTCTATGTCAATGTGATCAGGATGCCATTGAAACGATAGAGCATGTTCTTCTATATTGTCAATTCTACAGAGATATTCGCCACAATTGATTACCCCTCTCCTATCTAGATTCCCAGGTAATACTGATTCCTTTTACTTAAGACACCTCTTGGATAGTCGTGACCCTAATGTGCTTCATAAGGTGGCTAAATTCTGTTATATTGCGTGCAAAATACGTTCTTAATTGATAAATGGAAGCTGCAATGTTGTATAGATGGTTTGATATTGTCTCGGATTTACTTGTATAGTTAAATTTTAAACTGTGTAATTTGTCTTACTGATTATTTCTGTATCGGTCAACGACCGAATAAATTTTACTACTACTACTTTACTTATTATTAAAATATTCACATCCTCCCCTCAGTTTAATCAATTAGACAAATTTATAACAATGTAAACAATAAAAAGATTTCAAAATGCTAAAAACATATTTAACAGAAGATGAAGTGTGTGCGCGCGTGCGTGCACGCACAAGCACTTTCATGTCTCCTGTCAACTTAAGGTGACGCCATGAATTTCATAGGATTTTCTTAGGCAAGGATACTCAGAGGTGGTTTTGCCAGTTCCTTCAGTCACTGGGTGACTTTGGGCAAGTCACACCCTCTCAGCCTCAGAGAATGACAATGGCACAGTCGCCCCTTGAAGAAATTTGCCAAGAAACCCCTATGATAGGTTCACCTTAGGGTTGCATAAGACAGAAATGACTTGAAGGCACAAAACAAAAACAACAAAATCCTCTGAAATACAGCCTACAGCATCTGGTATTCCTTGGTGATCTCCCATCCAAGTACTAACCAGAGCTGACTCCGCTTGCCTTCTAAGAAATCTGGTGCCTTTAGGAGATTTAGGCCCAAGAAAAGATGACAGAGCTAATGAAATGAACTCAACTTTTCAACTTCTTCATGTTGTTTACTATGCTTTGTTTTGTAAGTATTTGGCCAAATCCATCCCATATATTGTTTCTGACATTGCTGGATGGAACATGGATATAATAATTCCATGCTATTGAATTATAAAATCAACTAATCAAATACTTAATTAATTAATTAATTAATTCTATTTATCTCTCATTTTTCCCCAAACTTGGGATACAAAAAGCTTACAAATGAAAAAATACAGTTAAATTCATACAAAAGTGGGCATTAAAATAGAATGTAACTAGTATGGTATTAAAACACATCAGTTATTGTAGATGCAATAAAATCTACATGCTTCAGTTTCAGTGTTAACTGGTTTCCCTTTCTTTCTTTCTTTCTTTCTTTCTTTAACTTGTCAGTAAAAATAAATGTAAGGAAACATAAGATAGTAAGAGAAAATTACTTTTGAAGTTAATAGCATGCCTGGTTCATAACTAAGAAAATGCCACTGATAGAGCTTTCTATTTTGGGATCATCGTGGTAAGAGATTACTACAGAAAGGGCATATTCAGACAGCCAAAAGTATTTGACATAAAGCCATCTACAAATAACAATATCAAACAACAGAATGCATGGGAGAGAATAAAAAATAAAAACGACATGTTATTATTGACGGGTCATTGTGCATTACCTATTCTAGCAAATAATTATAAAGTGAAAACTGATTCCAATTTCTTTCTCTTTTATCTGCAACATTTATCAGAGGATTGCATAGCATTGTACCAGTTGCTGGAAAATGTGAATTCATTGTGGTAGGATATAGTATGGAAAACAACAATATTTCTTGGATGCAGATCCAAATCAGATCTGTCAGACGAATTTATTTCACTCATTCTAAATGTCTATAAATCAAGACAAATAAATAAAAAGCTAGCGTGATTTGTGAATATTTATTTATTTATTTAGGTGCTATTTTTAGATCTGAACAAAGTGGCTATGAACAAAAAAGCGTAAGAACAATATATACTCGTTCCAAGTTGGGTTTCCCAGCTAGTGATAAAACACAAGCAGCAGCCATGGTACAAAGAGAAGTGAACCCAACATACAGAAGGGAAATGTTCCTTCTGAATGACCAAGTCTGCTGATACGGACATCTGCATGGGAGGAGAATAGTGAAATTTCTAATACAGAAGCTCGCAGTGGCAAGCAAATTTGCAGCTGTAAAATGAGTAAAATAAGTTACACAATCACTGAGGAGACTTCTGGTAATGATTGTATTTTTTTCATGCATGCAAACAGGCTTTTCAAATTCATGGTCATTTTTCTATGTTCCACAATCTAATGTTGTTCAGTTGTGTTGGACTACAACTAGCACTGTGGAAGTTCTGGTCCAACATATCAGAAAGTATCTGACTGTTGAAGACCAACGTATGCAATTGCATACATTTTTTCATTTATTCTTGAAACTCTGCTGTTTACTTGAGAAACATTAACCCTAGCATGTCATATTGAGGAGGAAGCAAGCTTGTTTTCTGCTGCTGCAGAGACTAGGACCTGGAACAATGGATGCAAGCTACAGGAAAAGAGATTCCACCTCAACATTAGGAGGAACTTCCTGACAGTAAGGGCTGTTCGACATTGGAACACACTGCCTCAGAGTGTAGTAGAGTCTTCCTCCCTGGAGGTCTTTAAGCAGAGGCTGGATGGCCATCTGTCGGGGATGCTTTGATTGGGAGTTCCTGCATGACGGGGGTTGGACTGGATGGCCCTTGTGGTCTCTTCCAACTCTATGATTCTATGATACTATGAATATTGAAAAGGAGTTTCAGAGAATCAAAGACAGAATAAAAACAGACTTGGAGTGAAACTCCGCTGAAGCCTTGGAATGAAAATCCACTGGCCATGTTTTTGGACTGGAAGATTTTGAACTGAAATTCCATTGTCCATGCTGGCTGGGGGATTCTGGGAGCTGCGGTCAAAAAAAAAGAGCTCTAAATGAGAAAAACTACCTTGCATAATGCCTGCATTAACTGGATGTATTATATGCATGTTTAGAAAGCATTCTCCCAGGTCAATGAAGCCTCTTTCTCAAATGCTCAGATTTCCTCTTTCCCAAGGATGTTCAAGGAAGTAAGAAAACAAGGGCAGCATTTTAAACAAGAGGAAAACAAGAGGAAGAGTAAAACATACTGAGCTACCCACCCTCTCATTCATTGCTAAAATTAAATAGACAAGGTACTCTGAAACACAGGATAAATGACGAAAAGTATGAATTTAGCTCACACAATGTCGTCAAACGGAAAAGGAAAAGATACATGGGATGGGAAGGGGCCACACCAAGGTCCCACAAGTTCAATGGAGCATTTATCAACCATCTGGCAATGACTGCAGGCATCCTTCCTCAGTGAGCATCAGCTTCGGTGAGCGAAGGCCACAGACATTTAAACAGGAATTATATACAATGAAGATGTGATATGAGAACATTTTTTTTTCAAAAGCACAAAGAAATTCCTGAAGGTGAGTAACAGGCATCAATCATCAGACACCAAGCAGGGCTGGCTGAAGAGTTCTTTAGAAATCTTATTTGTGGACCAACTTAGATGTGACATTATATGTGTCATTAGAAGGCACATTTAGGGTTTTTGATTAATAGCTTATGAGGACTATTTTTATTACAGTAAGAGTCTCGATTATCCGACATAAACTGGACTAGCTGATAGTTGGATAATCGAAAATGTTGGAAAATCCAGAAGGTCCAAGAAAAGCCTTGAAATCACTATGAACTGCAAATATACTGAAGTTTTATTGCAACAACTGTAAAAGTAAATGTAAAGAAATCACTGATCAACATTGTGATGTACAGTATAAACAGTTCAGTCCTCTGAAAATTTAAAGAAATCACAGAAAATTTTAAGAAATCACAACAGCCACGACGTTGGATAATCCAGAAGGTTGGATAACCGAAGGTTGGATAATCGAGACTCTACTGTATTTTATTAACTTATATCCTGTCTTTCTCCCAATATAGGGGCTCAAGGCAGCAAACATGTAATTAAAATATAATTTTTAAAAAACAATTAAACAATTTGAAAAGTTAGAACAATTATGCATTAAAATTAAAATGTATTAAAAACTCTGTAATATACAAGGAGAGGAGAGAACTGCAGCCCAACAGCAATTCCACCCAACTGCATCCAACTGCAATTCCAGCCCAAACTGTCCTATGAGTCAATAGCATGCAAAAGCATAGTGGCATAAAAACATCTTTACCTGCTGCAGGAAGGACAGCAGGGATGGAGCCCTCCTGGCCTTCCTAGAGAGGGAGTTCCAGAGCTTGGGAGCAGCCACTGAGTAAACCCTCTCTCCATACCACCAAAATCGACCAGCACAGCTCGATTTTGAAGTTCTTTTGGAACCTCTTCCACTTAACTTTTTAAAATTGCAGGATCATTGTCAGAAAGCTCTACTCTAAACAAATGTGTCATCTTCCCATCCATCATCTTTTTCCATCATCGTTTTTTATTTTAAGCATATACAGGCAATGTATTCCCCAGTTAGTCATACAGCATCCCTACTGTGGTTTAAATTTCCCTTTGATTTCTCAGATCTTGAAGATGACTCTTGATCTACTTTTTTTTTTGTATTTTATTTTTTGTATTGATTATTATAATAGACCTCTTTGCCTTCCTCTTCTGCCTCTGTAGTTGGAGGATAAACTGTGTTACTGCAATTGTCTGTGAGAGAGTCTCCACCAGTGTTTCACTCCACTATTGCTACGTTAGTTTCCCCTCCTTGCAGTGAAGTATTTGGCAGTTTCAGTAATAATGTAACTTATTAGCAAAAGCCTGTCTGACCTTTCTTGCTCATCTTTTATCATTATAGCTGTCTAATATTTATTTAAAAATATAGAAAAAGAAATCTTGTCTCCATGGTCTGTAAAAGAGAGAAGACTCAGAATTCTGATTTGGATGGGAGAATTCCATCTTAATGAAGCAGGGCCTATTATGCCAAAAAGACATATCATGCCTGCAGGGTCCTCTTTCACCCCTCTCCACCTCAGCTCACAAGCGGGCTTCAGCACCAATACAATAATGTCTTTAAACAGATTTCTTCCTGTTATGTCTCACACAGCTAACTGCGGTTTAATCTTGGATTCCAAACCATAGGAAACTAGAATTATAATCAAGAATTAATTGAGAGTTTCCCAGTTCAAGTATGACAGGAGCTCTGTAATCACTGAGGAGTTTATCATACGACAGAATTTGGGGGTATAATGCAATGGCAATCCAAATGCAATCATGGGGTTTCACGTTAATGCTAATGAGTGTATCTCATACAATTTCAGGCAATGGGAAGTCATTCCGAACGCAATCATGGGGTTTTACATAAATGCATATTAGAGTATCTCACGCAATTTCGGCCAATGGGGGGGTCATATTCAGGAAATGGGAAGTCATTCTGAATGCATTCCGAATGCAATCAGAGTTCACATAATGCTAAACTAGCAAATTCACCTAATTGCGAATTGGCTCCATTCGCAATTGAGAGAAATTCCTCCCATGTTATAAACTCCCATGAGAATGATGTTGAAGCCACTCCAGGAAGGGAGGAAGTATTTAATAAAGGAGTATTTAATAAACCATTGCAGCCACCCCAGAATGATGTTCATTCACAGACTTCACAGGGCCGTGTTTTTAGTCTCTCTTTTGGAGAACTCCAGTGTTTTATGTGACAATCAGTAATACCAATCAAGTTTCTCTGAAAGTCCTCTTGCATTGTTACACACACACTTATGTTTTCCTCAGTCGACACTAATTCTGGAAGCAAGATTTTATAGGTGGTAAGCATAGATGTGTTGCCATCCAATCTCAAACTCAACTAGAAGATTGTGCTGGTGAACTGGTGTTCATTGGGCTCATATTAAAGACAGGCTATCTGGTCAAAGGATCTAGTTTTGCAATTCACACTACAACCACTATTACTCCACCTGCACTTTAAATGTGTGTGCATTATCCTAGCATTGTTTAGGCAAGCAGAATCTTTCTCCTGCTATGCTGGATTGTGTCAGCAACAGTGGGTAAAATAGGTGTCACTGATATGACTTTTCTGCTATCAGAAAAGCGTTTAGCTTTGATCACACTATCTTCTTCCATCATAACAATGAATCACTGCTACAGATCACTTGATACTAGTCTGTGCGTGCTGAAATCCAAAGGAGCTTCAGCTGGAAAAAAAAAAAAGATCTATGATTTGCAAGACCATGGGCATTAGAGTTTATTTACACTGCATGATTGATCGATCAAGACTCGTGTGAATTACATAATTATATATTTTAAAAAGGGAACCTCAAGAGATCTTGAAAGAAGCAGTGAAAGTGGTGTTTCACTTTTATATTACACCCAAACATCTGGAGAGAGATCCAGAAGTAACAGAAGTAGTATATATACTCACGTAAAAGTCTAGAAATTTTAGTCAAAATTTGGACGCAAAAACCCTGAGTCTATTCAAGTCACTTTGAATTTTGATCCTATCCTCTAGAATATTAGCTACTCCTCCTAATTTGGTGTCATCTGCAAATTCGTCTTGGACTTCAGCTCCCAGAATTCCCAATTGTTGGTCAAACTTCTAGGGCTTCTAGGAGTTGAAGTCCAAGCCACCTGACAGACCAAAGTTTGGGAATCACTTCTCTACACTGTCTATGAGGCTGCATCTGCACTGCAGAAATAGTCCAGTTTGACACTACTTTAACTGCCAGCACAGTCCTATGGAATTGTGGAAATTGTACTTTGTTGTGACACCAGAGCTCCCTGACAGAGAAGGCTAAATATCTTACAGTACTACAAAGTTTCATTTCAGCCATGGCAGTTAATGAGGTGTCAAACTGCATTAATTCTACAATGTGGATGCAGCCTCTATCTTCTTTCCATATCTAGGGGTTAGATATGAGTGCATTCTCATTCAAAGTTCTCTTAACTATTTCCCAACAGATTAGGTTCTACCAAGAAGTATCTACCAACTATCCTGGCCATTGAGTAGTAACATGTCCAACAAAGGAAACTCATGTAACAACTGCAGCAGTGTTTATTCAATATTTTTAGGCTCACTTGCTGATATCACCTACCAGCTATAGCAACTGTTCAAAATACATCTTGTCATCTTGTGCCATCAAGTTGTTTCCATCCCTAAAGCGAACCTATCATTGGGTTTTGTTTCTTTTTTGGCAAGATTTGTTAACTGTCATATCACCCTTTTTACCTAAGAGAAAGAACTTGTGTTATAAACATACATAATACGCAGATCCATATAACTTTTTAAAATAAATTCTATAGAGAACATCTGCACATCATTATGTAGAATTACATCAAAGTGGGTTGAATGGAGCTTAATCCCAGGTAAATGTTTGTAGCATTGGAGGTATCAGTGTTTAGCTATACAGAGGTTCCTGCCTTAACACACAATGAATCCAGAAGCAGTCAGTCTGCTTGTAACTAAAAATTTAATTCTAACTGACCAAAAAAGCAGCTGAAGTGACAGTGGGACAGTTCAAGCTGAGCAGAATCCATACTCCTACCTAGGGATGATGAAAATTACTTAGAAATGCCTTGACTTATTTATTGGATTTATAAGACATAAATAGGATTCAAGGAGGCTTACCTTTCTGCTGTACCCCTTTCTCTGCTCTTTTTAGTACAGTACTTCTGCTGGCAGATCTTAGCCAGCAGAACAATTCTACCAGCAGACTGCTCTGTTGGCAATTTCTGCCATCAGATACAGTTTATCAGTAATTTTCACATTGTTTTAATGTTGTAAGGAGCCTTGAAAGTGGGGGAGTACAAATTACACATAAATACATGCAAAAAAAGCCTCAACGATTATTTGATCATAAATGAAAAAAACAGCCCCAAGACATGAAGGAGTTTATCAGACGACAGAAATTGGAAGTATAATCTAATGGCAATCCGAACACAATCATGGGATTTCAAGTGATTGCGTATTAAAGTATCTCACGCAATTTCAGACAAAAGTGAAGTCATTCCGAATGCAATCATGGGTTTTACGTTATTGCGTATTAAAGCATCTCACGCAATTTCAGGCAATGGGCAGTCATTTTCGGGTAATGGGAAGTCATTCTGAATGCATTCCAAACGCAATTGGAATTCACGTAAATTCACTAAACTAGCGAATTCACATGAATTCGAATTGGCTCCAATTGGCTCCATTCGAAATAAAGAGACATTCCTCCCGTCTGATAAAGTCGTATGATTTTGACTTGAATGAACAGCAGTAACACATAACCCTCTCTTCATCTTTTAATTTTATTTCAAAGTCCTCCACTCTGCTTTCTCCTGCACAGGATTTCAGAGGAGTGCTTAAACAGTGGTACAGCAATCTAGAACTCCACAAAGGTATGGTAGTTTTTAAAAGGTGAGGATTTTGAATAGAGAAGCAGAAGGTGATGGCGGGGGGGGGGGGGATTAAATCATAATATTAAATTATAATATTTTGCTGCAACAAATTACAATACAGGCTGAGTATCCCTTATCTGGAAATCCAACATAGTCCAAAATCTAAATTGTCCACATGGGTGGCTGAGATAGTGAGATCTTTGCTTTCTGATGGTTCAGTGTGGACAAACTTTGCTTCATGCACAAAATTATTTAAAATATTGTGTATAAAATTAAATACAAATTATGTATATACTCTATAAATGTAACATAAATGAATTTATGACTTGGGTCTCTTCTCCAAAATATCTCATTATATTTATGCAAGTATTTCAAAATCTGGGGGGAAAAATCCAAAATCCAAAACACTTTTGGTCCCAAGCATTTTGGATAACCAATACTCAACCTGTACCAAGTTTGGACTACAAGAAGGCCTAATTTATGTCTTGATATGATATTTACTTTTTTCTATTACAGTGGCTATCCTTCTAATACACATATACACACCTCTGGAAGTAGCAACCAGCCCATTTTTACTTGTAATACCTGAATTGTGCTACTGATCCACACATATAGTTCAATAATTGCAGATGATACCTTTGTGTCCTATTGACACCAATTTCAAAACCATTTATTTTTAGAAAAAAAATGCATTTGTTAGCTCTTGGAAATTAGGGGGCTTTCTAGATTGGCATAAAGAAGTGTGTTCATGGCTGCATGAAACTCTAGCCTTTAGATGAGAAAAAGAGAAAGTGTGCCATGAAAATGCTTTTTTTGCATTTTAGGGGAGAAGAAGCGCCTTTAAAAAGGTGCTGTTTTTCCCAGCTTCTTTTTTAAAAACTGCAGAACAGCGCAGCTCCATCTAAAGGCTGCAAGCCTTTAAGGAAAAGGCAACTTCATGTCACACTTTCCTGCCAATCTAGAAAGCCCCCTTAGGAGTCAGAGCAACCTTCTATAAATGAACTGTTCTCCATTCAATACTGATGTTTTTAATATAGATTATCTATATAACAGTTTATGTATTTAGAATGATTTCTCAAGAAAAATTGTCTATGAAAACTGCCTACAGGTGTCATCTGTGTGTGCTTCTCTATATATACATGAGAGATAACAGTGTTGTTTAATCAGTGGGTTAGTTCAATGATTAAACACAGTGTATACTCTGTGTATAATTTTAATGGTCCAACACTATTTATTTTGAGCAGGAAACTTAAGTTTTTTCCCTCATGAGTATAACATGATTGAAGCCCAGAGATCAGGTACTATTTATGTTTTATATCTTTTTGTGCTGCTCTTTCAAATTGCATTGTTTCCTCTATTACAAACAAAAAACAACGTCGTTTCTCCAGTAATTTTAATTCTCTATAAGCCCCTTCAGGTGCAGAGAAAAGTCAAGTATGAATCCCACATGGAGTAGTCATTGCCTCCTTCCTTTGAAGGGGTGTGTGTCTCTTTCCCCACAGAATCTCAGCATCTAGAATCTACGCCATAAAAAATGGGGGCAGATCATGTGTTTTTTCAAGTGTGTGTGTGTGTGTGTGTGTGTGTGTGTTTTCTTTTGTTTTTTTACCCTGAAGAGTGCCATGCATAGATATGGTGGTCTACCAGTATAAATAATAATAATCCATTCCAGCCATCAGCTCTGATTTTCTAGATTCCCTGTTCTTACACAAAACAGCATGCAGTCTCCTAAAAATGCATTTTGTAAAAGGCTGCTTTTAGCTTTGGAGGCAATTCCACGACGCACATTGCCTGATGTATTGTGGAGACGATGGGTCTGCCAAGTCACCAGCAACAAGCCCTAGCTACTGCCAGTCACAGTCTGAACCCAACTCTAAACAGCAATGAATTTAATTGAATTTCTCCTTTTTCCTTGCAGCTAAGCACCAAACTATTCTGGCAGATGCTCCCGAAATAAGCTGAAAAAACATTCGTGTGCTGCACTCAGCAAACTGAGAGAGCAAACTGGCAGGGGGTATAAGGCTGGTAAAATTATGATTTTCCACTGTGAAACAACAAAGTGGTCTGCCAAATGCTGTTTGAACATGGGCATGGGCAAAACGGGCTGGGAAAATCAGCAATTTGCTAATTCATTGAGAACTTTGTTCACATTTCCTTTTGAACTGTCTAAGGAAAGATACTGGCTCCTTGATTTTTCTTCCCCCCATACACTACCTAACAATATTATATTTGACCCTTATTCACTAAAATTAAGTTCTCTTGAAGCTTTTGATGTAGAAAATTTCCTTTTCTGAGGGGGCTCAGTCCTATTTGTGTGATTGTTCTAAAGGATCTAGAGCACCATATGTAGAAATTTGACAGGGATTATCTTTACCCTCCTCTCCTCTTTCCTTTATGAAGCTTTTCCCTCTCCTTCCTTCCTGGATCTCTATCCAGATCCTATTGAAGAGATAGTTCACTGAGCCCGTGCTTGCACTTCACTAAGTATTCAAGATGAGGAACAAAACACAAGAATATATTGAAATTAATACCATTAAAAATCTTTAAAGAGCATGAGGTCGATTTAACAGTGAAAGCAAATGCATAGCACACAAGTCCTTAAATTTTCTGAAGCCTGGAAGAAACAAGCAGAGTTTAATTCTGCCTTCCCCCCCATGATTTCCCAAAAATTCAACCAGGATGGAGCCTTTTTCAAGCATTCCCAAGTTGCATTTCCATAGTAAAGAGTGCACAGCCAAATGTTAGGCCCTATTTCTTGGCAGTCATGGCAGATATGACATTTCTATTTCTCTGTGTGCCTTCAGTTTCATGGGGGTGGGGGAATACCAAGGTCTCATTTTAAAAATGGAAATCCTGATACCAGATTCAGAGTGACCCTGGCTAAGTGGAAAGCACTTGGGGAGAAACATTATCAGTTCATTTCATCAGTACAGTCATTGGATCTCTGGTCCCTTCACTCAATCTTGCACTGAACAAAGAGACCTAAACCCAGTCATTAGTACCAGCTAGACTTGACCTGTTACATCAGTGAACCTTACAAGAGTGTTGACTTGCCACATCTCTGTGATTCAATAGGTCCACTATTTTTTGTTGTTATGTGCCTTCAAGTCACCTATTGCAAATAGTGACCCTATCCTATCTTCTGGGCAAGATTTGTTTAGAAGGTGTTTGCCTTTGCCTTCCTCTGAGGCTCATAGAGTGTAACCTGTCCAAAGTCACCAGCAGGGTTTCCATGGCAGAGTAGAGATTCAAAACATGGTGTTCTTGAATATTAGTTCAACCCAAAAACCACTACACGTATTGCCTCTCTAGGCCAATCCAACTAAATATTCCATATAGCCCCAGTAACACCTAATATGACTGTTTGTCCCAAGCTCCCAGAACATTTCAATTGACAACCACCCTGCATTCAGGTTTGCAAATATATATTTTATAAATGGTGGCCTTCAACTAGCATGATCTACAGCATGTAACATTGTACACCAAGATGATGGAAGTTATAGTCCAATACATCTGTTCTCACCAG
This sequence comes from Urosaurus nigricauda, assembly GCA_034509955.1. Lineage (NCBI taxonomy): Eukaryota > Metazoa > Chordata > Lepidosauria > Squamata > Phrynosomatidae > Urosaurus > Urosaurus nigricauda. The sequence continues at coordinate 96,377,070 of JAOEGL010000005.1, read as the reverse complement.
TCAGGGATACACAGGACTATATTGGATGGGGCATACAGAAAGCTAAGAGTATTGCATTTAAGAAACTTTGGAACAAAGTGATGAGAATGAATGTAAGCATGAAGAGAGGTGCTCAAAGATGTAATGTTTCTAGAAGGTTTGAAGCCATGAAGGGAAGAAAACTCTTTTTCCCATTTATTTATTTGGGGGGGGGGGGGGAACCCCAGAAACTTTCAAAAATATTGAAACATTTTTATTTACATATTTTATTTATTTTATTTATATCATGCCTTTGTTCTTGCAGTATTAGTACCTTTTTAAGACTAAAAGTAATTTAGTAACTTTAAGAACATAAAACCATACAATACATAACTTGATTTGGCATAAAATTGTCATTTTTTATATACTAAAAGTATAGTTTATCCAGAACATAGTTACATTGAATTTACTTTTTTCTTTTAATTTATTTGCAGCTACGAGATTCTAAAATGTATAGAATACCTGAAGTATAATGAAATTATTTGAATATGCAGGTTGGAAAAAAGAAAAAAGAAAAAAAGGGAAGAATTTTATTTACAAGCAAGGTTGAATCTTTCTTGGAAGATGTTATTCAAGCTTGATACAATGTATAACTTGTTTCAGTAGTTACAAAATTTAACTGTTTCTTTCACTTGACTTTATAAATGTTCCCTTATAGACTTTGTTCCCACAGAACCTTTATCCAGCTGCTTTAACCTTTATGGGTACACCAGCTGTTACACCACCAATCACTCTAACTGAACATCCTTAGTTTCCTAAAATTTTATTTCATCTACTATCCAAATTACTTAAATAATCTCCACCACCTCCTAGCAATATATATATATATATATATATATATCCCGCAGGATATTGACTTATACTTGCTATCCACTAGCATTTGGTTCCAGGATCCCCCATGGATAAGAAAATCTGTGGATGCTCAAGTCCCATTAATATAATGACATAGAAAAATGGTGTCCCTTATATCAAATGGCAAAATCAAGGTTTGCTTTTTGGAATGTATACTTTTGGCGAATATTTTCAAGCCGTGGAGGCTTGAATATGTGGATTAAAAAAAAACAACAGTGGATAAGGAGGGATGACTGTACACTTTTAGCCCCAGACTCCCCTAGTCCCTAACTTGGGTAACTAAATCCCCTCTAACTGAACCTCACAGCAGTCTCCCTCAGCCTCCTTGGCCGCTAATCCTCAGGATACAATGACACACTCTTTAACACTGCATTTCTCTGTCCCTTTTATATTCAGTTCCCTGTTCTGAGAATCTGAATCTCATTGAAGATGAACCCCCTTTTTTCCCAAAGTGCACCTTCTGGCAGCCTTAAAAACACCTCCCTGCTTCCACAGGCTTGACATACTCTCCTAACACTCACTTCCACCTCTCTATTTATACCAGCTCCTGGGAGCAGCCACCACCTTTTCACTCCCTTTGCTTCACTCCCTTTGGCTGTTATCAGAATTCTAAACTACCTGTGTTCTTCACACCATCAACATTAGAAAAACAGATTTTTTTAAATCTACATTAGTTCTTCACAGTGTCAAGCATACATAATAGCCTCATTATCAAAACAAGGACTGAGAAAAAGAACAAGGCCAGGAATCATAACTAATCCTGTACAATGAGTCTACGGTATGTGCCTTCAAGTCACCTGTCAACCTATAGCAACCCCATGAATTTCATAGGGATTTCTTAGTCAAGGACTACTTAGAAGTGATTTTGCAAGTTTGTAATATAGCCTAAAGCACCTGGTATTCATTGGTGTTCTCCCATCCAAGTATGAACCAGAGTGGACCCCACTTAGCTTCCAAGATCAGACTGGATCTGGTGCCTTTCGGGTATTTGGGCCTTTCAATAGTCTTACATAACCATATTCTTGCACAGTTTTTACAAAAAGATTTTGGGATGGTAAATATGTGAACACCTTATCTTAAATGAGATTAAAATACTGCATAATCCTCCTTCCCCCAAAAAGATTCCCTGGGAAAAACTGATGGGGTGGAGAATGAAGATCCCCTGCCATTTTTCCAATTTTTTTAAGGCCTTCATATTTCTAGATGAGCTACAAGCAGCAAAGTTGTATAGGTTTGGTTACAAGTACAGACATCTTCTTCAAGGTTTGAGGAAAACAAAATTTATGCAGCGGGCCCACGGGCTCAGATTCAACCAATAGCAGATTCAAACTACAAACTGCAATCCTGTACACAACACAATACTTTAAGAACACAAGTGTAGTGCATATAGTACAGTTGGCCCTCCCCCGCCTCGATTGTTTTACAGAGGGGCGGGTAAGAAATAATAATAATAATAATAATTATTATTATTATTATTATTATTACTGTGTCCACAGATTCTCCATCCACAGCTTGCAAATATTCATATATAAATATTGCCATTTTATATAAGGGACACCATTTTACTATGCCACTGTGTGACAGGAATTGAACAGCCAGAGATTTTGTTATGCATGAAACCAAATCCGAGCAGATATCAAGGGTCCCCTGTGCTGAACTGAGAAGGGGCAAGGATGCAAGGTGGAAGTGGGTAGCTAGTGCACTTCTCAGAGGTGGAGGAAACTGATGGATGTGTGGCTGGTGGCCAGGACTTGCCACAACAGCCCTGTGCCATATTAATAGGGATTCAATCATCTCCAGTTTTTTGCCATCCACATGGTGTCCTGGAACCTTGGTTGTTTGTTGTTGTGTGCCTTCAGGTCATTTCCAATTTATGGCAACCCTAAGGCGAATCTGTTCATAGGGTTTTCTTAACAAATTTCTTCAGGGGTGAGGGGCAGTTTGCCATTACCATCCACTGAGGCTGAGAGAGGGTGACGTGCCCACGGTTACCCAGTGGATTTCCATAGCCAAGCCTGCAAATACCAGGGGCCCACAGTACTCACAAAATATTGACTGACCTTGCTCTGGACCACATTTGTTTGTTTTCTACATCTACATCACACCTCTTGTTCAATAGTGCTCAAGGCGCAATAAATGGCTTGCCTCATTCCCACTTTATTCATACAACAGTCCTCAGAGATAGGTTTCAGAGAGTGACTGGCCCAGAATGAACCAGTGAGTTTCATCGGTCAGTAGAGACGTGAACCGGGAGAGCAAGTCCCAGTCCAGCACCTGAGTTACTACACTTCATTTCCATTATACATTCGCAACAAGCATTCTCAGCCTTTGGAAAGCAGGTCAGAAAGAAAGCAATAGGGGTTTTACTGCAGCTGAATTAGACTTGGATGAAAAGCTCCAGAAGAGCAGGGCAGAGCTACCCTGTTTCCCCGAAAATAAGACATCCTCAGAAAATAAGACCTAGTAGAAATTTTGCTGAATTGTTAAATATAAGGCCTCCCAGAAAGTAAGACCTAGCAAAGTTTTTGTATATATATACAGTATATAATAAATGTTATTTTTGTTGTTGTTGTAATTGTTCAACAGTAAGTGTGAATTCTTTATGGAAAAATAAGACATCCCCTGAAAATAAGACTTAGCGCATCTTTGGGAGCAAAAATTAATATAAGACACTGTCTTATTTTCGGGGAAACATGGCCCCTTCTCGGATGGGCCCCAGGGATGGTCAGGAAGCACAAACAAAAGCAGATTGCTATTGCACTGCCTCCTCACATGGAACAGTTACAGAAAGTTGTAGACCAAAAAGGAAAATTTCTCAAGTCCTTCTCACACGTTCTTTCAGTGCACTGGGAAGATGTTGTGTGACCAACCCTAGCATGAAAAACAAAGAGATAGGAGTGCAAATGAAGCAAAGGTCAGAAAAGAGGGAGAAAGCAGGGGGAAAGTCGAACAAAAATGAGCTAAAATCAAGGGAAGAGAGGCTCTTACATTCCTCTTTTACCTGCTGCTTGTTTTCCAATCACATTCCCTCTATTTGCTGTTTCTTTTACTGAAAGGAATATACTTAACTGGGATCACTCCCCCCCCCCATAGAAACACATGCTTGATTCCCCCCCCCCCCCATAGCATTCATAGAAGTACGAAGCACTGGTCATTTTCTTAGTGTTTTCTTTCCTGGAATGCATTCCTTAAACCCCCATTCAACATATCCACAATCCAGATTCAATCCCTGCCATACTTTGGGAAGTGGCCTGGTCAGTGCCACTTCCCGAAGATCAAGAGCCAGCATGGCATAGTGCTTTGAGTGTTGGGACTATGAATATGGAGACCAGGGTTCGATTCCCAGCTCGGCCATAAAACCCACTAAGTGACCCTGGGCAAGTCACATACTCACAACCTCAGGGGAAGGCAACAGCAAATCTCTCCTGAACAATCATACCAAAAAAAAAAAAACATGATGGGCTTGCCTTATGGTCACCATAAGTCAGAAATGACCTTAAGACACACAGCGAAAACAATGACAACAAAAGAAAAAGCATGGAAAGGCATGTGCTTCCAATGCAAGTTAGATATGAGGAAAGAAGGACAAGATTATTCTCTGTGCTTTTTGTCAGTTGTGCAGATTTCTTTTCTTTTTTTTTTTAAAGACACAAATGCCAAAATTCCTCCTCTACACAAGATGCTCAAGAGTTCTTTTGTCTTTTGGACACTCTATTTCAGGAGCAACCAACTTCCCACAAATGGCCCTTAGGCCTCCCTGGTATTGAAACTGCTGTGGCTGTCATCAAAACCACATGCTGATCAGAGAGGTTTTGAAAGATTCTGAAATGATGGAATGGACAGTATCATTTCAGACTTAAGCTGAGTGGAGTCTTTTTTAAATGCATTCCTTCCATACATTTTTTATCTTTGCCCAGAAGCTATGAGCATCGTACATTAACATCTTCTAAACAACCCTATGGAGTATATTAGAGCTATCTTGCATAAACAGACAACTCCTCAACTTCCCTGCATATAGAAATTCCCTGTAAAACTGGTCTAGAACTACCTTTTTTCCCTAATAATTTTTATTTGAAGCGAGGATTTTTTTTTAAAAAAATGGACAGAGCAGTGAAATGCAACATCCTACACCTGCTGTCTACAATGGTATTCAACTTTGTGAACACAGGGATTCAACTTTGTAGACACAGCAAGTCCGAGGAACTAGCAAGAACAGCAAAATTAGGCTGGAGCATAAACCTAGCATATTCTTGGAGAAAGAGCTGCTCTTTTCAATGTTTATACTTTTCAATGGAGAAATATGGTATGCATTATGTTAGAAACTTTTCCCAGGAATTCATGGTATCTAATCTCCATTAACCAATGGCCGCTTTTCTTAAATGGAGCTCTGAACAGTGGAGAGAACAGAGACATAGAAATACATTAATAAACAAAACAAAAACAAACAAACAAACAGCTTCATTTATTTACCCCTTCATACCCTTAAAGAGTGTCTAAGCGGTTTACAACTGTAAGCTATTTGCCCCCCAACAATCTGGGTACTCATTTTAGCGACCTCGGAAGGATGCAAGCCTGAGTCGAGCTTCAGCCCTTTGCTGGTCTTGAACTCGCCACCTTAAGGTTTTGAGTGAGTGGCTGCAGTACAGGCATTTAACCACTGCGCCAACAAGGCCAGTTAAACCAGTTAAAATGAGAAATTACAAGGGGTAACACAATCTTCTCCTGACCATTTGTCATCTTTTTGTTCTTTGCTCAGCAAGGGCCAAATACTGGGAACGACCAACAAAACCCAACAATCGCAGGCTAGCTCTCATCTCTGGCCTGGGTTGTTCTGAGTATATTCAAGCAAAAACTAAGTCAGGATCATTAGCATACTTGATCAATTTCATTTCTTTCTGCTCACAGAATGGCCATGAATTGATAATGGACTCGGGTGAATATATGGATCAATCATTTTTCTTCAACTTCTTATTTAGGCTCTCAGTTTTTGCCCATTGTCAGCTTGTAAGCATGTGATGTGTTTTTATTACAAATGCAAGACAAGACTGGTAGAACTTCAAGTTGTGGTTGAAGTTCCCATATTAGGTACGCACATAGTACTTGGTCCTCGGAGCAATTTGTCAGCACAGTAATCACCCAAGTAACTCCGACCTGAGCATAATATGAGGAGTCTGATAAACACAAGAAACAGTTCCTTTCTTATTTTCTCCTAACACGTTTCCCTCAAACAAATGAACGCCAATCTTTAATTCTTTGTTATTGTTGTCAGCAGTGTAAGAGTATAAAATAATTGCATGCAGAAACAGAAGAACAGCAAAGAGCTGAGCAAACTATTCATTTGGTAGGCTGCTGGGATAAATTAAGAAGACAGCCAGGAACGCCACATTAACAACTACATGGAACTGTGTTTTCACTCTGAGCACATATACATTTTCTTTTTTGTATCTCAAAATGCTGTTGTGAGTTTTGATTTCTGAGGGGAAAACCTATAACAATTTTCTTAAATGTTGCCCGGTTTGGAAATCAGGAAATTTAATGGAAGAAACTTGATGCCTCCAGATAGTATAGAATACCTCTCTAAATCTTGGAATGTAATAACCATCGTATTAACGAAGGTCACACTGTCCTTTTAGTGAAAGGTGGCCAAAAAGTAGTTTCCAGTCTGTTTTCAGACTGCATGTTAATGCCAGAGAGAGACCTGTGTGTTGACTGAAGCATATTTGGATTTCAGTTGTTAATTCAAGATTAGCAGCTCCGCTTTCTGCTTACAGAAGTGTATTTACCTTTGCTTTGCTATGCTTGGGTTGTTTATTGGTAATATAACTGAAATATTACAAAGACACCACTAGATTCCAGGATTATGTCATCCAGGGGAAGCTCAGATCTGTGTTCTGCTTTTGGAACATCTCATCGTTCCAGGAATGGAGAGCATGTAACGATACCTATAGCACTGTTGCCACTGCAAGACTAAGTCTATCTGAAAGCAAATGGATTTTAAAGTGATGTGTGCCTTCTGAATGCACACTTATTATTTGCCCATAGCATAATAGCAGCCATTAAGTGTGCAGATCCAGTAAGCATAGGCACATGGGTAACCATGTATGTCTCTGAAACACAGGAAGATTGTTATCTGGCTGTCCCTGAAATGTGCCACCGGGCCACTAAAATGCTAGCCTTAGAATTTTTACTGCCAAATCCATGTGAAACATCTGCATCCAATTCCTGCGGTGGGGGTGAGCCACTGATGCACACAACACAGAGGCAACATCAAAATGTGCATTACATGCAAGTTTTTTTTTCAAAGAGCTGTTATTTTTTAATGTAATAGCACTATAAACTATATCAATGGTGGCTATCTAGAATCAGACATTCTATTTGCCAACTTCAACATACTGCTACCTGTTTCTGCTGGATGTGTATAGTCAGTCTAAATCATTAGAAGATCATGAAAAAACACAGAGATGGCTATTACAACACTCCACTCAACAATCACAGCAGAGAAATTTGTATAATCTAGATACAAAACATGGTGGCTGACTGTTCTGAAAATGCAATATTCCAACAGCAAAAGTTTTTTATTTTTAAGTAGACACACAGAGACATAATTTGTCTATAGGAGGCTAAGGAGGAATGAAATACCCAATATGTATCAGCATATATGCTACTGTCTTCGTGCCACACAGAGTTTTTATATGAAAAGTCTCAATGCACTGGGAAAGAATTTATGAACATTTAAAAGTTCTCATTTTCAGATAGAAGGCAAATATGATTCTTGTTGAAGCAATCTAACTGAGATCAATAAACAGCCATTGATTAAAAAGATAAAATATGGTAATGCGTAAACCATAGACTTGCTAGGTAAAACAACAATCCTGCCATCCTAAATGAAATGAGCAAAAGAATGTCACAACCTTAACCAACTAAAGATGGTTTTGTCTATTGCAGGATGGTTTTTATATTGGACAATACGAATATCTAAATATGATGTTGTGATCTGAATTGTGTCCTTTTGTGCTGTCTAGGTATGCAATCGATATGTTTTTCAGTTCAGAAATATTTTAACTTGACTATTTGAAGGAAAATATATGTCCTTAAAAATCCAGATTTCCAATCAGGCAAGAAAAAAAGAAGCAACTTGTTGTTGTTGATGTCTGCGATTGACCCACTTGGGCTATACAATAGTCTAGGAAAATCAGTCAGATGTTTGATGAGCAAAAGTGAACCAGTTAAACTTTGGAATGGGGACAAAATACACTTTACGATGAGGTTTGGCACCTCTGCTATGAGGAAAATGGTAAGGACCTGCCATTTTTAATTTAGAAGAAAGTGATACAACTATGTTTATAAAATTAGGAATGCTAACTCTTAGAACTCTGGGTCACTGGACAAAATTAAAAGGCAGAAGATTTAGACCAGGCTTTTAAAAATCCAGCATGGCATAGTATTTTGAGTGTTGGACTATGACTCTAGAGACCAGGGTTCAATTACCAGCTCAATTATGAAACTCAATGGGTGACCCAGTCACATGCTCTCAGCCTCAAAGGAAGGCAATGGCAAACCTCCTATGAACAAATCTTGCCAAGAAAACCCCATTATAGGGTTGCCGTAAATTGGAAATGACTTGAAGGCAAAGAACAACAAGTAATTGGGGGGGAAAACCACTTCTTCACAGAGGACTAAACTCAATGAAGAGGCAAGCCTAGGCCCATTGAGACTGTTGCTTATGCCAAAATTAGAGGCAGATAACCAAACTGTGACTTGTCTTTCTGGTTTATTTCTTTCAATCCTTCTGTGAGGTCCTGTTTCAGGATGGACAGCTGGAGGGGAAAAACAAGTGGTGATTATTCAGTTCACACCACAGAACAAAGCATGGTTTAAGCAAGCAAGAGACTGTAAGCCAGCAACAAATCATGGGTTCTGATTCTAGTTTCAGGCTAACACGGCTTCTTAGCAGAGACATTTAACAAACCAGATTTTCAACAAACCATTTCATCTCTGGCTGAATGTGTAACATGAAGATTCTCATCTAAGGCCGTGTTCCCACTACGTTTAAATCCAGCTCGGATTTTAGAAATCAATTCATGCTTCTTACCCATTTTTGCACATTTAACCTGCATCAAAAAGATGCGGGTAAATAGGGTATTTTTGGGACCGAATCAATTTATTTAGAAATAAATCAATTCAGCCCAAGTGGGAACCAAGCAGATTCAAATCAGAATCAAATCTGCCCTGGTTCCCATTGGCAGCCCGGCCCGGAGGGCAGCTGGCATGGCCTGGCCTCTCCTGGCCCTCAAATCCCCGGCCCAGCCTCCTTACCGGCTTCTTTGGCCACTGACTGGCTTCCCTGAGCTTTTTCCCACACCTGGGGAGGCTGGAAGGAGATTGCAGAGAAGCTGGAAGCCTTGTGACCTCCTTCCCAGATTTCCCCTGGCTTCTCTATGACCTCCTTCCACCCACACCCACCCACCCCAGCCGCAGGAAAAATTTTTTAAAGCCCAGGGAAGCTGGTGAGTGACCAAAGAAGCCAGTAAGGAGGCTGGGCCAAGTATTTTAGGGCCAGGAGAGGCCAGAGACAGGACGGGCCATCAAGCTGCCCCCCTGCCACTGAACCGCCACTGAACCAATTCCTGAAACTGGAATATAGTGGGAACATAGTGGGAACCATGTTTTTTCATAACTGGTTTTAGGAATCGGTTCAGGCAACTGATTTTCTGGTAAGTGGGAAAGGGCCCTATGACAATCTTCAGCATTAGAGAATGATAGTGCCTAGAGATGCTGTCAGCATAAAGCACTCACATCTAGAATTCATATCTTCACCTACTGGGGTGGTGTCGTCTTTATGAGGGGAACACACAGGAGTCAAGATCCTTTTTCAGTGTAGCACAGACTGTGCTATTGCACTACCAAATATACAGCCAATTGTACAGTGGGTGTACAGGACCACACTTACCAAGCCCCATTCCTCAAGCCCACTGCTTAATGTTTGTTGTTTCCCTCTGAGAAAGTGCCCTGCATCTTTTTTTTCTTTTAAAAGTTGGCTCCCAGACTTGAGACTCAACTTAACACTTAACTTCAAAGTATCTTGCAGTGAATTTGGGGTAAAAGCATTGAATATATATATATCACTGGTTTACATGTTGGACTATGATTTTGAAGACCAGGATTCGAATCTCTGTTCAGCCATGGAAACCAACTGGTTGATCATGGGCAAGTCTCTGCTTCAGAGGAAGCCAAATGCAAATCCCTTTTGAATAAATCTTTGCAAAAAAAAAAAAAATGATACGGTTGCCTTAGGGTCACCATAAATGAGAAATGACTTAAACCACACCAAATTGTGCATACCTCAGTTTCTATAAATTGCACACACACACAGAGAAGGGAGAACTTTTTCCCTTTAGTTTCAAGATTTTCATAAATACTTAATCTCTAGATGTGGTTAGAAAGAAAGGGAAGGATTTCTGTATATCTTATATCTACAATAAAATCAATGTTTTAATTCTACACAAGCAAACTTATACATGTGCACGCACACACACCGTATATGTGTGTGTGTTTCTGTGTGTGTATTATAGATCCAAACCACTTGATTTATACCTAAACCCAAGAAATTATATTCTGAGAGAAAGAATAAATTTTGCATGACTTAAGGTTCATGATCCAAATGGAAGCTAAGTTTCCTGTTGGTTAACTGGACTATTGGAAGTTGATCATTATCATTCAAACTGTGCATATATATTCCCCTTAGAACATGGACTGGCTCATCACCTCCAGTCTTTAAATTAAATGAAGATCAATCACTCGCAAGGACTTCCAACTTATATTCTATAATACATTAGAACTGAAAAACAGGGCAGAGTCTAGCAGCACTGGCTGATATTACTAAAGTTATTATTTGGAATTAACATACAAAGGAAGAATAATAAAAACGTAACTTAACAATGTCAACCAACTTCATCTTCATTGTTAACGTGTTAAATTGAAAAGAGTTTGAAAAATTGAATTGAATGTGTTAAATTGAAAGGAGTTTGCCTTTTCAAAGTGGCCGTTCTCTTAAATAAATTTTAGGTATGATCTTGTGAACACTTTATTATCATCCCATAATTGCTAATAATCAGAATGCATTGCTCTTCCCAAAGAGTTACCAACTCCCCCCAATTTAATTCTTCCACTTAAAGCAAAAGGAAAAAACCCTCTAAAATCAAATACATACATTAATCTCACTTTTCTCACTTTCAAAGATTTGTTATTTGACTCTCCGTTGTTGCAGTGAGAAGGAACCTGTTACCACGCAAAATAATGTGTACGTGTCTGCCAAACTGGGAAGTTTGTTATTGCAAAGAAGATATTCACAACATTATTTTCAGCAGCGATTTCTTAGCAGAGATATCAGAATCAAGAAAACACCTTTCAAGTAGGCATATGAACAAGGAAGCTCCTGGGCTCAGATGTGTGAGTGTGCATGTGTCTACCTGTCAACTTATGGCACCCCATGAATTTGACAAGGGTTTCCTTAGGCAAGGAATCGTCAGTGCTGGCTTTACCAGTTCCTTCCTCTGAAATACAACCTGAAATATAACAGCACCTGGGATTCGTTGGTTGACCCTGCTTAGTTTCCAAGATCAGAGAGGATCTGGTGCCTTTAGCTTATTTAAGCTTGGGCTCAGACTGGGATCTAGCAAATTAACTAGGACTGTGCTTTAGGAGGGAGTCACAGAAAGGAATTACTGGTAGACAATAAGAATTTTATGTACTAATCAAGTGTAGTATAAATATTAGGAACATGGCCTGTTGGACTTGCTAATTTCCTGCCTGATAAAAATTTAGGCTGCAGCCTCTCCAGCATTTCCATTTTTTTACTTCCACTTCAAACAGTTACTGGAGCCTAGGATGAAAACCACATTCTTCCTATTTAGTCCCAAATATACTAGGTCTGGCCCTGCCAACATCTCATATCCATGGTGATGAACAACAACCTTAGTTGGAACAGAAAATGAAAATGTCTGTCTTAAAGAACATGTAAGATTCAAAGGACTGAATTCCATATGTAGAAGGCACTAGCATGTACTTTTACCTATTGTGAACAGACTAAGGTGCTGCCTGAATGATGTGCCTGCCATATATATGTATGTATGAATGTGTGTGTGTGTGTATGCCCTGTGACTTTCTATAAAGAAAAATATATTGCTGCCATCAATTTGAACAGGTGCAAAGACAGGTCAGCCAATTTGAGTTGCTGTGGTTTATTTATTTTTTAAAAAATATACTCTATACACTTTTGTAAAATTTTATATTTCTTGAGAGAGAGAAAAAAATGTTACTCTTTACTCTTCAGGAATACAAAATGCTTGTTGCTCTTGTGTGCCTTCAAATCATTTTTAACTTATGACAGCCCTAAGGCAAACCTATCATGGGGTTTTCTTGGCAAAAAATTTACGATGAGATTTGCCACTGCCTTCCCTGGAGGCTGAAGGAGTGAAAGTTACAGGGAAAGGGATTCCACCACAACATTAGGAGGAACTTCCTGACAGTAAGGGCTGTTCGGCAGTGAAACACACTTCATCAGAATGCAGTGGAGTCCCCTTCCTTAGAAGTCTGGGTGGCCATCTGTCAAGGATATTTTGATTGAGAGCTCCTGCATGGCAGGGGATTGGACTGGATAGCCCTTGTGGTCTCTTCCAACTCTATGATTCTATGATTCTAAGGTCACCCAGTGGGTTTCACAGCTAAGCTGGGAATCAAACCCTTGCCTCCAGAGTTGTAGTCCAACACTCAAACCGCTACACCATGCAGGCTCTCAATATAGGATATAATAGTTTATAGTTTATAAATAGTTAAGTGTCTCCCTTCATCCAACACTCATGGTATGTACAGTAGTCCCCCGGTTTATGAATCCCCCGGGATACGAAATCCCCGGGACCCGAAACCGGCGGGACCAAAAAACATCCCCCGGGATCCGAAGGATCCCCCGGGATGCGAAGGAGAAAAACAGCGCAGCCCCTTTAAATCGGCCGTGCGGTCCGTCTCCTAATGCGGTCCCCCGGGAAACGAAGACTTCCGGGTTACGAAAGGTAATCCGGAATGGATTACCTTCATAACCCGGGGGACCACTGTATATGTGTGCGCTTGCAGGAGAAGAACAGACTTGATTTCAGATGGCAAAGGCAGCATGTGTAGTTCCTTGAAAGCTACACTGATACATCCCTCTGTAGGAAAAGACCCTAGTAACTACTCACATTGCCTTGCTGGACTGAAGAGTTTGATCGAAGTTGTTGTTTTCATTAGAATTTCCCACTTTTTGATTCCCATTGTCCTGGCCAACTTTTTTAGGAACTTGCATGACCACACTCTGTGGTCATTCAGTAACCCCACTGGTGCCAGAGGGAAGAGAAGAAACTCTTGGCTATCAAGCCATTCCTTTGAGAGTTAAGATTCAGGTATCCAGGAGATTACTGTATTTACTCATGTATAAGTTTCGAAATTTAGATGAAAAAAATTGACTCAAAAAAAACTTGAATCAACTTATCCACAGGTCAATATAAGTACTGTATTTTAACGCATATAATAGATAGATAGATAGATAGATAGATAGATACTCTCTGTGCATCCAGCCTTTAGTATGAACACAAATAGTTATGCCTGCTGGAATTTTGTAACTTTTTTGGCATTGTTTTCCTTTACTCTGTCCTTTACTTCCTTCATTACATTTGCCGAAATTTTACCCTCTACTTATCCACAGGTCGTTTCAAAATCCATAATTCTGGCCCGAAAACTTGTCCTCGACTTATATATGAGGTTGACTTATAGCCGAGTATATACGATACTTGCAGGGAGTGGGTAGAGTCTGATACTCTCTCTTTAACCCATAACACACACATATTAAAGAAAAGAGATGTCAGACCTTTTTTGTCTAATCGTCTTTACTGCATTCTTCCAACCTGTTTTCAATATGTACTTATTATGCCCATACTCTATATCACTACCACCCACAAAGATAGTGAGAGCCGAGGAAATGGGGGGAGAGGGAGAAGAGAGGGAAAGAGTTAGTGGAACAGCTCACAGGTAACACAGAGCATTTTAAATTTAGAAAAAGGGGAAAGGGTGGGAGAATGGAACCCAAGGAAGAAAGCTTGCCTACTTAATCCAGCAGCTAATTCCGAAAGTTAACTCCTTCCCTCGAGATGCTGAGAAAGAAGCTCAAACCCTGAACTTCAGGTCAAATACTGAAGTCTGGCAACCCTGTTCCGGCCCCATAGGCACAACAATGTACTGTGAGCCTCCAGGGCAGGAGGAGAGCTAGGGTAGCCATAAACATTCTCGCCCACAGTGACATGCCTTTTGAAAGGGAATTGTTATTTTCACCACTACTCCTCTTTAAATACATTTTAAAGAAACTTTAAAATGCACCAGAGTAAGAAAGCACTTGGAGTGTGAAAAGGAAAATGAGACATCTAGTGCATTTTAACTTTTCAGTGACTTTGGGCTGCTTTAGACAAACAAAGCCTAAGAATGAGCATATGGAGAGGGGGGGGAGTCAAAACACTGTATTTGAAACAAAGAAAACAGCTTTATTTTGATTTCAATCTTATCCCACCCCCAAACAACAGTGAAAAAATGTAAACTATATCCACTTGCTTACTCCTTCGGCTCTCAAACTCTAAACATATTTACTCAATTAGTCAGTCCCGCTGAAATGAACAGATTGTATTTTCAGATGTTAAGACCCAGGATATGACAGGGACATTGCTCCATCACAAATTAACAATGATACTAATAAAACTTTGCTCTACCAAGCCAAGATCAACAGCATTGCCTGGGGACTTATATTTGAAGGGCTATTTCATTACTTCATATTGACATTGGTATGCTGACATCACAGGGAAAAAAAGATCTACATAATGTGGAATTTCCATAAATGAGGCATCTAAGAGTTACACAAGCTCTTGCCTTTGCAGTTAACTTTTAGGAATGTTCAGTTACCATGAACAATCCAAATGATTGAAAACTTTCAATCACTGTGAAACTTTTCATATTTTTAAGGTCATCAGGTTTTTAAAAAAAATCAGCTCAAGAAAGTAATTGTATCAAACAATCTGGCGACATGCAGAGATGAAATTAGAAGCAGCGGCTACTTTTTGAGCATCCTCAAACTCCAGAAACCAGTACTTGGATGCACACTATAGCATTTAGAGGTAGACAAGGAAGAAAAGACAACAACCGACCAGAAGTTTCAAAAACTGAAGTGCCAGAGTTTCTCATAAATTAATCATGTAGTAACTGACTGTATCTGTACTCAGATCTTATTTATAGTATTTAAAATGGCCACTAGTTGAACCAAAAATAGACCAGATTCAAGCTTACGTACAAGGCTTGACTCCAGCCCTAACAGTATGTGCATTGGCCCAGATTTCTTTTTAGGGCAGGAAAGACATTCTGTGTATGTTCAGAGGAGCATTACTTGAATTCACATATAATCTGCAGCATCGCAGTAAATTCCAGGGCTGAGATTAAATGACAGCCAACACTCAGTTCAATGGTTGGAGCTACTTCTCTTTTAAACAGGACACCCAGCCTTGCTGAGAGAGCCACAAAAGTTAAATACCACATGAAAATTCCAGTACGAAATGAACAGGCAAACATTCATTCATTTTCAGAACAGAAATTTCCATTGTTTCCCATCACAAATCTCGTACGTTTTCAGACAGACGTTATGACTAATATGAAACACAACTTTGTGCAGAGCTCTGATGCTTTCTTTAGAAAGCATGCTGGTTACTCAAGGAAAGAAGAGAAAGCTGAAATATGATCCTATAGACTCGCTCCCACACATTGCAAATTGTGAATCAATCTCTAAAAATATTTTAATCCGACTCGCAATTAACACTTGATGGCAACACCAAGTTTCTCCTAAAGGCTAGGGATGAATCAACTTTCTCATAACTGGACAGTGCTCCCTAGGTCTCGGTTATTACCACATTCATGTTATATATATATTTATAGAAAAGATTTCATTTTTCTCTTTCTCCTGGCATCTATATGAGAACGGAGGTAGTGGTAAACCTCAAATTCCGCAAATAGGAAGGAGAAATAAGGCAACCGGCAAAGTATAAGAAGTCTGGGAAAGTCAGAGGAAACAAGAAAGAGAAGCTGTCATCATTCCCCAAGTACAGAGTGGCACACCCAGTGGAACAATGTGAAAACAGCAAACAAACAAAAGTTTGCCATAGTTTGAGTCTGGATCAATTCATATGAATGTGTTTACTGGGGAACCTTTTTCTACAAGTCTTCTAAAAAATGAAAACACACAAGTACACACATACACACACAAACATTTCCTCATGCAGAAGATGGAAAAGATAGGTGTGCTCCAAAACAGGCAAGATGCCATAGGTGTGCTCCAAAACAGGCAAGATCACAGTTGCCAAACCAGAGCTGAACTGTCACAAATCACAAAGTATAGTTTATAAACTCAAGGGGATTTTTGCAGTGCTGTGCAGAATGGGCACAAAACGCCTCTGGCTACTGAAAACAGACTAGATCAACATAGGTTTTGGTCCCCCTTGAAAACTGTTAGACATTTCACTAAACAGCAACAACTTCAGAAAAGTGAGTCATAAACTGGAGAAATTCTAAAATGCTGTCAAGTTTTTGGTGTGGGCTTTTTTTTTTGTTTTTGTTTTGCTGTTGTTGTTTATAATCACAGATTTTTCCAAACAGCCTTACAAACCCCATCCAAAGCTCTCCGCTTATCTGAAGCATTAGCTCTCGCAAGCTCCTGCCTACCTAAGAAAAGCAAACTTGCTTCCTTTGGAATTATGGCCAGATTCAAACATGGAGCTAGACTAACAAAAGAAAAACCGAATACCCCCCAAAAACAGGAGTGTTATTTGTGTTTGGAAGACAGTTGCTGCCTACCAATTCACCACCGAGAAACCAGTTCGCCCAACTTGTTTAAGGAGATCCCATCCACTGGCAACTGAAAAAAGTGTCTTTCGTCCCGGACAACTTTTATGTTGGTGCATGACTTCAAAAGTCATGCACCACCAGCAGCAGCGACTTCACAAAATATGCCACCCTACCAAAAAAGATATTCACTTTTACTGGAGGCATTTCCCTTCTCGCAAGACATCTCTCTCCCAGTTGCATCTCTGCAAAGGGAACTTGGAAAGGAACAAAAAGTAACTCCAGTAGGCTGCTGAAGACGCATGAGGAAGACAGGCACTCTTTCCAACATTTGATTCCAAGGGGCAGCTTTGAGATTCAGGAACCCAATATTTATATTTTGCTTTTCAGTGAGCGAGAGGCTCTGTCCATAGCTATGCTTACTGTCCAGCACATGCACGCACACACATACACACACCATGGTACAAAATCACTTCCCAGAGTCTACAAAGCAAGGCAACAAAACAAAACAAAACGTCACGTTCCTTTGTATAGTGACTGTCTTTTCACTTGTTCACAAAATTAGATATTCAGCCTCTTCCTCCGCACACATCCACCAGGAACTCAAGTTTAACCAACTTTAGACTTGGTAGGTGTGTGGGGAGGGGAGGCAGTATAGGTAACCCATTCCCCTGAAAGGGGCAATTCAGTTAAAAACCAAACAAAAGGAAGACTGGATTACCAAGAAATACCTTTGGAACTGGGCAAGTGCCCCTGAAGTCTGGCAAAATCATCATCGGCATGTGTGTGCATGCATGTATGCATGTATGTATATGTTTGTGTGTGTGTAAGTATATACAATCAGAGCCAAACTGTCACAAATCACAAAGTGGAGTTTATAAACTCAAGGGGATTTTTGCAGCGTATGTATGTATGCATATGGCGAGCCAGTGTGGTGCAGAATCCTAGAATCTTTATTAGAGTTGGAAGAGACTTCAAGGGCCATCCAGATCAACCCTGTGCGCTGCAGGAACACTGAATAGTTTCAGCGCTGGACGGCCAGGGTTCGAATCCTGGCTCCACCACTGGCAGCGAGTGGGGGGGTGATCTTAAGAGTTTATCACATGAAAGAGATTGAGGGTTTATCCCGTGAACATCCCGGGAAAACCGCGTGATTACGCAAAGCGACTTTGCAAAACGGCATCGCCCAAGACCCGCCCTCAAAGCAGTCGCAAAGATGCATTAACCTGCACATCTTTTCAGGATTTCGGTGGAAAAAACGCCTTTCCGTTACTGTTTCATTTGTGCAACTGCGTGTGATAATATCGTTTGCGCCCTTACCCACCCTTTCCGCTTTCTTTGCGGGACGCTTTAAGCGTGCGGATTAACCTCCCTTGAATGCCAGCCCTGATGTGATAAACTTGAGGCAGGTCACACTCTCTCAGCCTCTCTTACCCTCAGAAGTCCAACGTGCCCAAGAAAACCCTGTGCCAAAAGTTGGAAGGCACACCACCACAACATAAAACAGACAGGATAGATAGATAGATGATTGATAGATAGATAGATAGATAGATAGACAGACAGACAACAGATAGATAGAAAGATAACAGAGTGCCCCTTAACTCTGGCAAAATCATCATCAGTGTGTCTATGTATGTGTGGTTGTATGCATATATATACATGTATGTAAGTATATAGATATAGATATAGATATATAGATATATATACAGATATATATACAATCAGAGCTGAACTGTCACAAATCACAAAGTAGAGTTTATAAACTCAAGGGGATTTTTGCAGTATGTATATACATTATATGGTGAGCAGATAGATGACAGAGAGATAAACAGATAGATAATAGAGAGAGAGATGACAGATAGATAGATAGATAGATAGAATATAGATAGATGCCAGACAGTTAGAATTGTAGCTGGAAGAGACCCCAAGGACCATCCAGTCTAGCCCTGTTCTACCATGCAGGAACTCTCCATCAAAGCATCCCTGACAGACGGCTATCCAAGGAGGGAGATAGATAGATAGATAGATAGAGAACAGATAGATGATAGATAGATAGATAGATAGATGATAGATAGAGAACAGATAGTTAGATGATAGATAAATAGATAGATGACAGATAGTTAGGTGATATAGATAGATAGATAGATAGATAACAGATAGTTAGAATCACTGGAAGAGATCCCAAGGCCATGCAGGAACTCTCCATCAAAGCATCCCTGACAGATGGCCATTCAAGGAAGGAGACAGATAGATAGATGATTGATAGATAGATAGAGAACAGATAGTTAGATGATAGATAGATAGATGGCAGATAGTTACACAGATGATAGATAGATAGATAACATATAGACCTCCAAGGAGAGATAGATAGATAGATAGATGACAGATAGATAGATAGATAGATAGATGACAGATAGTTAGATAGATGATAGGTAAATATATAGAGATAGATAGATAGATGACAGATAGTTAGATAGATAGATAGATGACAGATAGTTAGATAGATGATAGGTAAATATATAGAGATAGATAGATAGATAGATGATAGATAGATAGATAGATAGATAATTGATTGATTTATGACAGTTAGTTAGATGATAGTTGATTGATTTATGACAGTTAGTTAGATAGATGATAGATTGATAAATAGATGAGAGAGAGAGAGAGAGAGAGAGAGAGAGATTAGATAGATAGATAGATAGAAGATAGATAGATAGATAGATAGATAGAAGATAGATAGATAGATAGATAGATAGATGGCAGAGAGGGGAGGCTGTGCTGTGACCGACCTCGGTGCGAGCCTGGAGCCTCTTGTTGATCTCGTAGAGGCGGTACTCGGGCTGGACCATGTAAGGCGTCGTGTGCCTCCGGTAGAAGGGCCCGAAAGGCGAGGAGTAGAAAGGGTCATGGGGCGCGCTGCTGGACATCTTCTCCTCCTCCTCCTCCTCCTCCTTCTCTCCTGGAAGACCTGGCTCCAAAGCAGAGGAGGAAGAGAGAGGCTCAGAGAGGAGCCACCACCGATCCCCCTCCTGGAGCTGAGCAGCAGCACATGGAGAAGGAGGAGGATCAGAGAGAGAGAGAGAGAAGGAAGGCTCAAAGAAGTCCAGCCCCAGAAGGAGAAGAAGGAGAAGAGATCAGGGAGGGAGATGGAGGGAGAGAGGAAGGGAAGGGAAGGGAGGGGGCTTTGGCTGGGCTGAGAGGCGGAGGATGAGAGTGGGCTTGGTTTGGGTCTCTTTTTTTTTTCCTTTAAAGCGCACACACAAGGGATCAGGGATCCTCTTTTGTGAGCCGCCTTGAGTAGAAAGGCGGAATAATAGAAAACCCCATCCCCTGAAACACATCATCCCTGGAGCCTCTTTTCTCTTTTGGAGAATTGCTGCTGCTGCTGCTGCTGGAGGGGGGGGGGAATCACTTCCCCTCTGCTGCCTCCTCTTTTGTGAGCCGCCTTGTTGGGAGAAAGGCGGTATAATTTAAAAAAAAAAAAAATCCCATCCATACAATACCATCCTGGAGCTTCTTTCTCTTTTGGGGATTGCTGCTGGGGATCAGTTCCTCTCTGCCTCCTCTTTTGTCAGCCGCCTTGTTGGGAGAAAGGCGGCACAATAGAAAATCCCATCCCTGCAATACATCATCCTGGAGCTTCTCTCTCTTTTAGGGATTGCTGGGGATGCCCTCAAAGCCCAAACTCTATGAAGTTGGGAAAGACCCCCCACCCACCCACCCAACAAGGGCCTTCTAGTCCAACCCCCTTCTGCCATGCAGGAACTCTCAATCAAAACAACCCCAACAACACTCCACCCCTTTTTCCCATTTCTGCTGGACTCTTGCTGGATCCATTCTTGGATCCTGGCAGCTTTGAATCCGATCCAGCGGAACCACACAAACCTACTGTTCTAACCACTGATCGTTCGTCGAATTATTCATCGGGGTATATAAAAATAACAACGACGCAGAATACTCAAAGGAGGACAGAGCAATATAACTTGTTGTAATCTCGCCTCGATCCATTGGGAGAGGCGGGAAATAGAAATAAATTTTATTATTATTATTAATAATAATAATAATAATAATAATAAATGTTGTGCTACCATGCAATAATAGAGTTTGTAATAATCATTATGAAGATATCTGGGCTGTACAAGCAAATTGGATAAGGAAGACTATGGAGCTTATCAGACAGGAAGAATTTCTCTCAATTTCGAACGGAGCCAATTCGAATTCATGTAAATTCGCTAGTTTAGCAAATTTACGTGAATTCAAATTGCAGCCGGAATGCGTTCAGAATGACCTCCCATTGCCCGAAAATGACTTCCCATTACTCTAATACACAATAACGTAAAACCCATGATTGTGTTCGGAATGACTTCCCTTTTACCCAAAATTGCGTGAGATACTCTAATACGCAATAACTCAAAACCCTATGATTACGTTCGGATCGCCATTGGATTATACTTCCAATTTCCGTCGTTTGATAAACTCCTATGACTATGGGTAACAGAAATAAGACTTTGAAATTAAGGCCGAGGGAATTGTGCAGGGCTTTTCAGACTGTTGTGAGCTGGAATATGCGGAGTGAGAAGGTGAATTTAAATGAAGGAAAGGAGAGAAGGAAGGAAGGAAGGAAGGAAGGAAAACCTGACCATGTAGGAATGAAGTAGTAACTGCAATAGTACATATAAGTAAAGTTTAAAAGAAAACTGAGACTTGATAGAAAAACAAGTGGAGTTGGGACAGGGGGAGATATCAGACGAGGGAAATTGGAAGTATAATCGAATGGCAATCCAAACGCAATCATGGGGTTTCAAGTTTTTGCGTATTAAAGTATCTCACGCAATTTCGGGCAAAAGGGAAGTCATTCCAAACACAATCAGGGGTTATATGTTATTTCGTATTAAAGCATCTCAACACAATTCCGGGCAATGGGCAGTTATTTTTGGGAAATGGGAAGTCATTCTGAATGCATTCCAAACGCAATTGGAATTCATGTAAATTCACTAAACTAGCGAATTCACGTGAATTCGAAATGGCTCCAATTGGCTCAATTCGAAATAAAGAGATATTCTTCTCGTCTGATAAACTCCTAAGTTAGCAAAGGAAAATAGAGGCCATGTGCTTCAATTCAATTTTTTTTTTAAATTACTTTAATTTTTTTTTAAAAAAAAAAAAAAAACCTCTCATTGGCTATATAAGGATGACTGGGAGATTCTGAGACTTTAAGGACCTTATCAGACATCGGAAATTGGAAGTATAATCCAATGGCAATCCGAACGCAATCATGGGGTTTCACATTATTGCGAACTAAAGCATCTCATGTAATTTCTTGCAAAAGGGAAGTATTCCAAACGCAATCATGGGTTTTACGTTATTGCGAATTAGAGCATATCATGCAATTTTGGGCAATGGGGGGGTCATTTTCGGGTAATGGGAAGTCATTCTGAATGCATTCCAAACGCAATGGGAATTCACATGAATTCGCTCAACTAGCAAATTCATGTGAATTTGAATTGGCTCCATTTGCAAAAAAGAGAAATTCCTCCTGTCTGATAAGGTCTGAGAACTATCCTATAATTTATAACAATTTGAGTTGAGCGATCTATAGAGGCCATGGGAGACCATAGCATAGAAATCACTTCTTTCCAGCACTGCTCTGAGAAGATGAGGGGAACAGTTGTTAGGTTCCACTCTTTTTCCCCCTGGACTTTCTTATTTTCCTTCACTTCAAAGAAAATAAAAAGGCTTCCTCCAAGGCTGGAATGGTAAAACCTCTACACATCATTTCCAACATCCTAAATTCTCTTCTTGCAATGCTCCTATTTTTACTCTTCTTGCACAAAGCCCATGCACCCAACTGGATAGGCTTCAGCTTTTCCAGAGCAATATTTTAATTCAGGCTCATTAAAAGTAAGCTTGGTCTGAAGAGATTCGATATAAATTGGATCAGGATCCAAACCACATTTTTTTGATCAATACACATCCCTAAAAGGTGCAGTCTGCAAGAGGCATTTCTACAAAGACATGGGAAACATTTTTTCCCCAGAATGATTAGCTATAAGAAAGACTCAGTTGAAAAGAAGACATTAACTTAGGATCAACAAAAATTACATGTTGGAGGTAATAAAAAATTAAGATAAAGTAGTGGGACCCAAAATTAATCCAAGGGGGAAATATATTAAATGATGATGCACATATATACTTCTTTTCTTTTCTCTACTCGATCTATTCCCCCCTATACACTTGTTTCCTTTTACTAATGAGATGCTAGCAAATGTTGGTAAGATTTTTGTGGTTAACATTAAAGGATTAAAAAACCTTTTTAAAAAAACCCAGAAATGCAGCATATCTTTGGAGGAATGATGAAACTGACATTCATATTCTGGAAAAAAATACATATTAAGAAGTCTGAAAAAGAAGCTTCAGGGTAAGTTATTTAAATGAACTATATATGTGGCTTTAGCAAATTCAAAGTCAAAAGGGATTCTAATTGGCGTCAGAGAGAAAATTAACTCCATCTGCAAAGAAATTATCACAAACGATGAAGGTAGATATCTCTTGCATAAAAGGGCGATTAAATACGAGAAGTCTTCTTTTCCTTTGGTTGGAGCCACATTTCGCCATAGAGTTAACCCACTGAAATCAAGTAGGACTAAGTGGTCTCAACCCCATAGATTTACACCTCTAATTATGCCTAAAAACAGCTTTTGAAAGCTTGATGAAACAATTAGATACATTTATTCAAGGTGATACATTCACAATTAGATATTTCAGCAGAGTAGTTAACCCCAAATTAGAGAGATCTCAATCAACTGCATGGTAATGCTATCCCAGAAATGTTTTTTTTTTTAATCTAAAAAATGTAATATTTTTATGTTATTATCATCCCAATGAGAAAGATTTTAAATATTCATAAGACTGACACTTACATATATGATTACTGGTATCTTCCAAAGGAATACAGATAGTTACTCATAAGATGACTTACAGAGACCCTGCATGTTTCTTGCTTCGCTATGGACCTTATCAGTCGGGAGGAATTTCTCTTTATTGCTAATGGAGCCAATTCGAATTCATGTGAATTCGCTAGTTTAACAAATTCACATGAATTCCTATTGCATTTGGAATGCGTTCAGAATGACTTCCCATTACCTGAAAATGACCCGTCCATTGCCCGAAATTGTGTGAGATGCTTTAATTCGCAATAACGTAAAACCCATGATTGCGTTCGGAATGACTTCCCTTTTGCCCGAAATTGCGTGAGATATTTTAATTCGCAATAACGTGAAACCCCATGGTTGCGTTTGGATTGCCATTGGATTATACTTCCAATTTCGGACATCTGATAAGACCCTATGAAGATAAGACTAAAATTACCAGGGGATGGATTGCAGCTCTCTGTCAGAGTGTGGAAGTAACACGTTACAATTAACATAATTTCTCTGAAAAGTCACTTTTTGTAAGTGAAGGATAAAACAAAGGTTCCAAGAGTAACAAATGGGAACAAATTTAATGTACTAATATCATTAATTTACATTACCTATTTACGGGATCGCCTTCTTCTGTATAATTCACCCTGCGCACTCAGGTCCTCTGGGAGCTTATAAAGACTATTGCAGCTTATAAAGACTATTGCAGCCTATAAAGATCAGACTGACTGCTACTTCCTAGAGGACCTCTTCTTCTGCCACTCCCAGATTGTGAAATGGCCTGCCGGAGGAGACCTGTCACATTACCATCTTAGGGGCTTGACAAACCCCCTAAAAATGGTGGACTGGAAGCACCATTTTAACTCCAGAGGGATGCCGCAGCAGCCAAACCGTGCAGTGTCCCTCCGCAGGAAAAAGAACCTGGAAAAAACAGGTTCTTTTTAAGGCGCCCAGCGGACATCAAAAGTGTGCCATTGTTGCACTGGTGACATATGTGACACGCAGTGATGTCTGTATGCTGCACATCACTTACATCATCATGGTGGCGCCTGTATGGACCGGACACCACCATGATGTCACTGCCATTACACACTACGGTATTGGCGATGGAACACTTCTTTTGGCCCATCTGTCCCAGGCCTATGATAGCTTTTAAAACGCTGTCAAGATGGACCTCTTCTGGCAGGCCTTTCCTGAATAGGAAAACCCTGGCCATAAATGGAGTTCACTCATGTTGCATCTCCTGCATCCCCTTTGCCCAGTTTGAAAAGCTGTTGATTTTATGGATAATTTTAATTTACGGATTATTTAATAGTTTAATTTAATTGTCATATATTTAATTATCATTTTAAGAGGGGGGAGATTGGGTTATTTATAGAAAGTATTGTTGGAATGTTAAATTGTAAGCCGCTCTGGTTGTCTTTGTAACAGAGAAGAGGCATATAAATAAAGGTTATTATTCTTGTGAGTAAAATTGTTTGCTTGCCTTTAAAGATAATTTCAGGCATTTTGAAGGGAGATTTAAAAAGAGTTGTAGTGAAGGGTAAGAAAACTCATCTCCAAACTATGAGCAATGACAACACATTACTTTTAAAGTAGTATTTTTAAAATTACTGGAGTAAATTGCTTTTCTAAAAGGCAAAAAAGTTCAGTTCCTAACTTCAGCTCTGTCTGAGAGCACATGCTCAATATGCAGTGGACTGAAGTTCTGTCTCTGGCATGCTCAACCTTGTTGTTGTTGTATGACTTCTAGTCATTTCTGACTTCTGGTGTCCCTAATGTGAACCTATCACAGGGTTTTCCAGGGCTGATAGTGTGTGCTGTTAAGTCACCCAGTGGATTTCCATGGCTGTGCATGGATTCAAACCCTGGTCTCCAGAGTCATAACCCAATGCTTAAACCATTGCACCATGCTGGCTCTGGCTGTTGGTTTCTATGACAATGGAGGCTATAAACACACCAGATTTTATGTTGAACTTTAAAGGAGCTATCCAAGGTGCTGAAACCTATTCCCAGACTAGATTCAGCATGATGGATAGCTCCTTTGGAGTTCCTTGATCCAAACTGGAACTACCAGCCACCGGTGGCTGAAATAATCAGGTAGCAGGTTCCAAAGAAATTGAGAGGCATGGAGAGGTTTTGTTATGGACAAAATGGACAATGCTGAGCTAGATGGATAGGCAGTTCAATTTAAGAAGGCTCCTCTGTTTCTACAGTTTAACTAGCATCCACATTTTAGTGTGGAAGATGAATGTTACAATGAAATTTTCAAGGCGTATAGTTTAAAAACTATTACATAATCCAGTTTCTTTAAAACTTTAGTTTAGTTGGGATTAGCAATGAGGTTTGGGCCACATGTTTTTCTTTGCAATCTTGCAAATTAATTGATAATTTGACATCTAGAATGGCCTCCATCTCCTTAAACAGACTAATTTTTGACATTAAAATAAACAGTTTATGCTTTCATAAAGTAGCAAACCTACATAAAGTAAGTTTACATTTCTGGAACACTCCTAATGTTAAAAGATCAGGTTTGACCCTTGCTTACAATCTATTGATAGTCGTGCATATTTCAATTATATAACGATTGGTATAAATCAAGAAATACAATTGGTATAAATCAAGAAATACAATTGGTATAAATCAAGAAATACAAGACTAAAGATATTAATATATTCTATCAATACTGAACATCTCTTTTTATCACAGATGTCAAAAAACACATTTTAGAAATTTAAGATCTAGTTAGTGTGATGAAACAAAATAAATGTCATTATTAAATGGATCGATGTTGCAATTCAATTGATAAATTGTTCTGAAGTTTCCACTATATTTGTTGCCATTTACAAATTTTATAAAGGATTCAGAAATAGAGTACTTATTTACATTGAATCGTGAAACAATAACTAATTCCCCAACCCAATAATGGCAAGTCAGCTATAGGACCTTATCAACTAATACAATTTTTGAAGAATAAAATATTAGCATTAATTTTTACTTAAAATGTTAATTTGCAGCACAGAATAACTAAAGAGGAAGTACAGGAATACTAATTTAAATGAATTTAAGTTTCCAGGATCAGATAACCCACATCCAAAAGTATTAAAAGAACTGGCAATAATTTTTGAGAACTCTTGGAGAAGAGGAGTAGTCTCAGCAGACTGGAGGAGGGCAAATGTTGTCCCCATCTTCAAAAAGTGGGGTAAAAGAGGATCCCAACAATTATCGCCCAGTTAGTCTGACATCAATACCAGGAAAGATTCTAGAGCAGGTTATGTATCAATCAAACTTATTTATATGTTTTCTTTTATTGTCTCCAAACTGTCCTGTTTGTTTTGGATAATAGCTTAAAGCAGGGACCAATTCAGGGCCTTTGCATTCCAAGGCCAAGGATTTGACCTGACCTGAAATAGCAACCTTTGCTCTTAATACATTTCAGTACTATATTTTTTCAGCTCCTGAACAAGTGAAACTCCAATTCAAAGCTACCCATATTATACCACAGATATAATAATAACAACAACAACAACAACAACAACAACAACAATACCCCTCTCTTCGGATCAAGGTGGGATTCCAACAAGAATTAAAATACATTTACATATACATATAGCATATCTTGATTTCAGTTCCATGATATTCTTGCCGAGAAGCTGGTAAAATGTGGGCTAGGCAATGTGACTGTTAAGTGGATTTGTAATCTGGTTGACCAAAATTTCTGGATCACTATCACCCACCAGTATCCAATGAACCAGCTTTTGTTAACAATACAAAACAAAACCAAAAAGTTTCTTCCATGATACTTGTTTTGATTGGTCCAGTGGAACTTGTCATCCCATGACAACTAACACTTTGTGTTGATCATCAAAGCCGTCAGAAGAGGCTGGATAGACTGAGAATTTTATCAAACGTTTTAAAGGGACATTAATAAATGGTAATGTGGAGAATCACTACTCAAAACTCTGGGGAAAGCTGAATCCCAAAGAATTACAAAGCCAAGAACTATGGGATGTTCAAGGTATTCAGAATTTGCATATGCTAATGCATACTGAGGTGGATTAATACGTGGATGAAAACAAGGTTACTTCTTGGATTTCACAATGCTCTGAATTTTATGTTGCACTTCTCAGCTTTAAAAAAATGTATTTATTTAACTTAAGCATTTTGATACACATTGACAATACAAGCCTACTGTTCCTTGTTTCCATGGGCTATAAAAAGATTGGATCTCCCCATCCAAACTTGGGGGGGGAGTAATCCTACTTATATCCTCTTCCTCTCTCCATGGAAATTTCCATGGCCTTCAGTTCTCTGATGGCGGAATTTCATGAGAGATACTGAGAAGGACATGGAGCAGCAGAAGCCATGGATCTTCGAAATCTTTGCAGATATGCCTTGTTAAAATTTGGGGCAGTTGTTAGTAAGGATTGGTTCAAAATCAAGGATAAGATGTAAAACCAGGGTCAAAACAGGACAGTGATTTTACAGGGCCAAATAAGGAGAACAGAAACATCTGACTCTAATAATGAAAGAGGTGAGATGGCACAAATGCTGAATGTAAGATTCATCTCTGAAACAGACATGTTTGTTTTGTGTAAATCCTAACTTGCATATAGAGAGACATCCTTTGGAACATAGCTTCCTTCCCTTCCATTCTCTTCCCCAAGCCCATTTTCCTTCCTCTCTAGAGGATCCACCTTCACTTCTTGGCACTAGCTATAATTTCAGAATAAATGTGAACTGGATTGGGGACGGGGAGTTATCATAGCTGTTTTTACTTGATCCCTGAGACCAAAAGGAAGTGAGAATAACCACTCTTACACCTTTGCTAAAATATACAATAGCCTGCCTCATTAGAAATAGGTAGACAGACAACTGAAACCACTATCTAACAGTATCACGATAACACAGGTTTCATAAAAATGAAGCTAAGTCCAAGCTTGAATTAAGCCCACGAGAGTGAACAGTTTACAGTTTAAAAATCCACAGTTTCCTTTTGCAATAAAATAATGTAATAATTTAATTAACCACTGTGTAAATTAATTAACCACTATGTATATGGGGAGGGTGTCAAGTATGCTTACTGAAAACCACAGTTCACATGGGGAACAGAATGGAAGCAAAGCAAAAAAATATTGTAGAGAAGGGCAAGAAGAGAGTCGACATTCCTGAGGCTTGCACATCACAGTTTTATGAAGCTAGCATTAGATCTGCACCAAGCCATCCAAAACACTTGCAATTTCCTAATAATATGGATGGTTTTCTATGTGCAAACCACAATAGGAAGCTCAAACCATTATGGCAATGTACTTCATTGTGGTATGGACTGCATTCCCAAACCAGTAATTCTTCATGTATAAAACCACAATCAGAATTTAGCCTAATTGTCAAAACAGCATCAACGATAAGGATTCCAAACATTTTGAGAGTATAGAGCCATTTGACAAGAGGTTTCCTTCCAGCAACTTGTCACCAAGTGTATAGCTGGCAGACAACTGATAGAGATGATAAGATGTTTTATTCTTTTTTCAATAGCAACTACCCACCCACAGTCACATTACATTAATGCTGCAAAAAAGTTCATGAGTTGCTAAGAAAAACAGTGGAAGTGCAGGAAATTTGATTCAACCACGTTATGTGGGCAGTAGCAACATGATATTCTAGAAATGAATGGCACAGGGAAGGCTTACATTTACAGACTGGAAAACAAACCAGGTCTCTTTGTTGGAGGACATAATTTTGAGCTGGGGGTGGAAGTTACAATGGGGGATATTAATTTATTTATCCCATTTATATTTATATGTCACTCAAAAACAAAGTACAGTGGGTAGCTTCTGGTATCAGTAAAATATTAAAACATAGTATCAGTCATAAAACAAAAATACAAGGGCCCATTCACACAACACTGTTTAATGCAACTATTCCACTTTAATTAACTTTAATTCCTCAAGTATGTAACTTGGAGAGGCACTGAGACCCTCTCATATTACACAATTATAGCATTTTGATTCCATAGCTGAATCCTATGGAATCCTGGGATTTGTAGTTTGGGGTGATCTAGAAGCGATATCTCCCTGAGAATTCTAAACACCCTTCCCTACAGTGTAATTCTAAAGGATGCAGCAAATATACTTACAGCACTATGGACTCTTTCAGACGTGGGAAATTGAAAGTGTAATCCAAGGGCAATCCAAACGCAATCCTGGGGTTTCACATCATTGCGAATTAATTCTTCTCACGCAAATTCGGGCAAAAGGGAAGTCACTCCGAATGCAATCATGGGTTTCACGTTATTGCGAATTTAAGCTTCTCACGCAATTTCGGGCAAGGGGGGGTTATTTTCGGGTAATGGGAAGTCATTCCGAATGTCTTCCGAACGGAGCAGGGGTTCAGGTAAATTCGCTAAACAAGCGAATTTACATGAATCCGCATTGGCTCCATTCAGAATTGGAAGAAATTCCTCCTGTTTGAAAGAGTCCCTAGATTGCATTGTGTGTATTTAAACAGAATTTAAGAGATTTAAGAGATTTTAAAAGGTCTCAGCAAAGAGAGAAAAAATGGAGCTGAAGTCATGGCCAAACAATCCTTCTTGGGGAGGCTGCCCAGGGATCAATTTGCTTTGGAATTTGTTGAAGGAAACTGATTTCATATTCTAGACATGTTTCCTCTTCAGAAACATGCTAGAATATAGAGCAGAATATGCATTACTACTGGACTAACCCAGAAGAACCAGTGTGTAGAAGAATTTTTCTTTGTCGCGTGTATAATATGAAGCCAATCATTCCTGGAAGGCAGAGTTCTGAAACCTCTGGCAGTGTACCCGACACCAAGTGAAACCCTACGACAGCTGCCTTTTTGTTAGAGCTCGGTAACTTTAGTAATATTTGCCAAACTGTAAGTAAAAAAATAATAATAATCACCTTTTCAGTCTTCTCTATTAACATCTTATTAATTACCGCTGAGATTGTTTGGTGAAATGCTAGGCTGAACCAACATCACAGTGAAGACAGGTTGCATGAGCTCCTCTCTGACTATTTTTAACTGGGATACACAGATCCTACAGAGAGAAAGGCAGGCATTAGGGCTAAGAAACAAAGTAAAGCTTGCAGAAGCTGCCCTAAATACCTCTGATCAATAAAAGGAAGGAAAACAATCCCTTCATTCTAGATTTATGTCACCTCCATGCTAAAATAACCCAACACTCAGCTTCAGTGACCTATCATTTTGGGGATCTGGTGATGTTCACCTCTAAGACATTTCAGACCTTCTTTTGTCCTACAGACTGGGAGAAGGAAGCAGTGCTCCCAATCATGTGCAGAAAAATCTTATCACTCACCACTAAGTCATTGCAAAAGGTATCCACATACTTCTGCCACACACATTTTGTGTAGCAAATGTTTATAGTCACGAGGAAAACTTTAAAGGAATTTGATGGAAGATGAATTAGTACAGTCACTAGCATTGCTAGGTTTTGTATATCTGTAAGCTTACACTATTTTTAGAGTTACACTGACATTCCATTGTATCTAACTTCACCTCTACTTATTACTGTTAATGAAAAGCATCACATGCTTTTCAAAACTTATTGGAAAAGCATGGAGTGGAAGGGTGCTATTTATGTTCTTCCTTCTTAACAGTGCTGTCCCTAACTGATTTTATTCTCTTGTAGAGAAAGATAAAAGAACCAATATCCCACCAACCCCAGAGAGAAAACCAGAATAATTTGATTGGAGCCTTCAACATCTGCTCTCTATTTTAAAAAAGAAATACACAGTTCATGTGAAAGCATTTCCATGGGTAGGCATCTTGGCCATGCAGCAAAGTACAGTAACATCCAAAATCCGCAAAACAATGATACCTCCTTTATTGGACAAACTAAAATGCGCAAAATGCATGTTGCAAGCTTTCAAAGTTCCATTGGCTTCTTCATCGGGCAAAGATGTTTAAAATCATGCAGGAAAAAATATATGATGATGTTAATCACAAGCCTACATTTTGTCAAAATGTGGCTGTTCACGGTTCAGTTGGTTCTGGATGGAAATACATGCAGACAGGCCCCTCCTCCTCCTCCAGGAAGTTTTTTTTTAAAATTAAGTTCTATTAGCAAGACAAAAAGAGATGCTCCTCTTGAGATCTATGTTGCCTATGTCCTTTATTAAGCTATAGGCTCCTTTGTTAGGCAAAGAAACCCTCCATGTTTTTGCATTTGGAAACATTTTTAGGTGCTGTTTTGGTAAAACATGCTCCAAATATAGTCCATTTTTTTTAAAAAAAAATTTTTTTTTGCTTTTGTTGGAGGTAGAAACCTCAAAGTCCCAGTCCATCAGCTACCTCTTTAGGATGATTTTGCCTGATGAAGAAATCTGGCAATATGTAGTTTGTGCATTTCAGTTGACGCCATTAAAGGTACCAGTGTTTTGTGGAGTTCAGGTGAAAGTTATACATGTCTGCTATATTTCACATGAAGTTTGGCCCTCGTTATAAAGAAATGGTATTCCAAAATATTAAAGGAATTTCATGAGAAGCAACATAATTTTAATAAATCTATGGGAAATCTAAAATGAAAACAAGGATGCAAGATGATATTTCCTGTTCCAGAATTAAGCATCATTATGTTGGGTTTTACCACGTAAATGGTAGGGAGTATCCGAATACATCGTTTCTTCTCATTACTCTGTTTACATTCACTAGTATATAATAGATTCCTTTAAAAAAATTGTCCCTGTTATGTTTCAAAAGTAATGAGGAAAACAAAACTGCAGATGTTTGGCTATAATATTTGAACATTTTAGAAATGAACAAATCACTGAATGGCAACTATCCATCCAAAAATATATAAAGAACTCGAACCTCCTGCTCTTTTGAGAAAAAGATGTAACTTGTCCAAAAGATGGTCCTCTGTATCATAAGTGAGGGGTAAGGAGTAAGTGAGGGGTCAAGGAAATGAAAGATTAGTTAAGAACTGTTGGTACATAGCTTTACTGAAAATGAAAGTATCATGCACACAGAAGATGATCTTGTCAAGGAAAAATCAACATAGCTTATGCAGAGGTAAATCTTGTCCTGCTAACATTTTAGAGTTCTTTGAGAGTGTCAACTAGTACATAAATATGGGTGATACAGGAGATACTGATTACTTGGATTTTTCTGAAGAAAAATGAAAGGGGATGGGGAGTAAGGTCATATACTCCCTAAACCTGATTCAGATGCTTTTTGTGAGTGTTCTAGAGAGAATTTCTAGTGAGGGGTTAAATTTAACAAGGCTTCACCAGCTAGCTAACAGTTGTGGAACATAAATCTCGTTGTTCCTTTTGTGTTGTTCAGAGGTTTCTGTGATAACTTTATCACCTGCCACCTTGCCTCTCGTTAAGTAATCGCTTGACATAAGAGAAAGTAGCCAGGACAAGAAGTCTGTGATGGCAGATCAGTCCCACTTCCCACCATCCCTGCATTACTAGTTTGCCCAATTGACATACAGCAAATACACCTGCTTTCCATAATTAGAAAGTAATCACAAGAAAGCTTTTTGCCAGCACAATTGTGTGTTAAGAAAAAAAAATCTCTCTGTACAATGGTTCACAAACCCACAGAATGCTCTAAATCCAATCATTCTATAAATGCTATATATTTAATTTTTCAAAACAAAACAAAAAAATTATAAAATAAAAAACATAAGCAGAAGCACCTTCAGATTTAATACAGGATGCCTACCAATTCACCAAAATGCTTAGGTAACTGCCTCAACCTCTACACCACGTAAGCAGAAAACACATTGCATACTGTGTTACATTTTCTTGCCACACTTCTTGTCTTTCACTTCCGGTTCCCCTTTTCCTGCAGGTATGCCCTACATTCCAATTTGTATACTTATAGGACAAATAAACATGGCCCAATATAAACATTATTTATATTTAAACATCCACCAAACCCAATTCAATTACCCAAAGATGGCTTCTTCAGCAGGCAAAGTGTTACAAACCATATAGGAGGGGAAAAAATTGAAGATGTTAGTGATATGCTTGCATTTTGCTGTTTTTTGTTCTCAGTTCAGATGCTATGAAGGGGTATTACTTTCAGACTGGAACCACCTCCTTATGGGCTTGTGGTCACTGGGAGATTCTCAAAGTCCAGGAAATTTAGCATCCATTTGCAAAACAAACAAACAAACAAAAAGATGTTACATAAAAAGAGATCTGAATTTAGAAGTATTAATGGAAATGCTAAGTGATTAATGTTGCTACAGTAAAGTCTCAATTATCCAACTTTCAGTTTTCCAACATTCTGAATTATCCAGTGTCGCAGCTGCTGTAATTTTTTAAAATTTTCTGTGATTTCTTTGAATTTTCAGAGGACTGAACTGTTTATACCATATATCACAATGTTGATCAGTGATTTCTTTACATTTACTTTTATTGTTATTGCAATAAAACTTCAATACATTTGCAATTCATAGTGATTTCAAGGCTTTTCTTGGACCTTCTAGATTATCCAATATTTTCGGTTATCCAACTATCAGCCGGTCTAGTTTATGTCGGATAATCAAGACTCTACTGTATTTAAAAGCTGCATTTGTTACTCATGAAGACTGAGTAAAACAACTCCTTAGTGCAATGTGTTACTGTAGCATTATTTTGCTTTGGTTCTTTAATGTCACTTTAAAATATAAAAATTGTATCCAATTACCTCCACAATAACACTTCTGAACATTGGTAGTCATGACATTGTTTTTCAAAATACTGAAGTGGGTTATACTAGCCATCTGTATAGTCTCTTCTTGTTTGCTCCCCATGCATAGATCAGGCAATATTCTATCCAGAGAGTTTTCATAAAGCCAGATGAGCAAGTAACCACATTAATGTAGGAGTGTGAAAACTGATATTCTCTATCCAATGGATCTTTTTTTTTTCCAGGTTCGCCAATATTGTAGAAAGGACATATTTGTGCATTTCATCAGTGAGGAAAATACTTCTTGCATCAGAAATGCACAGTATAAGTTTATTCATGTGAAATTTACCAGAATTATCTATCTTCTGATACTATCAATGGGCCACTATAGGTATTAAGACTGGGAATTTTGAACCTCAAATTATGTGTTTTTCTAGTATTGCTACTATGCCCTTAAAGAATTATTAACACTTTGCTTTTTGCCACAGGAGTTTTTGAAGAAAGATTTGGAGAGCTCCTCTTTGTAAACCACATATTTTAACCCACTTAAGCAAATTGCTTGAGTTTATATCCCTGGTGACGTGGTTTATATATAAATATTTCTGCTAAACTGTTGTATGAGATACATTGCTGGGCTCTGAACATTTGTATTCGTTTTCTGTGGAATTTAATGGCTTCCTTCGGCGTTTGGAAATATACCATGGCAGACAAAGGAGTGCCAACCGCAGTATTTATGAAGATGGAGAGTGGCCTCAGTATATCCCTTATCCAAGAATCCTACAGATTCAGGCAGCTTTGTTGTTTTGTGTGAAAATTAAATAAATAAATATGAAAATGTAGCATTAGTAGATGGGCCTTTTATTGGCCTCTGAGTCTGAATCACACCAACGCCTGGAGTTGTCCCAAGGACAAAGTTAGCACTATTTAACATTCCTAGTTGATGGATATTAAATAAGTGCTTCTCAGCAATGAAGCAAATATGCCATTTGTCGAAGCTTTCATCTTTCAACCAAATAACTAAAATTGTTTACAGAGAGGCATTTGAATAAGCAGTGACAATAGCAGGCAAAAATACACAACCTTGGTATAAGCATTCTTCAGGCATTCCACATCAGGGTGCCATCAATGCGCAAAGTGGTGGAAAGTAGTAACTCCACCACTCCTCTTGCATTTCCATTGCCTCTGACATGTGAAAGATGACTTCTAGAACTGTGGATCCTTTTGGAAAGCAAGTCACATGGAGGTTCCAAGTCACATGGAGATTCTCCATGCACAGAAGGAACTCACCCTCTATGTGCAGAGGGTAATGGCAATGTGGATATTTTCACTCAGCCCTAGTCTGAAGTGCCTGAAGAAGGCTCATGAGAAGGAGAGAGCATCTAAAGTATGCAGGATAGTGAGCACATCTATAAGGCTACACTTTCTTGTGAGGAGATTCAATTTAGTCGAGTGGGACTTAAGATGTCATCACACCTTGAATGTCTGTCTTTTGGACAAATAAATCTGGATGAAGACAGACAAGCAGAATGAGGAGATTCTTACCTTATCATGTGAGGTTGTTTTTTTTTTAACATTCAAACCTAACTATAATGTTTTTATACTGTGATTGTGTGGTTGTTTCTATATTCAAGCCTTTGGCTTGAACAATAATGTTTAACATTGGCTGTTTCTTGATGAGAGATGAAGAAAGAGAGGGAGGAAGGAAGACAGAGGCTGGAGGTAATCTAGTGTTTAACAGAGAATTAAACAATTTATTGGGAGGGATACAGCTATTATCCTAGGACTATCCCACATTGATGGGAAAGTCTGAAAAGAAATTGTGACCATGATCAGTTGAAAGTTTCAAGTATTCTGGGAAAAATGGGAAACCCTGACTGAGAAAGACTCCTGATCACACACTGAAGGGTAACCATGTTCATCTGAAAACACTTATACGTTTCTTTTCGGACCTTTCCTATCAGTTTAGTAGTGGGGATAGTCCACGCATCCTCAGAAAATGCTATTAGGTAAATTAGGCTGAGAGAGTAAGACTAGTTTACTTAGTAAACTCCATCACTGTCTGGGAAAGTGAACATGGATCACACCAGCCCAATACTGTGGCTATTTCAGTTTTTTAAAAAAGTAAATGAGGGGTTGAAACAGATGTCCCATCCAGGTGACTTCAGAGTGCATCATTTATAGGCCACACATCCTGAAGTTGCACTGGCTATTTTCACATAAGCCAGGTGCTCCAGTGGCATGAGTTTGTATGCCTCATGCCACCGGAGTGCCTTCAAGCCAGCTTCCAGTCATGGCGGAGTGGGAAAAGCCAGCTTTTTGCCACTCCTTTTTCGGTCAGCTTCAAGGCAAATTGGGGCTCTGGCATGTGGTTGCCACAGCTCCAATCTGGCTTCAGAAGGGGCAGCTTCAAGCCATCCCTTCACGACCATCTATTCTGCCCCAAATATGAAGGACCTTGACCATCTGACCTGCTCAGACCATTCCCTGTATCTTAGGCAAGTGATGTGTTTTGCATGATATGAGAACCAGGATACCTCTTCTCCACAAAGTCATAAGCAATGGCTTGCTTTCTTGACTTGTGAAACTGGCTTAGGGTCACTAGTTCCAGAGCCCTGGCTGCCATCTCATGGTACTGTCGTGCCTCTCTGAGTTTCCAGAAGGGGAGACAAACCCCAGTCAGAGCAAGTGACATAGGAGGAGCAGCAAGTTTGAATTTTGTAGGCAAGGTGCTTTCATCACCACTCATTCTCTGTGTCCTGCTTACCTCTACAGAGGGCAGCACAGCAGGGGAACATGTAAAGGAGTAGTCCAGAGTCCAGTCACACAATACCAGTCACTGCAAAGGAAAGAGGCAAGAGCATAGTCACAAGGCCAGTCCAGAAGTCAAATGACTTGAATCCAAGAGCAAGGAATACAACAAGGCTTCAAAAAAAATCTGCAGCTGGAGGTTTTTTTAAAGAGCCTCTGCTTCTCTCAGCTGAAACTTATTAGCTCTCCTCTTGGCTTCTAGCTTGGAAGACCTCCTCAAGGACTCCTTGACCTGCCTTCTCTCCACAGGTCCTAGCACCTGCAGCTTATAGTCCATAGAGTCTGTTTCTCCATCTGCAGCTTCCTGAGCCTTCTCTGGAACTGCTGATCCAGGCAGCCCCAGACCTGCCTCTTTTTCAACCTCCTCCATTTCTTCAGAGCCTGAGTCTTCCAACTGTGCCTCTAAGTCAAGCCCAGGGCAGTCCATGACACCCTGTTGATTCCAGTACTTCGTGACTCAGCATGAAGGTGTTTACATATGTTTTGCACTTGGCAATGTTATTACATCAAAAAGCTGGGAGTGAGAACACTAGTGAGTGAGTACATGCACAGGGGTGTGTTGTGCCTTGAAGCAAGGGAGGGAGGTGAACAACCACAATGTGATTCAGGAGACTGCGCTGTACACGCCATGACATCAGTGGTGCCATATCTGGATGGAAATAAAGTCTTTTCAAGGGCTAGCACTGGATTTTCCCCAAACCCGAGCAGTAGCGAAGGACCTGATAAAACTCTCTATATTTTGTGTGTTACAGCATGTGGGAACAGAGCACTATCAGAAATGATGACAGCTGGAGTAGCTACTAGGTACATTTCACCTCCAGCCCAGCCTTCAAAAAAATGCTTTGTACACCCCCTCTTCCAGTTCTTTCTTTCCATAACATCTGGTTAGCTGGGGTAAATTCCAGCTGTGTTTACTGACCATAGCTTGTCCTCATACCCATTTCTACGTTTTGTTGACCCAGAAGCAGCTTGGACCCTCCTGTTTGCTCCACCTCTTAACATCACAAGGCTTTACCTATGTGATTTCACAAGGATTCACTCTTATAGCATTCACCCCCTAGCAACCCTACTTTAGCTTGTTGAGGGAGAAACAAGGTAGAACTCCTAGTTCTCATGTTACTCATTAGTAACGTGTGGCACTACATATCTTATTAGAAGGTCTGAGGGTGGCTTTTCTGTTCCATTTTAAACTTTTAAAGACAAGGTCCTTGTACCAAGAACAGTGCAAAAATCTGAAGCACATGTCAAACAAACCAGACTTGCATCCTTCAGTTTGAAAAGTAATTTCAACATGGCTTGGGTCCAGCTTACTTAAAGGAACAGCTCCTCCCATATAATCTTTTCTGCACACTCAGGTCCTTTGGGAAGAATTTACTGCCATCGAGGAAAACCAGACTGGTGATGACTTTTCCCAGAGGACCATCTCCGTTGCTGCTCCTAAAAACTGGAATGACCTGCCGGAAGAGGCTTGCCGGTAATCTCCCTTGAGGCTTTCAAAAAGGCAATAAAAACAATTCTTTTCTGGTGGGCCTTCCCCTTTGTCCAAACTAGAGCAAGTCTGATCCTCTGATTAAATCTCACCCCTGTCGCCATGTGTTAATTGATTTTAACTTGTCATTGTGATCTCTATTTATATATGGTTTTATTGTGCTAATTTTATTCAGGGAGGGAGGGTGAGGATTGGGGGGATTTGGGGGGTTGTTTGATTATTTTGTATTGTATTAATATCTGTTGTTACCACCTCAGTCCCCAAAAGGGAAGAGGCAGGGTATAAATTAATACATTATTATTATTATTATTATTATTATTAATTATTCATTGCTGTTACTCACTGCAGTGTTGAAAAATAACTTGTGATGCTTCTCATTGATTTTATTTTTAAAAATCTTAGGAGTGATAAATGGATGGCATAAAACTTGGGGGGGAAATGGCCTTGAAAAATTATTTATGAAAGTAGCCAAATAATTTTACTCCTTGTAGTGGTGGAATAAATTTAGGCCAAATCCTCTTGCTTAGTAGGTCCATTAAAGCAACTGTTGAATCA
This sequence comes from Urosaurus nigricauda, assembly GCA_034509955.1. Taxonomy (NCBI): domain Eukaryota; kingdom Metazoa; phylum Chordata; class Lepidosauria; order Squamata; family Phrynosomatidae; genus Urosaurus; species Urosaurus nigricauda. The sequence goes on along the minus strand of JAOEGL010000005.1, from coordinate 96,337,863 downwards.
GAAGTCAACACATATATAAATTCCAATAATTTAATAAGCATGCTCAAGTTGGAATTAAGAAAATGATTCAGGCCTTTGTTCTTTACTCGTGGCATTGCTTTCATTGCATGTACCCTTGTTAACAAAAAAAAAAGGGTAAGTTGTAAAAGGTAACTGTGTTACTTGTAGTTATTTACTTCCATATTGGTGGCATAACATTTTAGAGCCGTTTCAGTGATACTTTGGAAGCCTTCTCTGTGTGTGTGTGTGTTCCATACAAACAAAGTATTGTATTTTTTTCTCTCTCCCACAGTAAACCTAAATACCCCAAAGGCACCAGATCATGTCTGATCTTAGAAGCTAAGGAGGGTCAGCCCTGGTTAGTACTTGGCTGGCTGACTGCACACGAATACCAAGTGCTGTAGCTGTATTTCAGAGGAAGGAACTAGCAAAACCACCTTTAAGTATTCCTTGCCTGAAAAAAAAAAACCCTATGAAATTCATGAGGTTGCCATAAGTTGACAGGTGACCTGAAGGTACAGAAAGAGAGAGAGAGAGAGAGAGAGCGTAAACTAAGAAACATAACCCCATGCCAAGATGTTGGGAAATTTTTCAACTATTTATCAAATCTTAGCATGCGAATGCTTTTTAAAAATTAATAAGTAAAATATGAGCAGAAAAGTGAATAAGAGGGTCAATGCTGCGTTAAAAGACAAACAAAACCAAATAAAAGAGCTGACAGATGAAGCCACAGTCAACTTGTTGTTCTGTCTGCCCGTCCATCATATGGATGGCTCAGCTGAGCTCACCCTGCAGTGAGAGCCTGTTACATCTCTTTTTTTAAAAAAGAAAACCCACGTCCATCTTCACCCTCTAAATCTCAGCAGCACAGCCCTATGGAGTCTGTCTAGCCAATAAAAGGCTTTAGACCCTTACATGCTTTTCAAACACCAACAGGGAATAAGAAGCTGTTGCTCGGTGGAGGGGAGAAAGGCCTTCCAGATGACTCAGAACACTTACAGCCCTTTGCCAAGCTGCCTGGTACACAGAACTATTGATTTCTTTCAAGGATACACTTCGCCACAAGAATCACTACTGCACGATCATCCATCATTAATGAACTAACCCTCTCAGCTCCCCTTCAGAAATATATTATTTTTATTATCCTGCTTTGTAGAGATTTTTTTTTTTTTTAGAGAACATATCTGGGGCAAAGAGATATTAAGAATAGAAATGTCCTTTGGTTTCAGAATGCCTCCTAAGACACTGCTGCTTTATTTAAACATACCCTTAGACCTAAGGCAGACATATAGTACAGGGGTAGAAGTTTTGCCTGTCCCAGGAGTATACCAGTGTTCGGGAGGATGGAATTTTGCCCACGCCTTCTCTATATACTTCTGAGTACGGCATCACTCTTCATGCATTCAAGGACAATGCCCATTTAGGGACTGGTAAGTGCATTTGGCTGAGCATGTTCACAGAGCTTCCATGACTGGGAAAAGCTGATTAAACAGGATTCACACAGAAAGATCTGCAAGGTAGCTAGGGTTAGAGGGATATTTTGGAGGTGGGGTGTCCATTCTGACCCTCATTCTGTCCCCTTGCCCGGTTCATGTAACAATTGACCATCTTCACAGGTCTTTTCTCTCAAGCTATATCAAGCATAGCCTTTGTACCTGTTTTATCACACTAGGGGGAAAAACAGGATTTAAACAAAAGTTAAACAAGAGTTAAACAGGAAATGCCCTATGTTTATCACAGGACACTTCCTGTTTAACTCTTGTTTAACTCTCGTTTAAATCCTGTTTGCCCCCTTGTGTGATAAAGCAGGCCATTAATTTATTAACTAAACAAAAAAGAGGACAGCTCGCTTATAGTTAAATTCACCTATCAGTCTGGAAATCAGCCCCATTTTCCAGTACAAAATGTAATGAAGGTTTTACTTTACCAGGGAGAGAGGAATATTCTTAAGTCCCCTCACTGTGTTTTCTCATAAAAAATATAGTTTCTTTCTGCTCCTTAATGTGTAAATATAGCAGTTTCAAAGAGGCTCAGATTAAAATACCATTTTAAGGAGGGAGCAAAAAGCAACTTTCTTATCACATACACAGTTATGGATGTATAATTTCCTTCTAAAAAAATTCCATATTAATTCCATGGGATGATTTTTGCCAGGAGCAGAGAGAATTTCCTTGGGGCAGATGGCTTAGATAACCTATGAACCATATGCATCTGAGAAAGTAGACTCAAGTCTATGAAAGCTCATGTTACCAACTTTTCTCTTTCCGTTAGTCTCAATGGTGTTACGAGATCCCTTTGAATTCTAGGTATAGGATTCATGTTAATCCTGTTTACCTTACCCCACAGACTCATCTTTAAGCCCACCAATTTCTCTAAATACTGTGCAATGTCTTTTATCAGTTTAGATACATTAAGACTAATAATCTGAGATACATTCCTAGGGATAATTATACATACCCAAATAAGTAATAGAATTTGGGCAGTATCGAAACTGCCATACTTTAAATACACTGGAGTCCACCTTGTCTCCCACTGGCAGTATTTCCGACTTGGACCAGTTAATTGAATCAAAATTATTAATCAACTGCATTAAAACAGGAATTGACTGCTGGACTATTGAGTATATTTCAGAAATAGAGTTCAGGCCTCTTGGGTTGCCCTCTGAATATGTGGCTTAGGATTCACTGCCCACCAGCTGACACGGGGCAAACCATGAATAGGATCATAAGCATTTTTTTTTAAAAAAAATGTAAAATAATTTCAGATAAAGGCCAGAGCATTAGAGGAAGGCTTTTTAATTGTTTTTGGTACTTTAAATCAGTTTAATAATATAGTAATGAGCAAGATCCTGTCAAAACAGAGACGGATACATCTTAAAACATCCCACAATTGTTGAAGTGAGGGATAAACATTATGCTACACTGTCCTGAGCTATCTGGTGCTCCCTTTGCCTGTTCTGGATAGAAAGGAACTCGCATTGATAATCAAAACATACAAAATCCCTTCTCGTCCTTTCATTTCATTTTATAAAAACGTATTAGCTCTAATTTGACACATGATTGATTGTTTGAAATATTATTGTTTTTGTTTCATTTACATTTCATCTATATTTTTTTCATACATTTTAATTGTATCGTGCATACATGCCTCTGCAAAACTGACGCACAGCACTTTCTGAACAACCAAGTTTATTTCTTGAAAGCATGAGAAGCATAATTGGGTATGACAATATATTTCTCTGCTGCTCAGCAAATATATTTTAAAGCTTGAGCTCCCCCCCCCCCTTCCTTCTCTTCCTCCTCAGGTCAAAGAGCAACATCTTCTGAATAGCGGCAAATGGAAACCACTCTGTGTGTGTAGTACTAGAGACAAGGAACTAGTTTCATTTTGGCCATAAAAGGGCAGAGACATGCTTTTCTCCACAAACCCATTAGTATCTGTCTCCAAGTTTCTTGAACAACTATTTTGATTAAAAATATGTATGTGCACGCACATGTGTGCACATGTGCCTTCAGGTCACCTGTCAGCTTATGGTGACTTCATGAATTTCATAGGGTTTTCTTAGGCAAGGAATACTCAGGGGTGGTTTTTCCCATTCCTTCCTGACTGACCGAACCCAAAGGGTGCTCAACAATGGTTCCTTTTCATCCTGGAAAGAAGTGACAAGTGGGGTGCCACAGGGTTCTGTCCTGGGCCCAGTGCTATTCAACATCTTTATTAATGACTTGGATGACAGTTTTGAGAGCCTAGTTATCAAATTTGCAGATGACACCAAATCAGGAGGAGCAGCTAATACCCCAAAGGACAGGATCAAAATTTAAAATGACCTGAATAGACTAGAAAGCTGGGCCAAAGCTAACAAAATGAAATTTAACACAGAGAAATGTAAGGTCCTACACGTAGGGCGGAAAAATGAAATGCACAGATATAGGATGGGGGACACCTGGCTGAATGAGACAACATGTGAAAGGGATCTAGGAGTCCAAGTAGACCACAAATTGAATATGAGTCAACAGTGTGATGCAGCAGCTAAAAAGGCCAATGCAATTTTAGGTTGCATCAATAGAAATATAGTGTCTAGATCAAGGGAAGTAATAGTGCCACTCTATTCTGCTTTGGTCAGGCCCCACCTGGAATACTGTGTCCAGTTCTGGGCACCACAATTCAAAAAGGATGTGGAGAAACTGGAGAGTGTCCAAAGGAGGGCGACTAAAATGGTGAAGAGTCTGGAAATCTTGCCCTATGAAGAACGCCTTAGGGAGCTGGGGATGTTTAGCCTGGAGAAGAGAAGGTTAAGAGGTGATATGATCACCCTGTTTAAATACTTGAAGGGATGTCACATTGAGGCGGGAGCAAGCTTGTTTTCTGCTGCCCCAGAGAACAGGACTCGGAACAATGGATGCAAACTGCAGGAAAAAAGATTCCACCTCAACATTAGGAAGAACTTCCTGACAGTAAGGGCTGCTCAACAGTGGAACACACTCCCTCGGAGGGTGGTGGAATCTCTTTCCTTGGAGGTCTTTAAGCAGAGGCTGGATGGCCATCTGTCGGAGATGCTTTGATTGGGAGTTCCTGCACGGCAGGGGATTGGACTGGATGGCCCTTGTGGTCTCTTCCAACTCTAAATTTCTATGATTCTATGATTCCTTCGTAACATGGCCTACAGCATCCTTGCTGGTCTCCCAGCCAAATAGTAACCAGAGCTGATTCTACTTAGCTTCCAAGATCAGGTGGGATTTTTTTTTTTTTTGCCTTGTGGGTATTTTAACAAAAATTAAAAAGAAAGGACACAAAGAACTGAACTTGCAGAAATGCCTTAAAGGAAAACAAAATATATTATCCAGTGACATTGTCAGTAAGGATATAAATGAGTGTAAGGTATGCATAAATCCTTAAAAGAGTTATTTGTTTATTCACAGGTAAACCCTAATCAATGTCTGAGTAGAATTTGTAGTAAATGCCATTAGAATTGCTTATGCAAGATAACAGAAATAAATGAAGTTTTCAGTCATAAAAGAGTAGCTAGTTGAAATATGGGGAATTATACATGTTTCCTAAAAAGACAGAAACAAAATATCATGTAAACTAGACGTTGCTTTGCTTCCTTCTAAAAGGAATGAACATTATTTATTGATTCAGTTGAAACTAATGTTCCGCACTGTTTCGTTGGTACAAAGATTCATGCAAACATCTGTATGAATGGGGGAAAGTATATTGTTATGAGTGAAACTGCATATACACATTTTAATATATGTTATCCCTCTTCCAGTTAATGGTTTTTTTAAAAAAAATGTAAAAATCAAGATATGTGATGAAAGCACTAGAAAATGAGTCATCACCATGGTGCAGCTTAGGTAAATGTAGGGCCTTGCAGAATCTTGGAACAACTGCTGTTTCAATCACTTTTTAGGATGGACAGGTGGAAAGGATCACAGTGAGATGGCTTTAGCAGCAACTATGATGAAGACTGGAAGTAGGAACATGGCCTAGAAAAACTCCCTCCCCAGATGCCCAGTGAGGAGGAGAGGCATTGGTCCTACTGTGGTGCCAGCTGAAGAAAGATGTGAGGTGTTTGGTATCCACTTGGGCAAATATCAGCTTTCAAAAATATAAGGCAGTGGACTTATATAGTAACATCTTCTGCCATGGTTTCTTGCTAGTGTTAAAATAAAAGTGTCGGTACATCTGCATCTAAGACATTTGCTGCATCTAAGACATTTTCTCTGGTTGCATTCATCCTAACAGTAAGTGCCAGCTGCAATAACAGTGTCCATTCCCTGGCCCAAAAAAACTCACTAGGAAACCTTGGCCCAGTATTGTGCATCTCTTTTTTAATCTCTGAACATGGTAAATGGGTGGGCAGGGTTGTCAAAGAAAGAAATGCAAAGGAAAAAAGAGGTTAAATAAGGGGGAAGCCACTTTCACTGTGTTAATTTATTAACTTCTTGGTTTTGTGTGCCTTCAAGTTGATTCCAATGTATGATTATCATATTCCCCCCCCCCTTTGCTTATCCCAGGTCCAAATTCATTTAAATGGCACATATTCAACCAATTTATTTGTGTCTGGTCTCATTATTTCATGGTTGGTCATCAAATAATGTACTAAAAATGCAAGAAAACTTATGATAGGAAAGAATGATATGTACTCTAGTCTATCCTACAATAGCTGTGTGTGTCTGTCTGCAATAGGCAAGCTAAACAAAAGCTGCCTTCAGAATTGCCTAATGTGCATGCATGGACAGCAAAAGAGATAGAAAAGAGGAAAACTGATAAGTCTGCATCACTAGCTACAATTAGCACATTAACAAAACATACCTCTATAAATTTGACCACCAAAATGGAAGTCAAAGAAAAGTGGAGGCTGGAGAAAGAAAAGGTCTTCTTCCATGGATGTATTTTGGAATAGCTTTGAAATGATGTCTTGAAGGTTCAAATGTTGTTGTTGTTGTTTTTAACTTATGCAAGGCTTATCTGACCTGGTTGTTTTATTTCATATCTATATTGTGTTAGTTTTCAATAAAAAATTTGCTGACAAATATTGAACTGCTGTTTTTTGTGGTTCAGGAACCTCTCTCTCTTCCTTCCATATTATTTCTGACTCTGGTACTAAAGTTTCTGTTAAAGAAATTATGCCCAGGAACAGTTCTTCATGAAGTGAGGTTTACTGTTAATTGCCTTCAAGTCAGCTTTGACATGTAGTGACACTATGAATGAGAGAATTCCAAATCATCAACAGCCCTGCTGAGGTCTGGCATACTCAAGGCGGTAGTTTTCCTGATTGAGTCTATCCATATGGAAAGCAATTTTCCTCTTTTCCTCTTTTCTTCCCATTCACCAAGCATTATCATCTTTTTAGTGAGTCATGTCTTCTCATGATGTGGCCAAAGTATGCCACCCTCAGTTTAGTCATCCTGGCGTCTAGAAAGAGTGCAGGCCTGATTTGCTCTAGGACCCATTTATTTGTCTTTCTAGCAGTCTAGCAGAACTCTTCTTCAGCATCACATCTCAAATTAGTTTTTCTTCCTATCAGCTTTCTTCACTGTCCTGCTTTCATAGCTATACGATTGCATGAACCATCCTCACTTCAGCATTCAATTATTTATCTTGACACTTCAGGATCTTGTCTAGTTCCTTCATAGCTGCCCTTCCAAGTCCTAGTCGTCTTTGACTGCACTCTCCAATCTGACTGGTATTTCTGTACTATGTTTGTCACTGGGAGCATACCATCCCATACCTACACTAGCTATGGATGATTGGGATGCGGTAGCTCAGCAGTTAAGATGCTGTCTCTGACAATCGCAAGACCAGCAGGTTGAGGGCCAAGCACCACAGGACAGACTGAGCTCCCATCACTAGTCCCAGTTTCTGACAACCTAACAGTTTGAAAACATGTGAAAGTGCAAATAGGTAAATAGGTACCACTTTGGTGGGAAGGTAACAGTGTTATGTGCAGTCACGTTAGGGATAATTGGTTTTCTTCCATTAACAAGAATGACTGGAGTAAAACGTATGGCAGTCCACATCTAGAATCCCAATTGAAAGGTGAAATACAACATACAATAAATTAGCAGGAAGTTGGGACAGTGAGACTGTACAGTTCTGAGAGTGATTTCTTTGGTTTCAGGCAAATCTGTTTCTCATGTGGTTATTAAACATCTAATAGCACAGTAGCCTATAAAGCAGAGAAAGAGGGATACCATGAGAAGATCAAAATCTGATCCTATCTCAGAATTTCAGCCTTCTCTCTGCTTTAAGCCATTTCCTCCTTGCCATCTCTTGCAACATGCTTAATAAACATGCATACATCTTCTTTGGGTTTTTGGCAAAATAACAGACTCCTGATCACAGTGGAAAGATAGTTAATAATTGGTAGTGTAGCCCAGAATTATAGTGATAGTAGGAACACAGCAAATGAATGCACAAAAGGTAGGGGTTGTGGGGCAGAGCCTTGCAAGTGAAGAAATGAAATCTAGGGCACCAGTCACTGAGACCATTTGTGGCACAATATTAGGTTGGTTGGTTTGTTCCACACTTCAGTTCCAATATTTTAGAAAGTTTAAAGCTGTTAACATTAAAAATGTGTTGCTGCTTTATTTTTGTTTAGTTTAGTTAAAAACTCTCCACTTTTCTCGTATATGGGATTCCCAGTGGCCTGCCATCCAGGTTATACAGCAGGACCCACACCTGTTTAGCTTCAACAATGCTTCAGCATCAGCTACTCCCAGATCATTCTTCAGTCCTGCTCACAAGGCATGCTGAGATGCTGGGCTGCCTGGCTGCGAGGTTCACCCATCAACATTAAGAATTCTTTTTCTGTCTGCCTAGAGAATTTCTTCCCAGTGGACAGCATAGCTTGGCAAGAAAACTGTCTGGCTTCGATCCAAGGCAATAAAAGTGAGATAAGTGAAGCAAGGGGTATGTTTGTCTTTTCTACACGGTTCTCCCAGAATGAGAATAAGAGCAAAAACAGGCAGCTGAAAAAGTGTGTGTGTGTGTGTGTTGATGGAAAGCGAGAGATATCATAGATACCTATCACAGAAACCAATTCTAAATTAATGGTTCAAGGTAGGAAGGTTTTTTACAGTAGCCTCTCAGTACAATGAGTAGTTTGCACAACTCATTTCAATAAAATATATGTAGAAGATTTGTGCCCAAGTCTAGTTTTTATTTTATTTTTTAAAATCAAGCAACTATTAAATACTCTTCTGAATGTCGTATCTAAATCTGTTGCCTGTAAGCCAAGTGTGGGACTTTTCCTCACTTATTATAAAGGCATCTAGCTCATCTAACCACATTCTCTCCCCATCCCTTGGCTGGCTTTTTCTTTTCTTTTCTTAAAAACAAGAAGCTATGACAGGGTTTGTGTGAGTGGGTAAGCCATGTAATAGTATAAAGGTTGAGCAGGAACAGTGATTACCTGAGACATCTGAAGGAAATTGTGAGGCTGTTATACATGCACACACAAGCACGCATACACAAAATATTCTGTAACCTTTAGATTCTGAGATATCTGTCTCCTTGTCCTCCTCTGGCTCATAAACAAATAACTCGTAAAGTGAAAGTATGAATAATATTGTGATAACAACATAAAATAGTGGTTTTATTTATTTTTTACTGTATATTTCTATACCATTCTCAATTATTCTATATTCTCCATTTAAAGGGGAGTCTTACAATTGTTTCAGTCTAACCACATAAAATAAAGTGATGAACCACTAAGATGGAAGAAACTAAAGGCCCATCTAGTAGAGCGTTTTATTTGCAAGTGCAGCTAGTCAGATGCCTCTAGTGTTAGAAGGAGCAACTTTAGCATGCCTGACCTCAGTAGTTGCAAATCAGCATCTCTCTCTAAGGAGTTTATCACACTGGACAAATCCTGTACAGAAACTAATAATAATAATAATAATAATAATATTTATTTATATTCCACCTCTTTGCACTCTGGCAACCAGGGTGGCTTACAACAATTAAAAGTATACATATTATATCCCCCCAACCCTCCCCCCATTAAAATAGAATTAAACAATTTACAGTCTAAAACATATTAATATAAAAAAAATTTAAAACAGTTAATAAGTATACAAACAAACAACAGTATATATGACAGGAAACAAGAATAATAATAACTTACTTATTCTCTGTGGTGGCCGGGCATCTATTCAGGAAAGGCCTGCCAGAAGAGATCCATCTTAACAGCTTTTTGAAACTATTTAAGGTGGTCATATGACAGATCTCATCCGGCCGGCCATTCAACAATCTGGGACCAACAGCCGAGAAGGTCCTCTGGTAGTTGTAGACAACCTTGTTTGTATTGGTTGTAACAGATTTCTCCTAGAGGACTTGAGTGTGCTGGGAGGATTATATGGGAGGAAGTGGTCTTGGAGCCAAGCCATTTAGGGCTTTAAAGGTAATAATCAACACCTTGTACTGGGACTGGAAACTGATGGGCAGATTTAAAGTGAAAACAACCCACATTTGCAGGTTGTTCTTCACATTTGGGGTTAACCCAAACAGTAGGAAAAAAAACACAAATGTGGGTTGTTTTTCAAACAATGTTTGCATGAAAAAGAAATAACGCAAAAATAACCCGAATGGAAAGCTGACAAAACCTGCTCCTTTTTACTTTTTCACATTATTTCTCTTTCTGCCAATGCATCTGAAAAACAACCCACATTTGCAAGTGTTTAGTAGATTTAAAAATTCAATTTCTGCACAGCATTTGCCTCCGTATACCTCCATATGATAAAGTCCTAAGAGTTTAGGCACAGCATATGTTCATGTAATTTCCTATTTGTTGGTCTTTTTGCATCAGCTCTACACTTAGTCTAAGGAGACTATCTCAGTAGCTTTGCTGCCAGGATAGACCTGAGATGTAACTTTTTTAAAGGTGGATCTTATCGCATTCACACATCGCCAGGCAGTATGCAGTCCATATGCAACCAGGGCTTCTCACAGCTTTTCAAGAATGGGATTTTCGCATTCTTGATAAGATGTGGGACAAGCCTGGAGAAGCCCAGGTTGCATTTGGGCTGCATACTGCCTGAAGATGACTACGAAAGTTACATCTTGGGTCTATCCCAGCAGTGAAGCTAATGCAATAATCTCCATAGTTTGCTGCACTCTCCATTTTGTAATCTGCATTTCTCTATCTATCCTCCATGTTTTGAAGAGCACTGGTATAAAGCCTTGCACCAGGAGATAGTGTGAAATTTTTAGTAGTTGTAACTAACTCTTATTGATACATTTACAAAAAGAATGTGTTGTTGTGTGCTTTCAAGTAAGCCTGCTTTATTTCTCTAATAGACGTGTGTTGGGTGGAAGTGTCAAGTGTAGAACTTGTTGTTGTTCACCTTCTGCATATGAATACTAATTACACTGCTTCTGAGATACACTAGTATCTCTCAAATGCCCCAACCTCTGGGTCCTCAGAAACAGGGCACAAAGGTGATGTGTGCGAGCATGCAGGCATCCACATGACTTCAAGCTGTCTGTCAACTTATGGTGACCCAATGGATTTAATAGGGTTTTCTTAGGCAAGGAATACTCAGAAGTTATTTTGCCAGTTCCTTCCTCTGAAATATAGCCTTCAGCACCTAATATTCATTGGTGGTCTCCCATCCAACTAAATTTCAAGATCAGAGAAGATCTGGTGCCTTTAGGGTATTTAGGCCCTGCAAAGGTAGGGATTTGGGATTTCCTTCTTTTTTATCATCTTGTATATTGCCTCTGTACATGACAGTTCAGTTTTTGTGTCATGACTAATTTGCCATTTATAGACCTTTCCCCTGAGAATTTATCTAATCCACTTAGAAAGCCATAGGTCGTAACTGATTCTTACACCAGTGAGTACCATGAATTCATTATGTTCTTTGGGAAGACATATTTACTTCTTTCTGTCCTGGACCTATTTCCAGTCACCTTAATTTTGTGACCCTGGTTTCTATTGTGAAAGAGGGATAAAGGTCATCTCTTCATTACAAAACATTAATATCTAAATGCTTTGCTTTGTTGTTTTTTAAGACTGAAAATAAAACTCACTTGGATTGCAGTCCATAACTTACTTCCTTTAGGTGATTTTATTTAATGCAGTAGAATTCCTCCAGACTAAAGAAGAGCCTTTGTATCACAGGCAGATGACATGTAGTTTTTATGTTTTTCATTTTTAATTTTTTTTGGAAAAAGCAAAAACATATTTATTCCAATATTAGGCAAAGTGGAGTAAGCCAAGTTCCTAAAGGTGAAAACATTGGAGTTTGTAAATGTTTAAAATCCCAAATCATCATCAGAAAATGAAGACCTTGTAGTAAAAACAAAAATTGATCTACATATTTTGAAAGCTGGTCTCAAAATAGTATGTAAAATAGACATTCATTTATATGAGTATTTTCTCTCAATATACCGTACCGTATGTATTTGAATTCATATCTGTGGTATAGTTAAACTGCTGAGAATTGCAATTGCAACAACACAAAACTCATTGGACAGCTGAGTTCCAATCTGCATAATTGTTTCTAAGGTAGGTAGAATGGGAAACTTCATACAACAAGAATGGGCAAAAAGTGTTGCCTATACGATACATGCAGCCCCAAGACTGCTTTGATGTCTACTCTACTTTCAAAGGCCTTGGAGGATGTGGAAAGTACACCCCATGGGCCCCTTTTTCTTCCTGTTATACAGTCGGCCCTCAGTATCCACGGGGGATTTGTTCCAGATACCAAAATCCACAGATGCTCAAGTCCCATTGTCCTCAATGATGGTGCAGCTACCATTGGGGACAATGGGACTTTGCCGCCCTGGCCCTCCAAAGCCCTCCTTGCCATTCTCATGGTGGCGGGTGGCAAGGGGCTGCCTACTCTTTCTCTTTCTCCTCCTCTTCCCCCTCCCACCACCACCACCAGTTCTTCCTTCTTCCTCCTCTTCTTCCCACTGCGACCTCCGCCTCTTTCTCTTCTTCCTTCCTTGTCCTACTCTTCCCTGTCGCTGCTGCCTCTTCCTCCTCTTCTTTCCTCCTCATCCTCTTCTTCCTATTCCCCCCATGCTGCCTCCTCCTCTTCCTTCCCCTTCCTCCCTCCTCTTCCATGCCACTGCCACCACCACTTTCTCCTCCCTCCTCCTCTCCCTTCTCTTCCCCCCACCCCACTGCCATCACCTCCTCCTCATCCCTACCACCAACACTGCCACTGCCTCCTCCTCTGCCTTCCCCCCATGCAGCTTTCCATATGCAGATGCTGGAATCTGTGGATTGCAAGTCCATAGATACAAAGGGCCTACTGTTAAAATGTCTTTTTTAAGCCTGAAATAGCTTTGGCTAAGACTGGTATGGCAAAATTGCCGATATATCCCTGCAGAGCATTTGAAACACACACACACACACTGGAAGGTGCGATCGGTGGCCAATGTGGTCCCTTAGCCCCTTGCAGTTGCCCACTGCTGGACCAAGGGGCGTTTGGGACAATTTGATCATGATTTTGTTCACCTGCACTGTTTTACGGAAGGGGTAGCTTTCCTCAAAATTAAATCTCTTGTTATGGAAAAAACTGTTTTTCTGGAAATAAAAAAGCTGGGGGGAAGCAAAAAGTGTGGGGAGTGCAGCCCCCAAGTGTCTGGTGAGGGACATGTGTGGCCTTCACAACTTGAGATGCCCTGGTGGCGCAGTGGTTAAATGCCTGTACTGCAGCCACTCACTCAAAACCATAAGGTGGCGAGTTCAAGACCAGCAAAAGGGTTCAAGCTCGATTCAGGCTTGCATCCTTCTGAGGTCGCTAAAATGAGTACCCAGATTGTTGGGGGCAAGTAGCTTACAGTTGTAAACCACTCAAACACTGCTTAGGTGGTATGAAGTGGTATATAAATGAAGCTTTTGTTTTGTTTTGTTTTGAGAAAATGTTCACCTTATCATATAAGAGTTCATAAATCATAAAGGTAAATATTTTTTTTTGGCTTTTATGACTTTTTTTAAGGGGAGGTATTAGGAAAAACTGAAAATGAAACTCTTAACAAGCACTATGGAATGACTACAGAGTGTTTATTTGGCAGAGTAGTTTATTTTCCCTTATTTACACACACAACATTATTTTAAAATATTAAGAAAACTAACAGAATAACTGTGAAAGTTCACAGTTGGTTTGGAATACAAATTTGTTCATCTCATAATGTTGTGTACGAAACAAATGCAAAAGCCAATCTCCTCCCAGGCTCCAAAGATAAAATTAGATTCTGTGCAAAGGTGATCAGAAGACCAGGCAACCAAAGCCATTTGTTTTGATGAAACTGTCATTCATTATGTGAACTACATCAACAGAAGTTACAAGCAGACTTTCATGAAGTTTGGATCAAGTCTGTCAACTGGTTGGACTGAATGATGCCATTTTTGTCTGCCATGGAAAGTACTTTATAAAACCTGCTTTCTTTCCCAGGTATGGTTTGTTAAGTGAAAGGGATCTTCTCAGACATCTGGTGCTGGAAAATACAGTTCTCATGTGGCCCTGCAGATCTGAAAGGGAAGAAAGTAAGATATTTACCAGTGTCTCATTATATTCAAGAGCATTCCTCCTCAATATAGGTGGTGCAGTATGAAGAAAGGAAGAAAAAAGGAATAAAATTTGAAAATGTCTGCCCTGTCATCTACAGCATAATAACTATCTTTACAAGCTGTATACTGTAAGGTCCTGATGATTCACTAGCGGCATACCATTTCAACCTGCATGCAAGTTGTTCCAGATATATATGTTTGCTTGATCCAGGAACAGGCTTCTAAATAGTGTGGGAAAAGAGAAAAGCCTTCATTAACTGACAAGGCTACAATTCTAATTTGGAATAAACACAACTGAATTCATTGAGTTTTGCTTCGTGGGTAGACATGGATAGGATTTTGTTGTACAGCTGCAATCCTAAACACCATAGCCCCACTGAACCTAGTGGGATTCCACCACATAGCGGCTTTTAGTAACTATGCATAAGACTGCAATGAAATAAGATGTATCAATTACAACTGCAGTTGCTCAGTTGCACTATCTCTAATTTCTCGATCAATCATAACGACCATTTTCATCAAAGAGCTAATGGTTAAACCAGTTTCACCTTTCCATTTATTCTTGCACTATTTTGACATGGAGGCATACCAAATTAACCTTGAAGTTAACAGCTGAGCAGAGGAGGAGCCATGCTCTCATCTCATACAGGTGGTTCCTGTATATTACATGCAAAAGTAGATAACAAAGCCCTAACAGCCTTGCTCGATTATTATTTTTTTCTGTTAAACAATCCTCAGATGGCTGTAGGAGTAGTAAAATATGCATCTGGAACCCCATTGTGGATAAAAGCAGTTGCAGGTGATTGTGAGTAGAAAATCAGGCAATACAAAAAAAAAGTTATCTGAGACTTACTGCTTTCTCCCCATATCCAGAATGGCAACCTCCAAAGCTGATAATAATTTTAAACAAGTGACCTCATCCCCTTCCCACCACCTTCCCCTTTTCCTTTTGTGTTGTCTCTTTTAGACTGTAAGCCTGAGGGCAGGGATCCATCTAATTATAAGATTGTATGTACAGCACTGTGTAAATTTACAGTGCTATATAAATAATAATAATAATAATAACAATAACAATAATACCAACTGACATTATTTATGCAGCCTCCTGACATTCCCACCGAATTTGCCATGTACATCCAATTTATGGTAAAGCGAACAAACAAAACCTCAGGGCTTCATGTTCATGTAAGATGAGCCTCAAAACAAATCTCAGTCTCTCTCTCAAGCCTAAGGTTTGCCTCTCTCTCAAGCCTAAGATTTCTATCAACTACCTACATTCTTATTTCGGAAGTAACAGTGTCAGAAATTTTTAATGGATCTTATCTAGTGGGTGGTATTTCCTTAAACTACCAACTGGATGTCTGCAAAGGTTCACCTCTGAGAATGAACAATGAACATGGGAAGTGCCTTGCTCCAGGCTTGAAGTTAAGATCTTCAACAGTTTTCTCATTTATATTAGCAATTGCAGTTACCACTAATTACCCAAACACTAGATGACTGATGATTATTTGCAAAAGAGAAATAGTCATGTACATTACCAATAGAGAGGTTGTACATTACTTCATTATTTCTCCATCATTATAAGAAAATAACAAGATTCAATGAGATAATATTCACCTAAACTGATATTGCAAAGATACTTGGAGCAGCTATTAGAATCAGAATTGAACTATTGGGCTCGTCATTTTGAGTAGTGACTTTCAAAATTTTGTTTTGGAGAACCCAGCAGTTCTTCAATGAGAACAATATACTTAATAGATTTTGATGCCAATTTTCAACAAATGTTTCTGTAACAGAAACATCCTTTCCTGAAAGCACTGTGGCTGGTTTTTCTGCAGTGCAGAGTAACGAAAGTGTTTGTTATCTACATTCCACCCAATTCATACCAAATAAAGTGGACAGTAAAGTAAAATTTCTGTGGCACACTGGAATTCCTCAGCAATTGAGATGATGTGGAGAGAATTCCATGAAGATAGAAGACATGACTACCTCTGCTATAGAAACATAAGATAGACATTTCATAAGATAGACACAGTGGTTTGGGAAATGCTGAAATAAGAAAAATGTGTTGCCATTTTAAAAAAAATCATTTGCTATTTTTAACAATAAAATGAACCCCAATGCAAATATATCATTGTCCTTCATAGGATATAAAATATAGTAACTGACATAAATCAGCTCTATTTACATACCCCCCAACATTTCACAAGTGAAACCTGGGATATGTGTAGTTATTAGTAAAGAAGAGAAGAAAAGACAGAAAAGGCTACAGCAGTTTGCTTTTGCCTGTGCCTACTGGGAAAAGGAAGATCCCTCCTCTCCTTTCCCCTCCCCTGCTGAGCTACTTTTGCACTTTGAACTCAATTTGCAGCAATTGAGCAGAAAGTGGGAAGAGGAGATAAAATATGGGATTTTAGAAGCAGCTGGAAAAGGGGGACATCAGAGAATTAGTTGTCCCTGCTAAATTTCAGGATATGTAGTTAAGTTGAACAGCTTCAGCTCAAGCATTTAAGCCAATGCCACTGATTCCCAAATATTGTTAGCATACAATTCTCATTATCTCAGCCAGTTTGGCCAATGATCAGGGATGACAGGAGTTGTAAGTCCTCAAAATCAAAGGTCCAAATGCTGGAAAAGACTGACAACATCACTGCTTTTCAGATTCTTCTAAATATTATGTTCCTTCACAACAGTACTCTTGGAACTAACAAGACATTCTTTGAAGAAGAAATTACTTATCTGATCCTGGTGAGCTGCAATGTCTGGTTTTGCAGAATTACTAGTTTTGCTCAATTGTTATTGCACCCATCCCCTGTATTATTCTGTTAGTACATATGGATTAGCAGAAACCAGCATGAAGTTTTGTAAAGTTGGTATGTGGCTAGTGCTTATCCTATACATACTATGAGCACTCGAAAAATCCAACATCTGGAGGCACTTTTAATCACTACTGTCAATGAAGGGTGGCATGTTGTGTGCTTTTAATTATGCAAACAGATGTCTGTAAGGTATATTCAATTATGTGATAAATTTTGTCAAATTTGAATATAAAAGTTTTATGTATACTTTAATTATAAAGCACACTTAAATGAAATACAATGCATTTCAGCCCTGGTGGCGCAGTGGTTAAATGCCTGTACTGCATCCACTCACTCAAAACCAGAAGGTGGCGAGTTCAAGACCAGCAAAGGGCTGAAGCTTGACTCAGGCTTGCATCCTTCTGAGGTCGCTAAAATGAGTACCCAGATTGTTGGGGGCAAATAGCTTACAATTGTAAATGAAGCTGTTTGTTTAACAAATTGTAAGCCGCTCTGATAGTCTTGGCTGAAGAGCGGGGTATAAATAAAACATTATATTATATATATATACATTTAAGTAGCAATTTTACATTTAGGATTAAAGAATTTTGAAATCAGCAATGTAGTGATTAAAACATTCCACTGTAAAGCAGTAAAACTCCTTCTTTCCCCATCTTTCAAGGATCCCCAAATTCTTAGAAAGACTGTCTTCAAACATGGTATGAAACAATGTGGCCATTTCAGGTCTTATTATAAGGCAAGTTCATATGGGCAGCATTGATTTACAAGTTTAGTCTTTAGTTCCTCTTGTGTATATTGACCGGAACCAGCTAAGCAAGGCCTAGTGTATGCTTTACACTGTTTCAGATTTCGTATAAACTTTTCCCATTTGTGGAGGGTGAGGAGGAATTTTAAAATATCTCCGAGACAACATCTAGCCATCATTTCAATATATGGAAGGGGACTTTTACAGATGAAGGGAAAGACTGTCCACACATTTGAGCCCCCAGACACTGGTTTACTACCTCACTGAGTACCAGTTTTCCTCTACGTAGTCTTATGCCATGCTGAGCCATGGAAACTTACTAGGTGACCCTAGAAAAGTCAGACTCTCCCAGGAAGGCAAAGGCAAACCCCTCTGGACACATATTGCCAAGAAAATCCTGATAGGCTTTGCCTTAGGGTCACCATATATTGGAAATAACTTGAAGACACACAAAAACAACAAAAACCCTATTTGAGATCATTAATTGAGATACTACTTCAGAGCAAACAGGAGTCACACAAAGTACAATCCTTTATTTAAACAAGCCACTCTCTGTGTCCATCCAATAATTTCCAAGCATTTAAATGCCATTCTCTCCATGCCATTAAATTCTACTAACTCAGTTCTTTATTGTTTGCGTCTCACACAGGCAGTGATACACTAAGGACTTTATCGCATGCGCTTGTAAAACCATTTTGGGGATGGGAACAGGACTCCACAAAGAGGCCCTGTTCTGGCACCTGTACCCAAGCCGTCCCTGTTCAGTGCTGGCGGGCACCATTTTGGCCAGACGGAAGTCTTCCAAGCAGAAGATTTAATGCTTCTCGGCATGGGACGGGGACGGGTGCTGGAACGGGGCCTCTTTGTGTGGTAAAATGCGTTCACGCGAGTCCCGTCCCCATCTCCAAAACGGTTTTACAAGTGCATGCGATAAAGACCTAAGGGACACACAAGCAGAATTACTGTGCCTTGCCTTGCTTTTCACACACAAAGCAATTTTTTTCCATTGAGCTGTATGGGCTCATGACTACAATCAATGCCTGACTCTGCCTCAATGGTAAATGAAAAGTTAGATCACACTGTTCTCCATTAGATGCTTTTGTAAACACATTAAGGGACATGCAACATTATGTTTTAAGGGTAAAATGCTGACCTTTGTTAATCCAATTCATCCTTTGTACCCTTAGTGTTGTGTTCAAGGACACCAATGAAGAATTAAAGAGGGGCCTACTGGAATCCTATTAAAACCATTAGGGCCAGAGGTAGGCATGCTTTGGGTGTGTGTTCAACAGTGCAGCATCCCTGGAAAGTGGAATTTACAACAGGCCAAACTATGTTGACCTGACTGTTTCAACTAGGCTCAGATATTTCAGAGACTCCCTATTGGCCTGCCAATCACAGAGACTGATGATGTAAAACCCATTAATTTATTTGTCTAAAATTAGTTTCATATGTATTTATACTCATTTAGGTAGATCACTAGATTTATCTCAGGCACTAATATCCCTAACAGGCCTGTCTTTAGAATGGAGAAAGATGTGGGTAGAAGGTATATGATTCTTTGCTGGGATCTTCCTCTTTCCCAGCAAATTATTTGATGTGTGATTTTCCTTTTAAAAAAGGGTTCGTTTATAAATAACAATAATAAAACTTTTATTTATATC
Source organism: Urosaurus nigricauda (assembly GCA_034509955.1). NCBI lineage: Eukaryota > Metazoa > Chordata > Lepidosauria > Squamata > Phrynosomatidae > Urosaurus > Urosaurus nigricauda. The sequence continues at coordinate 96,318,603 of JAOEGL010000005.1, read as the reverse complement.
CCACTTTTTGTTAAAACAATCAAAGCAGCGTACAACCTTAAAATGATACAACAATATATACAATATCCTCCCCCCTTAAAAATGATTAAATAGTACTAAGATCAAAATTATAAGTTTAGACAAAAGGGTTATCTTGGACCATATTTGTAATTCATGCAGATGTAGCCCAAACTGCATTTGTATTTTTGTATCCTATCAAAACAGTTGTTAAGTTATATATCTACGAATCATGAATCAGCCACAGCGGTTCATCATCTTGCTTCTTTCACCAGGTAGCTTTCCCCGCTTCTTTGGATTCTGCTTCATCCTTGACACACTGCTCTGTACTTCTTCAGCAGATGGGAAATAACGAGAGATGATTTTTCACAATAGTGCCTGCCCACTTAAATAAGTAGATATGCGGCAAGGAAGGAATTGAGCAAGAGTCACTATAAGACTCAGTGACATACACATCTTGCTGACAAGCTGCAATTCCTGTAGCTACAGGGATTGTTGTTATCTTTTATCTGACATAAATATCAAGAAGGGGAAAAATAGAACCTGCTATGGTGTTAATAACATTTGACACATTAATAGTAACATTATGAAGAGACTGAAGCCAAAGAATTCACTAGTTAGTTCCAATCGATATATGATATTCAGCTGCCTCTAAAGGTTTAATGTTCCTTGTTGCTTTCTTAGGGTCAATAATGATAGTGTTTGCGTATCTCAAAATGTGTGCATTTGCTCTTGGCAAAAGTTGCCTTGTTAAGTTCTACTGATTCCATTGTCCAGGGTCAGTATCATGGCCATAATATGATAGGTCTTTTGGAAGCAGAAGATTCCCAGTTCATCTCTTAACATCTCTGGGGACTTCTGGGCCTTAAATACACTGCAGAAAAAATCCAGTTTGAGACTGCTTTAACTGCCCTGGCTCAACACTAGGGAATTCTGAGAACTGTTTTGTGAGACATTTAGCCTTCTTTGTTGGAGAGGTATGTGATGCTAGAGAATCTATAGTTCTCAGATTTCCCTAGCACTGAGCCAGGGCAATTAAAGCGGTCTCAAACTGGATCATTTTTGCAGTGTGTTTTGGCCCGTCTCTATCCTGAAAAAAGTTAGTTTGCACCCAAAGCTGTTGGTTTTGCTGGGATTGGTTCCTTTCAACACTTCTTGTTCAAGTCCCTTTCACCCACATTTTCTAAACTTAAATCTCCAAGTTGAGTAGGGCTCTTTAGCATGGTCATGATTTAATTTTTAGAACCAAAAGGGGAAACATTGGGGATTCCTTTCAGTGGGATTTAACCCCACAAGAAGCCATGTGAATCAGGGATGTGCAATAGCACAGGCCATTAGTAACAACAACAACTTTATTTATACAATCAAAGCTGCTTACGTCTAAAATCAGTTCAACATACAATACATAATAACATACATCAAATCCCTATGTTCCCCCCCCCAAAAAAAAACAAGATTAAACACATTAGCATTAAAATTAATCTATCAAAATAACAATAACAATAATTAACAAAAGGAATGAGTGGTACATAATATGTGATGGGAAGAGGGTTCACTTTTTTGTTTGGCTGAGGAATTATATTCTGGGAAGGCCTGCCGGAAGAGATCCATCTTGACAGCTTTTTTAAAGCTGTCTAAACTGGTGATTTTACGGATCTCCTCTGGCAGGTCATTCTACATTCTGGGAGCGGTTATGGAAAAAGTCTTCTGGGAGGTTGCAGTCAATCTGAATTTAATAGGTTGTAATAAATTCCTCCTAGAGGAGCTGAGAGTGTGGGGTGGATTGTACAGAAGTAGGCAATCCCTTAGGTAGGTTGGGCCCAAGCTATGTAGGACTTTAAGGGTGATAACCAACACCTTGTACTGTGCCCGGAAACCAATTTGTTGTTCTAGTGACTGACTCCTGGCTTTTAATTTTAGGAAAAGAGCATCTGCAACCATAAAAGAATAATAGAAAGTCAGAGAGTAGAAACTCTCACACACATAAATGCCCGATTAGAAGCAGCAGTAGCAGCTGTAGGAGCAGCCATCATCACCTCCACAGGCTTTGAGAAGGTCTCTGAAGTTTTGTTTGGTTTTCTCTTTGGGGCCAGCCCCCACATGGCTGGAGTTGAAGGAGGGCCAGTCAGACTTCTGGATCATCCAAGATGGTTGTTACTGAGATGGATCTAGCATAATCGTTATGACCTACAATGGCCATTATGCTATACATGCAGAGATATAGGATACTGGCACAAGCCTGGAGTCTATAGAACAAGAATAATAATAATAATAATAATAATAATAATAATAATAGTTTATTTATAGCCCGCTCCTCTGTTCATACACTCGGAGCGGGGTACAAGTAAAAAAGAAAAACACATAGATTAAAACAATCCCATGACCCGTTTCCAAACCTCCCACCCCTTAAAAATAGATTAAACCGGCCATGATTAAAACAGTAATTATTTAAAAACATATAACGACATCCTAACCCTTCCTTATGCGGCCACGTCATAAGTGGGGATCAGAAACATGGGAGGAAAGGCAGGAAATCAAAGTCTGGGACCGAAGCCGGGGATAGGGAATTTCAGGGGAAGGCCTGCCAGAAGAGATGCGTCTTTAGGGCTTTTTTGAAGCAATCTAAAGATGTCATGAGACGCATCTCATCCGGCAGACCATTCCAGAGCTTGGGAGCAGTCGCAGAAAAGGCCCTCTGGGAGGTCTGTGCCAGCCTGGTCTTGATAGGCTGTAGTAGGTTCCTCCCAGAGGATCGAAGTGTGAGGGGAGGATCGTACGGGGAGAGGCGGTCCCTGAGATAAGATGGGCCCGAGCCATGTAGGGCTTTAAAGGTTAAAACCAGCACCTTGTACTGTGCCCGGAAACTAATTGGCAGCCAGTGGAGAGATTTAAGCATTGGTGTTATATGTTCTCTCCTAGATGTCCCAGTGACTAATCTGGCTGCCATGTTTTGAACCAATTGAAGTTTCCGGGTTAGGTACAAGGGCAGCCCCATGTAGAGCACGTTAGCCCCAGATTAGTGGGGCTAAGGTTGGCAGGATCATTACAAATAAATTACTGGGAGTAAGTAATTTGCTCCAGTTGAATCTCAGCTCTGTTAATCACTCCTGGCTCCAGGTACATCTCCCAGGCCCCATTGCCTTGCCCTGGTGTGAAGAAGGGATACTTAAAGAGACAGCTTTTGGGGCCTAAAGCCAAAGACCACATTATCTCCTCCATTGCATGCTGCTTGGGTGCACACCCTTGTTCTGCAGGAACTGGAGGAGCAAAAGTAGTGAGAAGTCTTACATAAAATAGCTTGCAAATTATTTTGTTGTCTGGGATTATACATAACTATAATCTTATTTTTATGCCTTTTGAATCCGTTTCCTTTAGAAGTCAAACATGTGGGTAGGCTAGACTAGCCATGGTGTAATGGTTTGAGCATTAGACTACAATTCCAAAGACCATGATTTGAACCCTCATTCAGCCATAGAGGCCCACTGGATGACCTTGGGCAAGTTACACTCTCTCAGCCTCAGAAGAAGGCAAAGGTAAATCTCCTCTGTCTGAACTAATCTTGCCAAGAAAAGCCCAGGACAGATTTGGTTTTGGATTGCCATAAATCAGAAATGACTTAAGGCACACAATAACTAAGGATTTCATTCCAGTCTCAGTCAATTTGAAATGGACTAGAGAAGAATTCTTCCTCAAAGATTTAATTTCATACCAAACTCGGCAAAGACAATTTTGTTGGGAAAAATATATATTGGTGATCATTGTATATTTATAAACACACCTGCTGCTTTATATCCTACACATTACAGTGTATTCATCACACATGAAATAGTTTGGGATCTGATTGCTACACATTTTGTGTATTCTGAAGCTTAAGACTGATAGGAAATCTCATCCAGATGAACAGTCCCTGGTTTAGGAGTGCTGGTTTGGGGGTCTTGCGTTCATAGACTCAAGTTCAATGTCGCTGCTATTCTTATTCTTATCTATACCTAGGTCTATGTTAGGATCCTCTTTTCAGCTTTGATGTCCAATTTATTCAGTGGGGATCATTTCACGGTGATATCCGTATGGGGAGGGGGGAACCAAGCTCCAAGACAGTAATTACTTTACTTATCTTGAAATAACATTATATGGAACTCCAGTCCCATTAAATAAATGTCCTAAACATATTTCTAATGATAGATGGGGGAGGGGGCAGCAGAGAATGCAATTAAGAATTGGACTTAATGTGTACTAAAATTGCATGAAGTTCATACGCTGACATGTAGGTCTTGCATAACAGGGCTATATTGAGCCAATATATTACAATATATATGCCAATGCATTGTTATAAATAATCAAATCAATGTGTCTGAAAGGTTCATTCCCCAGGAAAATAATTTCAGCTAGAAAACTAAAGCCATTATTAATATATAGGATTATGTTTTGTTGGTTTAATTCATAATGAAGATGTATTGTAAAAATCCCAGGGATTTATATCAACCTATCATACTTTATTGGCATCATGAGAAACATACGTGCTTCCTCTTTCTTATTTTACACCGAGAGCTCCCTTTAAGGTGTGCGCACTGAAATCTTATAAATTCCTAGTGAGTTCAGTTGAATTTGTGGGTACAGGATTGCTGTAACACAAAAACCTGAGAGTAAACTGCATTGTACTCTATTTATTTTACTTTTGTGCAGATTTGCACAGGTACTACTTGGACAGAACTTGGCCAAATAAAAATGCATGTAGCAAACATTTTGATTGTTGGAAGGACTGTGCTTTGTTCACTGTTCCTTTACATCCTATTTGTCCGTAGAGGTGTAGAGGGTGGATTAACATTCTGAGAAGGGTTTTACAAGAGGATTGTTAGGGAAGCACATTAACATGTGTTAATCTCCAAGGCTGTGGGCGAAACTCCAGGCTACTGTCATAGTTGTTGCCAAATGTATTCAGCAGCCCTACTTAAGCTCTAATGTTACTTACCTGCATGTATCCCAGTGTCTTGACTTTCTGTGTGGGTTTTCTTTTTCTTTTTGCTGCCTGTCCCTCTGCAATGAATTTAGCTCTTGCAGTCACTGTGGAAGGACAGAAGAAGCATCATATGTGGCTGCTCTTTTGAGTAACTCTGCAAGCGGGCATACTAATTTAGATATAGACCCGGTATATTTTTCTCCCTTGCTGAGCAGTTGTCAAAGCTTCAGTCTTTAAGTGACACATAACGGATATAAGCCTTTTGACACATGTATTGCATGAAGCAGGACCCCACAAGGAACCAGGTTGTTTTAGTTCTTATATTGTTTATAACTTGACTATTTCCCCTAATGAGGACTTTAGATAACTTAAAGAAATCAAAGTATGTCCAAAAAATATGTAGACATAAAATATAAAAAATTATAGCTAAAATATAATTGAATTATCTATAGGATTAAGAACAATTTAAAACATACCTGTCTAAAAGTAAGAAATTGGAGCACGCTATTAAGAGTGGTATCCGTATAAACAGTTGTCAAAGCTTGCCAATTCTTTTTTTTTAAATAAGTTTTCACCTGCCAGTGGAAAGACACCAAAGAGCCATCCTAGTCCTCCTAAGGAAGGGAGTTCCCTAACATAGGAGTGCCCTTGGAGAAGACGCTCTCTTATGTTCCCATCAGATGTGTCTCTGATGGTGGTGGGACAAAGAGAAGGACCTCCTCCAAAGATCCCATAGTTCAAGCAGGATTTTGTGGGAAAATGTGATCCTTTAGATTGCTTGCAGGCAAGTTCTATAGGGCTCGCAGGTTGCAGGATTGTATCTCTGGTCCCACCCCAAACAACCATATGTTAGACATTTATTATCATTATCATTATTAATATTAAGCACCATAAATTTGCATGGCACTTTACAGGCATCATCACAAGCATATAGCCTGCCAATGGTGTACAAACTAAAAGTCATAAACTATAAACTATACAAAATTAAGAAAGTTATGCAGTTAAAATACAAACTGTAAAAGCAACTAGTATATATAGTCAAATATAAAATTATAAAACAATATTAAAATACACTTCCAAATGCTTTAGAGAACAAGAAAGTCTTCAATTTGGATTTAAAACTAGCAAGAGAAGAGGTAGTCTGCAGACGTTCCGGAAGGCAGTTCCAGGAGTACAGCGTAGCAACCAAAAAAGGATAAAGCTGAGCCAAGGAAGAAGGATCCTTTGGCTGGATAAGAAGCCCCAAGCACCTGGAGCACAAATCTTGAACAGGATGGTGAGATGAAATAAGGACTGACAGATAAGGGGGAACTAGTTGTATAAAGCTTTAAATGTTAAGAGACAATGCTTGTATCAAATCCTAAAAGGAATAGGTAGCCAGTGAAGAGATACCAGAAGTGGGGTGACATGATCAAGGCAACGAGATAAAAAGATAATCTTAGCAGCAGAATGTTGAATGGAAATAAGAGGACTAAGGTGGGACAATGGGAACCCCATCAAAAGAATATTGCAGCAGTCAAGGAGAGATAACTAGGGCATGAACTAAGATCTTAGCAGAAAAAGCCAATAGAAAAGGTCTAATTTTAGCAATATTATAAAGAAAAAATTGGCATGTCTTGGCTACAGCCTGAATCTATGTAGTGAATGATAAAGAAGAATAAAAAATAATGCCAAAGCTATGTGCTTCCTTCATAGGATGAATGAGAACATTATTGACCAGAATAGAAAATGTATATTGTAAAGTAGATTTTGGAGGAATGAGGAGTAGTTCTGTCTAAGCCATGTTAAGTTTTAGACGCCGAAAAAGTATCTGAAGAAAGGATTATTTTGGATTTTCTTTGTAGATGCCTACATCTACTTACGACATGGATTTTGCAAGTGGTGCTGTGAGATCTTTGGGCAGGATCAAAGGTGTGCAGCTTTGTTTTGTGTTTAATATCGCTCTACAGAAGACACCCACTAAAGGAGCTACACCTGCCCCCCCCCATTGTAATACTAATTTCATCTTCCTCTTTCCTGTTCTGACCCTACTTCATATTACATATTTCTATAATTAAATCTTATTCATCCTATTACCAGTGCTTTATGCTGGTTGTCTGCCTCCTCACTCCCACATATATAAATCAAAACACACAAACATTTACAGAATTCAGAGACATGCATCTGAGGAAGTAGGCTCGAGTCTACAAAAGTTCATGCTACCAGCTTCTTTCTTTCAATTAGTCTCAAAGGTGCTACAAGATCCCTTTGCATACAAAAGGTTACAATTTGCAAGTTTATCCAAATAAATGATGGATAATTCTAGTATAATAATTTTCTTTTAAAAAGTAATAAATAAAAAAATAAAAATAAAAAAGTAATACATTCTTTCTTTACTTGAAAATGTACACTAGAGCAGGCCAAGTCAATCAAGTACGATGAAAAGCTAGCTTATTCTCAAAAACAGAATCAATTGTTTTGAATTTTGTCTTCTAGTAAGATTGAACAGCAGATTAGCATTTTTGTTGTGCACCTTTAAGTCATTTCCAATTTATGGCAACTCTAAGGCAAACTTATTACAGGGTTTGGCTGGGGCTCAGAGTATGTGATTCACCCAGGTTTACCCAGTAGGTTTTCACGGCCGAAACTTTATCTGCAGAATTACAGGCCAACACTCAAACCACTGCATCACAATGACTCTCCAGTTTGAAATGACAAAGTACAAATACGACAGAGTGAAAATCCACAGTTGCTGGGCCTTCCTATTGTATGTTTGTCCAGATCTCCATCTAACCTCAAGGAAAGCTAACCTTGCCCCACCCAAAAAAGCACGTTGTTGCTGTGTGTTTTTTTTTACCAGTACAGATAAATTGATCACCAACTTTTGCGGGCACTGATGAAGCACTGACAGTAGAAAGTCTGTGAGAGTCCTATATAGCTGACATTTTTTTAAAAAAAAAAATCAGACAAAAACGCTGGGAACACATGAGACTAGATCTGCCTGAATTAAGAAGTTTGCCAATTATGTCTGTGTATGTCAGCCTACATAATGCCTTTGTATTATGTTGCCTGCATTCTATCAGTAGTCACTGCTATACATTTTCCTGCAGAAGAACTGCAGTTCTCGAAGTGATTCAGGCTTGTGCTGCTAGCCAGCATTTAATCAGCTGCTCAGTGCCTCGGGCAATGCCAGGTTAGCTCAGGAGCAGCAACTTCTATTTCTGTAATCATCTTGAAAAGATATTGGTGCTAGAGGTAAAAGGGGACGAGACCTGTTTTGCTTCCTGACTGCTGTTCTGCTAATTAGCTCCCATCTTTTCATTTATTTAGAATTGTTTTGAAACCATTTTTAAAAAAATAAACTTGACCCTTTCTCCTGTTTCTCAAAGCAAGCAGGTAGCAACACTGAAAAAGCATTAAGAGGCAATAAAACTGTCAATATATTAAAAAGAAGCTTCTTTAAAGATCCCCTTCTCTTTTTACCAATGGCATGCTCAAATAACAATTAGGTTACTGATATTGTCTTGCGGACCCTCAGCTTTGGACTTTGCATACCATCCAAAGGAAAAGAGACCTAAAATTGAAGAGCTTTCTCCCAAACAGTTTCTCTAAAGGACGTGGGTCTGCCAACATTGTGTCCAGTCTAGAAACAAAGCCCAGCCACAGAAGCATGGGAAAGTTCTTTTTTATACTCCACCCTCCATATCCATGGCTTGAAAATAATTTTAAAGAGTATAAATTCCAAAAATCAAACCTTGATTTTGCCATTTTATATAAGGGACTCATCATCATCATCATCATCATCATCATCATCATTATTTTACTATAACATTGTTGTATTTAATGGGACTCGAACATCCATGGATTTTCGTATCAATGGGGGGATGGGGTCCTGGGACGAAACCCCAGCCTACTGAACAACTTCCAGAATGCCGCAACTGGCATGGCCCCTGGTTACACTGTCTGAAGTATTGTGGGAGTCGCAATAAAAATGGGAACTTTTCAAGGCGCTGTGGTTATTGTGGTGGTCCTTGGTCTGGACATGTAGGAGTGCTTAATCCTGAAATCCCAGGATGGAGCACCACCTGCACCAGTCACAAGCCCACTGTGCCATAAATAGAGAATCCCTGTTCACTAGGAATGCAAGCATAATGGATCAAAAGGCAACAAGGAACAGCCACTAGTCTGGGCCTCATCTGTGTCTAGTTCCATTGCTCTACTCATGTGGAGAACAGTAAGTGAAGATCTTTGTTTATCTTAAGTCACTACATGATGGAATTTCCAACACAATACAGTAACCACCTTTCCTAGCCTGTGCTTTAAAGTGCCATTCACATCTCACCAGTTTTTACCACTGTATTTTAGTCTCTTTATGTTTGCCCTCTGCCTTCTGAGGCACTCTTATTTATTTAAGGCATCTCCAACCCAGCTTTCAATTAAAAATATTTCCAAGGTGGCATCGGCAGTATTTTCCTTCAGTGGAGTTTCCACATTGGTAGGATAGAATCTATCCCCTGTCTATACACAGATGCTGCTCTCAGAATTCTTCCGAGGCATAACACACCCTGTGACATTATTCATCACATCCCTCTATAAGCTTCTTAGAAAAACACAGCACAAGCATGTGTATTTCTACATACAGCAATGTATGGAATAGGGCCATTATTTCTATTTAGGCTCCTGTATCCATGAGTACTTCACACTCTGGAGTTGATGTTTGTTTATTGAAACAATGGCATCAATTCCCTATTTATTTCCACTCCCTCTTTGAAATGCTGGGTTTGTCCACTAAAGAACTTTACCATAGAAAGGGAACAACCATCTTGCAAGCAGCACAGTCCCAGGACCTGTTGGGGAACACCGGACTGGGTGGATGGGGCAAGCTCAGTCACTACTACCATTGGACAAAGTGAAGCAGCTGTTTTAGGAGGCAGATGCTGAGAGCAATGGTAGCAGTCTCCCTATTGTTTCTTCTAAACTCTCCACCTATTGGAGCAAAGAGCAACATGGGCCATTTGGTCTGTCCTGCACATGCTAAAACATCTTGCCACCCTGGCTTCTTACCAGGAAGAGTGAGAAAAATAAGAGTCACTGCTAGTCCAGTACATTCTTACATGTGACCTGTAGAGAGGGGCAGACACTGACTTATTCCTCATCTCAGGCTACAAAATGTCTTAGGATGGCCCTAGTATGAGATTAGAATGAAAAGTGCCAAAGCCATCTCAAACTCTCTCTTACAAAAACACACATTTGCCTCTTTCTTCACCAGAGACTTCCCTTCCTTGGCTCTGACCCCCCTAACATCATTACGGCATGGGGGGGGGAACCTTCTTATCTGTGATAAAAGAGGCACAGTGTCTCATGGGGGGGGGGCTGTTTGCAGAAAGAAGATGACAGCACATGGGGAAGGTTACCCATCCCTCTTCAGCTATGATCCCAAGGCACTGAGGTTTCTAAAATCTCAATGATATCAACAGAAGCATTTTTTTTTAAAGAAAGGTTCACTGTTGCGTAGCTTTAGGGCAAATGAAAGGAGGCCATGAGCAGAATGAGGAGGCCTTCTGAGCCACCTCCAGTCTGCAATCCACTGGTTCCTCACCCCTGCACTATATCAGTGACACTCAATCTTTTTATCCTGGGACACCCTTTTACATCTACATGCAGACATCATGCTTGATATAGTATATAGTATAGGAATAAAAATATTTTCTTTACTTAGCATGTGTATTTTCATTCACACGTTCATGTACATTCATTTTTTAACATTTACAAGGAAATAACATTGTTCAAATTAGAACAGTTTTTATTTCAGGAAATCCAATATTTAAGTCAACACATGTATAAGTGTTACATATAAAAAAGTTTGGGATGCGGTAGGAGGATCAACGCCTCCAAGTCTTTTGCCCCCCTTGAGCAACTCACATGCCCCTCACCGGGAATCCCAGGTTGATTTTTTTTTAAGGATTTCATATTTGAAAATTTTATCTTTGCTACCTTGTCTGCCTTATTCTTGAGTGTTTTAATATTTTATTGCAGATTTTGTAATTAACAGTACTTATTACTTGAAGCGCCATTCTGCTTAGCTTTGTGATTTTTTTATATTATTATAATAAATGGAGTTTATTGTGAACTGCTTTGAACTTTTATAAAGAAATGCAGGATATAAATATTTTAAATAAATTAATAAAGAACATTTGTTTGTAAGGGAGCCAAGATTTTATATTTTCATGCTGTATGTATTTGGTAGCAATCCAGGTTTCCTGCCATGTAATGTGTGAAATGGCCCTTAGATATCCCATCTTGTTCAAGTTCATTAGCTAGCTTGCTTCTTACTGTTAATTGCCTCATGAACCATATCAAGGCAGAGTCTGAGTTCATTCTTTTTGGGGTAACTGCTCAAATTAATGAGTTTGTAACAAAAATTTCTGAATCCACTTTAAATGACAAAAATAAAGCATTTAGACAGGGAGACACTGAATAATTGCTGTGATCAATAAAAGAGGAAGTGCTGAGTTTCTGTCTTCTGCACTACTGTTACAAGTTTTATGTTCAATTAACTCCATCTTGTTACCATCCTGGGTGTGGGACGGGCATGGCAAGAGTATAGATTCCTTGGTTGTTCACCAACAGTTTGCCCTTGAAAAGACAAGACTACCATTCACAGCTGTTACAATCTCTTTCCCGTAAAGCATCAATGAAACTTAAATAATGCCCTAGTAATCTTCAAATACTAAACAAACAGTGATAAGATTTCCCACAATGTTAGATCAGTCTCATGTGCCAAAATTAGTAAATCCTGCTCCCTCTAAGATGGCAGACAACTCACTGCACTGGTATCATTGGCAACAACACCCCAGGAGCTATTGTTTTTGGAAGAGTGGTGGAATGGGGTCATGTGACCTCCCTATGTATTCATCAGGTTGAACCCGACCTAGCAGGGTCATACAACTTCTTAAAGTTCATTCTTCATCACTGTTGACCAACAAGAAAAGAGTTTAGGACCCCAAGATATAGGGCCTGTACACATGGGCCAAAAAGCCCATGTTCCCCTCGGCTCACGTCATCCTTTATGACAAAACAACCACAGGCCACTAGCCCAGGCCAGGAGCATCCAATTGGGATGCTGAGTTGACATTTCTGGGTGAATCCCAGACCCAAAGGGGCCTTTGCTCAGGGCAAAAAGACTCGTTGTTTACCACTGAATTTCCTTGGAACTGTGTGATGACAGCTGGCACACCACATGGTCTCATGTGCCCCATACCTGCTTCCACTGCCACATCTTCTCTGAAAACTCCTGTTGTAGCCTGTGGTGTTGGATGAGGGCATGTGGCCATGCAGCTGTAGCAAGGCACCCCATTTTCACCTTTATGGGCTGTGACAAGGTCTTCTGAGAAGAAGTGATGGTGGAGGCATGCATGGGGTGCACGGTAGATTCAGGTTCGTGTTATGAGGGGGGGGGGTATGTAAACACCTGCCCATCACCACACTGCCCCAGGAATTGACCCAGGTCACAATCAGAAGTAGGCTAGCAGGGGCTTGGCCCCTGCTACCCTGTATGTCTGTTTAGGCCCATATACGGTCATTTGAACCCCCTTCATCATTGGTCTTGTGAGAACATGCCATCCTTCTCCGGCCGTGCCCCATTACTATAGACCAAATGGAAGTGGTTGAGAAGCCCTGAGATGTCTTCTAGCCAAGCAACAAATGGACAACTGAGTTTTATACAGACGTGCACTCCACTTCTCCAGGTACTTTCTGAAAAGAACATCATTCACGGTGATATTACTGGTGTGCAAAGCACCATGGTCCACAAAATCTGTTTGCCCAAAACTTAATATATTTGCATAAAACTTTTGGGATATTTATTTATTTATTTATTTCTGCATAAAAAGTACCCAAACATTTAACATTCCCTCTAGAAAATCCGAAAATGTGAAGAATAAATTTGTAAAAAATCGAAAGTCTGAGAAGCTATATACTGGGAATTCACAGCTTGGTGCAATTTGTGTAGTAGTAATGTCATATGACCCCAATGGGATGTTTCAAGGAATGGTTAGCATTGGTCCATACTGGGTCTGTACCACTCTGCATGTCCTGTATAACTGTGTGTGCCCAGCACTAGGATTGCCAGTTCAGGCTCATACCTCTCAGACTTATGGATAGCCCCTGCTAATGTGTTTAGTATCAACCACAGTTGCTAACAGCTTGTCATTCAAACACACTCACACTCACACTCACACTAAGACACACACAAATTCCTGGTAGCTTAAGAGACTGGATGGCTATCTGTTGGGGATGCTTTGACGAGATTTCCTGCATGGCAGGGGGTTGAACTGGATGACCCTTGTGGTATCTTCCAGCTCTATGATTCTATGTTCTCACACAAGGGTGAAATGGGAGGATCAATCCTTCTCATTTAGAGAGATGGAATAAGAAATATGTAATCTAGCCTACTTGCTTCTACCCAGAAGGTGGATCCAAAGCAGAATGAAGGTTGACCCCAGCACTACAATGATTGGGAGAGAAGGAAAAAAGCTAAGTAAATACATAGACGCCCTCCTTCCTCCCCCAACAGCAACCAATCAATTAAGCCTTGCAAATTGTATCATGATGTTATTCTCCTAGCTGAGATAGAGATTTACACAAAGTTCTTTCCTCTTCACAGGAACTCAGCTCACCAAGAATTTGCACCCTTGTCTCCCATCTGGAGATGACCCATGAAAATTGGAGACTCAGTGTCAGGTCCTGAGATCTGGCAACCCTACCCTGCATGTCTGACACTCCCCCCCCCTCAAAGCATGGAAATCACGCATTAAAATAAAGTGTTACATTAATGGGGGGAAGTGAATAATGAGGGTGAAATGACTTCACCTTTTGCTTTATTATAACAGGGCCCCTGCTTAAGTTTTCCCCCCATAATAAATAGTGGTTTTGGTTTGTTGTTTTGTTATTCCTCATTTGCCTTTATTTTAGAGCAATTAATGGCAATCAGAGGGAGGGTTGTACATTGCAATTATTCATTTAATTAGTCATTTCAATTATTCATGTGTGAAACAGGATATTTTCACTATAAACATTAAGAATAAAAATTTGATGGTGGGGTCACTAAAATTTAATGAAAGAATTATTTTTAAAGCTAACATTACACACTTTGCTTTTTTGCACAAATTGAATGTGATGTGGGAATTCGTAGAGGAATCACATGACCCCAGGTTCAGTTCTCCATCCACAATATGACTCTTCCAGAATAGGAAAACTGGGGTGGGATTTCTGCTGATGCCCATAAACAATCTGCCATCTTTCGGGCAAGGGGCAGGGAGAAACATAAGTCTAAGATGTTCCTAGTCTAAAATTTACTTCTTACAATACCACTCAATTCCAAAAGGGCATATACCAATTTTCAGTTATCTGGTTATGGTTATCTGGTTTGATGGCAACAGCTACATGGAATTTGGGAATATATTTATAGTCTTTACAATGTCTGGCCTTGTATTGTGACTGGCTATTGACCACGTCTGGCTGTTCACTGACCATTGTAATGAAAGAGTTTGGTTAAAAGTGCAAACAATGTAACTTCTCTTAGACCCAATTTTTGACAATGGGTACTGTAAAGGCACCAAATCCTGTCTGATCTTGGAAATTCAGGAGGCTCAGCACCTGTTAGTACTTGGATAAGAGATCACCAACAAATACCAAGTGCTATAAGCTATATTTCAGAGGAAGCAACTGGGAAAAACCTCTCTGGGTTGTCATAAGGCAACATAGGAGTTTATCATATGATGGAATTTTGGGGTATAATGCAATGGCAATCTGAATGCAATCATGGGGTTCCACGTAATTGCGTATGAGTGTATCTCACATAATTTCGGGCAAAAGGGAAGTCATTCCAAATGCAATCATGGGTTTTATGTTGTTGCGTATTAGAATATCTCACGCAATTTCAGGCAATGGGGGGGTCGTTTTTGGGAAATGGGAAGTCATTGTGAAAGCATTCTGAACGCAATTAGATTTCACATAAATTCGCTAAACTAGCGAATTTACATGAATTCGAATTAGCTCAATTCGAAATTGGGAGAAATTCCTCCCGTGTTATAAACTCCATACACAGCACACACAATCCCATACCATTTATTCTCACTCCACTAACAATTATGTCAATTATGTCATTTAAATTTCAGACTGTAGCTTAATTTTCTGTATCCAGCATACAAGAAAAAAAAATCTTCCCTATAGAACTGGAGGACAGAGAAAAGGATTCTAGCCTAGTCTTCTACTGAAATACTTGTTTTCTGGGGGGGGGGGGGGAGTTGGTCAGTCATTATGTAAGAGAAAGATGAATCTGGCGAGAATTTTTTTTGAGAATCCCAAGTTGGATCTTTGTAATGACAGTTTCCTTTTCTCAGTTCTCACAGACCAACTTGTCCATGATCCATTGCAGAAATTTTTCTGGTACTGATGTCTAACTAACCAGTTGGTAGTTGCTTGAATCCCCTTTTAATTCCTCTTTTTAAAGATGGGGACAAAAAGATTTGCCTGCTTCCAGTCTCCCGACGTCACCTGGTCTCTGTTCATTCTCCAGAATGGTTCAGAGGTTCTGAGGTTGCGGTTTCTTTGGATTAAGTTCATCTGATCCTCAAAAAGTGGTTTTGTTTTACCTCCTTTGGGTTAGAGACCTTTCTGCTAGGTTGAGCACTGTTTTCCTTTCAGGAGAAGACAGCAGCAAAAAAGGAATTGAACCATTCTGGTATCACCCATTAGTATTTCATAATCTTTTCATACAGCAAACCTACCTGCTTTACTTTCTTCTTGCTCATCTTGAATTTCCTCCTACTGGCTACACATAAGAATCTCTTCCTTAGTAATTTTCTCCTGCTTCCATTTCCATGTCCTTTTCCTACACATTCCCTTTTTAAATCTTGACTCATTAGAATGCTCCTAACTGCCACCACCCTAATTTCTTTATATGCCTTTTAATGTTCTCTCTCACTAGGACTGTTTGTGATTGTGCATTCCACACCTTGCCTTTTAAGAAATGCCCATCCATACTGAACTCCCTTCTGTTTCTGTATGGAGTTTATCAGACAGGAGGAATTTCAGTTTATTTTGAATGGAGCCAATTGGAGCCAATTCAAATTCACGTGAATTTGCTAGTTTAGCGAATTTACTTGAATTCCAATTGCTTTCAGAATACATTCAGAATGACTTCCCATTACCCGAAAATGACCCCCCCCCCCCACTGCCCGAAATTGCGTGGGATGCTTTAATACTCAATAACGTAAAACTCATGATTGCGTTCGGAATGACTTCCCCTTTGCCCAAAATTATGTGAGATACTTTAATACGCAATAACGTGAAACCCCATGATTGCGTTCGGATTGCCATTAAAGTATACTTCCAATTTCCATCGTCTGATAAACTCCTGTGTCTGAACATAGGATCTCAACCAGTATTTCTTAAGCTTACTGAAATCAGTTTTTTTAAAGTTCAGTTTTCCCTTTCCTCTGTATAACTAATTTAATGAGCTTCAAGATACCAATATGATTAACTGATTAAAATTTAGTTGAGTGGACTAAAATGACATTCCTCTTTATACAGTATTCTGCATTCTGTATTAGTACATTCTGCCCCTGCCCGTACGTTGAGGTATTTATCAATGTTTCAGCTTTTTAGCAATACATTTAAGTTGTGCAACAAATCATTAGCACTAAAAACTTTGATTGAGTTACTTCGATTTGTCTGACTTTTGGAGTGAGCTTTTACGATGGAGAACCTTATATCTGATACTGCATTATAAATCTGTATCATTTCCCCCTGCTACACACACACACACACACCTAATTTCTTGTAGTCACTCCTCAGCATGATTTCTTGACTAAAATGCAATAGTCTCTTTAAACAATCGTCTGACTACCATACCAATGTTTCATTATTTGTAAATTCCACCTTGATGAAGGAAAATTCATTCCAAAATAAAACTAGCATTATTTTTTTTCACTAATACTGTACCGAAATCCAGATTAATAACATATGCTTACAATTAGAATTATTACCGTAGGGGAATTCAGCCTTATCAAGGATAGAAAAGAGGCCTTAACAGGGAAACCTCAACAATCTTTTTTTTTTTTTATAAAAAAGCAGCAGGAGGGGAGAGAAGGGGAAATTCAGGATGGATGAGAAAGCTGAAATGGGAAAACCATTCCTGGGTAATGGAAAAAACATGGCTTTAAAAAAATGCACTCTGGCTTCAGTCCAAGCTGCTGCAACAAACTGCAGTACTTTTTGCTAAACAAAAATACGCTGAGAACAAGATCCTCCTTTCTTTGCTAGGAACAATTATGTGAACCACTTTTAATTTTATCATGTGAATTTCGCAACCCAATTAAAAACCTGCTGCCTCAGCAAATTATGTGGACGGACACTGACCGCTGCACAAGTCCGATGTCCTATGTATCAGTTTTATGTTGTTGGTGCAGAATATTATAGCTGTTGCCCTTTCAGGCTGAAAAACTGATGCAAGTATTCAGAATAAGGAGAAAAACTGTGCACTAATGCAGGGAGAGCAACTTTACAGTAGAAGATTTACATCAGCAGCTCCGAAAACAAGGTCATAATCCAAGCACACCCTGAAATGTCTCAAGTGTTTCATTTAGCTCTAGTTGTCAGTAAGACTCAAGCAGGAGTTACATAATAAAAACCAAGGGATTTTATATCAATAAGTCTGCAGTCAGCTCCTAACAGTCTCTTTCCCTTCAGCTCCAGGGTGAATCTACACAGTGAAAATAATGCAGTTTGAGCCCACTTTAAGTGCTGCAGCTCCATTGTGGGATCCTGGGATTTGTAGTTTGATGAGGTCTTTAGCCTTCTCTGCAAAAGTGCTGGTGCCTCAAAAAAAAAAAAAAATCTCTACAAATCCCAGGATTCTTTAAGATGGAGCCACAGTAGGTAAAGTGGTGTCAAACTGCTTTATTTCTTCAGTGTAGACGCACCCTCAGGCTCTCTACTCTCTATTCATGTACTTTTTGATAGCTGTTCATTTATCCCTCTGTGTTACAATGTTTTCTTTCCTGCCTGCTCTCTTAACCTTGCTGCTCAATTCTGCATATATCGATACACCAATGGTTGCATAACAGTACAAAAACCAAAGACCCAGTGTGGTTGAGTCCTTCCATCTGGAATGCAGTCTTCCTATTTTCCTACAGCCTTCTACCTTAACCAGCATTTTTGCTTTTCTAGTGAGTCATGTCTTCTTATGATATGGCCAAAGTCTCAGTTTACTCTTCTACGAAGAGGTTCGGGCATGATTACCTCTACCCCCCTGCCTGTTTTTTTTTTTTTGTGTGTGTCTTTTTAGCAGTCTACAGTATCGATACTGTACTCTTCTCCAGCACCATATTTCAAATGAGTTGATTTTCTTCCTATGAGCTTTCTTCACTGTCCAGCTTTTACATCCGTACATAGAAATGGGAAATGTGATGGCATGGTCTGTCCTAACTTTAGTATTCAATTATATATCTTTACACTTCAGGATTTTGTCTAGTTCCTTCATAGCTGCCCTTCCGAATCCTAACCTTCTTTTGATTTCTTGACTGCAATTTTCCATTCTGATTAATGATTGAGTTAAGGTATGGAAAACTTGAATTAATTCAATGTTTTAATGTCTACATTAAAGTTATGTAAATAATCTGTGGACATTATTTTGTTTTCTTAACGTTCAGCTATAAACCTTCCCTTTCACTTTCTTCCTTGACTTTCTTTAGTAATCACTCCCTGTCTTTGCTATATTCTTCTAATAGTATGGTGTCATCTGCATATCTTAAACTATTGTTATTATTATTGTTGTTTATTTGTATAGGGCCTTAAAATTTACATGGCCCTTTACGGAAACAATCAGTTCAAGCATTAAACCCAGTTGATGTTCCTTCCTCCAATTTTTATACCCCTTTCTTCTGAGTGTAATCCTGCTTTACATATTATATATTTAGCATACAGGTTAAACAGATGGGGTGATAAAATGCAGCCTTGCCTGGCCCCCATGCCAATTGGAAACCATTTAATTGCTTCACATTCTCTCGTGATGGTAGCCTCTTGTCCCCAGTACAGGCTACATATCAGGGGTACCCTCAAACTATGAACCTGTGTTTTCAGGAGGAGTGTAATCCCATCTAATGCAAGATGAATTCCTATTCCTGGTTCTGTCTTTCAGGTGACCAGGAGCACCCCTGTCTTGTCTGTGTTAAGCTTCAATTGTTCACTCTCCTCCAGTGCATTACAGACACCAAGCACCAATTTAGCACAGGGACAGCTTCCTTGGAATTAGGTGGAAAGGAGTAATAGAGTTGGGTATCATCAGCATACTGGTGAACTTGACCCCAAGGCTCCACATAACCTTTCCCAGTTGTTTCATATAGATGTTAAAAAGCATAGGTGACAAGACTGAACCCAAAGGCCAATGGCCAAAGAGTCAGGCAGGAACTCCCCAGCACCACCATCTGAGAATACCCTCTTTTTTCAGGTCCAGTCTCATTAAGGCATATTGGAGAAAGCCTTGTTGTAAGGAGGCATTAATCACTTTCCTTACCCTTTCAGGCAGTCATCCTCAGGCCTGTTTAATAAGCCAGGAAGGGCAAGTGTTTAGTATACACGTGGTGGCTTTGGCCTCTTCAGAGAATATGTCCGTATCCCCCAAGCTGCAAAAATTGAAAGTATCCATTAAAAAACTGGGCAATAAAGGCCAAGGTTACATGCACCAGACCTGTATTAATGATGGTGTCCAAGTCATAGTGTATCTGAGCAATTGGATCTGCAACATGGTGGCCAAATTCTTCACAGCATGCTGTTCAGCAATATACATTTTCCTTTAGGTTTCCTGACCACTCAAAACAGCTCCTCTGGACTTTGCTGTGATGATGCAACAGTGATAACCAAAAAGTCATTTTGGCATAAGCCTTCAGGTAAACTTTAGACCATTTTCAGTCAAACTGAGTTCTCTGTCAGTGCCTCTCTAGTCTGTTTTATTCATTTCATGCATCTGTTTACCTGATAACATCCACTGCCTCCAACTGTTACCATCATCTTTCCCTTTTATAGTCTAGATCAGGATGGGCAAAATGCAGTCCTCCAGACGTTGTCAGAAAGCAGCTCCCAACTTTCCTTGCCTTTGGCTGATGGGAATTGCTGTCCAACAACATTTGGTGGGCCACTTCAAACGAGAGCTGGGCATTAGATATGAGCTACATGGACAAGGAAATTTATTTAAAGTTGAATCAAACATAATGTTTAATATTATTTCTAATGCCAGATTAATTTATTACTTTGCAGTTTGGACATGAAGCATGGTGTTGGGTTTTTGTTCAGTGCTTGTTTCCTATCAGTATACTCATAAAATGTTAGCATCAGGAAATTGTCTATCAAGCTGTGGCACTTTATTTCCCTAATTAATGCTAGTATCCAGTTTTCCCTTTCCTCATTCCTTCCTTATTTGTACTCCAGTATTAGTTTAAAGTATTAATTTAAAGCCTTGAAGTCAAACTGATGAAAATATGCCATTTTGAAGTTTATGCAGGTCCTAAAGAAAACCACAGTTTCTTGAACCAAGCTTCTTCCTGCTGATAGATATAGGCTTTGTTGAAAGGGTACTTCAGACATTTTACTTTCACTTGCAGTTCAGACTTTACTAATTCTTACTTCCTGATTTTAGCCTTCTATTGTCCTTCATCTGCTTTCTCACTTTCCTCTGGACAATCTCTGCTCACGGTCCTGTGTGACTTCTCCCTCTTCTCTTCCAGATTCCCTTTTAGCTAGACCCTTCTCTGGCTTCACCCAACTCTTCACACACCAACCACCAACTCAGACATACTGCTTTATCACACTAAGGGGCAAACAGAATTTAAATGAGAGTTAAACAAGAGTTAAAGAGGAAATGTCCTGTGATAAACATAGGGCATTTCCCGTTTAACTCTCATTTAAATCCTGTTTGCCCCCTAGTGTGATAAAGCAGATAGACTATGCCTGGCATTTTATTCTTTCCACCTTTCCATGCAATCAAAGGTTCCACACTAATAAACTGGTCATTAATAACTGAAAGTGGAGTGTTCATTGCTGAACTTATTGTAACTAAAATTTGGACTTCATTGATACCACTGTTCTATATAAAATCAGAAGACGTCTAGTCACTGGGACACAACTATATCCCTCGCATGTGAGAGCTGGTTTCTTCACCATAGCAACAATATTGCAGCTCTTCTGGGTTTTGTTTTTTTTTAGCATGCTGTCAATTCTAAGCTACTCCTATTTTGTATATCTTACACTAAGCTAGAAGCAAACTAGCAGCATTTTAACCTCAAAACCTTAACAGTTTGCGTACCAACTTAGCTTATTGCACAAAATATGGAATAAGATCAAATGTATATATCTATCCACAGTCTGTAAAAACTTTTATCTCAGGGCACCAGCATCCAGAAGTAGAGATTCTGCTCAACGGTCATTCCAGGCAACTGTTTCATTTGGGGCTATTCTGATGGTTACTTCAGGGCTGTGTCTGCTCATTGCGAATGGGGAATGGGGAATGATGAATGGGGAACGGCTTGCATAAAGGCATCCTGGATACCTCTATATACAAGCCTGTGCAAATGACCACCATTAAACCACAGTTACACAGGCATAATGACCCGGCAGGATTCCAGTCACAATTAGACTTGTCAGATTGTTGCAGAATCACAGTGTTGAGTGCATTTTGGTAAAACATAAAATGTTTCCTCCAGGGCTAAGGTTAAGACGAATTGTACAAAAATGTGGAAGAGACATAACAAATCAAAGGAAGAATTGGAAAATGAGGGAATCTCTCTCCAATGGCTCATATATAGGCAAATATGTGAGAGAACGAGGATGGATGAGAGGCTTAGGGGCTTTCAAGAAGAAAGTGCAGAGTTAAACGAGATTCTGTGCGGAGATAACAGGAAAGTTAGTGAGAAATTATATAAAATCTTACTAAAATTTGATACAGAAGAAGAAGTGATTAAAGATCAAATGATTAGCTGGGCCAAAAAATATAGGGAACACAATATATTTATCACAGTGGGAAAGAGCTTGGACTAAGGGGATGAAATATACGGCTTCACAAAACATAAAAGAAAATTGCTATAAGATGTTCTGTAGGTGGTATTTGACACCTGAAAAATCTCAAAAATGTATTTAAAAATAGGATAATAAATGCTAGAAAAGTGGGGAATCCATTAGAACTTTCTTCTATTGCTGATGGACTTGTCGGGAGGCAAAGAAATATTGGAATCTAATTAATGAAACAATTAGTGGGATCTTGGGGAGAGCTCTGCTATCTATTAGGGGTTTTTGAAGAGGAATTAGAAAATAAATTTGGAAGGATTTTTTTTTTTTACTTGGTAACATTAGCTGGGATTGTTGTTGCTCAGAAATGGAAAGCTAAAACAATTCCAAGTGAAGAGGATTGAATGAGCAAACTATATGTTATAATAAAAATGGGGGAAAAACTTACTTTGAAATTGAAACATAAACATCTGAGAAATTTCATAGGACTTGGAAACCTGTAATAAAATATTTGAGGGAAAAATTAGGCCCCTTAGTTGTAATTTACTAGAGTAGCTAAGCTTGATTTGGATAACTAAATGTCTTGAGGGAGATGGCACTGGTGTGGATAAATATTTTATTAAATACAAAAATAATTTTTGTTAGGAAAACAGAGAGAATTCCAGAGGGACTGAAGATACTGTTAAATAGGATTGGGGTATCAATGATAAATGTGGTGTAAGATATAAATATGTTATGAGATAGAGGTGTGTTAGGAGATACAGGACATTTTTGTTGATGTTTTATGTTTATTTATGTATGGTTTGTATTATTATTATTATTATTATTATTATTATTATTATCCTTTATTTATATAGCGCTGTAAATTTACACAGTGCTGTACATACAATCTTAAATTAGACGGATCCCTGCCCTCAGGCTTGAAGTCTAATTTTTTATTATTGAAATTGTTTTTAATAAAGATTATTTTTAAAAAAATTAAAAGAATTTTGCACCACAGTTTTTAAAACAGAAACAGCAGTAAATAATTCCCTCTTCTATAGAAGAAAAAAATAAAATGCTTTTATAAATGTGGCCAATAACCCTAATTCAGTAAAAAAGCAGAACATGACCATTCCAGATACAACTAGTATATGAAGGTGTAAAATGGGATGGACGGGTTTTTGAGATTTGTGCAGAGACTTCCAGTATTATATGCCTGACTCACACCTTGCCACAGAGACCCTTTACTTTGTCAGTTTCTTCAGCTTAATTAATTTATGGCTAAAAAAAGTGACTTGCTGCTGCTGAATTCAATTCTAATTCGGTATGTATCCTGATATGATCACATGGATTTTGCCACGGCTGCCAGCCAGGTGCAACCCTGGTATCTTCCGGTTAGAATCTGGGCTCAGCTGGCCAATTTGCAAAGCCAGGAGCTTCCCGGTTTTGAAAAGAGGCCAGCTGAGCTCAGATTCTAACCAGAGGTTACCTGTGCTGCACCTGGTTGGCGGCATCAGTGGCAAAATGCATGCAATGATATCAGGATACATCCTGAATTAGAATTGAATTAGGCAGAAGTAAGTCGTTTTTTTAGCTATGCGCTAATCTCCTAAATGAGGAAGAGGAGGAGGACACCAGAAACATCACAATGAGCCATTTTCATGCCTCCTCCTCATTCAACAAGCCCCAAACCCAGAAGGATGTTTAGTGCATGGATTTCTGGAGTCACTGCAGATATATTTGGAAATGATTCAAAGCTGAAAGGACTCAGAGAGGAATGTGGGGAAAGATGATAGCGGAAAGAAGAAGCAGAAAGATGATAGCAGAAAGATGGCATTAATGTGAGTAGGAGTTGTAATGGCTGATGCAACCAGATATGGTTTACAGGCGAGTAGCTGCCCTTCATTGTTATATCATTGTTACA
Organism: Urosaurus nigricauda; assembly: GCA_034509955.1. Classification (NCBI taxonomy): domain Eukaryota; kingdom Metazoa; phylum Chordata; class Lepidosauria; order Squamata; family Phrynosomatidae; genus Urosaurus; species Urosaurus nigricauda. The sequence continues at coordinate 96,294,703 of JAOEGL010000005.1, read as the reverse complement.
CTACTCCACTTCTGTGAACTTGCTTGATCTTGTATTTTATTCACCTTCCCTTTTCCAAATAGTACCTGTAATATTCATTACATAGATATTGTTTGAGGTCTCCTTTACTAAGTCAAAGAGCCAGAGTTATCAGAGACTACTCTGTAATTATGTGGCTGGCATGATTGCACAGAACGTTGTTTACCTTCCCCCCGGAATGGTACCTATCTATCTACTTGCATTTGCATGCTTTCAAACTGCTAGGTTGGCAGAAGCTGGGACTAGTGATGGGAGCTCACCCATCATGTGGCACCCGGGCCTCTGCCAACCTGCCAATCTTGCAATCAACAGAGTCAGCATCTTAACCACTTGAACCAACGCATCCTATATACTATTATATAAGTATACTATTATATAAGTACTAATATATAAGTATGTTAATTAGTACTTTTAACAAGAATTAGTACTATTATATAAGCAAGTTTCACTGCTTCTCTTGGCAGACTTGTCACATACCTTTATTTATTTATTTATTTATTTATTTAAACCATTTATTTATCACCTTTCAGCTTACTAGGGACCCCAAGGCAAAGCACAACACAATAAAAACATTCTTTCAAAATAGGCTAAAACACTGTAAAAAAAAATCAATTTTGAAAAGCCAGTAGCCTAAATGAAATTGCAAATCCCAACTAGAATGGACTGATTAAATCAGTTGCTAAATGGTAAATCAACATTTCTGTCAATCTCACTGATTTGATGGGGATACTTTAATTAGGACTAACAATTAGATTTAGGGTAATTGTTTTTATGATCAGATTACAGCAGTCTGAAAACTCAGCCTTAAAACTGGTTTTCTGGGCCAATGGCCTTAGAGAACAATACAGCCTTGGCCACCAGAAGCAGGATAGGGGCCAACTTGACTTCTTCTGGGAAAGATCTCTACAGTCAAAGTTCTATGACACAGAAAACTCTAATTGACATATTTTCTAACCTATCCTCTCAGGGTGATAGGTCTCTGCTAAGGATCTCAAATTCCAGGCGTGCTCATAAGGGAAGAAGCAATCTTTCAGCTACCCTGGTCCCAAACCATGCAGGAATTTGTAGATCAGACCTAGCACCTTGAATTCAACACAGAAGAAAATGTGAAACAAGTTAAATTGGATGAGTAGTCTCTAAAGCACATGCCCAATAGCCTTGTTGCTGCTTGTTGACAAGCTGGCGGCTCTGAACCATTGCAGGTAGGAGCTCCCAGATCAAAGGTGCAGTGCATCCATTCCAGATTTTGTATAGCCTGTTAGGATATAGTACGGTGCTGAATCAATTTAGGGGTACAGGGTTCAGCTCTTTGAATAGCTCCTTGATTCCCCACTCCACTGACATGGACATGGGATACTTTTTAAAAATTTCAAGATCAGCCACACATACTGCGCATAACAATTGCTATGCACTGTATGCCACAATAGGCTGGAAAAAATTGCTAGCCCTGATCCAGGTGATCTTCTGTGCAGAGGATCCTGTGTGGACACAGACACTATTATAAACTGAACACACCAGTCAACCTCTGAAGATTATATATATATATATATATATATATATATAAAATGTTTAGTGTCTGCTAATGAATGTCATCACTTCCATATAGACACCTTCATTAATGTTATGTGTTCCTGTTTTTTGCCAAAAGTTTAAACTCCTTAATGCTTACTGTTAAGACTTAAAAACCAAACCCTGACAAACAGAACAATGCTTTGTCCTTATAGCTAAAATGTTAAAATTTGCATTATATATATATATTCTTAGATGTTGCAAGTCCTGTTTTGGATTTATAGTTTCAAATCAGAGAAATGACTGCACTACATCCAACAATCTCTGAAGCAATGCTTCAAATTTATTGTGCAACCTCTGAAGGTCAGGTGATAGTCTCTATGCAGCTTGGGACCATAGTTTGAGGGAACTGCAACCCACTTTATGCTGTAAGTGCTTTTCATTCACTCCCTGGCCTGTGTTCTCCCCAGGTTTTTTCTTCTTCTTTTAGATCTTCCACTCCCCGCTCCAATTGTTTTTTACAGAGGAGCGGGTTAGAAATAATTATTATTATTATTATTATTATTATTATTATTCCTACCCAGGATCCAAAACTACTCCGCCGTCTGCCACGGGCAGCTCCTGAGAGCCAAAAAGGATTGCATCCTTGCATCTCACACCATAAATGGGAAATTACTGTGTCAGTACTTTAATTGTTCTGTAGAGTTTTGGGACCACATTTTCCTGGTATGACCTGTGTCTCTGAGTTTCAGAATACAGTTGTCTTCTTGTGAGGGAATGGAAAGGAAAGAGAGACAAGCATACTGAAGAGCATGCAACTTTAGAAGAGATCTGCAAGAATGAAGTAAAATACAAGTACGGACTCAAATGTAGAATAGATTATTTTTATTAGCCAGTTGAATAGTGCCAGGAGCCATGTGTATGTGCTTTCAAGTTGCCTGTTCATTTATGGTGACTCCATGAATTTCATAGGGTTTTCTGAGGCAAGGAATACTCAGAGGTGGTTTTGCCAGTCCCTTCCTACAGCACCTGGTATTCATTGGCGATCTCCCATCAAAGTACTAACCAGGGCTGACCCTTGCTTAGCTTCCAAGATCAAATGTGATTTGGTGGCCTTCAGGTATTTGGGCCAGCTGGCAGGAGGTGCACATCCTTTAAATGATTAAATTCATTTTTACATTGCTTTCTCAAGTACATTGTTAAAGGACAGGAGTTACATATCCTGCCATACTGTAAATGAGAAAGCAATGTGAAACTAAATTTAATCAGTTACGTTGAAGTAAGTGCAAACACGGTAAAATAAATATTGTGTGTATGTGTATGAATGCACTGATATGGGGTGGGAAGAATGTGAGTTTATGTGTGCACATGCAAAGAGATACAGAGTTTGACTCTAGTTTCCTAGGGTGAGGTAGCAATCTAGCTCTATATAACCCCTCCCAGAGCCTTTCTAGACCTTTCTAGACCAGTTCCTGCTGGAGAGAAGGAGGAGGAGACCAGTTCCTGGGTGGCCATTTTTAAGTGTGTGAGAGTTGAATTTTTGAAAACTCTTGGGAGAGTGTGTTGTTGCTGGGGGGGGTGGAGCTTCTGTGAGTCACACCTGTGAGTCACTAGGGAGTGGAGCTAGCAGTCTCAAAACCTTTCTAGAAAGTTCCAGCTGGGGTGGAGCTTCTGTGAGTCACTAGGGGGTGGAGCTAGCAATCTAGCTCTATATAACCCCTCCCAGAGCCCAGAGAATTTTTATCACTAGCAGTGATTGGGGAAAAGCCCAGGTCACCAGGGGCCTTTAACCTTGGTGTTTATCAGGGGATTTTTTTTTCTGAGGAGGAAGCCCATAATCCTGTTTCAGGGACCAACTAAGACTTCTCAGTATGGACACTGAGGCGACTGCTGCAGTCACCTGCAACACTTGTGGGATGTTTGTCTTCTTGCCTACAGATGTGGGAAAATTCACATGCCCCAAATGCAAGTTGGTAGCCCTCTTGGAGGCAAAAGTGCAGCAGCTGGAGGCCTGCATAGCTACATTTCAACATATCAGAGAGCAAGAGGTTTTCCTGGATAGAACGGAACAAATGGTCTTGGACTGGGACCACACAGAGGAAGTTGCTAGGGAGGAGACTGTCACTTCATGTACACAGGAGGAAGACAGCTGGAGGAATGTCACACACAGATGAAGGGAAACCAGGGATTGTTCTGAGAGCTTGCAGCTACAGAATTGATTTGAAGCTCTGTCCCTTATCAACAAGATGAGGAAGAGCAGCATGGACAGACTTCAGGGACAGAGCAGGAGAGCCTAAGAGTTCCATCGCAGGGAACAGTTGCTGCTAAGCCTCGGAGGAGGCGTGTGGTTGTGGTGGGGGACTCCTTGCTGAGGGATACAGAAGCAGTGATTTGTGGGCCTGACAAGATATCTCAAGAGGTGTGTTGTTTCCCTGGGGCAAAGATCCATGATGTGATGGAGAGGCTGACGAGACTGGTCAAGCCTACTGACTGTTACCCCTTTCTTTTGGTTCATGTGGGAACAAATGACACAGCAAGGCACGGCCTTCAGAATATCAGAAGGGATTACGAGTCTCTGGGTAAGAAAGCTGAAAGAAATTGATGCACAGATTGTCATCTTGTCTCTTCTGCCAGTTGAAGGGTATGGTCCAAGAAGAGAGAGGAAAATCGCAGATGTCAACAACTGGCTCCGCAGATGGTGCCATTGAGAATGATTTCAATTCTTAGATCATGGGCTACTGTTCCATGAGAGGGGGCTTCTGGCAAGGGATGGCTGCATCTCATGCCAATTGGAAAAAATGTTTTTGCCAACAGTCTCAAGAATCTGATCAGGAGGGCTTTAAACTGAGTTATGTGGGGGAGGGAGACAAAAGTGCTGGAGAAAATAGTCATACTGTCATAGACGGAACAGGGCAAACAGTGAAAGGACCCAACAGTAGGAGGCAAAAAATGTGCACAGGCAGCAAGTAAAAGGGACACATGGTCTTAGATGTCTCTACACTAATGTACAGAGCATGGGAAATAAGCAAGATGAACCTGGCACAACAAGGGGAAAATGATATAATAGGCATCACTGAAACCTGATGGGATGAGTTTCATGACTGGAATGTAGAAATAGAGGGATATAACCTTTTAAAGAGAAACAGGCCAAACAGGAAAGGAGTAGGAATAGCATTATATGTCAGGGATATTTATATCTGTGAAGAGATCCAGGACATCAATATTGGAAGCCAATTGGAACGTGTCGGGATAAAAATTAAAGGAGAGGGAAGCAACAGGGATGTTACTGTGGGAATCTACTACAGACCCCCACTCAACAGGAAGAATCGGATGATGCCTTTCTAGAACAGATGACCACACATTCAGATAGGAAAAATATAGTAGTGATGTGATTTCAACTATCCGGATATTTGCTGGAAGTCAAATTCAGCAAAATCCTCAAGATCTAGCAAATTCCTCACTTGCCTGGAAGACAATTTCATTGTCCAAAAGGTGGAAGAGGCAACAAGGGAGTCAGCTATTTTGGATCTGATCCTAACCAACAAGAATGACCTAGTTAATGGGGTGCAAGTGGTTGGATGCTTAGGTGGGAGAGATCATGTTCTCCTGGAGTTTGTTATACAGTGGAAAGGAGAAGCCAGGCATAGTCAGACACGCATTCCAGATTTTAGGAAACCTGATTTTAGAAAACTTAGAGAAATACTGGGAGTGATCCCATGGTCAGGAATACTAAAAGAGAAGGGAGTTCAAGACGGATCGGAGTTCCTCAAAAAGGGAGATACTAAAGGGACAATTTCAAACAGGTCCAATGAGGAACAAAAATGGGAGATGTCTCAAGAATGGATGGATGATTAAGGATGGATGATTAAGGAACTTTCAACTGAGCTAAATGGAAAAATGGGATAATCACCAAAGAGGAATTCAAACAAATAGCAAGCACCTGTAGGGATAAAGTCAGAAAAGCTAAAATGCAGAATAATAATAATAATGTTTTATTTATACCCCGCTCTTCAGCCAAGACTATCAGAGCGGCTTACAATTTGTTAAACAAACAGCTTCATTTACAATTGTAAGCTATTTGCCTCCAACAATCTGGGTACTCATTTTAGCGACCTCGGAAGGATGCAAGCCTGAGTCAAGCTTCAGCCCTTTGCTGGTCTTGAATTCGCCACCTTCTGGTTTTGAGTGAGTGGCTGCAGTACAGGCATTTAACCACTGCGCCACCAGGGCAGTGTCCAGGCTTGCTTGAGTCCAGGCTTGCTTGAGTCCAGGCTTGCTTGAGAGGTTAAGAACAATAAAAAGAGCTTTTATGGGTATGTCCGCAGCAAAAGGAAGAAGAAGGAAATAATAGGGCCGCTGTGTGGAGAAGATGTCAAAATTCTAACAGGGGACAGAGAAAAGGCAGAATTACTTGACACCTTTTTTGCTTCAGTCTTTTCAGAAAAGGCAAAGGGTGTTCAACCTGAGTACAGTGGAGCAGGGGACAAAATAGGAGAATTTCAGCACAGAATAAGTAAAGAGATAGTACAAGAATACCTCGTTAATCTAAATGAATATAAGTCTCCATGACCAGATGAACTACATCCAAGGGTACTAAAAGAACTGGCAAATGTAATATTGGAACCATTGGCAATAATCTTTGAGAATTCCTGGAGAACAGGAGAAGTCCCAGCAGACTGGAGGAGGGAAAACATTGTCTCCATCTTCAAAAAGGGGAAAAAAGAGGATCCCAACAATTATCATCCAGTTTGACATCAGTTCCAGGAAAGATTCTGGAGCAGATCATTAAACAGAGAGTCTGTGAATATCTAGAAGATAATTCCATAATCACAAAAAGTCAACATGGGTTTCAGAGAAACAAGTCATCTCAGACCAATCTGATCTCTCTCTCTCTCTCTCTCTCTCTCTTTTTTTTTTTCTTTTCTTTTTTTTTCTTTTTTTGATAAAATTACCAGCTGGTTGATGAAGGGAATGCTGTGGATATAGTATGTCATGATTTCAGTAAGGCCTTTGACAAGGTTCTCCATGACATTCTTTCAAACAAGCTTGTAAAATGTGGACTAGACAAGGTAACCGTTACATGGATTTGTAACTGGTTGACTGGCCGCACCCAAAGGGTGCTCAACAATGGTTCCTTTTCATCCTGGAGAGAAGTGACCAGTGGGGTCCCACAGGGTTCTGTTCTGGGCCCAGTGCTATTCAACATCTTTATTAATGACTTGGATGACAGTATTGGGGGCCTAGTTATCAAATTTGCAGATGACACCAAATTAGGAGGAGTAGCTAATACCCATGAGGACAGGATCAACATTCAAAATGACCTGAATAGACTAGAAAGCTGGGCCAAAGCTAATAAAATGAAATTTAACACGGAGAAATGTTAGGAAGCGGGGATGGACCCAGGCTGTATTCAGGCAGCAAATAAGGTGGCAAAAACCATCTGATAATATCAGGATGCTGCCCGAATTAAGGCTTTAACTGGACAGAGGTAAACCAAAATAAAATGCCATGGGATAAGCTCCTTAGTGTACTCATGTCCTGCCTGTGGGCTTCCTGAAAGCATCCAATTGACCATTCTGGCAACAGAAAGCTAGACTAATCAGATCTTCGGTTCAATCCAGCACAGTCAACATATATTCTTAATCTGTCCATTTCAATCCTCCCAGTTCCTAATTTTTTCCAATCCTCATTTGTGTTTTTACAGTGGGCCCTTGTTATCCGCTGGGGTTTGGTTCCAGGACCCTGCGTGGATAACAAAATCTGTGGATGCTCAAGTCCCTTAAATATAATGGCACAACAAACTGGTGTCCCAGATATAAAATGGAAAATCAAGGTTTGCTATTTGGAATTTATACTTTTTGGGAATATTTTCAAGCCATGTATGCTCAAATCCATGGATTAAAAATCTGTGTATAAGAAGGGCCAACTGTATATCAGTTAGTGACTTTTACATGCGATAGTTCATGTATTTTCACATGCATTTATCCTAGTACACACATGTTTATGTTCAATGGATACATATTTACTAGCCATTTCTTTATATAATGGTTTTTATTTGCATTTTTGTTTCCACTTTTCTCTAACAAAGGTTTTTTTAAAAAAAAAAATCTCTGTTTTTGTTTGTAAAGCCACCACAGAATTCTGAGAAGGATAAATATTAAAGGATAACTATGTTCCGAGTCACATTTCAGTTTGAGAAGTGTTAATTTAGTAAGTTCCTAGCATAATTCAAGATGATTGATCTCCATCCCTTCTATATATAAAAATCTAAATATCCGTTCTAGTCTGAAATGTGCTGTGTACCACACATAACCTTGTTCTCTACAGAGCAAGTAAGCTTTGCTCCTAGGAATTAATGCAACATACCCAGCTTTGTTTAATAATTTGTTTAAATTTGTTTAATAGAGAGAGCAGAGATGAAGAACTAATGAGAAATGTACTACATGATGTACAATCTTAACTTGGAATAAGTTACTCAATACACTTTCTACTTTCTGGACTGAGAATTATTCCTTTAGTGCTACCTCCATATCTCTTATATTCTCTGGAGAATGCAACTTGCAACCTAAAGCCTTTTCCTCTTGCTGAATTCTCTCGCCTTTTCTGGTTCAAGGACTCTTTGTTTACAATTGTTGTCACACCATGGCTTTGAGTTACAAAGAGAGTTTTTTTCCCCTCAATAGGGAAAACAAACCCATACAGACAGAGTCCTTCACATTTAGCAAAGAAGCAACGATTCAACAAAGAAACAGGCAATATAAATAACACTAAAAGTCAAATCATCCAAGTTTAAAACAAGAGCTCATGCATGGAAGCAAACAGGGGGGAAAGTATGGTTTTGATCCAAAGCATATTTACTCAGAAGTAAGTCCAAGTGAGGATTTATTGTATGCAGTGGGATTTATTGTATGCACCTGACCCTGTCTCAATAGTTAGGATTTCTGAATTATTTCCAGAGGGGACACATTAGTGTCTTGAAGCAAAAATAACAAATCCTGGGGCACCTTAAAGACTAACAAATGTAATATTGCTTGAGCTTTTGTGGGCTGTAGTCTTCAGAGCTGACTCCTTTCTTGCAGAGAAAATCTAATAACATCTACCAGCCACCAAATTATTAAATTATGCCTTCATACTCTTATTTACAGCAACACTACTGTTCCCATAACCAGAGTAGGAGCCGAAACCATTTTACCAGCAAATTGGTTCAAATGCTCCTTTCCATCCCGCAAAGCATTTATCACCATCTGCTCTTGGAAAACCGTTTCCTTCTAACCCAGTTCACATACCTTTTCTGCTCCATAAGTTTGGCTCACAGTGCAGATTTCTGTTCCAGTTTCTGTCACAAAATCTTCAATGTTCATTTCTGTCTAAGCTTTGCCATGTGGTTTGCATTAGCAAAAATGGGATTTTCAGGTTTTACCTAGCCAACGGAGCAGCCCACTTTCCTGTCGGGAGTGATCAAATCCACAGCTATTTCAGCCCCATATGGGGGAATGCCTTTCACTGACCTGCACCATGCTGATTATTAATTAATTGCTTTACATAGCAACAGTCTTCCAAATGTTTGTTTCTTTTAAAAAAAGTTATTCCTTCTGCTAAAAATACTAACTAACCATGATCCAGATTAATTTTAACTTTGTTTTATAGGCACAGTTAAAATAATTTGGGATGGTGTACAAAAATGGAAAATGTTGATATTAGCAAGGACTCATTTGCAGACAACTGTGTCTTCATGGGTATATGTATTTATGTCAGTATTACACACACGTACACTGAAGGCTCGCACAAAGACTCTAAACTATCTAGTACGTGAGCTGCTTTTCGCTGATGCTGCTGCCCTTGTTGCCCATACAGAAGCAGCTCTGCAGTGCCTAACATCCTGCTTTGCAACAGCTGCAGAGCTGTTTGGGCTGGAAGTCAGCCTGAAGAAAACGGAAGTCCTCTATCAGCCTGCACCACAGGAAGAGCACCATCACCCCCACGTCACCATCGGCAAATCTGTACTTAAGTCCGTACGGGAGTTCACCTACCTGGGAAGTATCATCTCCTCAGATGCCAAGATTGACAAAGAGATCGATCACCGATTAGCAAAGGCATATAGTGCATTCGGAAGGCTTCACAAAAGAGTCTGGAGTAACAAACACCTGAGGCGAAGCACAAAAATCAGTGTGTACAGAGCCATTGTACTGTCCATTCTCCTCTATGGGTCTGAATCATGGATCACCTATCGCCAACATCTACGACTCCTTGAACGCTTTCATCAGCGCTGTCTACGCACAATCCTAAACATACACTGGACTGACTATGTGACGAATGTTGCTGTCCTGGAGCAAGCAGGGATCACCAGCATTGAGGCCATGCTACTGAAAACACAGCTGCGCTGGGCAGGGCATGTTTCCAGGATGGAGGACCACCGCCTCCCCAAAATAGTACTCTATGGTGAACTCACCACAGGTCAGCGAAAGAGGGATGCCCCAAAGAAGAGATACAAGGACTCCCTGAAACAACATCTCAAGCTTGGCCAAATTGATCACCAACAATGGTCTGCCCTGGCCTCACATCGGGAGGCATGGAGACACACTATCCACAATGCTGCAGCCTCTTTTGACACACCAAACGAGTCTCGAAGAGAAACGACAACACAGAAAGAACCACAACTTGGAAACATCACCCAAGGAGACTTTCTGTTGTGCTTTCTGTAACCGGACTTGCTTATCTCGGATCGGCCTTTTTAGTCATCAACGCTCTTGTAGTAAGCGTGGGATGAGTCCTTCCTGAATCTTCGTTAGCAAAGAAAAGCCAGAGACACACACATATAGGCCAGGATCCACTGGTATACTACCCTCTTGCAAACCCCATGCTCCCAACACTGTGCTACAAAACCTGAGAAACTCTACAGAGGAGTTTATCATACGACGGAATTTCGGGGTATAATGCAATGGCAATCTGAACACAATCATGGTGTTTTGTGTAATTGCGTATGAGTGTATCTCATGCAATTTTGGGCAATGGGAAGTCATTCCGAACGCAATCATGGGGTTTCATGTAATTGCATATTAGAGTACCTCACCCAATTTTGGGGGAATGGGGGGGGTAATTTTCGGGAAATGGGAAGTCATTCTGAATGCATTCCGAACGCAATTAGATTTCACGTAAATTCGCTGAACTAGTGAATTTACATGAACTCGAATTGGCTCCATTCAAAATTGAGAGAAATTCCTCCCATGTGATAAACTCCAGAGTCACTTTACAGTGCCACAAAGGGCTTGGGAGGGGAAAAAGAAACCCCTCTAATCTGCAACTAAAGGTATGTCTCACTTCTTTTATGGTATACATACAATTCCCTCTAAAATACAAAGTCCATTGCTACTCAGTGGTAAATACTATTCTATTTGGTGGTACATATTTACAGGTAAAGATTGGAGCCCAGAAAATAAATCAGACTTATTTGACGTAAACTATGCCTTTCACCCTGCACAACTGGAACAAGGGGAGAAATTCTGGAGAAGGGATTGATTTTGAATAATTATCATTCCCATATTGACAACCACTTCTGGTGCAACACAACCAGAAAGTCTGGGGGAGAATTTACCAGTGTTCTTTAAGATCTTCCACTCATAATCTAAATTTATACGAGGAAAAAGTGGAATTGATTTTTTCCCCATTATCTTTGGAGCTCATGCATATGAATGAGAAGACCTGTATTGCACTCAGATTATTTCATTTTAAAGTCTTTTTGTGAATAAGAAAAAAATATAGATATCACTGCATATCTGTTTGGTCCAGGCTCCTCTATATTTGGCTGTTTCAAAACAACAACAAACTTTAAAGCCCATCTCCTCATCTTTAAACCCTGTTCCAAACATGTCAGCTTGCTTTTTTAATTTCAGTTCAAAATATAATTTCATGGGTAGAGTCTCACTATAATTTTAAGCCTAATTCAGTACAAGTATTGCTCCTCACAGAATATCCATGTACCTCCCACACTACCCCACCTGAATTGGAAAGATGTGCAGTGCTCGGAGGATTTTACTGCTTTAGCTACAAATGAATGTATATTTTATACAACAAAATCCAAAATATACATGTCCACTGTACCTTTATTAGTCCAATAAAGAGAAGCAAAATGTATTAAGCCGTGACTTTGCAGATCACAGGTTTATTGCTCAGGCATAGATGGTAAAAATCATTTTTAGGAAAGAAATGAACAGTGGAGAGTCACAGGGCTGCATCTTTCTTGTGATTTAAATCTGTTGTTGAAAATGGTGTTGGAGGGAGAGTTGATGCAGAATAGCAGTATCACCATAATGTGTTTTTTTGTATTTTGTTATATTTGGATGCTTGGCAAACATGATTTTATAAAATCCAGGCAAATGTACTGTTGGAAATATGGTTATCAATGTATATGCCTAGTGCCTGTAGATATCCTACATGAAACTGCTGAGTTTTGTGTTTTTTGTATTGTTAGTCCCATAAGGCTAAAAGATTGCTATGCTAAATAGTGCACTTTCTGGATGTAGTAAGGAACTTATCATCCCTCTAGTTGTTTGAGAAATCTCTTCCACACTTCAATGTGCTGTTGATCCATGGCATGCAGTTCTCTGCACACAAAGAGAGTTGGTATCAACTCTGAGTAGGCAAATTTCGGCCCTCCATCATGGCGGTATCTATCAGCCAGCATAAACAAGTCAAGGGAGCTTCAGCCCTTCAGCTTTTGGAGGGCCACACTTTACTTCCTCCTGCCTGTAGTTATATGCCTTCAAGTCCTTTCCGATTTAAGGCAACTGAACGGTGACCCTATCATGAGGTTTTCTTGGCAAGATATATGTTCGGGGCAGGGTTGCCTTTACCTTTTGGGGGGCTGAGAGTGTATGACTTACCTAGGGCCGCCCACTGGGTTTCCATGGCCAAGCAGGGATTCAAACCCTGGTCTCCAGAGTCATAGTCCAATGTTCAAACCACTACACCATGCCCACCCCCACCTCTATACATTGAGTAAAATTAATTGGAAAGACTTTTTTCCTAAAATGTGTAACTTCAAGCTAGCAGCACAGAACTACTTGACCCTTAGTGTTAGGGACATATTAAAAACTGAAGAAGATTGGGCTCATTTGGAGTAATTTTAATATATTTCACAGTAGAATAAATACTAAGAAATACTGGAAGAGTTTGCTGTTTATCACTCCCTTTCATTAGCCACAATTGCATCCCTTACAGGGCTGTAAGAGATTACAAAATCACCCCAAATCCACCACAGTGTTGTAGTTATTACTGATGTATTGGTTTACTGGTTTTAGGAGTGAAGCAGCATTTAAGATATGTAGATGTTTGACACTAGACCTATGCGATAGTGGGAAAAATATAAGGAAAGAAAAGCATTAAAAATCTTTGTCTTCTCCTCTCCCCAACACCATCATGCCTTGCTTCAGCCTAGTATCCTAAAGTTGATTTAACTTTTTTTTTAAGGGAAAAGAATTATGCAACTGCTTTCTAAATGTTGTTTGGTCCTGAAGGATGCCTAATGTACAGCCAAAGTATTTTAACACTCATGTAAGAGAGGATAGCCTTGCCTCAAGCAGGAACGGCCATCATTTGCCAGAGCTGAGATTAGAATACTATTTGTATATAAATTTTTCATTAGAAATGACAGCAAAGATCTATTATCTGCTGTAGTATAAAGTTACACTGTAAATCAATATGCTGGCCATATGGATGTCAGGAAGAAAAGTACGTATATTATCGCCATTGACAAGAACTTCATCAAATGTGAACTAAGGCTGAAAAAATTCAAATTGCCTTCTTTGTGGATAGTTCAGAAATAATCTAGTAATATATAATCTGTTCAGCATTACTGAGCTCTATGTATTCTTTTCTGAGGCTTCAACAGATTTTCCAGATTTGTTTTCATCACTCCCGTCTGCACATTACAAAAAAAAAAAAAAGTCCAATCATCTCTTTTTCCATATTGTACAAACATAATCATACAAACATCACAATTTGAAAACAATTTCCAAATTGTACAAAACACATCTTCTCCTTTTTGTCAGACATTAATAAGAAGGGTTTGAAGACAATTTGCCATGCCATTTACATGATGAAAAATTCTAGCTTGCTATAAAAACAAATTCAACTTTAATTGTGAATTAGGCTTTTGAGGAGTGCTGAACTCGTGATTCCAGATTCATAATGCTGCCTTTAACAACTTCAAAGGCAAGAAAGATATATCTATTTACCAATTCAACATCTTTGAGCTTAAAAAGATCAAACTAATATTGCCCTTATAGCAGAACAATAGTCATCAATGACTAATTTTTAAAAAGGCTTTTAAAAAGCACATATATTATCAGAACTCAGTTTGTCTAAATAGCAAAAAGGGCTTACATATTTTTGCTAAACTCCTTGCTGTCCAACTCTTGCATCTGTACATGGTGATAGGGAATACAATGGCTTGGAATCATCTAACTTTAGTGTTTCGTTGTATTTCTTTTCCATTTAAGATCTTGTCTAGTTCTTTCATAGCTGCCCTTCCCATTCCTAGTCTTCTTCTAATTGTTTAACTGAAGTCTCCATTCTGATCAGTGTTTGATCTCAGGTATGGGAACTCTTTAACTACATTTCTATCCTACCAGTCGTTATACTAGCCATGTATGATAAATGAGTTCTATTTGCCCCCTTTTGTAAATGAGGCTAAGTGGCAGAAATTCTGCATTATGAGACATAGGAGTTTATCACATGGGAGGAATTTTTCTCAATTGCAAATGGAGCCAATTCGCAATTATGTGAATTTGCTAGTTTAGCAAATTTACGTGAAATATGATTGCGTTCAGAATGCGTTCAGAATGACTTCCCAATTTCTGAAAATGACCCTCCATTGCCTGAAATTGCGTGAGATACTCTAATACGCAATAACGTGAAACCCCATGATTGTGTTCGGAATGACTTCCCGTTGCCCGAAATTGCGTGAGATACACTCATTCTCAATAACGTGAAATCCCATGATTGCGTTTGGATTGCCATTGCGTTATACCCCCAAATTCCGTCATATGATAAATTCCGTGACTACAATAACAGAGCTCTGTGCTGCCGCCGCCCCACCCACCACCCACTTTTCAGCCTGGCAGTGCTCTATCCAAAGGACCTTCAAGACACTGCAGATCAGAGAAATGCTGGGAAATGACATCTACAGCCCTCCTGGTTGCGAGATGCATTGTGAACAGGCAGTTGGAGAGAAATACCTCTAGGATTTGCTGCAATGAGCCCTGTGACGGGAAGAGCACTACAGACATTGTTTTCCAGCACCCCACTTGGGACCAAACTGAAAAGGTAAGGTGTCGAAGTCACATTCAATCATTAACAACCGCAAGCATGAATCCCCATTAATTACATGACTCTAAGTCCAACTTACAGTCTCATAAATACTGGACAGGATGGCAGCCGTTGGCTTGGCTTTGTCATCCAAGTAGCAAATTCTTGGTAGAGGTGAGATTTGGACTGAGCCCTTCATGATTCATACCTCAGCCTCTTAAGCCATCACATTAAACAAATGAGCTAAAATATATCGTGTGGTTTGAACACCCTTTCCGAACTGGAAAAAGTACCCCTGCTGCTTTTCTTTCCCATATGGCATGATCTGCTTTTCTTTTCTTTCTTTTTGCTGAAATCTGAGTGGTCCCCAAATATATATTAAATGCACAGAACAAAAGAACGCACACACTGATTTCTGCCTAGAGATTCCAAGTCTGCTCTCTGATTTAGGAATATAATAAAGAGTGTGTGCCGGATCAGATCAAGGTCTCCTAGCCCAGGAACCACTGGGTACTCTTCTGCCAGTGGTCTTTCAGCAAACCAAAGTCACTTTTTAGCCTGGCCATGCTGTGGGGAGCTACATTGCCCTTAGAGAGGTAGGAAAGGGTTAAAAGCCTAGCATTTGACACACAGACAAGCTGGAGTTACCTCTTACAACTCGAAATGCTGTTGAAGATGTGGCATGCCAAACTGCATTCTTACCGGATGTCAGCTTTCTATGGATTTACAGGCTTTTTCCCAGAGAAATGCCTAATGCATAAATAGGGCACCCATTATGAGAGAATTCATTGAGAATGACTGCCACCTCACAAATGCAATACAAGAAAAATTGTTAGGAAAAAAATGTAGGCGTTAGAAAAACAACAGATTCTTAAACCTGAGTGCATTTAAATCCTCATTTCTATCTAGGAGTGAAGCTGAACTTCACCTCAGTGATGTGTTTTCAGAATTCAAGAATGTTGCATATGCCTGTTTTGTTTTGTTCTGAAAGCAGGATGGGGAGACATTTCAGAAATTAATCCAACCTGACTTGGATACCAGACCCATACATATTTCAAGTTAATTTAGCATTATTAACAAAATATTATTATTATTATTATTATTATTATTATTACACCTCATATTTTCTCAAAGAGTGGACTTCAGGTGGCTTGCAAATTAAAATGATTACAATATAGTTTAAAACACACACACACACACACAAAGATAGAAATAAACTACTAACAAAGTTTAGAGCAATTTAAACTATACGCATAAAAAGCAGTTAAAAACAATGCAATTTCAAAGATCACTTAACAGACCTTTCCTTAAAAACCTTCATTTGGAAAAGCCTGTTGGAATAAATGGAAGGATAGCAAGGAAAGAGCCATTCTTGCTTCTTTAGGACAGGAATTCTAGAGCCTCAGGGCAACTACTGAGAAGGCCTTACCTCAAGCCCCCACCAACTATGAAAGTGATGGGTCTGAAAGAAGGCGATAGGCTTCTCTAGAGGATCTGTGGGTCCATGGAGGCTCATGGAAGGAGATATGGTCTATCAGATAACCTGGATCTAAGCAATATAGGGCTTTATTTATTTACTTGATTTCTCCCTTTTTTTGCTTGGCAACCTCCGCCCGTGTGCTCTTTCCCTACTAGAGCTAGAAATCCTTGTCTAGGCATTTTCGGTCTAACCCATTGCACATGTTTTTATTGTATTAAGCTATAATTTGATTTAATCCTTTTTTAAGGGGAGAGGTGGGGATGGGTGGGAATATTTTAATCTGTTATGTTTTTAACTTCTGTTGTAATCTGCCCCGATTGCTTTGCTCAGAGGGGCGGCCTAGAAATAAATATTATTATTATTATTATTATTATTATTATTATTATTATTACTACTACTACATGAACTCAAAGGTGATAAGTTAAATTATAATTTAAATTAAATTAAATTTTAAAAATTAAATTAATTAAAAGTAAGTAATAAGACAGTGAAATGATACACAGCAAGAGTTTAACATAGCCAAAAGAAAGGCAAATATTCTGTCTGGAAGAAATGAGGGGAGTAAGTGCACCTTGAAGAGCTCTTCTACATAACAAGCATCACAAATGAACACAAGGAATCCTTGATCCAGTAGCACCCCCAGGCTGTGGATGTTCTGTCTCACACTCATCCTAGACAGTTTGAATATGTCTCTAAGGACTGTCAGGTTCCCACAAACAATACCTCTCTTTCATCAATATCAAATTTCGGTTTGTTCACTTTCATCTGTGCTAGAGATGTCCCCAAATAGTACAAGTTGAGTTTCCCTTATCCGAAATGCTTGGGACTGGAAGTGTTGTGGATGTTGTTTTTCAGATATTGAAATGCTGGCATATGTATAATTTTTATAATTAATATATACTGTCATGTATATAATTTCAATAAATTTTCAGATATTGAAATACTGGCATATATATAATTAGATCTCTTGGAAGTGGGACCCAAGTCTAAACACGAAATATTTAAATTTCATATATGCCTTTTACACATAGCTTAAAGGTCATTTTATACACAATATTTTAAATAATTTTGTGTATGAAACAAAGTTTGTGTACATTGAGCCATCCCAAAACAAAGGTGCCACTATCTCAGACAATTTTGTTGACAATTTTGGATTTTGGAATATTTTGGATTACAGAATTCTGGATAAGGGAGACTCAACCTGTAGTTTTTATTGGATATAGGAGGGTACACCTAGATTGGATGTAAGTGAACAACCCATAGAAAAGACTCCTAATCCCTGTACTATTTCTTGGCAAGAGAAGAGGTCACTCATCTCACACTCCCTTGAACATGGAAATAACACATGGTTTAGGAATTATGGCAATCACACTACATAGTGCTCAGCCAATGCTCATGCTGGACATGCCAAACAGCAAGTCGCTACTGAACAGCAATGTGTGGGAGTTCAAAATGCATACTGATACACAGGCACAGAGGAAGTATCCTGAAAAAATCAATACACTGACCCTTACTTGGAGAATCTGGTACTGATGTAGGACCCCCTTACATAAACAGAAAAAAATACAACCTGTAAGCTATATAGTTGGCCTGTATTTTGAAAGCAGAGGACAGTACTACCCAATGCAAGCCCTCACACATTTTTTTTTCAATTCAGAAGGGCAGGAGGTGGAATGAACCCATTCCTCCCACTTGGCATGGTAAATGGAGATCAGATTTTCTTGACAAATTGATAACTATGAATGTGCCGTTCAAATGTGAGGGGAAAGTAGATATTAAATTACCTTTCTCAGTTGTCCTACCCTTTGAGTATCCAAAAATAAAATTACTAAGATCATTCTTTGTTCCTCTTATACTATTTTGTTAGGCATATACATGACGTACATGGAAGGCTCCAGATTTGTGCTCTGGATTGCGATACCAAAAGAGTAGCCCTGCACAAGGTAGGGTTATGTTCTATATATCCATTCTGTATTTATGGAAGTGGTTGATAATTGCATTGCAGAGTCTTTGCCACAACCTCTTGAAGCTTTCTCCAAAGGGAGAAGAGAAGCTTTTAAATAATTTAGGCATCCAACCACCTGAAAAGATTCCAGGTCCTGACTGTGTGGTTATTCTGCTGTTTTTCCAACCAGGATCAAATTTGCCTTCTTTACAACTGGGGTGGGAGGGGGAATGGTTTGCTTTCTCTGTATCAAATCTAGGTCAAACTTTTTTTTAAAATGGAAACAATTGGTATTTGTTTTAAAGAGCAAAGCTTTTAATGCACACAGGAAATGTCAGCTCTTTAATTTATATGCTTACTCAAGGATCACTGCATATTCCCTGATATCAGTATCTTTTGAAATTGTTACAATTACGTACTTTCCTGATCCTAGGCTTTCATATTTGAATCTGATATGGTTCTTCTGCCCCCTGCTTTGCTATGTTCTCCTTCAATGTATGGTTACCTGCCTTCAGATTTACTCCATGATGACTCAAAACTAAGGCTTCTGGTGATGCTTATGTATATGTATTATAATAAATAATAATAATAAAAGATTTATTTCTAGCCCGCCCAGGAAGGATAGGCGGATACGGGGGCAGATATCTATATGTCTGGGGAGGGTAGCTAAGTTGGAAAGGCCTGCCGGAAGAGATCCATCTTGAGTGCTTTCTTAAAAGTTGTCAGAGTGGAGATGTGACGGATCTCCTCCGGCAGGTCCTCTGGGAAACTGATGTTAGCCTAGATTTTTTGGCTATAATAAATTTCTTCCAGAGGACTTTAGAGTGTGGGGCAGACAATAGGGAGGAAGGCGTTCCCTCAAGTATTCTGGGCCCAAGCCATGTAGGGTCCAAGCCACGTAGGCCATGTATTACAGTGGTCCCTCCATATTCACTGGCGTTAGGGGTGAAGGACCCCCATGAATATGGAAAAACTGCAAATAAAAAAAAACCACTATTCTTTTTGCCTGAGAGAAGATCTCTCTAGGAATCTCCAGGTCCTCCAGTGTAACTCTGTGATCAACATCTGCCAAAAGTTGATCGTAGAATCTTGCTGGAAGACCTACAAATGCTCAGAGAAGTATTGTCTTTAGGAACATCTAGGTTCTTCAGCACAGCATTATGGTCAACCTCTGGCCAAATTGCACTGTAAGGACCTAGAGATTCCCAGAGAGAACATATTAATTAAAACAGCAAATAATTAAAGGTTCAAAAGTCAAAGCTACAAATGTGGAGGGCCAACTACCGGTAGCAATTATGATTATACATAGTAAATATATTGGGTTAAGGTGGCCATTAAAAGAGTAAAAGTGTCCCAAGTTATTTCTGAATCTGATTCAAAGAATACAAATGGTGTTTCCCCACTGCACATTTGGCAGCATAAATGTAATATACCATAAACTCTATAGCTCCATACCTGAGATAGGATGGGCATGAAGCTCTGCAGAGGTCTCTTCTCCTCTTCATCTCCCCAGTCCCCAGATGCATGCCTAAGCCCTAGACAGATAAAAAGTGTGGGGATGAAGGGAGGGCTATATTCTTGTTCTGTTGTCTTGTAGAGTATACAACCAAGGATGGCTGCACAGGCAAGGGACTGAAGTTTCTTCTTTTTAAGCATTCCTATGGAACAAGTGGTTGAACATCCAGGCAGGAACAGCCAGACAGGCTGTAAATAATGCATTGCTAAGATTAAAAATTGAGTTTACATCAGAAAGCATTTCGTACTCCCCAAATCCAACTGTCAGCCCCAACAAAAATAGATAAAATCAATCCGCAAAAATATAGTGAATCAACATTTATGTAAATCTATTGATTCAATGGATCTACTCTAGGTAGAACTAACAATTGGTTTTATGCCAAAGAACCAGAGATGGCTGCCATAGTTGGGTTTATTCAGCCAGCACGTACATCCTATTACAAACTAGAATATAAACTTGATTGACCAGACATGTTTCTGAACCATTTGTCTTTCTAACCAGTTCAAAATTACCGCTTTCTCCAATTAAATTCTGTCACAGTAAATGGAATCTGAGTCATTTTAGAGCCCTCCTAGCAGCACCAAATGTGGAAAAGGAATCACTTATAAATCCATCCCTATAAGAAAAATGGGGCATTATGGTTCTTAAATCATACACATCACTGGGGCACCATATGCCATGTAACTATGGAGCTTATCAATTGGCATTTTAAATTGATTCCAGCCTCCCCGGATGCAGCTGGAACATGGGATGGAGGCACGGACTACCACACACTAAATCACTGCTAAATCGCTGGTCACCATCAGCCTGGGTCCAAGCCATGCTCCGCCAGCACTTTTTAGAAGTCAGAAAGCTTTCAGACTTCTAAAAAGTGCTGGCAGAGCATGGCTTGTACCTGTCTGGGAACCGATTCAGCAGTGATTTAGTGTGTGATAATCCCCACCTTTTGGATTGGGGACCAGGTGCAGCCCCAACCCGATTTAAAATGCCAAGCTATAAACTCCATAGTGTTCCCTTCCTGCCCAATTTTCCTGAATTGTACTGGACTTATCCATCTTTCCTCATCTGGTTAAGATTTCACCCTGTCATGGCATTTCCTGAAAAATCCCTAAATGCCAAAGGGAAATCTGTTTACAGTAATAAAAACGTTTTCAAGAGTCCCCCATTTTAATGTCAGTCTCAGCTCTACCTTTCTCAGTGACTGGGTAAATTAGACTTGGTATCTAAATATTAAGCTTAATCCACTCAGGTGTCTTGGAAATCACAAGAATGTTGTTACAGGCTGAATGCTATTTCTGTAGAGGTATTTGGCATCTGTCTCAAGCAAAGTGCAGCAGAGCCCGTGGTTATGAGTTTGTGGTAGAAACATGGGAAATGACTCTTGTAAAGGAAGGAAGGAAGGAAGGAAGGAAGGAAGGAAGGAAGGGAAAATAAACAAGAAAAAACATTTATCGTTTCAGAAAGTCCATCTTGGGACAGGAAGGGGGAAAGAAAAGAGAAGTTAACCTAAACTTTATTAGGAGAGCTACTGAAAATTATAATGTGTACATTATTAGTAAGCATACATCATGTGTACATTATTAGTGAGTGTATATTATTAGCAAGCATACATTAGCAAGCATACATTATGAGACTGGAACCTAATGCAAACTGCAGGAAAAGAGATTCCACCTCAACATTAGGAGGAACTTCCTGACAGTAAGGGCTGTTCGACAGTGGAACACACTCCCTCGGAGTGTAGTGGAGTCTCCTTCCTTAGAGGTCTTTAAGCAGAGGCTGGATGGCCATCTGTCAGGGATGCTTTGACTTGGAGTTCCTGCATGGCAGGGGGTTGGGCTGGATGGCCATCTGTCAGGGATGCTTTGACTTGGAGTTCCTGCATGGCAGGGGGTTGGACTGGATGGCCCTTGTGGTCTCTTCCAACTCTATGATTCTATGATTCTATGATTCTAATGGTCACTCTCTTCCCAGACAAAGAGAGAGACAAAGAACTAATTTATTGGGAGAATGGGAATACCTCTGCAGGCAGGAAGGAAACAAAAGGGCTTGAATACATAGCTCAAACAAGAAACAGAGGTGAAACAAAATGTCAGGCATGCTCTTTGTAGTCCTCTCTCAGAAATCATTTTACAAGCCCTGATGCCTATTTGCTTCCAACAATTTCAGCATACATTTTGCAAAGTTTAATCCCCTAAAACCTCGATACTAAGGACATAAGGATGTTCATGTAGAGTAAAAAGCCAAAATTCTGTAAGAAGCGCACCAGTTAGTTACTAAGGGACAGACAGCCCCAAAAGGGCAGATTGGGGCCACCCCAGAGCTGGTTGCCCCGGGACAGTGGCAACCACATGCTGCAGACCCAACCCGTCCTGTTACCGGCCCAAATAGGAACGGAAAAGATCCACTCCTATTTGGCTCAGTAAAGGGCTGCTTTTTGCAGTCCCGCTGTGACCCCAGGGTGATTTCTGGACACTCCAACAGCATGCAGTGTGTAAACATCACACCTTCAGAGTGCCTTGAAGCCACCCCATGTAATTGGCCAAGTCTGCTTCTGGATGTCTTGAGGGTGTGTGATGTGTAAACGCCATGCTCTCAAGCTGCTTGGAAGGCAGCTTTACTGGGCTGTCGGTTTCAGCCCAAAGTCAGTTCTACGTATGCAGCCATCTGACCTAAAACAAAGAAGATATTGAGAAAATCTAGTGGAGTAGAAATAAGCAACTGACCAGGGTACACAGAAGAAAGACAAAAGATATACTGCACTGGTATGATAGTGTTATCTTGCTGATGCAATCATTTGCAATCAGGCTGATGCCATGCTCTCAATCATTTGTTGGCAAAAAGACCGTATAGCAATGGGCAGTTATCGGTTCCTTAGAGGCCTTGTATACATGGCCAGTGAAATTCTGTTTTCCTTTGGCTGATAGGAAAGACAGTTTTTTAAATCCTTTATTCAAAATATATCATATATATATCGTACAATCATAAAACAAATGTATTAAAATGGTATAAAAATTTCATAATGTTGAAAACAATCCTTATTAAAGTTTTATACAATTCAGTTTACTTAAAATAAATCTGACCATAAGAACAATGGCTAGATGGAGGAGGGACGGATATAAAATTTGTATTAATATAGTCTAAAAGACTTTTCCAGGAAAGGTCATTAATTTTTTTTTTTTTTTAGTTATATTTCATATTATCTGTTAATTTCTCCAAGAGCCATTGATCCCAAACTCTTTTCCAGCAGCTGTCCAGGGATACAAAACCTGTTTTCCAGTTATTAGCCACTTCTAATGAAGCTGCTGTAACAAAAAAAGAGATCAACTTTCTATTTTTAAAAGATTTATTACTTTTTGTACATATTGAAAGTAACGAAAGATCTGGGCAAAAAAGACAGTTAAAGATCACTCCTTACAGGACAATATAAGATCAAAAAGCACCTGAGGAGACTATGAAAGCTACTTCCTATAATACAAAAGTAGGCTGTTTACAACAACCTCCAATGCTAATAAATAATAATAGATTTTATTTCTTTCCTGCTTCTCCTTAAGGCTCGAGGCAGGATGCAACATGCTAAAGCACAATTAAAAAAGAAAACACATAAAACCAACAGTTAAAATACAATACTATAAAATGATTAAAATACATTCATATAACACATTCTTTAAAATATACCAATTAAAAGGTCATGATTTAAAATTTGACTGGGTAGGCCTTCTAGAAGAGATGTGTTTTTAATTTTTTTTTAAATGCTGTCAGCGTTTTCATCTGTCATATCTTTTCCAGCAGGTTATTCCACAATCTGGGGGCAGCCTATGAAAAGATCCTTTGACAAACTGTTGCTAGTCTAGACCTGGCCAGTTGGAGCAAACATTTCTCAGAGGACGTGAGTGCACGGGGTGTACAGGAGAATGCGATCTTATAGGTAACCTGGATCCAAACCATATAGGACTTTAAAGGTCATAGTCAACACTTTGTACTTTGCCTAGAAACTAATTGCCAGCCAGTGGAGTGATTTTAAGATTAGTGTGATTTGATCACCCCTAGATGTACCTGTAATCAAATCACTATGCCACAATAGCTCACATTAAATAGGCAATATTAAATAGATGGTATTGGGTAGATAAATACCTGTCAGTTGTACAGAGTTCTGTGTATTTCATCCACAGAAGACATTGAGATGACATATAGACAGATGTTAGACTATATGACTGACTCATAGTGATGTGTGCTAAGATGCCAATATGATATAAGGTTTGTGATGCCTTACATGAAATGTAAAGTCAATATATGCATTTAGAAAATGTGCCTAGATAATACAAAGTCATATCACACTAGGGGGCAAACAGGATTTAAAGGAGAGTTAAATGAGAGTTAAACAGGAAATGCCCTATGTTCATCACAGGACAATTCTTGCTTAACTCTCGTTTAAATCCTGTTTGTCCCCTAGTGTGATAAAGCAATATGTTCCTCCCTAAACCCCTAAAATAATAACACGCTGACATTTGCATAATTAAGAGTGCTTACGTAGGATGCTGATGCTATATCTGCTTGTTTGAACTATATCACTGTTGATGAGTTTGGAGCCCAGGTAACCAGAACATGAGGATAAGGATCTCCAACCAGGTGTAATTTAGCTGACAAATGGCAAAGAACCCATAATCTCTCAGTCTAAATGGATGAGGAATCATGTCTATTTCAGTGTTCTTGGGAACATTATAGGTTTCCCAGTGTGCTGGTTTAATAGATGGACAGATTCTGAACCTCAATATAAATCCTCCCTACCATCAGCATTAAAAATATTGTTATGTCTTCCATGGGAAGACTTATCAACCAAATGAAAAGCAGGTACTACGAGGGCAGTATTTGAACTGGAGACTAGCAACAAATCAACATGGAGTTGGGCAAGCAATCCTGCTTTCCATTTCATTTATCTGGATAAGATGACCAAGCAGCTAGGAAGGGAGAGGCAGGGATTGAAGAGCTGTTCAAAGGACTAGCCTGTGTATATACATCTCAAGAAAAATGGAGCATAAAAAGAAGGAAAGGAGAGGAAGGAAGCTAAGGCTAATTGGGGTTTTTTTAGCATGAGTTAAAATTTATATCCCTAAAAGTTCATGCTAAAATAAAAATCAGTAAGTGTTAAAGCTGATGCTGCATTTCTTTTTTATCCCCTCACTCTCCCTTATTCCCTTTTTATGCTTCAAGAGACAACACACGGCTGCTTCTTTGAAAACATCAAGACACTTATGTATTTCTGTAATTTTTAAAATCCGTGTGTGTGAATGTGCATGTCTTGAGGGAAAGCGTATGTGTTTCTGTGTATTTGTGGGAGAAAGGGAGAGGAAGTGTTTTTGTGTATCTCTGTGAAGGAGGAGTATGTGTGTGTGCATGTGTATGTGTATAAGAAGGAGACAGAGAAGATATGTGTGCGCACAATGCATACATCTCTGTAAAGGGAAAAGTATGAGAAAGATTGTTTGAGAAACTGTGGTGGTGTACATGTTTGTTTGTTTGTTTGCATCTGTATATGTGTGTGAGAGAGTTATGTATATTTTTGTGTATCTGTATATGTACATGCGCAAAAGAGGAGGGATAGCATGTGAGGTCTTGCTCTCTGATCCACCAATGAAAGGCATTATCTGGTGAATGCTAGAAGCAGGGCCTTATCTCTGCTACCTCTATCCCAGAGATCTGCTAATTCCCCCTTTTTGCTGGCTCCACAAACTTTGAAGGGGGGGAGGGAGGAGGAGGAGGAGGGTGTTAGGAAGTCTCTTGCTTAGGGGAATTATAATTAGCTCAAATGCGGCAGAGAGGAAGGTCCTAACAAAGCCGTTGCACTGGAATCACGGTCCCAGAATTGTATACCAGAGGTTCACCGACAAACCCCAAGAGAGATGACACTAGTCCAAATGAGTTCAATGAAAATACACCGTTTATTGGGGGGCATAAATACCACACACAGCAAAAGGGGGCACACATGCACACACACATTCAATGCTAGCAAAAAGGGAGTGGGTAAGACTGGGAGTTAGGATTGAGAGAGAGAGACACCACTGGAATATTACCATAGAAGTCTTCTCCTGGAAGCCTGATAGATGTGGATGAGGATGATGAACACGACCACCGGGATGAGGGGAGATTGGCCACGGGAGCTACAAGCATAGGTCAAACTGGTGTGGACCAGCCTGTACTCTGAGGATAGCGTCAACGAGGGATTCCAACTCGGGATCTTTTATAGGGCTGAACATATCCTGGGGCTAAGTATCAAGGCTTGGACAAAGGTGTTGATTGCCTGGGCTTTGTTAAGCCGAGAGCAAATAATCTGTGTACAATGCACTTAGATTTGGACACAATTCGGAGGGGCAGTCGGCTTTATGGCTGAGTGGTTAAGACAATCACTGGCTCATCAGGTGTGAGGCCAAGGCTATTGTCTTACTCCGGAGGACAATGGCAAATCTGGTCTGGCACCTCCCAAACTTCCTATGGAGAGGCGCTTACTAGGGACTCTGTTCCTCCAAGCGGGCTTGACTACGTGACCTCTTCACTTGGTATTTATGGCGGGTCCTTGGATAGGTCAGTCAGGGGTCATAGTACAGTCCACGTGCCCCCCTCAAAATTTTATTAAAAACATATATCGTAACAAGGGGGAAGAGGATAACTATTTTAAAAATATCTAGTCCACATTTGGATGATTTTGTTACACTGTGTCTTAATAATGGCTGTGGCAAAATAGCTAACTCTTGTCAGTACTGTGCAGAAAAGGCATTGATAAACATCTTTTGAATGTCTTTTACCATAAAAATTTCATGATGAGACGATCCAAAATGAAACAGGAAATAGCCAGAAGATGAGAATTCCAGGTTGGAAGGCACTTAACAAGCTAATGGGGAGGAGCAGAGGAGAAATAAGATTAGCATAGTGGCTAATAACACAACTGGATTCAAACTGAAAGGACATTTAGCTGTTGACATGCTCAGGGGTGAAAGGAAAGTCTGATGTCCCACAACACATATTACAGGAACATGGAATATGAGAATCATGAATCAGAAGCCAGATATTATAAAACAAGGAATGAACTGTATAAACATTGCAATACTTGGGATGTGAGTGAGCTAAAGTGGACAGGAGGGGAAGATTTTGAGACAAGTAATTGCACTGTGTTTTACTCAGGGAATGAAAATCTAAGTAGAAATGGGTAATAGTGAAGAGCGATGTAGCAAAAGCAGTCAAAGGATATAATGCAAAGTCTAATTGAACAATGGCCAGAAACAGACAGGCTTAAAAAGCCAACTTCCATTCACATTGGGGGCACGGCGATTACATGACACACCACACCTAAACCACAAGGAAGCTTCCCTGAAGTTGCAATGGGGCCATGGAAGGCAGCCCAAAAAAGAGCAGATCTTTTCTACTTCTTGCTGCAGTTCATTTGACACTGTGGCAGCAGGAGCCCTTGGGGTCACAGTACATGGTTGCCATGGCCCTAGGGCGATCAGCCCAGAAGACTTCAAGCCACACTTTCCTGTCTGTTTTGCCCCAATATCAATAAGACCTCAGGGAGAACCCATTGGTATAACTATAATCCAACTACAGAGGCAAAACAAGAAGAAATTGAAAAAGACTGTGCTGGAGTCCAGGACGAAATTTATTACACATCAAAACAGGACTTTTTGTTAATCATAGGCAATTGGAATGCAAAAGTACAAAACACAGCAGAAACAAATATTGCAGGAAAAAAAATGGACTAGGATCAAGAACTGAAGAAGGAGAGTAACTGAATGAATTTTGCAAGGCCAACAGTTTGTTCATTGCAAACACATTCTTCAGCAGAGAGGTGAGTGTATACACGAAGATCACCTGCTGGCAAATATAAAAATCAAATAAGCTGCATAACTTGAAGCAGAACATGGGGAATCTCTACTGTCTGTAAAAAACAAGACCTGGAACAGGTTGTGGCACAGAACAGATACCACTCATCATGGCAAAATGTAGCCTGAAGAATATCTCCATAGAGATGAAAGGATGGTAGATTCATTTAGGCAGAACCATTTGAAGATTAAGAGCCCTCATGGTGCAGTGGTAAAAAAGGTGTTTAACTGCAGCCACTCACTCACAAACCACAAGGTTGTGAGTTCAATACCAACCAGGGGCTCAGGGTTGACTCACCCTTGCACCCTTCCAAGGTTGTTAAAATGAGTACCCTGTTTGTTGGGGAAAATTAGTTTACACATTGTAAACTGCTTAGGGAGTGCTTAAGTGCACTGATAAAGCAGTATAGAAAAGTACTTGCTGGTATTTCTAAAATGAACCTGCAATTTAAGAAAGTGAAGTGGAAGCTGCACTAAAAACACGGTGGAGAATATAATCACCATGAACAGATGGCATACCAACAGAGCTGCCTCAGTCTATAGAGACAGAATTTACTCTAGTTCTAACTAAAACCTGTCAACAAATGTGGAAAACAAAACAATGGCCAACAGATTGCAAATAATCAATATACATTCCAGTTGCCAAGAAAGGGAATATCAGGGATTCAATAACCACCAGTGCAAGCAAAGTGATGTTCAAATTATACAACAAAGACTTTTACCATATATAGACTGAGAAGTCTGTTGTTGTTGCATACCTCCAAGTTATTTCTGACTCATGGCAACCCTGATGCAAAGCTATCATAGGGTTTTCTTGGTATGTTTCTTCAGAAGGGGTTTGACATTGCTATCCTCTGAGGCTGAGAGTGTGTGACTTGCCATACCAGAAGTCAAAGGTGGTTTCAGTGAAGGACATTGATAATGAAGCACACAAAAGAATTATACATTGATAATGAAGCACACCAAAGAATTTCAGAAGAAAATCAGCCTGTATTTATGAGATTATAGCAAAGTCTTTGATTGTGTAGGTCATGAAAAACTATGGCTCTCACTTAAAGAAATGGGTGTACCATTTGATTCTCCTGATGCATCTGTACCTAGGACAGTAGGCTACCACCAAGAAAGAATATAGAGAAAGGAAATGGTTTCCAAATGGCAAAGAGGTCAGACAAGGCTGTATTTTACCATCCTACTTAAATTGTATGCTGAACAAATTGTGCATAAATAGGATTAGGCTTGAAGGAACGTGACAGGAAAACTGGAGGAAGGAACAGCAACAATTTAAGAGATGCAGAGGACATCATACTGCCAGCAGTAAATAGCAAAGACTTGGAACAATTACTGAAGAAACTCAGGAAAGAAAGGAAGGTTTACAGTTGAACATTAAGAAAACAAAAATAATTATCACAAATAGAATCATAGAATCATAGAATCATAGAGTTGGAAGAGACCACAAGGGCCATCCAGTCCAACCCCCTGCCATGCAGGAACTCCAAATCAAAGCATCCCCGACAGATGGCCATCCAGCCTCTGCTTAAAGACCTCCAAGGACGGAGACTCCACCACACTCCAAGGGAGTGTGTTCCACTGTCGAACAGCCCTTACTGTCAGGAAGTTCTTCCTAATGTTGAGGTGGAATCTTTTTTCCTGCAGTTTGCATCCATTGTTCCGCGTTCTAGTCTCTGCAGCAGCAGAAAACAAGCTTGCTCCCTCCTCAATATGACATCCCTTCAAATATTTGAACAGGGCTACCATATCACCTCTTAACCTTCTCTTCTCCAGGCTAAACATTCTTAGCTCCCTAAGTCGTTCCTCATAGGGCAGGGTTTCCAGACCCTTCACCATCTTAGTTGCCCTCCTTTGGACTCGCTCCAGTTTCTCCACATCTTTTTTGAATTGTGGTGCCCAGAACTGGACACAGTATTCCAGGTGAGGCCTGACCAAAGCAGAATAGAGTGGCACTATTACTTCCCTTGATCTAGACGCTATACTTCTATTGATGCCGCCTAAAATAGCATTGGCTTTTTTAGCTGCTTCATTGCACTGTTGACTCATGTTCAACTTATGGTCTACTTGGACTCCTAGATCCCTTTCACACGTAGTTTCATTCAGCCAGATGTCCCCCATCCTATATCTGTGCATTTCATTTTTGCGTCCTAAGTGCAGTACCTTACATTTCTCTGCATTGAATTCCATTTTGTTAGCATTAGCCCAGCTTTCTAGTCTATTCAGGTCATTTTGAATTTTGACCCTTTCTTCCGGAGTATTGGCTACTCCTCCTAGCTTAGTGTCATCTGCAAATTTGATAAGTATGCCCCCAATTCTGTCATCCAAGTCATTAATAAAGATGTTTAATAGGACTGGGCCCAGTTTAAAGTAGAAAATGAAAACATTGAAATAGTCCACAGTTTTCCATACCTTGGTTTAGTCATTAATCAGTTAAGAAATCAGAAGAAGACTGGGATTTGGAAGAGCAGTTTGAAGGAACTGAAGTATAAAGATTTATCATTAAGTATTTCTGATTTCTATGTATGGTTGTGAAAGCTGGACAGTGAAGAAAGCTGAAAGGAAGAAAAGCAACTCATATCAAACATGGTGCTGCCGAAGAATTCTACATATGGATTTCTAAAAAGACAGATATATGGGCCCTAGAGCCTGAACTCTTGAAGCCAAGATGACTAAACAGAGAATGTCTTACTTTGGACATATCATGAGAAGACATGACTCACTATAAAAGACAACATTGTTTGGTGAGATAAAACGTAAGAGCCAGTGTGGTGTAGTGGCTTCAGTACTGGTCTATGACTCAGAGTCTAAATTCCTGCTCAGCCATGGAAATCTACTGGATGACCTTGGGAAAGTCATACTCTCTCATCTCCTGAAAAAGGCAAAGAAAACCCTCCTTTGAACAAATGTTGCCAAGAAAGTCTTGTAATAAGTTTGCATTAGGATCGCCATAATTTTGAAATGACTTGAAGACACAAAACAACAAGAACAAGGTAGAAGGTAGTTGGAAAAGACGAAGTCTGCATGTGGATAGACTCCATCAAGGAAGCCACGTCCCTGACTTTACAAGAGCAGGGCTGTTGTCTTACAGGCCTCTCATTCATAGGGTCACCATAAACTGAAGTTGACTTGACAGCAGTTAGCAAATAGCAACAGCAATAAATGTTACCATTTTCATTTTTGGTATTCTATTAGTTTTTAATTGTATTATATGATTGTGTTATCAGTTGTTTTCTTTGGAGCTGTTTTGGGAGGATGAATTCCCCCTAAGAGAGGACACAAATCTCAATGGGTCTTCCCAGCCAATGGAACCCCCTCTGTTCCTGGTTGTACAGTACTTTGTTTTGACCTATGCTTTGAGCTGCATTAGGCCCCACGTTGGAAGAAAGTTGGGATATAAATTAAATAAATGATTGAAAGGTTAAAAATAACATCAAAATTATGATTATTCTAACTTATCAATATCTGATTTTTCAGAAGATAACAAAGTAGATACATTTAAGAAAATATATGTGAGCAGATAAAAAATGCAATCATCTACAGCAAGTGGAGTTACTATAGTAAAGATGGAAGTATCCCTCTATTACTATGTTTTTGCTTTCTCCACTCCCCCTGTGATGCTGCCACTTCATTTAATAGCAGCTTGGCTTATAACTAATGGTGAACCTGCAATTCTCATGCCCCTCAGTTTTGTCATTAGATACCTTTTCATAGATGGATTAATATAATCAATTTCAGAATTAACTAGTCTGAGTGATACTTGCTAAGGGTTAAATCCCAGTGGAGAAAGTTGACTCTTTCCTGTCCTAATGGATCAGCATTTTATTCTGCTAGTATTACATTCTCTTTCTCAACCATAGGTTTTACGTTAATGTGTATAAGAGTATCTCATGCAATTTCGGGCAATGGGGTCATTTTTGGGCATGGGAAGTCATTCTGAACACATTCTGAACACAATTAGATTTCACGTAAATTTGCTAAACTAGCAAATTTGCATGAATTCGAATTGGCTCAATTCTAAATTGTGAGAAATTCCTCCCGTGTGATAAACTCCTCTCTCTCTGCTTCTCCTATTTGCTAATCAAAATGTAGGTTAGGTTAAAATCACACACATGGCACAGCTGAGATACAAGAATAATGGTACTGCTGTTCAATGCTGCTGTTCACAAATTCTTTCTGTGGACCTACCTAGAGCAACTCAGTACTGTGTCTTATATTGCTTTGCTTTACAATGTTTGTATGTTGCCAATGGGACTGAGAACAGATGTGGCGGATTAACTGCTAATAAATCAGATGGCAGAGATATACACAGCTCTTTCTACTGTTAGTGTTTGGCCATGTGCAGTAACATTTGTATGTTTTACAGTGTTCATTTTGCCTTCTCTTCCCTGTTTCCAACCCTTAAATAATGTGTGTAGTCTAATCCATAAATGTATTCAGTTTACATAACAGAGGAGTTTATCATATGTCGGAATTTGGGGGTATAATGCAATGGCAATCCGAACGCAATCATGGGGTTTCACGTTATTGCGAATGAGTGTATCTAACGCAATTCCGGGCAATGGGGGGGGGGGTCATTTTCGGGAAATGGGAAGTCATTCTGAATGCATTCCGAATGCAATCAGATTTCACGTAAATTCGCTAAACTAGTGAATTCATGTTATTGCAAATTGGCTCCATTCGCAATTGAGAGAAATTCCTCCCATGTGATAAACTCCAGTGTCATGTAGCACGGAATAATGGGAGCGGTAGGTCAGCACATGTAGAGAGGGCCAATTTGGGAAAAGATAGTGAAGAGGTTAGGAGAGACTGGTAGACATGGTTGCACTAGTTTCTAGTTGCCACTTTAGCTCCCTGTGGTCTCAATGGGGGAAGAGGTGTGGGAAAAGTAGACTTTGATACTACCTGAATGACAGTCACTGCTAATATCTGACCATCTCTTAAGATCTCCATTGGAAGCTGCTCAGCATGTCCCCATCTTACAAAGTGGTGCGACACTGAGCAGGATCTTGCAGTCCTCACCCACTGTCTATTCTCTGAGTGTCTAGTTAAAAATTAATCTGTTTGTTCAAGCTCTTAATATAAACTAGCCTCTGTAAGGTATTTTCAAATTAGCTACAACACTTTTTAAACTCTTGACACATGCAGCAGCTGTTCCTCTGTTTTAATTGTTGTTATGGTATTTCGATACTGCTGCTTTTGCTGTTTTTATTGTTTTTACTGCCATTTCGTTTTTACTGCCGCCTTCGTTTTAACTGGTTTTATTTCGTGTGTGTGGATTTATTTATTTATTTAACAAAAGGAGTTTTAAGTGGCCTTGGGAATGAAGATATAGAAGCAGGATATATACATATAAATCTGAAACAGCAGTGCTCAGCTGAGAACTGTGGCTTCTGCCACACCGCAAAATTGATACAGGAGCTTATCCCAATAACAAATAAGACAGTTTACCTCTTTCAGCTTGAATTCTGGATCTGGAATGCCCCCAGATGTTATCATACATAAATCACCACCTATCTAGCCAGGATGCTGCTGCCCAGACGCATCCCAGATCGAAGCCTCAGTCAGCCAGCACTTTTTCGAAGTTGGGGATCTTCCAACTTCAAAAATTGGTCAACTGAGAGAGGCTTCAACCTGGAACGCATCCGGGCGGTGACATCCTGGTCAGATAGGTGGCAATATAGGTATGATAACATCTGGGGGCATCCCAGATCCTGAACTCAAGCTGGAAGAGGTAAGCCAGTTTATTTGTTAATGGGATAAGCTCCATTATTTGACATCACTTTAACTGTCATGCCGTGGAATCCTGGGTTTTGCAGTTTGTTATGGCATCAGAGATTTCTGACAAAGAAGGTTCAATTGCTCACAAAACTACAAATCCCAGACTTTCATAGCATTGAGCCATAGTTAAAGCCATGTCAAACTGCATTAATTCTGCAGTGTAGATGCAGCCATGCTGTTTGGAATTGTGGAAGGGATTCCGGGGTAAAACATGGTGGGGAAATTACTGGCTTATTTCAGAAGGTCTTCCTTTTTATGCTGCTGAAGAAGTAGTGGCAGTGCAGCTTCTCAGAGTCCACTCTCCCCTCCCCAGAGTGCCTCCTCTGAATAATTCTATGACATAAAATAACCGCAATCCCATTTTTGTCTCTAACTGGAGCTTGGAAACTTGTTAATTGGGGAAGATGGTAATGAGGGCATGACGAAGTTGCATTTTAAGCTGTGGAACAAGTAAGTCCAATGTTGCATTAAAGATGTAATGAGTAACACTTTGTTGTCATTTTCAAAAGTCACTTTTAAGGGCGTTTCAACAGGCAGATCTCATGTTTTATGCCATTCTTTGTCAATTCTAAGTTTCTTCCCCTCAAAGAAGTGAGAGAAAGTAACACAAAAGTCACAGGAAATGCAACAATTACAATGTCTGGCATTCTCTTAGTGAATTATGATGGCATCAGTCAGGCTTAAGTCATTGTGACTCATTTTTATGGTTGTTGCATAGGTTAGAATTCTGTTGCAACCATTCAACAACCAACCCACCTTGTAAGCAAATTATCCCTCCCAACACAGCAATTTCTGTGTCGTTGGAGAGTAAAGGGTTGAGTGGATAAATTTCAAGCATGTCATCTCAAAAAAGCCTGGCAGTCTGCAAATGCTTGTGGCAGCACATCCAGCTACCAAAAAATAGAAGAAAATAGCTACAGATACAAGAAAACAGAGAAGCAGCTGCAGGAAAATACAGGCAGTAGTAGCTGGGTATGCTCTTCTGCTCTCCAACAACACAGAAATGGCTATGAAGAGGAGCTGGGCTCTGTACAAGGTGAGTTTTGGGGAGGTAATATCAGATGTACGGACACAGACATAACTATATGATATATATGTGTCCCAGTGCGGAATCTTGTCCAATGAATATTTCATCAACATAATGGGCAAGAGAAACAAATTCCATTTTAAAATGCTATAATGAGTAATGGAAAAATTGCTTTTGTATAGTACCTTTTCAGGCTCCACCACTAACCATTATGTCCCTTTAGAAATGTGAGTACTCTCCCCTGAGATGTAAAATCTCTAGAACCTTTGAAGCCATTTGGGGAGGGAATGTTTGTTTGCTTTTTAATTGTTGTGAGGTTTTGCACAGCTCCAAATTTTTTTTGAATAAATATAAAAGAATTATCAAATGTGGAAGCATCTCAATCCTGGCCAGTGCAAATTGCAGTCTACCACGGAATGCAGCTGACCAGCCAGGCCTTATAGTTTTCCAGAGGCCAGCTCCTGTTTTTCTTGTCTGCCTGGGATTGCAAAAAGAGGAAAGAGATGTCAAGCACCAGGCAAGCCACATTACACATGATCCAAGTTGAGCAAGCATGGTTAAGACTACAATTCAAGTGACATCTCACTCGGTGGTCCTTTGGGGAGAAGAAATGTTTACTCCAGAGGTTCTATATATTTTTCCAGAAGATTAGCCATGTCAGTCTGTTGCAGCAAAAATAACAACAACAACAACGTCAGTGATGCTTTCTAGGCTTATCTTATAGGATAAGAGGTGCACTACTGTCCTCTACATCAGATGCATGGTATATCACAATGTAATGGAAAGGTTATGCAAACAGACACTGTGTGCAGGTGAGGTTGGATTATAAACAGTGGTCAGGGAGAATCAAAATACAGTAAGTAAGCACACTAAAAATGGTTGTATTAACAGGAACGAAATAACCTACATGCACCAGATCCTGTCTTATTTTGGAAGCTAAATGGAATCAGCCCCAGTTAGTGCTTGGATGGGAGACTGCCAATAAATACCAGATGCTGTAGAGTAGGCTCTCTTTCAGAGGAAGGAAATGGCAAAACCCCTCCAGGTGTTCTTTGCCTAGAAAAACCCTATTAAATTAATGGGGTCACCATAAGTCAACTTGAAGGCACGCGCACACAGATATTCACGAAGTAATCGCTGGGTGATATTTCTCTGAGATGCCACAACCCACACAAAGGAATTAGTCCAAGTTTTGTAATTTATATATAGATTCCCCATACTCATTCCAATAATAAATGCTGTACAGCTATTCAGACTTTCCTGGTACTAGAAAAATACTGCAGTACTGCCAGGGAAGGGAAGATAAACCAGTAGCTAGCCAGGTAGGCTCAGGTTTCTTGTCCACTCTGGACCCTAACAAGCCATTGTTTTGCTGCCCTTAGGTCACTTGCACCTTTTCCAAAGAAATCACCCAGTCTTTTGATCTGCTTTGTCTGTGACACATGGTCAGTTGGAGCTTGGCCTCCATGATGCTCATCAGCATACCAACACACATAGTTCTAGGAGATTCTGTTCTGTACTCAGAACTAGGTTTCTTTTATTATATCCTGCTCTATCCTGATTGGATTATATGGAAAATAAATGCAAGGTGTGTTTGTTTGTTTTTTTAATGTTTGTTTGTTTGTTTCTTTGTTTGTTCGTCTTGTCTTGTACCATCATCATCTAATCACTGAGCACAGTATTAATATACAACCTCCATCCCCATTTTAAGTTTTGGGGTTGGAACTGTGCTTTGTTCTGTTTTACTAGTCTAACTTTATATTGTTATATGGGTCCCATTCTGCAAGAAAGGCACAAACATTCCAGGGTGAACTAAAGATTTATGGTGCCTCTGGAAGTGTTGCTTTATTTCCCAATATACAGTTGAGTAGAGAGAGCCAGTGTGGTGTAATGAATTGAGTGTTGGACTACTCTGGAGATCAGGGTTCGATTCCTTCCTTGAACATAAAAACCCACTAGGTGACCTTAGGCAAGTCACATTCTCTCAATGGCAACCCCCTCTGAAGAAATTTGCCAGGAAGGCCCTTAGTGTATTCATAAGTCAAAAATTACTTGAAAGCACACAACAGAGGGTCAAAATTCCCTAAAGCCATTAGATCCTGTCTCATCTTGGAAATAAGCAGGGTTAGTACTTGGATGAGGGGCTGCCAAAGAATACCAAGTGCTGGAGGCTGCAGTTCAGGGAAAGCAGCTGGCAAAAATCACCCCTGGTTATTCTTTGTCAAATAAAACCCTGTTAAATCCATGGGGTCACCATGGGTCAACAGACTACATGATGGCACATACATGCACACACACATTGGAATCAAGCAGGTACCACTACAATTCATAGTGAAGCAGCTAATCTGTATTCAGTGTTACAAGAGAGTTACTCTGCCTCCCAAAAATGTCAGTTCCAGTTCTCTCTGTCTCTATTTCTATGCCCCTTCCCACTTGCTTAGCAAAGACTCATGAATATTATATTCCAAGGAGGGGAGAAATTTTCTGCATTCAGGACACAATTTCCTGTCATTAGTTCACATTGATGAAACATTGACTGCTGATAATCTAGATGGTTAGCGTAGCAAGCCTTCAGCCAAAGGGTGGTATTCAAACATCTGTCTCTGAAGTGGACTGTAGTCCATATGGACATATGCCCAAATAAATGTTAGTCTTTAAAGTGCTGTGGGACTTCATTTTGCTGCAATAGAGTAACACAGGTACCCCTTTGCCAATAACATTATTTAAAGTAGTCCTGGATGTGAATCTGTTCTTCAAGGTTATCTTGAGTATGAAGTACGCATTGCTGTGTAGTGATGTAAGTTGAAATGTGTTGTGCATTATGGATGCTGAATGTCACTCTGAAGATGTGATTTTTCCTCAGACACAAATTTAACAAATTTATTGCAGAAATGAAAAAAGGACATTCAGTGGCTGCATTAATTTCAAGATATGATTGCACAGAAATCATAAATAGGAAATGGTTGCTAGGGTGGCTTGCTTGCAGTGCAAGATTGATTCCCATATTACAGTCTGATAATGCAAGGAACGTTCCAACACCTGAGGCTGAACCGAAACTTACAGCTACCAGCAGGGAATCAACCTATTTGTTTCACAGGAAGAGGCATGTTCTCTCTGAGATTATCCCACTTCCTCTCAAAATGAAAAATTATAACATAATCTGTTCAGTATCAACACACAAATGGGTTCTGACCTTTAGAAACAGTCAGATCTAACAAGTGGTGTAAATTTAGCAATACAGGTTGGAATCCTATGCTGCTGTGCAGGATTGCTTCACTTGCAGGTACAACTATCTATTACCAGAGACCCTTTGCTGAGGGATTTCCAAAGAGATGCTGGCATGACATTATGCCTTGATATCACCACTGCCCACAGTTCTTCCTATGATGGGACTGGAGATGGGCAGGATCATGGGTGTGTCAGTGAAAGAGTTAGATTAGTCTGAATTCTTAGCTTCCTCAGACCCTACTGCCTCATAGCCCCAATATCAGTGCATATTAGACCAGTGGAAGAGCTGGGATACATTAACATTATCTCATTAAGCACCATGTTGTTGTGTGCATTTAGGTTCACAGAATCATAGAATCCTAGATTTGGAAGAGACCACAAGGGCCATCTAGTCCAACCCTGTGCCATGCAGGAATATAAAGTAAAAGCACCCCTGACAGATGATCATCCAGCCTTTGTTTAAAAACCTCCAAAGAAGGAGACTCCACCGCTCTCCGGGGGAGTTTGTTCCATTATTGATCAGCTCTTCTTACTTTCAGGAAATTCTTCCTAATGTTGAGGTGGGATCTCTTTTCCTGAAGTCTGAATCCTTTGCTATGGTTCCTGTTGTCTGGAACTGCAGAAATCAAACTTGCTCCATCCTCAATATGACACTCCTTCAAATATTTAAACTGGGCTATCATATCACCTTCTTCTCCAGGCCAAACATACCCAGCTCCTTAAGTCTC
Source organism: Urosaurus nigricauda (assembly GCA_034509955.1). Lineage (NCBI taxonomy): Eukaryota > Metazoa > Chordata > Lepidosauria > Squamata > Phrynosomatidae > Urosaurus > Urosaurus nigricauda. The sequence continues at coordinate 96,256,289 of JAOEGL010000005.1, read as the reverse complement.
TCCCCATAGGGCATGGTTTCCAGACACAAGTTTTTTCTGACTTATGGCAACCCTAAGGTGAACCTATCATTGAGCTTTCTTGGCAAGATTTGTTCAGAGACGGTGTGCCTTTTCCTTCCTCTGAGGTTGAGTATGACTTGCCCAAGATCACCCACAGGATTTCCATAGTTCACCAGGGATTCATACCCTGGTCTCCAGAGTCTTAGTTCAAACCATTACAAGCTGCTACACTGGCTCTCCCTAGGTAGATATGATTCCTTGTTCCCAGGCTGTGGAACTCACTTCCAAGGCAAGCTAGGCTACCCACATTCCTTGTTGTGCTTGACTTTCAACATGTAAAAGCTTTTTTATTCAGGCAGGCTTTGAGCAACTGAAAGGATACCAAGGAAGAGATTTTTCACTGAGGATGCTGTTCTGTTTTACCCAATATACTTTTTAAAATGCAGCCATGTTATCATTTGATGAACTGTGTATTGATATTATAATTTATTCTATTTTTATTTGTAATTGTTTTTAATCTTATGAGCTGCCTTGAATCCTAGACTTTGGGAGAAACATGGGTTTAAGTAAAATAAAAATAAGGACACACTTTAGAGGTAGCAATGGTGCTCATAAAACAAATAATCCTCCATCCTCAAAACTAAAATCCGAAATCCACCCTGTGGTAACACCTTTCTGGGACACCCACAAGATGAGAAATACATCACATTACCTCTAGAAGTTTCACACACTTCTTCATCAGGCAGAGATGGTAAAATAGCATGCAACAGAGATAAAGTGATGATATTGTGCTCCTGACATCTACATTTACTTTGGATATTACAGTAAGTGTGTGTAGACTATGGACCTTATCAGACGGGAGGAATTCCCCTTTATTGCGAATGGAGCCAATTGGAGCCAATTCAAATTCACGTGAATTCACTAGTTTAGCAAATTTATGTGAATTCCAATTGCATTCGGAATGCGTTCAGAATGACTTTCCAAAATTGACTGCCCATTGCCCGAAATTGCATGAGATGCTTTAATACACAATAACTTAAAACCCATGATTGCATTCGAAATGACTTCCCTTTTGCCCAAAATTGTGTGAGATACTTTAATTCACAATAACGAGAAACGCCATGATTGCATTCGGATTACCATTGGATTATACTTCCAATTTCCAATGTCTGATAAGGTCCAAACAGTGCTACCACCATCCCAAGCTGAGTGGGAACAAAGGCAGTAAAAAAGAGGCAATATAGTTTGGTTTCTCCATTTTTGAACTTAAAAACAACTTTCTCTGAGAAATAAAAAATAAAATACAAGAAACCCCTGACAAGGATGCACAATTACAGCTTGTCGACAAATGGCTATTTCTCTCAGGCTTCAAAGCATGCACATCCTGAGAATCAAGGGAAAACTTTGGTGCTTGGTGCCATAAGAGCAAAGCCCTTTGTACAAAGTGTTCACTTTCTATGCAAACAGCTGGAGTACAAGGGGAGAAACCCACAGGAAAAACAGATTGCTGTTCTGTATCTTCTTTTGCTTTTATCCTTTAGGCTTTCTAGCTTCTCTGGCTGGAGACTTCAAATACCTGTGGAGAATTTCTACGATTACTGGGACTTTAACACCAATGCAACTCAAAGGAACATAACAAAACTGTGGTACCATGTCTCCCCGTATTACTGGAGGTAGCAATATTAGCAGGCTTCTATTTAGTAGTAGCTAGCTTGCATATGTCTTTCTAAAAGACATGTGGATAAAGTGCAGCTCCAGAATGCCCAGAACCTGACCTTTAGGGAGGTTAGAGGACATTTCCACATATCTGGACATCCCTGGACCACCACCATCAATCAAAACAAATTTTTGCCAAGATAAAAAAGGAAGTTGTGGGGGTTTTGCCTTGCTATGTTCCAAAATGTCTTCTACAGCACTTGGCCCCATGTCCCACAGAGGGTATCCGGGGCCAAAAAATTAATTTTTTGCAGGGGCAAGTGCAACCCTCCAAGTTCTTCCCTTAGAGTTCCATAGTTGCCCACTCCTGCTCTAAAAGTTCAAGCATAAATGTATTCATGTTATTTCCTGTCTATTGCTCTTAGCCATATTCTCACTCTTCCTGAATCAATCTTCAGTTAGAACCTTATTGCACACATTTTTTTCACCATTATGCACATGAAAAAGGGACGCTTGTGACCAAGAAAAAACAGATTTTACCGTACACCGAAGTGTCCTCAAAATAGCTCCAGTCCGGCTGCCAGCACCAGAGCATTCCCATTCAGTGCTGAGGCACATCCTTTGACTTAAACGGAAGTCTTCTGACCAACACATTTAACGCGCCTCAATACTTAATGGGAACGGCCGGGTGCCGGGTGCTAGAATAGGGCCATTTTGAGGACACTTCGGTGTGCAGTAAAATCCATTTTTTTCTTGGGCCTTGCACGGCCCTGAGCGTCTCTTTTCATGCCCATAACAGTGGAAAAATGTGTCCAATAAGGTCCTCATTCTGAGTTTTACATCTTTCATTTTGCAGTTTGTAGTTCTGTCCTCTGTTTCTATTTCTGTTACATCTCATAACAGGAGATGTTATGAAAGCTTCAGTAAGAATAAGAAAACCTACTTATGGTTGTTGTTGTTTTTAAGATAAGTACACTGAGAACAACTGATTGAAAAGATAGCAAATGGGTTCTTGAACAGGTCAGATCGGGGCTCTCCTTGAAAACAAAGATGATCTAATTGAGACTATCATACTTTGGCAACATAATGAGAAGGCACAGATCAGTAGAAGAAGAAAAAACCCAATAATGCTAGGAAAGTTAAAGGGTAGAAGAAAGAGAGGAAGACCACAAACCTGATGGACAGACTCAATCAGGAGGGGGTTATGGGCAAGAGCTTGCAGGATCTAGGCAGGGCAGTGGAGGATAGGGATTCTTGGAGATGTCTCAGCCACAGGGTCGCCATGAGTCAGAAACAACTTGAGGGCAGCTAACAACAACAACACCGGCTTCATTTATCTGCTGGATCTTATGAGTGTGTGTGACTGGTTGTTTTCCACATTCTGTTTGCAAATACTAATTACTCTGCTTGTGAAATTTTCGTTTATTTATTGACTGAGCACCATCAGTGAACATGGTACTTTCACAACATAAAACATCAAAGGTTATGGGTGTTTTGTTTAAGGTTATGGGTGGGTGAGGTAAACTGCTATATTTGCCAGTGATAATTGGGGAGTTTGGGGCAATTTTCAGAAATCACAAAAAAAGTCCGGCAAATCACTAAAAATTTGCCCCTAAATCATGGGAGCCTTTGGAGTGGGGCAATTCAAAGGCTGAAAATGTGGAGTTCAGGCACCATATTTGTTGGGGGGGGTCTAGTTTGGCCCATACACTCTGCTGCTTAAAAAAAAGTTTGATCAAGATTTTGGTATATATACTGATAGAATAAGAATGTTCAAACCTCTTTTGTCTTCTAAATTTGTGTTTTCTTTGGGGGGGGGAGATACAGAGTGTTTATTAAATGCAAATGTGTGTACTCAAAAACATCATTATAAATTTATAGCACTTGGTAGAACATTACAGTCCCTTTTAAAAAAAATTAGCAGCTTGGTATCAATATCATCTGTATGGAAGTGACAGCTGGACAGTGAAGAAAGCAGATAAGAAAAAGATTAATTAATTCAAGATGTGGTACTGGAGAAGAGTGCTGAGGATACCATGGATAGCCAAAAAGACAAACAATTGGGTCCTAGTGAACTCTCCCTGGAAGCCAAGATAACTCGGTTGAGGCTGTTGAACTTTGGCCACATCATGAGAAGGCGCAACTCATTAGAAAAGACAATGATGCTGGGGAAGGTAGCTGGCAGTAGAAAGAGAGGAAGACCACATGCCAGATGGATAGACTCAATCAGGGAGGCTATGGGCCTGAGTCTACAGGATCTGAGCAGAGAGGCAGAGGATAAGGGGGCTTGGAGATGTCTATTACACAGGATTGCCATAAGTCGAGCTCAACTCATAGGCAACTAACAACATCAATATCATCATTTTCCAATATGTTTAATAGAATGAAGGCTTCTTACAAGGAAATACAGTATTGCTTTTTCCTCTCATCCTTCATTTAAAAACAGAGATTCACATATCTGTGGAAGTAGTCAAGGTACTTTTTTAATATTACCAACAGAATATTCACAATACTTTTTATTACAGGTAAAATTAGATATAGCAAAGGAAACAGCTATATTTTAATAATTTATTTTGAAAAACTGTCACTGCCATTCACAATCCTTTTTTTTCCATTTGGAAACAACACCTTGCTGTTTTGCATATCATATAGTGTACGCAAACAAATATGATATCCACATTGTTTCAATTGATTAGATTTATATGCTGTCTTTCTCCTAAAACTGGTTCTCAGTTCTGCCTATGGAAATGTGTTGTTTTCTCTCTTTTTTTACCTACAATTTTTAAAAGATATATATGTACAAGTGGGTAATGTATAAAGTGACCCATACCTCAAAAGAGCTAAAACTCTGCCTTTACATGGATAATTATTTCATTGAATGAATCATTGAATAATTCTGTTAACACAAGATCATTTGCAACTCAGTCAAAGAATCAAAATGAATGTTAATTATTCCAGATTTCATTTTCAGTTATCTTTTCAAATATATTTAAAATATGATTTATTTATTTTTAAAATTCAACTAAATTGATCAACAGATTTCAAAATAAGTATTGAAGAGCAACATGATCCTTCTGCAACAGAAAAGTGAAATATTTTATTGAAAATATCCCCTCTTTGTTTAAATATCCCACCACAGATCCAATATGAATGCATGCAAGGCTCACACCCTGTTTCCCCGAAAATAAGACATCCCCATAAAATAAGACCTAGTAGAGGTTTTGCTGAAATGATAAATATAAGGCCTCCCCAAAAGTAAGACCTAGCAAAGTTTTTGTATATAAATATATATACAATATGTAATAAATGTTCATTTTTTTTGTTCAACAATAAATGTGAATTCTTCTTCATGGAAAAATAAGACATCCTTTGAAAATAAGACCTAGCACATCTTTGGGAGCAAACATTAATATAAGACACTGTCTTATTTTCAGGGAAACACAGTAACAAAGGTCCAGAGATTACATGTTGCTCATGATTTATATCTCATTCTTACTAACAACTAACAATGTCATTTAAAAGTAGATCTTATGTAGCTGATAAATAGAGGAAGTATATGGTGTAGTTGTAGTGTTGTCACAATAACAGGTAATGTTAGCAATAGCCACAAGTAATAGCAATAGCTACACAAAGGTACAGAGGCCCTCTCCAGTTTCCACTCTGGCAAAACTATCTTTCACTAGGTCGTGTGTCCTGATCTGAAATGCTACCATAGGATTCAGAGCCGAAAGATTTTGTATATGAGAACAGAACTGAGAACTAGGGGTCAAAAGATTTTGGCTTTGTTCTCATGGAGGGAGAAATATTGGACTATTGGCTCACCTTATAGATGCCCACCTTTCCTTTCCCTCTCCAGTATTTATATTCTACAAGGACTGCATCCACACTGCAGAAATAATCCAGTTTGACATAAGTTTAGCTGCCATGGCTCAATGCTATGGAATTTTCAGAATTCCATAGCATTGAGCCATGGCAGTTAAAGTGGTTTCAATTCGGATTATTTCTTCAGTGTGGATGCAGTCCCTATATCATAGGATTGGAAGACAGTATACCATAAATGTGAAGTCGAAGGTTTTCACAGCTGGCATCCATAGCTTTTAGGGGAGGTTTCGGGCTACAAGACTGTGATCTAGAAGAGTTTATTCCTGACATTTTGCCAGTAGCTGTTCTTCTTCTCTGAAGATGCCAGCCACAGCTGCTGACAAAACATCAGGAATAAACTTTTCTAGAATATGGGCTCATAGACTGAAAAACCCACAAAAAACTAAGTATACAATAAAATCAGTTTAACACATTTAAACATTATAAAATAGTGCAAGTAAATTGATACAGACTAAATGCATATTGAATAATTTGACAAATAAAAATAAGACAGCAATACAAGTGCACAGCTTTGTTTGGCCAAAGTCATCATGTGTAGTATATTAAAAGTATAGTTTTTTTCCAGAAAATAAATTAAAATCTGGATTTCCTTTTTTAATTTTTTTTTAATTTTGTACAAATTAAACTACAAGGTACTGAACTGTAAGAAACTATGTTGGTTTTTCCAATTTATGAAGGAAGGGGGGCACAGTAAAAAAGGAAGAAACTATCAGCATTGGTAAAAGAGAGAAAATGATCCCTTCTAGTTCTCCATAGTGTCAAGCAGGTATTATGGAGGGAAATGTGGGCTGGGGAATTTCAATGACCTGATATTGTACTTTGTGTTGAATAGAAGTTATTACAGTTACATAATTTTCAAAATAAGTGTGGGGATATAAATACACAAACACTTTGCCTTAAACACTTTATTCATCATTCTAAAAGAAAGTGTTTCATAATCAATTTTTTTCCGCCATTTTCAATTTTCCCAATTTTTCTCAGAAAAAGCCTTTGAAAAAAAGTTTTTAAAAAGTGTTGTGTTTTTGTATCTGATTGTTCCTGTTCCCCCATCATATCCCCGCCCACCACACACACACACACACACACACTGACATCTCTGGGCTAAAATCTCTCTTACATAGAGTTCGAAGTGCAAAGAATTTAAGAATGTTGCTGGGGGACTAGCTGTCAGTCATGCGAGCCCCCACCTGCAGATTAAAGTGACAAGGCCCAGTATTTGCCATCAGATCAAAGACATGGAGGAGCCATCATGGAGTAGGGGTTTGAGCAGTGGACTAGGATTCCAGAGGACAGAGTCCAAATCCCTACTCAGCCATGCAAACCTTGACCTTGATCAAGTTATGCTCTTTGAGCTTCAGAGGTCTCCATATGTTGGAAATGACTTGAGGGCATGCAGCAACAACAAGATAGACATAGGTTGCAATCCAGTTTATAGTTACGTTGCTCAACTCCCACTGCAGGCACTAGGATTTCAACAGCATAAAGCTGCATCTGGTATTGCAAACAAACCGTTGTTAAGAAAAACAAAGTGACATCATCCATTGGCTCTCTTGGAAAGGCTGAGAGCGAGAATAACATTGCCCTCCCTGAACCAGCTGAGTGAACTCGTGTTTTTCAAAACACACACACACATAAACAATACATTTTTCTCATTTATGCCCACATAGTCTATACTATGTCTACATCGCACACACAACATTATTCTCTTGCCGCTTTTGGCACTTAGAAAATTAGGAATGCCTCAGTAACCAACAAGGATTTATTCTGAGATGGCAAACCAGTCTTATGTGATCTCACATTCTATGCAGCATACTGCAGCAGGCAAAACAATTAGAAAAAGAACTCCAGATATCATTTGCATTTATGCCCTTAATTGTTCAAATACCTTTCTGGTGTGGAAGGACAAACATATTTCTGTTTTTATCTTTTCAAAGCACCTAAGAATTCTTACAGGAGGTACAAGCATGCCCCAGCAATTTTTAAGTGGAATATTAATTTAAGCAAGCAAACCTGCTATAGTTTCATTAATGAAAAGCACTGAAGAACTAATTTCCATTTGTATGCAAGCTGCACCGTCTGGTTTAGCATATCCATGTAGTCACACATTCTTATAACCCAAATCTGTATGGGAAGAAAGAGCAGAATGTTGATTTATTACACACAGAGTGAGTGGTAAGATAACATTTTATGAGTTAGATACCATTATAAAAATGACCGTAAAAGGATGCAGCACAAGTGGTATACGGCCTTATCAGCAAAAAATCCACTGTATGTTAGGAGCTGGTATACGCTGTAATAAAAAGGTAATTAAAAGTTCTGAACCACAGAGCTGTACCAGGAAGGATTTCGAACAATAACGTCTTTAACTATGACTGGCTATATTGCCACTCTGATTTAAAAAGCTCTTCTGCCAATTTTCAAAGACTTTTTTTTTGGGGGGGGGGGAGCAACGCATATTGGCCTTAAGGTTCAATGGTTTATAGAGGAATCCAAAATCCAATTTATCAATTTATTTTGTGGGGAAAACCATAATTGGTATTTTAATTCACATGTCATTCTGAAATTTGCCAAAAGGAAATTAATTACCAATGCAAGTAGAGTTGTAGGAGTACATTTTGAACCGCAGGGGCTCATCATGCCAACTCATCCCAACTAGAGATGTAACATTTTTTAAAAGTTTAAAGCCATGGGTGGAAAAATATTTTCTCTTGGTTCCCAGGAAAAAGGGGTGCAATATTAGTATTCGTTACAGACAGAAAGTTAATTTGTTACTTTAGGAACATAAAATGTATTATGCTTAATTTGGTTTGGCATACAATTATAATGTTTGGAATATTCAAAAATACAGTTGATTCAGACAATAATTACAAGTGGAATTTACTATCTAATTAAAAATAAATAAATGCAGCTACAAATTCCTGAATTGTAAGGAACACCCGAACTATAGGGAAGCTCTGGCTTTGCCCAAATTATGAGCATGGGTGGGATGGAGGAAAAGGGAAATAAACCACCAGCATAACAAAACTATTTTGTCTTTTCTAGTCCTCCATGCTATCAAACATGCACAATGCTATCCTACCCAAAAGAAGAAGAACTGAGAAAGGGGACAAAGATCACACACTGATTTTTACAGATTGTTTGCTGCAGTTACAGCAAATAGGACCCGGAGCAACGGATTCAAACTTCAGGAAAAGAGATTCCACCTCAACATTAGGAAGAACTTCCTGACAGTAAGGGCTGTTCGACAGTGGGACACACTCCCTTGGAGAGTTGTGGAGTCGCCTTCTTTGGAGGTCTTTAAACAGAGGCTGGATCCCCGTCTCTCAGGGTCCTTTGATGGTGAGTTCCTGCAGAGGGTTGGACTGGATGGCCCTTGTGGTCTCTTCCAACTCTATGAGTCTATTATTCTATGATTCTGTGAGATTGTGATGATCCAATACTCTACATAGGTTTACATCAAAATTATCCTGTTACATAGCTTTTAGAAATAATTTTGGGAGCAATCATCTTGTCTTGAATATTTTATTTATCGTTCTGAAAGTAAATAGTCGACAATTCTTTTTTTCCCCAAAAAATAAAGGCTTCAGGAGTAGAACCAGGAGTTTTCTCATTTTTCCCTGCAGACTTTACATATCTAATTTCAACATATTCTGCTGCCTGAGAGAGCCCTTTGTGCCCCTTATCCTATGTCAATAGGTGTGAAGTAGGTGTGAAGAAATGTACTTTAACACTGCAGTGGAGGCAGTAAACCAGTTTAAGGGTTGCAAGACAGGCAGCATGGCATAGTTCCCCCCAGGAGAAGGGAAGCAGTGGACACTCAGCACCCCCAGTGGGAAATGGTTGCTTCATTCTTGATTTTAGTAATCCCTGACAGTTAGTAATCCCTTGCACACTCACATGCACACCAATTCACTTATTTATAAGAGCAGCACAACTGTGCAACTGTACAGCTACCAGGCAGTAAGCATGCTAAACTCCGTGGTGCTTCCTCCTGACTGCACAGGTTCAACCTGTACTGCACACTGAACTTTAGTAAAGATCTTCAGCCAACTGAAATACAACCTTTGCCATTCAATTAGAAATTTAAATGATTTTGTGCAAAGGTGTCACCTTTTAAATTGCTAGACTGAAATAGGATTTTTTTCCCAAAGAAATGGAAAGACAATCCTGCTTAATTAGTCCTCTGATTTCCTCTGTGCTAATCTGTCAAAAACAAAAGTAAAATTGGAAACTTTCTATGAGTGGGTTACGTTTTTATTTTTCCAGGTTAATTATTTATTTTTCACCCTGGACTCATGCCCAGCCCTACTATCGCCGCCCATGCACAGCGCATGCCATGATGATGCACGGGCATCAGAGAGACCAAACAGCACTTCACGGAAAGGGCATCGTCATGGCACACAGGCACGCCTGTGACACCCCTAAAAAGAAGCTGCCTAGAGCAGCTTCTTTTTAGGGTGCGGGTTGGTGCAGCAGCGTGCAGCTGCTGTGGCACCGACCAAGGGCAAAGACGGGTGGCATTTAGCCATCCTTCTGTTGAGCCCCTTTATTGCAAGGTTTTTTTTAATGATGCCCAAGAAACAAACTGGCGTACTATTTTTTATCAGTGTTACAGTTGGTACTGTATCTGTTTCTCAGGCTCTGTGCAGATCATCCATTAAGACCAGCCTGGCGGTGGAGTCGGGATGTGTCTGTTGGCATATAGAGTCCCAAGGAAAATGTACAATGTGGGATTTAATAGTAACCAGTCATCAAAGGGTTACTGGCAGCCATAATGACTAGGCAGTTAAACAGGAAGTGGCATCAGGGGATGGTCACCAGTTCTGTAAAGTACTGCAAAAGGCTGCCACTCTGTAAAGTCACTCAGACTGGATTCTCTGTGACACCAGAGGGAGAGGCAAGGCCTAGTAGGCCTCATGGAGCATTTGCCAGATTAGTGAGGAGCCTCTTGTCACTACAGTGTGGGTTTTGGTGATCCTTTCTCCAAACGTTGACTTGGTGCATCACGTTCTGCGCATGCAACAACAAACGCTAACAGTGTCATCCACATGATGAACACCCCGACTCTGCCCCAGGGTACCATGATGCTGCACGCCACTCCACATGCCACGTGGCATCACAACGCTCCTCTGACGCTGCGTCCACATGAAGCAGCACTCCAACTGACAGTTAAAGTACTAACTCTTTCATTCTTCTGCTCAACATCTGGAGAAAAATCAACCCAGACAGTAGGCAGATAGGTAGCTCCATAATGTGTCCTACCCCATGGCCTCAGTCTTTTGCCCAGACAAGGAGATCCACACAATTTCCCTTGTACTGCAGAAAATTTCAAGGCTCCTGCTCTGTTCCTCCATTTCCCTCCATCACAACACCTCTGGATGAAAGTCCAAACCCAAATGTACTTGATGTCTGAAGTTTTAATTTTTAAAAAAATTATTTTATCCCATATTTTTTATGCCAAAGGATCCCTCAAAGCAATTAGACTCTCTTCCACTGAATAATTTTAGATGCAAATATTACAAGAGTACTGAGGGGAAGATTACTTGTTGCAAAATGATTTCCCAAGAAGAATATTTGTTCAATAAGAAAACAAGTAGATATACAGCAACATAATGGTTTAGAAGCCTTAAATATTAAATTAATTCTTAAGACCTATATGGAGGTTTTAAGGATATGTTTAATGGAAGCGGTTAGCAATGCCCAGTGCCTTGCTATCCCAACATCTCAGCATAGGAGAATGCTGTTTAAATGTTGCAGGGAAGAATGAGAAAATAACATTTTTACTTTAGAGTTAGTTCATGCAAAACACTACCCTGCTGAGTAGAAATTTACCCAAGACATTCTGCTAGCAGCAAGGCTCCAGAGAAAACCTGATCAGAATACTTACAGACATTTTTTTTATTTTTTTGATGTTATTTTCTTCTAAAGTTTAGGAGAGGAGGAGGAAAGGAGCAACATAGCAAGAGGGGAAGTCTTGATGAAGCATTTGATCTTATACTGACATTTTTTTAAAACCTGACAAGTAAGAAAGCTATCACTTTGCCTGCTAAATGGTTAGAAATGTTTTGTTCTTTCCTTTTGATATATGAAATAAGGTTACATTTTGCCTAATGCATTACAAATTTTTCTTCATTCTCTGTTCTCTAACCAAAGTTGTAGGCTTTTGATTTTAGAAGAAATTATTTTGCAATCACCTCTTACGCATTTTTGCTGTAGTTGTGTGTCGTCAGGTAATTTCCAATTTATGGTGACCCTAAGAGAAATCAGACACAGTGCTTTCTTGGTAAGATTTGTTCGGAGGGGAGTTGCTGTTGCCTTCCTCTGAGCCTGAGAGAGTGTGACTTCTCCAAGGTCACACAGGAGTTTATCATACGACAGAATTTGGGAGTATAATGCAATGGCAATTCGAACGCAATCATGGGGTTTCACGTTATTGCGAATGAGTATATCTCACGCAATTTCGGGCAATGGGAAGTCATTCAGAACGCAATCATAGGGTTTCACGTAATTGCGTATTAGTATCTCACGCAATTTCGGGCAATGGGGGGGTCATTTTTCGGGAAATAGGAAGTCATTCTGAACGCATTCCAAATGCAATCAGATTTCATGTAAATTTGCTAAACTAGCGAATTCATGTAATTGGCTCCATTCGCAATTGAAATTCCTCCCATGTGATAAACTCCAAAGTGGCTTTCCATGGGTGAGCAGGAAATTGAACTCCAGTTCCCAAAGTCATAGTCCAATATTTAGACCACCACACCATGCTGGCTCTCCTCTTAATAAAACTATTTTAATAATCCTAAATGATTACAAATACACATAGGAGTATGTATTTGTTATATATGGGGGTGTGTGTGGGGTGTCCAGATACAATGAAGTAATTTTAAAGCAGAGATCAGAACCAATATGTTAACATTATGTTTCATTTTAAATTACATTTTTAAAAAATAAGCCAAAAGATAAAGCACATTTTCTCCCAAGAAAACTGTGTAATTTTCCAGTATCATAGACTGCTACATTACTTCTACCCAACTCTGGGGCTGCCTCTCTTGTAGTCCTTTCCAAAGCTTTTCATTCCATAGTGGACAGTGAGGCTGTGCCATTTCCATTCCATGGTGAACCACTTAGGCAGAGAAACAAATATAATGGGTAGCAAAGAACTGGAAGGAAGAAGGGAGGGAAGGCAGGCAGGCAGAGGAAGCCTGTGATGCAGTACCTAGTAATGCAAAGGTACATAAAAGGAAACAAATATTTTCTCCCTGTGAAGAAAATGAGAGTTGGGGAATAACTGGATATGTGATGGATGAGATAAAGTAAGAGAAAAAGAGCAGAGGAAAAGAGGCGCATAGAGAAAGAGCAGAGGGAGGGAACCATGCAAGAAACATGGAGAAGTGAAGAAGGCACACTGAAGAAAGTAAAGGGGAAAAAAGTAGTCAGACAAAAGGATATGTATGAAAGCAAGAAACCGAGAGAACCTAAGAGGGAAGGAGCACCGGTGGAGAGATGAGAGGAAAAGACTGTCCACAAGACACCAGAGAAGTTCAACAAGGACAATGGAAGAATCAGACAGAGAATTTGAAAGAGATAAGAAAGCAAGACAGTATAGCTGTGGAGAAAGAAGTGAGAATAAAGCAGTTGTAGAGAAAGAAGGAGGGAAGGAAAAGTTCAAAGTATCAGTTCAACTAACCTGAAAGTAGCAAGATTAATTTTAAAAAGGCAGGGATCATTTCGTGTATAATAATATATAATTAATGTCCAGCATTTCTTCTGCAAATACATAAATATGCCCAATCAAACATTTAAAAAAGAAATCTGTTTTTTCCATCTCACCAAGGAACAGGCTTGCTTGGCTATTATTAGATCGTGTTGTGTTTTTTTGTGGCAGTCAAGGAAGATTTTAATGCCTTTTAAATTATTCCAAATATAGCCCACTGTGTGCAGAAGTATTCTGCTGCTGGTGGTGCCACTGTTACTGCTAGCATCATCACCGTTAAAAACATAAACCCATAGGATCATCAGCATGGATGCAGCTATGCAATAAAATTCTGCCCTCTCCCCTTATAATAATAATAATGTTTATTTCTTACCCGCCCCTCTGAGCAAGCGATCGGGGCGGGGTACAAAATATTAAAAACATATACAGTTAAAGTCCTCCAAACATACCCACCTCCCTCCCCTTAAAACAGTATTAAACTAATCATAATTAAAAGAATCAAGATTTAAAATACATTCATTCAAAATCCCCTGTTAGGCGGCCGGATGGGGGTGGGGGGTGGGGGTCAGCAGGTGATGGGAAATTAGTTACTATCCTGGAAGGCCTGTCGGAAGATATGCGTCTTGGTCGCGTTTTTAAAGCTTTCCAAGGTTGTAATAAGATGCATCTCATCCAGCAGGTCGTTCCACGACCTGGGAGCCATCACAGAAAAGGCCCTCTGGGAGGTCTGGGACAACTTAGTTTTTATAGGCTGAAGCAGATTCCTCCCAGAGGAACGAAGTGTACACTCTCCCCTTGAATAGTTTCCTTTATTCTCCAAAGTTCTAATAGTGTGGACAATGAAAATTGTTCACACCTAGAATTTGTATTTTTTCTGTGTTAGCATCCCATTAGTAACTTTGTCTGCCTATTTTCTTAGTAGGCCTAAACTGTAGTTCTAAGTGCTCAGCTGAAATTATACATTACTGTGATGCTAGAAACATGGGGATTGAAAGAAAATTTCATTGGGGCAATTCTTTTTAATTGGATTTGGATGCCCTCATCCCATCCCCCTGTAGCTATAACCCAAGCATCTGGATCCACAGCCATCTATCCCTTGGCTTCAAAAATAAAATATGTTGGTATGGGTTTGAGACATCTGTGACCCGTATACAACATGGAAGGTGAAACATTTAATTGTGAAGTGCTGCTATTGCCATGAAAAAAACCAAAGATGATCAAGAAGCAAAAAAACTTTTAATGTGAAGCAACATTTGATGTTAACCATTGCTCAGAGATCACAAAGAATATGTTACATGTTTTGAATGCTTTGGGAATGTGAACTGCCTTTCTTTGTGATTTTGACTCAGTATTTCTTTTCTTTTTTTAGAAAGTACATCTTGAAAAATTAAAAAGAAATCTTGGATGTCACTGGAGAAAGAAAAGGAATGATACAAGGATATGGACATCTGCAAAGTGGTGATGCCCCCCCCCCCCCAGGAAGCACCAGATAAATCTAGAAAGTTGAACATTTGAGGTGACCAGTATTAAGTTATACCATTCTGGACACAATAGTTGTTAAACTTCTTGTGACAGAGACATCACGTCTTCAGCTTGTGGCAAAAGATGTTTTGTGAATTTCATGCATTATATTGCTCCAGGAAACTTCTCCCTCGTGTATGAGAAATATCTGAGAGCCTTATAACACAAGTCCTTTCTTCCTTTAAAATTGTGTTTAAATAGTGTTGTTCTCAAAAGTGCTGTGCAATCAGGACTGCTCTTTCCCTATAGCATCTTAGCACTGTAGGGTTATAGCCTTATAGCACTCTAGTGAAAGAGATTCTCGAAAGAAGCTAGAAAATGAGGCAGGGGAGGAAAGTAAGCAAAGTTTGGTTTGTCTGACAATCCCCAGTTGTGGGAGAGAATGCTAATTTGGCAATGTATTTTTTTCTGTAAAGAAAAAAAAAGATTAAAAGTTTAGGAAACCACTGCAGCTTCTCCTAGCTTGACTGTTCATTCTTCATTCCTAACTTTTGCCATCTTGACCACACTCTGATACTGTTTTACTGCACATGTCCCAGTTATTATATGTGAAATACTGAAGGTTATTGGGTTTGGTTTATAAAAGAAGGCACTGGAACTTTGCAGTACAGTACAATCTTTCTATGGTGGTAGCAAGAAGAAAAGGGAGAAAACTGGGTTAGAGGATAGATCCTCCAGTTACTAGCAGTTCAAACTGAAAATCACAACCCTTCTCCCTCTCATCTGATCATTGGAAGTAATCTAACATTTCACCCTTGGTATTTGGTAATGATGGACAAATTCTGAACAAATTCTGCTAAAAGAAACCCATGACAGGTTTGCCTTACGGTTGCCATAAGTCAAAAATTACTTAAAGGCACACAACAACAATAAACGGTAACATAAAGTTCAAAAAAAGGGTGTTGACAAGCTGAAGTGTGTCCAGAGGAGGATGACCAAAATGGTGAAGAGTATGGAAATGGTGTCCTGTGAACAGAGACTTAGGGAGCTGGGTATGTTTAGCCTGGAAAAGAGAAGGTTAAGAGGTGATATAATAGCCCTGTTTAAATATTTGAAAGGGTGTCATATTAAGGAGGGAGCAAGTTTGTTTGCTGTAGCTTCAGAGCCTAGGACCCAGAGCAATGGATTCAAACTACAGGAAAAAAAGATTCCACCTCAACATTAGGAAGAACATCCTGACAGTAAGAGCTGTTTGACAGGGGAACACACTGCCTTGGAGATTGGTGGAGTCTCCTTCTTTGGAAGTTTTTAAACAGAGGCCGGATGGCCATCTGTCAGGGGTGCTTTGATTGCATGGCAGGGGGTTCGACTGGATGGCCCTTGATGTCACTTCCAATTCTATCATCCTATGATTTTTTTTATTCTAAATTTAAATACCAAGTTAGAGTTAGTGGAATGAACGGCTCCTTTTCAAGTTAAACACAATTAACACAAGCCTTTTAACATTTTAACATAGTGGCACTATTTCAATAAATTTCCTGTCTCTCTCCTGAACTACTAGTCAAGTAATGAAGCTGCTGGCACAGGCATCACATACTCCAGTTGCAGCAAGAGGTCTTTGGAGGAATAGAAACTGAATGGATGGCTATATATATATCGGGTCTCCAAACCCAGTATCCAAACTAATCTTTCCCTCTTGTCAAACGCTTAGCCTAGGACAAACATACTAGATACCTGTGTTGTCTCAGCAAGCTGTGTAATTAATCAAACAATTAAATTACCATCACGTCTTGGAAGCATGAATTGAATGATCAGGTTTTAACATTAGAGTAGTAATAAATTGAAAATCAGGCTCTTGTTGTAACAGTTTTTCCCCAGTAGCCTGGAGTACCACTTTGGCCAGAATCCTGTTAGTGACATGCATACTCCTAAATGTGGTTTGTGTGATAAGTCTTTTTGCAAAGAATTCAAGGTGCTATCTGTATATTTTTGTATATTGTTCAAAACCTCCCCCACCCAAGCCATGGGCGGGTCTGCTTACCAGTGAGGAAAAGTTCAGAGTATGTAGCTCTAAAGAGGAAGAACAGGAGGGCAGATTTCATCTGTAAGCATATTCCCATTTCCTTCCCCCCTGAGATGAGATGAGGTGGTTCCTCACCATATGAATTGCTTCCCTACTCCCTTCCCTGCCCACCAGTAAGCATCAGCAGCGATGGTAGCCCCTCCAGAAGACATATGTAGAGGTGGACATGGAACTGTTCATTAGACTATACCTGCTGCATGTAGGATCTCAAACTTTGTCTCAATGTACATATGGACACACTGATGTTTTGGCAATTGGATGTAACTACCAATCACTGTTGTTGTTTCAGAATGCCCTTCTACAGACAAAAAGCACTTATAACTAAAACTACAATCCCTCTGGAGATATATACTGAGTGTGTGTGTGCGTGTGCCATTAAAATAATTTTTTATCAATATTGTGTTGTTGTTGGTTTTTAAAAGGATTGGGAGGCATCAAACCCTATCTGAAAGTAAACAAAACAGTTCTATCCATTTTCATGTCCACCAGGAGCTGGTGTTTTCTAAAGTCAGTAGGTCTTAAATGTCCAGTTGGAGCAAAGCAAGCTCTCCAAGATTACCACAGGATTAGTTCACATCCGTATGTTGCCCTGAGCAAATCCATTCCCCACCAGCTACTATGAGCTAAACCCAGGGAAGACAGAAATGTCTGAGGAGGGTGGCAAATCATACCCTCTGATCAACAAACCCCAGGATTTTCACTTTCTGAGCCCTGCCTCCATTATGCTACTGTGATTTCATGGGTCAATGGGCCAGACCGTCTACACATGAATTCTCCTTACTCTAAAGGCACTTCAGGGCTTTCATTTCTGCTTCCCTGTTAATGTTGCTTAAAATAAATGGGGGGGGGGGATAAGTATGGAGCCTATGGAGTTTATCAGACAGGAGGAATTTCTCTTTATTTCAAATGGAGCCAATTTGAGCCAATTCGAATTCACGTGAATTCCCTAGATTGGTGAACTTATGTGAATTCCAATTGCGTTCGGAATGCATTCAGAATGACTTCCCATTGCCCGAAAATGACTGCCAATTGCTCGAAGTTGTGTGAGATGCTTTAATACAAAATAATGTAAAACGCATGATTGTGTTCAGAATGACTTCCCTTTTGCCCGAAATTGCGTGAGATACTTTAATACGCAATAACGTGAAACCCCATGGTTGCGTTCAGATTGCCATTAGATTATACTTCCAATTTCCATCATCTGATAAACTAGTATGAAACACTTTTGTGATATGCATTGTATCAACACATTCTATCTTTTTTCATACAAAATTTTAATCCGATATTTTCCCCACTTCTGTGAAATGAGAGGATGCCTTCTTCCTCATCCATCTGGCATGATTGTGCTTCCTCCACTGGCTGCACAGTCAGAGGTATAAAACTGTGGAAGACAGTGCACTCACCAAAGAAAACCCAAGAATTAATGATACATCTTTACCCTGTGCATGATATATCTCAAAGCACTTCATGTGTAAAGGAGGTGGAAATATAATTTAACCAAGCTGAAAAGGCAGGAGTATTTAGAAGCATGTATATATTAAGCAAAGATAATCTAGGATTATGGCAAGATATTTTAAAAGCAGGCAGCTACACTGCAATGTGGAGGGCTTAGATGGAGTGGGAGAGAAGAAGAATGATCGCTTCGTTCAGTTCCAAAGCATACAGTTGTGTCAGTTATTTGGAGTTGAAATTCACTTATCAAACATTTCTCAGCAATTCAACCAATCTTTCAAAGTACAAAAATTAGAGTGCAAAAGCTTTTCTTCCAACAAATCCATGCACAATTTTGTTCATAAATGATTCCAGTATATTGCAGATGGAGCTAATACAAAAATAACAGTAATCATTTTAGCAACCCATAGATTTCTAGTTTGAATAGTACTTGAGAAGAATTAAAAGTTTTAAAAAATGTTATATTAACTGATGACACCTGTCACGGAAAGATGGTCTCTAGAAAAATGACTGCATATTTCTTTGTTGTTAACAGCTCCCCATAAGAAGGTTGCTTTTCAGACATCATTGGAGAATTTACTAATAGCTCAAAAAGCTACTGTCCACATCTTACATATGTAAGATACATTTTTAGATCCATTTCTGCAGTTATTAGAGAAAGAGATTACAAACCTGTTTATAGGTGGCATGATACTCCCTCTAAGTTATTTCTCTAGTGTCATAAAATATGACCAGGTTTTTGGAGAAGATGCAAGGAAAAGAGCACTTTAGTCCACGTGTAGCTGGAATGCCCTGGGAACCATATAATAAATGTGGAAGAAATCACAAAAGAAAAAATTAAGAGAAAAGGTTAACTCTGGTTATGGACAATAACGCAAAATTACAAAATAAATATCTGATTTCTCACCTATTGTTGGTGACACATAGGCAAATTGTACAAAACAGGAAGTACGGTCAGACATTCATCTATGGATGAAATGAGTTCTTATGCCAGCATTAGAGAAAACAATCAGTGACATCACTAGGGCTGGTGTTACCTAGTGCAAGTAATCCATAGTGCCACCCCCATGTTGATCTCCTCCTATACAACATCATACAGAATCCTTAATAATTTTTTTTGTACTAATGTTACTCATAAATTGTAATTCCCATGTATCACTGAATATAATGATATTAATTATGCCTTAAACAACTAGCAAAATTAAAATTATACCTTTAAATTACAATATCATATGCACCATCCTAAATGTATTTACATGTACATACCATGTTTCCCCGAAAATAAGACAGTGTCTTATATTAATTTTTGCTCCCAAAGGGCTGTTCAGTGCGCTTAGGGTTAGGGAGGGAGCAGCATTTATTGTTGAACAAAAAAAATGAACATTTATTATATACTGTACATATATTTATATACAAAAACTTTCCTAGGTCTTTCTTTCGAGGGAGGCCTTATATTTAACAATTCAGCAAAACTTCTACTAGGCCTTATTTTCAGGGGATATCTTATTTTCAGGGAAACAGGGTAGTTTCATATGGTTAAAGTGAAAATTTGGTAAGAGATTATGTTTTTAAAGAAAGTTTTATAAGAATACACTGTTAAATATATATATAGTGTGTGTGTGTGTGTGTGTGTGTGTGTTTGTATAAATTCTTACCTAATGGGACCAAAACAAAGAGAGCACTAACCTTTTTGAAACTCATTTGTTAACTACTTCCGGACCTCTTGAACAAGCACTTTTGATTTCTATATTTTGTACCCATTTATTAATCTAACTTTGACCAAACATTATATGTACTCTTAAAACTGATATCTTTGACATTGTATTCAGGACACAATGGCAAACATTGACTTTGTTTTGAAAATTCTTGTTTTAATCAGTTTTTTCATGGAACCTGTTTTCTTTCCGCTCTCGGGGCTGGTCTACAGCAGTGCGTCCCAAACTTTGGTCCTCAAGATGTTTTGGACTTCAGCACCCAAAACTCTTGACTTCTCGGATTTGAAGTCCAAAACATCTGAAGGATCAAAATTTTGGGAATCACTGGTCTAGAGGATTCCAGGGGAGGCTTTACGTCAGTTTGACAGCTGTCAATCATTTCAAAACATGATATACCACTTCATTCTGTGCATCTGAGGAAGCCAATCCAGACTTTGAAAGCTTAGGCTGTAACTTCTCTAACACAAAATCCTTTGAATACTGATGACTCACAAGTGCGTCTCTTTCATTTGGGCTGAGCTTCCTTCCCTGTAATACTTTCAGGATCAAGGGTTTTAAATTTAAGGGGAAAAAAACTCAATCGTTCACTTGTCTCTTGCATCTGTTTTCTTGTTAATGGCAATGTTTTGGTATGGGAATATATAGTTCATTGTTACAGTGACATTCCACAACTCAGAATGGAAGAAGAAATGTTCTAATAAACTAATTATAAAACACTTTCCCTCTGTCACTGTCTTCCCAGTTAACTGGGGGGAGTGAGGTATCCACATTTTTTAAAAAAATATCCTATGTGAAAATAAAAGGACCTTCAGAGCTTGTTTTCTACCATCTTCCATTATTTCAGAGTGAAAAAAAAATTAAAATATGATTCCCTGGAATTTGCAAGCACAGATATACCTCCGAAACCTTTTCAAAAACCAAGGACATAAACACTGGATTTTGCACCCCTTCACGTTACAGGTCCATCCTCCATTTAACACTTTTGGAAGTGACCAGGCATCTGACACCTTGTGAAAGAGTCCCTATCGTGCCCACCTGGCCTACAACATGGAGGGCAGGGGCTGTTGGATTTGGGGTGAAGAAAATCCTTTTCCCATTGTGTTGGAAAACTGCATGCAAATGCCTGCAACCTGGGGTCGGAGTTATGGCAGCAAACTTAGGGATGCTCCTCCTAAGCTAACCTTTCAGTATTAATACATTGCTGGTTGTTGACAGAATACTCCAAAACAGCCTGGTTCCCTTCCTCTTCGTACGTTTACAACAGCAGTGACTTAAACTCCAAACAAGAGATTTCGGACTCAGCGTGAACCGTCAGAGTTCCTTTTCCAGTTTTTATGGAGTAAGTAGCTGCTGCTCAAAGCGCACAACATGTCCACAAGCACATCTGATGCTTCAGCACATAAGATGTGATGAAGAGCCGTCTGCTGCTCGCATTGTTCTGAGGTGGCAAACCAGGGCTTTCTAGATCCCAATATGAAACATAAGGGCAGCCATCTCATGATGCTTTCAAACACTAGGTAAAAAGTCAGGAGAGGACTGTTTCAGACACTTACAAACTCCACTCTGGTCCTTGAGGGGCATTTGCTTCCATGTGCAAAAATGTCTGAGCCAGATATGATGGTCCTTCATTTCTTTATGAAAGAATAAAGAGGGGTGCAGAAAGGGTGTGTGTGTGTCTTTGGGGCATGTCCAGAAAGGTACTAAAACACCAGAAGGATTCCATCTAATCCCATTCCTATCCTTAGTTTCCCTTAGAAAGTGGAATAAAGAGGATGAGAGAAAAATGTCGCAAGTAAAATAACGGATATTGGGAGTCAGGGCAAGGGGGACAAGTGTTCTCACCTCTTTCTGTATTCTTTTTCTTTTGGGGTGGCATCATTTACCAAAAGAAAAGTCCTAAAGACAGAAGTCTTTGAAGCCTACATTGGGATTTTTCAGCTTCATTGTTTGTCCTCATCACTAACTGCAATAGCCTCTCTTTCTCTAGCAGCAGCCAAAGCCATCCTGCGTTCTGCTCGATTCGTGTCCTCAGTAGTTGTCTCTCCAAGTTACATGAAATTTTTTCAGGAATCCTAGTTTCAGTGATCAGAAACAAAAAAACTGGCACAGGGTCGGTCTTTCCACAACATGCCCACAGAACCGGGCAGAGAAGCCAATGCCCAGTGTTCAACCAGTGTGGGATTATGGGATTGGGGCAAAAACCCAGATGCCCCCATTGAATCCAATTCCTACATTCCCCCCCCCTTCAGAAACAAAGAACCAACACAGCAGCACATTTAGAGCCTCTGCTTCTTTGTGTGATAAACCAGCAGTAGCTGCTGTTAATTCCTCAGATCAAATTAACCCACAAGCCGTTCTCCTTCTGCTCAGTCTCACTCTTGGGCTCTATGTCTTCCAGCTGTTCCAGTTATATTCTGGATTGTTCTTCTATTCTACAGACCTGCCTAAAGGAGACCGGTGATCAAGGGGAGACTTGGCATCATGGGGGGATTTCTGCACAAGTGGAGCGCAAGGATCTGTGACTTGGGAGTGAGAAGGAGGGAGCATTTGCTTGTAATTGGTGGCTTCCCTCACTTGCCTGGAATACAATTTCATTGTTCAAAAGGTGGAAGAGGCAACAAAGGAGTCAGCTATTTTGGATCTGATCCTAACCAACAATGGGGTGCAAGTGGTTGGATCCTTAGGTGGGAGTGACCATGTTCTCCTGGAGTTTGTTATACAATGGAAAGGAGAAGCCAGGCATAGTCAAACACACATTCTAGATTTTAGGAAAGCTGATTTTAGAAAACTTAGAGAAATACTGGGGGTGATCCCATCATCAGGAATACTAAAGGAGAAGGGAGTTCAGGACAGATGGGAGTTCCTTAAAAGGGCGATACTAAAAGGACAATTTCAAACAGTTCCAATGAGGAAGAAAAATGGGAGATGTCTCAAGAAACCAGGATGAATGACTAAGGAACCTTCAACTGAACTAAGTTTTAAATGGAACATGTATAAGAAATGGGAAAATGGGATAATCACCAAAGACGAATTCAAATAAATAGCAAGCACCTATAGGGATAAAGTCAGGAAAGCTAAAGCACAGAATGAAGTCAGGCTTGCTAGAGAGGTTAAGAACAATAAAAAGGACTTTTATGGGTATGTCCGCAACAAAAAGAAGAAGAAGGAAACGATAGGGCCGCTGTTTGGAGAAGATAGCAAAATGCTAACAGGGGACAGAGAAAAGGCAGAGTTACTCAACATCTTCTTCGCTTCAGTCTTTTCAGAAAAGGCAAAGGGTGTTCAACCTGAGTACAGTGGAGAAGGGGACAGAATAGGAGCATTTCAGCACAGAATAAGTAAAGAGATAGTACAGGAATACCTGGTTAATCTAAATGAATATAAGTCTCCAGGACCAGATGAACTACATCCAAGGGTACTAAAAGAACTGTCAAATGTAATATTGGAACCATTGGCAACAATATTTGAGAATTCTTGGAGAACCGGAGAATTCCCAGCAGACTGGAGGAGGGCAAACGTTGTCCCCATCTTCAAAAAGGGAAAAAAAGAGGATCCCAACAATTATCATCCAGTTAGTCTGACATCAATTCCAGGAAAGATTCTGGAGCAGATCATTAAACAGAGAGTTTGTCAATATCTAGAAGATAATTCCATAATCACAAAAAGTCAACATGGGTTTCAGAGAAACAAGTCATGTCAGACAAATCTGATCTCTTTTTTTGATAAAATTACCAGCTTGGTAGATGAAGGGAATACTGTGGATGTAGTATATCTTGATTTCAGTAAGGCCTTTGACAAGGTTCCCCATGACATTCTTTCAAACAAGCTTGTAAAATGTGGGCTAGACAAGGTAACTATTACATGGATTTGTAGTTTGTTGACTGGCCACACCCAAAGGGTGCTCAACAATGGTTCCTTTTCATCCTGGATAGAAGTCACCAGTGGGGTGCCACAGGGTTCTATCCTGGGCCCAGTGCTATTCAATATCTTTATTAATGACTTAGGTGACAGTATTGGGGGTCTAATTATCAAATTTGCAGATGACCAGGGACTGGGCCGATTTTATTCATTATAAATTTGTTCTTTCATCCTTCTCATGCGCCTTGTCTATGGCAAAACAGAAATATTATAACTCATTGATCTCTGCCAATGAGAGGCACCCGCAGCGCTTGTTCTCCTGCTTCAATTCACTGCTAAAACCTTCCTCTCCCCCTATCTTCTCATCATTTTCTCCAACAGACTTCGCCAACTACTTCCTCACAAAAGTCACTACTATTCGATCTGAAATTGTTCCTCCTGATTTGCCCCCTACCACTAATCTCCTGGTACCTTCTACTAATAAACTCTCTGTGCTTCCACCTGTATCTCTGGATGAACTCTCTACTCTGCTAAATTCTTCCAAACCTACAACTTGTTCTCTTGATCCTATCCCCTCCCATCTTCTAATCTCTATAACCCCTTCTTTTCTGCCCTCGCTCCTCTATATCTTTAATCTCTCTCTCTCTTCGAGATCCTTCCCTTCCGATTTCAAACATGCTCTCATTTCCCCAATTCTGAAGAAACCCTCTCTTGACCCCTCTTCTCTGTCTAGCTACCGCCCAATCTCTCTTCTTCCTTTTCTCTCTAAGGTTCTGGAATGGATAGTTTATTCTCGCTGTCTTGAGTTTCTTGAAGCCAACTCCATCCTGGACCCTTTTCAGTCTGGTTTCCATCCACAGCACTCTACAGAGACAGCCCTCACCAAACTCTCAAACGATCTCTTGCAGGCCAAGGCAAATGGCCTCTACTCTATTCTCATTCTTCTAGATCTGTCTGCAGCATTTGACACCATGGACCACTGTCTCTTGCTTGACTTACTTTCTGACCTTGGGTTCTCCGACTCTGTTCTCAACTGGTTTAAATCTTACTTGTCAGACCGATCCTTTGCCGTGGTCACAGGTGGTCAGACTTCCTCCTCTGTTCCCTTATCTGTAGGAGTTCCTCAGGGCTCTGTCCTGGGTCCCCTTCTGTTCTCTCTATACACACTGTCCCTTGGTAAACTCATCCATTCTTTTGGTTTCTCCTATCATCTGTATGCCGATGACACTCAGCTGTATCTTTCAACCCCTGACCTTTCGCCGGGGCTCGAACAGCAAGTCTCCTCTTGTCTGGCTGCCATCTCTCAGTGGATGCGGCATCGGCGCTTGAAGCTCAACATGTCTAAGAAAGAGCTTAAGCCCACCCTTTAATACTCCTTTTCTGTTTCTGTTGACAGCATTTCTATTCAACCGGTTCAGCAAGCCCGCAGTCTTGGCTTCATTTTTTATTCTTCTCTGTCATTTACTCCCCAGATTCAGGCCACTGCCAAGACCTGTAGATTCTTTCTTTACAATATTGCTAAACTCCATCCTTTCCTCTCAGCCTCCACCGCCAAGACTTTGGTCCATGCCCTAGTGGTATCGCGACTAGATTATTGTAACCTCCTTCTGACAGGGCTTCCTCTCTCTCATCTCCATCCTTTAATCTCTATCCAGAATTCAGCTGCACGTATTATCACATCTGCTCGCCGCTTTGACCATGTTTCTCCTCTTTTATCCTCCCTTCCCTGGCTTCCCTTCTCCTTCCGCATCCAGTACAAGCTTTTGTTGTTGACTTTCAAAGCCCTCCACAGACTGGCCCCTCCTTACTTGTCTGAACTTCTTTCTCCTCACACTCCTTCTCGTACCCTCCATTCTGGTAGTCAAGGTCTCCTGTCCCAGCCGAGGATTTCCACTGCCCCGTCCCGAATTCATCTCTTCTCACTTGCTGCCCCTCACTCCTGGAACCTTCTTCCCCCACATGCACGCCTCATCACTTCCCTAACCAGGTTCAAAACTGAGTTAGAGACCATATTATTTAGGGAAGCGTTCCCAGGACTGTGCCATCCGCCCCAGGATGCCTCCTTTTAGCTTTGTATTAAGAAGCCGTGCCCTCCCTCCAGTCCATCTGCCTTGGTGCTGGCCCCAGAGGGAGAGAAGAACCACCAGACCTCACCCCCTTTCCCATCACCTTCCCCTCTTCCTTTTGTGTTGTCTCTTTTAGACTGTAAGCCTGAGGGCAGGGATCCATCTAATTTAAGATTGTATGTACAGCACTGTGTAAATTTACAGTGCTATATAAATAAGGATGATGATGATGATGATGATGATGATGATGACGACGACGACACCAAATTAGGAGGAGTAGCTAATACCCCAGAGGACAGGATCAAAATTCAAAATGACATGAATAGACTAGAAAGCTGGGCCAAAGCTAACAAAATTAAATTCAACACAGAGAAATGTAAGGTACTGCACTTACGACAGAAAAATGAAATGCACAGTTATAAGATGGGGGACACCTGGCTGTGAAAGGGATCTAGAAGTCCAAGTAGACCACAAGTTGAACATGAGTCAACAGTGCGATGCAGCAGCTAAAAAGGCCAATGCAATTTGAGACTGCATCAATAGAAGTATGGAGTCAAGATCAAGGGAAGTAATAGTGCCACTCTATACTGCTTTGGTCAGGCCCCACCCGGAATATTGCGTCCAGTTCTGGGCACCACAATTTAAAAAGAATGCAGAGAAACTGTAGCGGTTCCAAAGGAGGGTGACTAAAATGGTTAAGGGTCTGGAAACCATGCCCTATGAGGAATGACTTAGGGAGCTGGGAATGTTTAGCCTGAAGAAGAGAAGGTTAAGAGGTGATATGACAGCCTTGTTTAAATATTTGAAGGGATGTCATATTGAGGAGGGAGCAAGCTTGTATTCTGCTGCTCCAGAGACTACGACCTGGAACAATGGATGCAAGCTGCAGGAAGAGAGATTCCACCTCAACATCAGGAGAAACTTCCTGACAGTAAGGGCTGTTCAGCAGTGGAACACACTCCCTCGGAGAGTGGTGGAACCTCCTTCCTTAGAGGTCTTTAAGCAGAGGCTGGATGGCCATCTATCGGGGATGCTTTGATTGGGAGTTCCTGCATGGCAGGGGGGTTGGACTGGATGGCCCTTGTGGTCTCTTCCGTGATTCTATGGTTCTATGATTCTCTGGGTGTAAAGAGCAATAATGGTCTGAAGGTGCCTGGCTGTGGTAGCTCATGGGAGGCCTGTGGTCAGACATCCGTCTGAAATCCTGCTGGTGATAATTCTGAGACCTAAATTCATATGATCTTCACTGCTTGGAATCATGATGGTGCCTGGACAGAACAAGAGACAGTCACAGAGAGGTGTCACCTCAGAAGAAGACATCCAGGAAAACTGGGAGTCTTAGGAATTATGATCAGGTTGTTCCCCTAAATCAGGGTTCCAGATGTTGTTGGACTAAACTCCCAGAGGCCATTGTACTGTCTATTCTCCTCTATGGGTCTGAAACATGGGTCATCTATCACCAGCATCTACGACTCCTTGAACACTTTCATCAGCGTTGTATATGCATAATCCTAAATATACACTGGACTGACTATGTGACAAATGTTGCTGTCCTTGAGCAAGCAAGGGTCACCAGCATTGAGGCCATGCTACTGAAAACACAGCTGCGCTGGGCAGGTCATGTTTCTAGGATGGAGGACAACTGCCTTCCAAAAATAGTACTCTACGGTGAACTCACCACGGGTCAGCGTAAGAGGGGCACCCTAAAGAAGTGATACAAGGATTCCCTGAAACAACATCTCAAGCTCAGCCAAATTGATGGTCTGCCTTGTCCTCACATCGGAAGGCATGGAGACGCACTATCCACAATGCTGTAGCCTCTTTTGAGAACTCACACCAAACGAGTCTTGAAGAGAAACGACAATGCAGAAAGAACCACAGCTTGGAAACATCGCCCAAGGAGACTTTTTGCTGTGATCTCTGCATTGTTTATCTCGGATTGGGCTTTTTAGTCATCAACGCACTTGTAGAAAGCATGAGATGAGTCCTTCCTGAATCTTCATTAGCAAAGAAGAGCCAGAGAGAGGAGGAATACAGTTGAAAACTTAAAATTGCTTAAAATGCTTAAAATGATACAACACCCCAAACCAGTCCTTTAAAAACATTCTGTTTTAAAAGCCTGCCTGCATAAGAAGGTGTTAACCTGCCGGCAGTAGGACAACAAGGAAGGGGCCATTATGGCCTCCCTGGGAATGGAGTTCCACAGTCTAGGGGCAGCCATGGAAAAGGCCCTCTCTTGTGTCACCACCAACCGTGCTTGTAATGGTGGTGGGACTGAGAGAAGAGCCTCTCCAGAGGATCTCAGATCCCGGACCGGCTCATAGAGGAAGAGCCAGTCTGCCAAATAGCCTGGACCTGAGTCATATAGTACTCAGAGCTTTATCAATTTTGAAAAATAGGAAGAAGTAAGGAGTTACTCTTAAAAATGCACTAAAGCAGCAGCTGAAAGACATTAGTACACCCTGCATACCCCATGTTGTGTTTTGGAGTCCCCATATTTCATATTTCATATCTCATATCTGGAGACAGCATGTTCTTGAGAGATCAATGACCTTTCAGGAATGCTAGGTCAGGTTCCCAAGAGAAGGAAAAGAGCAAGACCCAAACCATGTGCACATCCAGGTAATATGAAAATCAAATCTAAGTGAGTGTTTTAAGTGTACCTTCCTTCCCTCAAGTCATCTCCTCTTGCACCTTAAGACAAAGATTCCTTTCACCCAAACAAGTAAGCCAACCCCTCTGTCTGCCCACTGCTGTATTCCCAGCCCAACTTCCCTGACCATCATCCTAGGAACATGCTGATGCAATAGCTGTTTTTTCGCATGAAAATTAAAGCCATCAGCCAATCTGGAATCCCATTGTCGATTCCTGAGAAAGGACATATAGCCTTTGTTATCTTACAAGATAGCCCACCACTTGGGGCTAGATTTCAGGTATAAATATTGGTTCCAAGAACCTAGTCTCTACACGTTCACAGCATGCATACAGTTGTCCCAGGTTGTGCCCCATGTATGAACCCGCCTCCCCCAGTCTGAGCGACTCCAGTTTTCCGTGGTCTAATCAACAGACAAATAATTATCACACACACCTCCCCAGGAAATATCTCAATCTTCACTATCCGGTTCCCATATTTCCATTTCAGTTAGCTCTGAATGCTGTGTCTGTGTGAATTGCTATTGGGTTTGATTGCACTCTGCATTTTTCTGAATAAAATTCTCTTAGTTCACCCTAACCTGGAGTCCACGTCAGTTATTGCTGGTATATATAGGTACAAATGGTCCTAAAGTTTACCCAGCCTCTGGCAAAAGCTAATTTCCCCAGCAATCAAAGTAACTATCATATTTCATGGGGAACCCCACTCCCTCTGCCTTCCTTTAGGTGAGAGAGACAGCCAAGTATAGTGGTTTTACATTGGACTGTGACTAGAGACCAAGGTTCAGTTCCCTTCTCAGCCATGGAAAGCCACTTGGTGACCTTGGGCAAGTCACACACCCTCTGCCCTAGAAAACCCCACGATAGGGTCACCTTGGGTCACCATAAGTCAAGAACAATTTGGTGGCAAACAACAACAAAAACAACAACTTAAGAAGTAACTTTCCTGTTTTCCCCAACAACAATATTCTAGATAAATTAGGCAAATTAGACTAGACATGCAGGCAGCCATTTGTGACCTTGAGATTGCCCTTAGTCCACCACTGATCTAACCTAAGAGTTTACCAATCTTGTGTTACCATGCTATAAGTGAAGGCAATTGTCCAATCGTTCCCTCTCTCCCAAAGGTTTGTGAACACCCCATTTATTCTCATATTTCCTGTTCATGCAGTTGTATCCAGTACCGTCTATCGCCCAAGGAAAAGCATTCAGGAAAGAATGGATACCTTTGTCTTGTAGCCCCTGTACAAACACCCCCCAAATATGTTCTGAAAGTTTGGGAGCCCCTCAAAAGCACATTGGAGACTGAAGGAGAAAGAAAATTCTACTGTGTGAGTGGAGGTTTACTAACATTGGACAGGTCCTTAATGTCTACTCCAGTAAAATTATAGAAGAAAGTAGGTGAAACAAAGAGGAAAGAAGAGAATAAAAAGAGAAAGCATCACAAAGAAGAGGAAGAAAATGAAAGACTGAACTAGCAGTAAGAAGTAAAACTGAAAAGATCTTTTTTAAAAAAAAATCCCATTGAAATTGTTAATTTCCAGCTAGCAAATGAAATTTGCCATTATAATTTTTTTTTTTTTTTTTGCATTTTACACATCATTTATAATTCTCAATATGTTGGAGATTATTGCATTGGCTTTTATTCCCGTGCTAGGCGTGGGATGTAAACACACAGGGACAAATTCTATTGTACAGCTCCGTCTTTAGGCAGTACACATCCTGTATCTAATTTGGGCTTCTCCTGACCCTTTTGGGGATAGAATCTGTCCCTGTGCATTTACATCCCATGCCTAACACAGGAACGAAAGCCAGTGCAATAATCTCCATTGTTTTGCCTTCAGGTAATTTCTGATTTATGGTGACCCTACGGCAAACCTATCACAGTATTTTCTTGGCAACTTTCATTGGGGAGGGGGGTTTGCCATTGCCATCCTCTAAGGCTGTGAGACTGTTGACTTGCTCGCGTTTTTTCATGGCTGAGCAGGGATATGAATCCTGATCTCCAGAGTCATAGTCCAATTCTCAAACCACTACACCATATTGGCTGCCTCTCCTTATATCTGTAACTGAGACAGATCTGCTTGGTTTTACAGAGTGGACTACCTGAATTTGTTGTTCTCGAAAAGCACCAGACTCTGGAAACAATTTGCTTAGCTGATAAATCAAAGAAGTACTGATATGGAAGTTGCTATCCAAAAAGTCACTTGCACCTAGAGCTAAGACCATTTGTTTATCTAGGGCAGGAAGTATCCATACCTATAACAACATTTTTGGCCAGGAAGGTATCCATATCCATAACTATGTTTTTGGCCAGGTAGGTAAAAGTAACAGTAGGAGCAGGGAATACTACATTTTGCAAGCCAAATGATGGATCAATCACTTTATTCATTTCCTTTCTTTGAATCAAAATGAATGAGCTTGTTTGCTCCTTCAGATTGCTGATGTAAGGAATTCACATCAGCAACAAGCTGCATAGCTCTAAAAAGGAGAGGGGATGCAAGATTACCTCTGCAATGCCATTATAAAGGACAATAACCTTCAAGAACATACATCAGCCTGGAGCAGCTAAACTGCGGGGCCCATTCCCACTTGTGGAAAACCCCACATTGGAACCGGGCTGTGCTCCACTTATGAAAGCGGTACCAAAAGGCCCCTCATTCACACTATGAAAAGGGACCTTGTTTGGAACCGCTTTCTTAGCTGGGAACGCTTGTCATTCCCACTGGAGCTGCCATGTAAGGTGAGAGCCCTAAATACCCCATCGCCTTCCCGCAGGGGAATTTTTTTATGGGCGGGGGGGTATTGATCGCAAAATCAATCTTGTGCATTTGTGATCTTGTGCATTTGCGATCAGTATAATGAAGAAAATGAAAAAAAACACACACACACTTGCTCCTGGGGGGGGTCCTTCCTTCCTTCCTTCCTTCCTTCCTTCCTTCCTTCCTCTTTTTCTCTTTTTCTTCATTATACTGATCACAAATGCACAAGATCACAAATGCACAAGATCACAAATGCACAAGATTGCATTTGTGATCTTGTGTATTTGTGATCTTGTGCATTTGCAATCTTGTGCATTTGTGATCTTGTGTATTTGTGATCAGTATAATGAAGAAAAAGAGAAGGAAGGAAAGAAGGAAGGAAGGAAGGAAGGAAGGAAGGAAGGAAGGACCCCTAGGAGCAAGTGTGTGTGTTTTTTTCTTTTTCTTCATTGCACAAGATCGCAAATGCACAAGATCACAAATGCACAAGATTGCAAATGCACAAGATTGATTTTGCGATCAATACCCCCCTCCAAAAAAAAAAAAAAAAGGATTCTGACCAGCGTTCCCACTTACTGGAAACGCTTCAGAATCGTGTTTTCCAAAAAAGACCACTTTAAAACTAGTGTCAGGAAAGCCCGGGCTATTTGCTTTTAACCCGGTCCTTTCCTCCACCAATCAATCCGATGAGGACCGGAAGTTGATTCGTGTGTGAACGGGGGTCATATAGCCCACGTCACATTTCGAATCAACATGTAGTGGGAATGGGGCCGCGGTATCTTCACATCCAGAAGACCTATTCAAGCTAGCCATGTTGGCCATATAACAAAGTACAATAACATCAAAAATCCACAAAACAGTGATATATTTATTTGGCCAACCAAAATTCAGCCTCATCCTTTGTGATGAGGGATGAGGGAATCTTAAAGAAGGAGCCAATATGGACTGGAACTTTAGTATTTGATGTTTCTTTTCCAATAAAGGACAAAAATATTTATTTTTAATTTTTTTACAAAAATTGGCACAATATTTGGCTTGTTTTTCCCAAACCATCACCTAAAATTTTCTTAATAGAAAAGCATGGAGATTTATCTTGAGAAATTCAATGTTCTCTGCTTTACAAGGGGGACTGTGATCTCACAAAGGATGGGGACATCTTGAATCTCAGAAGAAAAATACTTGTGTTTAGAAATTTTAGTCAAAAAATTGACCCAAAAAACCTGAGTTAACTTATCCATGGGCCAATGTAAGTACTATACTTTAACTCTTATATATAAAAAAGGAACCATTCCATGGTAAAAAGCAAGAGTTTAATCTAACCTTAGAAGCACTTACCCCTCTTTGTTTTCTCATACATCCAACCTTTAGGGTGAACACAAAGAAAGTTGTTTGTTTGTTTGTTTGTTTTTCTATGCTATGATTTCACCCACCATCTTTGATTTTAATGATTTTGATGTATCCTTAACAGCTTAATTCTTTTTTAATGGGGTGGGGATATTGTATATGTATTATTGTACTATTTTAATGACGTACGCCGCTTTGATTGTTTTAACAAAAAGTAGAATATAAATAAGAGTTTTATTTTTTTAATTTATGCCTGTTGGAATTGTGTAAGTTCTTTAGCACTGTTTTCCTTTGCTCCATTCTTTGGTGCCTTTGTTAGATGCCCCTAGTAGGATTTACTCTGGACTTATCCACGGGTCATATAAAAATCAATAATTTTGGCCCCAAAACCTGCCCTCGACTTATACATCAGGTTGAATTATAGTTTAGTATATACAGTATCTCTTTGTATTGATAATAGAATTCAAATTTTATCTCTTGGACTTTGGAGTGATTTGTTCCCAGTGACACATGGCCAGGAGGAGGAGGGCCTTCCTCCACAGAAAAACACACCAACAACACCTTGAGAAAATGCAGGCCTGTGACTAACATTTTCATGTTTTTAAAAAAATTCTCCTGTATGATTTTTAATATCTTTGCCAGATGAAGAAAGCAGTGGACTTTTGAAAGTTTGCTTCATGTATTCACTGAATAACGGTATCACTGTTTGGTGGATTTTGGATATTTAACTCAGGGCTGGAGCAGTTCGGTGGGAAGGAGTGGCCCAAATCCGCTCTGGCCACAAGCAGATTGGGACTACGTTGACCACACATCTCACTCCCAAAGTGAGCCATGGCCACTGGCCCCAATCCATGCCACCAGGAGCCGGAATATCCCAGCTCCTTTTTGTTCTTGTCCAAAGGACTGGAGTGCAGCATCAGAGCAGCTTTGGGCTGCATTGGAGATATGCGTCATTTGAATGCCATGCCTCCAAAGTGGCCGGAAGCTGCTCCTTTTGGCCCATCTGTTCCAGGCCTCAGTATCTGATACACAATACTGGCTTTAGACTCAGTCTATCAAAGCCTATGCTACAAAAGTCTTTCTCTCTGGTAGTTTCAACTACTTTTTCTCCCTATATAAGGACCTTATCAGACGTCAGAAATTGGAAGTATTATCTAATGGTGATCCAAATGCAATCATGGGGTTTCATGTTATTGCGAATTAAAGTATCTCACGCAATTTCGGGCAAAAGGGAAGTCATTCCAAACATAATCATGGGTTTTACGTTATTGCGAATTAAAGCATCTCATGCAATTTCGGGCAGTGGGGGGGCATTTTTGGGTAATGGGAAGTCATTCTGAATGCATTCCGAATGCAATGGGAATTCATGTGAATTCGCTGAACTAGTGAATTCACGTGAATTTGAATTGGCTCCAGTTGGCTCCATTCGCAATAAAGAGAAATTCCTCCCATCTGATAAGGTCCAAAGACAGCTCAGGTTTTAAGATCTGCAGGGGAGGGCTTTCTCTCAGTGCAATCACCTGCACAGGCATGTTTTTTTCAGGACATGGAAAAAAGTCTTCTCCATGGCAGCTCCTCGGTGTCGAACTTCCTTCCACAGGAGATCTGTTTGGCCCCCTTCCTGCTTTCTTTCCACCTTTTTATTCAAGTGAGTCTTTGCGATTTAAATTATATAGCAGTAGTAAGTGTGAAGTGATGTGCTTGCTACATTTCTTATCTTTTATTAGTGATGATGTCCTAAATATGTTTTAGCTTTTTAAACCATTTTTTTAAAAATAATGCTATTTAATTTTTTTTAACTTTGTAAAATATAATTTATGTAAGATGCCTTGGAGATCCCACACCAGAAGAAAGGTGGGGTATATATTGAACACATAAACAAATAAAGGTGCTTCAAGATCCCTGTGGTAGGGCAGGATACTGATGAACTTCTGGAAAGGGCAACTAGTTTGGAAGAAATAGGACAGCATAATGTATCATCATCATCATCATCATCATCCACTCCAAGAAGATCATAAAACTGGCTAAATCTCAGAGGATTAGCTCTTACGAGTATTTATTTAATTATTTTGCAAGCTATGTAGACATACTGCTTCTCTTCATTCCCTACCCCTTTTGACAGTTTGGTCATCCATCTATACTATGTTGAAAGATATTATATAAATGAGACTGTTATTCAAAATGAGAACCGTTCTTTCCTAACAGCTTTACTGTTTGTTAGAGCATGAAACAAAACAAATGACTCCCAAGTGTGACTAAATGCAAAAATAAAAAGTAACCACTTGACTTTAATAGTTTTTTTAATGCTATTAAACATAATGGCTCCTTGAAATTCAAACAGCACTCCGTTTAAATGATCTACATTTTTAGAGGAGTATTTTATTTACTTTTGAAATATTGATGGTGTGTAAAGTTGCACTTGCAAAGCAAAATGATAGCTAGATGTATTAAATATAATTGCAGAAATCTAAGTCATAGATTTGTTCCACTCCTGGATCAAGAGAGGTTGCATGGGATAAGCAGCCTAAATATTAGGAAGAAATTCCCTAAGATTATTATAACTGGAAAAGAAAATCTTGGCCTGAATTCTCTTGGCAGTCTCAATCAGAGGAGACCTATTGAATCAATGGGATTGACTTTATTGTTCATTCGGTATCCACCAATTGATTTAATGGATCTACTCTAGTTGGGGATAGAATTAATGCTATAATTCACAATTATCCTAGTAACATGATATTCCCATTAAACCTATTTTTGTAGGTAATCCACATTAGGAACAAAGACAAGCTGAAACTATTCAGTAGCTTTTCAGCGAATGAAGGAAACTCAGCTTCAATTATTATTTATTATTATTTACTGACTTTGTTTGCTCCTGCTAATGTCAAAATGTCAGATGTGATGGACCAGTAGCATGATGATATCTTTCTGAATGTAATTTTCTGAAGTGTAAATTTACAAATGGTTATGTAAGATCTGAAAATTGTACAAAAGTTTTACAAAAAAAGAGAAGGCAAAAGTTGCACCAGCTTTTTAAAATGACCAATGGGTACTTTTTAATTTAAAATGTGTAAAAATAGGTATAGCATGAATATGTTAAACACAATAATTTCCCATCTTGTTATACAGAATGGTATTCAATTTATGTTTTAATCATATTCATGTCTTCTTTTTAACTATTTTAACATATACATTGAAAGTACTGCAAGTCTTTTTTAAAAACATAAAAGCAAATAGTACCAGTCATCAAGGCAAACAGCATCTCTTTAATTGTATTTCCTGGAAAAATGTCTGCACCCTTTCACAATTCTCTAAAGAAGAAGAAAAGCAGCAGATGATAATTAAGCAATTAGATTGGAGCTCATTCCACTGGACTTTCATAATGGTCAGAGAGGCGGTGAACTTGTATGCGTTTGGAAGAGGAGGAACCTCTGGGATCAAAAAGCACTAAGAGAGGAAGCAATTTCTGCAAAGCATGTACTGTGCGTTGTGTGCAAAGAAACAAAAATGAGGGGTTTAATTACTAATCCAAAAATCCTTTAGGCGCCTAATGCTTTTTAGTCAAGTTGTCCATGTGCAGTCAATTTGTGTTGTTTGATATACCGGTTGAACATCACTTTGGGGACTTCAAAACACTGTTCTCACCCTCTGCGGTGTATAAATGAGACACGTCTCCATTCCCTGGGGACCTTTTGCCGGGAAAGCATGTGACAGTATACAATATATGAAGATGCCATACGCTGAGTCATACCTTTGGTCCCACTATTGCCTATTATGTAGCTCCTTTCCAAAATCTCAGACAAGAGTGTTTGTTGGCCTCTCCAACTGTACTTCCTAAGATTCTGTTGACTGAAGATGGGAATTAATGCAAGAATTTCTGCTTGCAAAGCGTGTAAGATGCTCAGAAATGTGTGCATTGA
The DNA here is from genome assembly GCA_034509955.1 of Urosaurus nigricauda. NCBI lineage: Eukaryota > Metazoa > Chordata > Lepidosauria > Squamata > Phrynosomatidae > Urosaurus > Urosaurus nigricauda. The sequence continues at coordinate 96,219,727 of JAOEGL010000005.1, read as the reverse complement.
ATGGCAATGCCCTGAGGCTTTGCTCACATGCTTGCTCATCATCTATTTTTATCTTTGTATAACATAACTTATATACTGCTTAATAAAAGTCATTAAGCATCACAGTGGCATAGAATAAAAGTATAAATGAAATACATATAAAAACATAACAAATATTCAGAATCAGAGAGGTGGACAGAAGCAGTGACCAGCAACATCAATAAGATTAATCTGGAGCAGCCTATTTGTAAAGAAAGGTCCTGTAATCTAAGAACAGTTGTTGCCTGCCACAGTTCAAGAGGCAAAGTGTTCAAAAAAAACTGACAGAGACAATTTCTCCACCATCTATCCCATTGTGGCCAATTGGGTGGGGGGAGAAGCTACCTCTGTCCTCTTTGTGATGAATATGCTTGCTAAGCTTTCCCCTCCACCACCTCAACATAGTATCTTGGCCACAAAGCTCTCTTGTAAGCAATCACCAGAAAGATCAGGAGACCATGTTACACCACTAGAGGAGCCTGTAATGGGCAGGAACGTCTAGAGGAAAGTGCATGGGAAAAGCTTGGAAATAAATTAGTAAATAAATCAATTAAAATTTTGTGCAATATGTGCAACATCTTACCATAGTAATGCACTTTTATGTTCAGTTGGTTTTAACGGAGGAGATTTAAGCATGGGTTGAATATGCTTATCATAGGTATGTCTTGTTGTTTTTTACCCATCTAGATCTATAGTGGAAATGTTAACAGAGAGCCAACTGATATGAGAGGCTTTCCAGACTGCCCCAAAGGTGCGGTCCGTACTCGCCCCAAGAAGAGGCGAGATGGGGCCAAGGCTGCCGCACCAGCAGCCTCCGAGGCCCCATCTCGCCGCTTCTGGCCGCAGAGAAGTGGCAAACTGCCGCTTCCCCACTGCCTGAAAGTGGGGTGCAGCGGGTGCCTTGGGCGCCCGCTGCACCCTGCTTCCCTCGGCGGGGCTGAGGGAAGAAAGGGGCCACCACCTTTCCCAGTGCGGCAGCCTTTTGCCCCATCTCGCTGCTTCTTGGGGCGAGTACAGACCACCCCTTTTGGGCGGTCTGGAAAGCCTCTCATATCAGTTGGCTTTCTCTCCCGATCTTTGCCGTGGACGTTTAAAGGCCAAAAGCAAAAAGTAGCTCCGTTTTGGAGCTCCTTTTTGCACAGTGGAAAGGGCACGATTGGCGCCCTCCCATGGCGCAATGATGTCATGATGCATGCAACGTTTCTAAACGCTGCATGCATCATGACGCTATCATGGTGCGTCTGTATGGATACCGTCATTCTAAAATGGTGGCACCCATATGCTTTAGGGCTAGGGAGGGAGTAAACGCTTTGTCCTCCCTAGCCCTAAAAGCAGTTTTTCTAGCCCTTATCGCACCGCTTTGTGCCCATCTAGATTGGGCCTGAGTGTTACAAGCTGTCATGGTTACAAAGAGACTAATACTCAAAGTTATAGCATAATTACAAATGCGATGCAGGATCTCAGGCTAAATTTAAAGCCATCTTAAAGGCAAATTATTGCTTGATATCACTTCTGTTTGAACACAACTAATCATGAATGACTACAGCAGCCTTTCCCAGTCAGTGACCATGCTGGCTATAGATGGTGATGGTTGTAGTCCTGGGGAGGACCAAGCTAGGGAAGTCTGGATTAGAACTAAGAACTTCACATGAAATGAAATGGAAATATAGCCACAGAACAATTTACAACAAATAGAAACAGTGAAATTGTGACTGGCATTCTTTTTAGTCAGTTACAATGTTTTTAAGTTAGGCTTACGTTACCCAAAGAGCTGGGCTCCAGGGGGACACACACAAACAATATTTAATAGGGGAATTAAGATAGCTCAATTAAAAGTATACCTAGGCTGGGGCAATGTTCAGCCTGGGATCTTACCATCTGTATATCAGTTCAAAACCATACAGGCCTCCAGAGGAAACTTCTAAATAAAGTTTAATAATAATACTGTAATAATAATAATAAATATTTATATCCCACCCCTCTGCACAATGCAACTGGGGTGGCTTACAACATTAAAATATATAATCCAACATTAAAATATACAATCCCATGTCTCCCAATCTCATCCCTCCTCTTAAAATATAGTTTAACAGGTTACAATTTAAAAATTCTTAAAATAATAACATCAAACAAGACACAATAGCTGTAGCAAAATCGGGGTCAACAAAATAGGTTTCCTATTTAGTGGCTGGGTATCTATTCAGGAAAGGCCTGCCAGAAGAGATCCATCTTAATAGCTTTTTAAAAGCTGTTTAAGGTGGTAATATGATGGATCTCATCTGGCAGGCCATTCCATAACCTGGGAGCAGCTGCCAATAAGGTCCTCTGGGTGGTTGCAGACAGCCTAGTTTTTAAAGGTTGCAGCAGATTCCTCCCAGAGGACCTCAGTGCATGGGGAGGATTGTACGGAAGGAGGCGGTCCCAATGATAGGTTGGACCCAAGCCATTTAGGGCTTTAAAGGTAATGACCAACACCTTGTACTGGGCCTGGAAACTAATGGGCAGCCGGTGTTATGTGGTATCTTCTAGATGTACCTTCTTAGTTTTATTAGTGTACTCTTCTAGATGTACTCTTAGTTTTATTAGTGAAATAATTAACACCTGGATGCAAACTCTCTCTCATGCACACATACACACAAAAACTAATGAGCAATGGTAGGAGAAATAGTGACTTTGAGGTTTGCTAAGAGACAATACTACCCTTCTTGAAGTGTAGCTCCAATCTGGACCATCCAGAATGGAGATGGCTCAATAGCTGCCGCAGCAAGTGGCTTATTGAGGAATCTAGCAAAAGTCAGATTAGATAGTTCTGTCCATCTCCAAACTAAACCAAAATGCTAGTGCCAAAGCACTTACATTTTTACTCAAAATCATGTCCCGGGATAGAATCCTTGGGATTAATGGATTACTTGATTGCTAAATGGTTTTTCCAGAGGAGAAGAATAGTTGGGGTATTCAGTAGCAACTGGACAATCAGTGTAAATGTTGTCAGATGAAAAGTGTTTCATTCCCAGAAGGAAACTCCCTTTGTCTGTGATAAACAAGCAATCTCCCAGTCTAGCTCACTGTCACCCCTCCATAGTCTAGGGATTATACTGATTCTAATCTTGAGAGATCCCATCATGGCTTGAGTGCCTTGGGCTTCTTTCAAGATGAGTTATTCAGTACAATCTGGCATAGCTGGTTTCCTGTGCTCCTTTTTGGGTTACTTGCCAGACACCTCCCATTTTATATTAAATTGATATCAGGGTCACAGAGAGGTGATGGAGGGCTGGTTCTTGGGTTACACTTTTTTATGTATTTTTATTTATTTATTTCATTTGTCTGCCACTTTTCTCCCAGAAGGTACCCAAGGCCCTTAAGACAATGTAAGTGCTTTGTATTCTCATGTGTGATCATGGCACCATTGCCACAAGCACAAATGACCCTGAAACAGACCTTAGAAGCCAGGTGGGAATTCAGAACAATTGAAGTCTTTACTAATGGTCAGCAGGGGACTGCAAGATGATTTTACCAGCCTCCCTCTGGCCACTGAGCAATGCTGTGGGAAGCACAAGCAGGAGTGCCTGCAGGAATCTATTACAATTCTTCATAACAGCATCACTCTATGGCATGACAGAGGGCTGGTCACATCATTCCGCAGTATCCTGCTTACCTCTGTTGCTCTGGATGGCCAACTGGCTATTAAGGTGGGATTTAAGGGTCAGAGGTGGAGTTACGACTATGTTTGTTGCAAGTCTGCAAATGAGATAACATGGCTCGTCTAAACACAGACTTCACTGGGGATGTGAAAATCAACTGCTAAAATATTTGAGGTCAAAAGTTATATTTAGGGTGCAGTCCTAGAACAGTGGAACTTACATTTGGGCAAATATGGATAGGCTTGCATTGTTAGCAAATGTGTGGGTATTTCACTGTCAGCATTCTAAACTGCATTTTCCTCATGAGTGCTCATAATGTTCAGTTTAAAAAATTAATAACCCTGTGAGTGTACTTTGCGCACAAGTGACCATTGAAAAGACTCTCAAGGTGTAGTTTTTACATATGCAGTATACTGTAGAGACCAAGGAATGTAAAAATGCAATCAATCCCAGCTCCAGTGCTTGATCTTTGAGATATTGAAATGTCAAGCTGTGAACAGACGTGAAATCTCTCTGGAAAAAGCCCGTGGCTGTAGCCTCTGGGGTTCTATGCTCTGCAGGGAAGTTTCCAGGTTCCTAACTTTCAGCATTCATTTTTTTAAAATGTAAGTCTCTTTTGCTCTTAGAACTATAAAAGAAAAAATGTACAGGTTGAAGTATTCTAATAAATTTTTCACTGAAAAGTAAATCAGTGTCTGCTTATCGGTGTTGTACCCAATTAGTGCACAGGTATTTAGATGACTAACAACCACTCTGTCCATTATTATTATTATGTTTTAGTTAATATTGAATTTTCTTTTATGAAAATGATTGGATACATTATTAAATAATTAAATTGAGGCGACTGAATACACGATTAAGTAACCATATTAAAAAAATATTTTTCTCCAACTGATTTTCAAGAAGCCCATACAAATTAACCAATGGAGAGTTGTCCTTGTTTCAATATCTAAAATCTCCTTGTGCCTAAAATTCTGTTTGGTAAATTTATATTTTGCAATATATATATATATATATATATATATATATATATTTGCATATTGCAAACCGGGCACCTTTTTAGTAAGAAACTATCTGGTTCAACTAAATGTTGTCGCTATAATGTAGATAATGTTCTTTGTGATGTGGATATATTCAGTGGTTTGGCTGGATGTGATAACAATATATTAAGTTTTTGTTATAAAAATCTCCGGTACTGTATTTGTATATAAGTATTTTTAAAATTTACATTTATGTGATAATATAGAGAGATCTTGTATCACCTTCGAGACAAACTGAAAGAAAGAAGTTGGCAGCATGAATTTTCATAACTTCAATCTACTTCATCGAATGCATTTAGGAGGAAGCAGACTGAAGTCTACGAAAGCTCATGCTGCCAATTTCTTTCTTTTAGTTTGTCTCAAAGGTGCTACAAGATCTCTCTACATACGATTCTACAGACTAGCAAGGCTATATCTTTGAATTCTATCAATTTATTTGATATATTATTAGATTGACAGTCAGTGTTATGAGATCCTGCATGTGGGATGATGTCAATGTTACAGAAATAAATAAATATCTGAAATAAAAGAAGATAAACATTCACCATCTAGGTCTTAATGTTCAGAAGATCTTATTGTTTTAGCTAAAACATGAACAAATATTTTATAAATGTAAACATCAAGAAAATGTGTTTCGGCAAATAGGTCAGTTTGTAGTAATGTATATACCTACCATTTATTTAATTAACTCATCCCTCGCATTTCTCCCAGCAAGGAATTCAAGGAACCTAACCAAAAGTCAAAGACCACCTAAAATCTTGTTATACAAAAGTTAAAGAATCAATTAAAACAACACATGTGTTTAAAAAGCACACTGTTAAACAAGTTTAACCGCTGATGCTGTTTTTGTTGTTCTTACAAGAGAAGACCCACTAGAGGTGAAGAAAGTACTTTACAATTCTATCCATAGAAAGTAATGTTGAATAATAAAGGTGTTGAAAAATATTATTGTTGTTTATTTATCTTAATGATGGTGTTAATGAAGTCTTATAATGATATCTGAGTATACGATAAAGGATAGTCACTTGCTTACTTTATACTATAACAAAGAAAAAGGAAAGTAGAAAATTGGTTTATATTTCATACCAAAAACATTAAGGGTACTTAGGAGTAATATATGTAGGTACATTCTGAGAGAAGAGAAAAGTTTTCACGTGTTTATGTAGTTGCAGTGGTCGTTTGGGAGTTTTGTTATTGTTAGTTTGTCTAATTGTGAACATGTTCTTGTTCAGTTTTTCTTTTTTTAAAGAGGGAAATTGGGGGATGGATGTTAAGAAGCAAAGTGAAGATGCCAGCCACAGATGCTGGCAAAACGTCAGGAACAAACACTTCTAGAACATCAGGAACAAAACTTCTAGAACTTCTAGAACATGGCCACATAGCCTGAAAAGCCAACAAAAAACTATGGTGGTATTGGCCATTCCAGACGGGCGCTATGAGGTGCCCCCATTAAGTGCTAGGGTTGCCTCAGGGTGGAGCTTCCGCACACCCCGCAACCCTAGCACGTAACTACACCAGCGTCATTATGTAGTGCCATTTATACGGCGTACGTAACGACACCATTGCAACTGCGCAGCTTTTATATGGAGCTGTGCAGTTGCAATGGACTAAAGGGGCCCTATGGCACCTTTTCCCTTTAGTGCATTGCAACTGCGACACAAAAAAGGAGCAGGAAAGGGGTGCTCTTTTTTTGCTCCGCACCTTTGCCACTCTATTTAGGTGCACAGCAAAAAATGGTGGCACCAGACTGCCCTTTTTGGGCAGTCTGGAAAGCCCCTTTGTTTGTTTGTTTGTTTGTGTATAAGTATGTAAAGATGTTATATATAAGTATGTAACTTTGAGGCTTTACACCCAAAAAGGGTGGTCTGTAGACTCCTCTTCTTACTACAGACCTTCACCGCAGCAGCTAGACGCTGTGGCAAAGGTGAGCAGTTAAAAGGGAACAGGGAAATCCCGCTCCTTTTTAGTGTCACAGTTGCGGTGCACTAAAGGCAAAATGCACCATAGGGCACCTTTAGTCCATTGCAACTGTGCAGCTCTGTATAGAAGCTGTGCAGTTGCAAAAGCATCGTTGCGTATGCTGTATAAACAGCGCTATATAACAATGCCAGTGTTGTTACTTCTTAGGGCTGGGGAGCATGCAAATGCTGTGCACTCCCCAGGCCTAATCACACCCTGGGGACGGCCCTTTTGGGCCGTCTGTACCGGGCCTATGTTGTATGTTGTATGTTTTCTTTGTTTGTGTATTAGAAGTGTTAATTTAAAAAATTGTTTTTAAACGAGAGAAAAGCCACTGTGGAGGAGAGCCCTCAGATGGGTTTTGCGGTTCATTTTGGCCTTCGGTGTTCAATACAACGGTGATGTCAAGGCTGTGATTGTCAGTAACAGTCGGATTTGAGGGTGACAATCCAGTCTTAGCAGTTCTGGACAAAGTGATGAATTCCTCCCTATGTCACTGAGCTCAGTGGTCTTACCTCATGGCAATGACAGTGCTTCAAGCAGCACAGAGCAGACTAGCCTCAACCACCATTTTCCTTTGACATATGGCACTGTAGGAGGTTAACCTGGCTACTAGACACAACCACCGGTCAGGCTGGCATTGCTCAGGGTGCTATATGCAGAGAAGGGGAACTATAGGAGAGGGGAAGCAGAAATCAGAACAGCAGAGCTTGGAAAGCTCCATTTTAAGAAAAGCGATATAGGCCCGTTTTACACGGGCAAAAAGGGGCGCGATTAGGGCTAAAAAGCCTGCCTTTAGGGTTAGGGAGGGCATAGCGTTTACACCCTCCCTAGGCCAAAAGTGCATGGACGCCGCCATTTAAAGATGGCGGCGTCCATACGGTGGCGCCGCAAAAGCGTCATCACATGCGCAGCATTTTGACGCGCTGCGCACGTTATGATGCTTTTGCGCCGCGGCAGGGCGCCAATCGCGCCCTTCCCGCGACGCAAAAAAAGAGCTCCTTCTCGGAGCTCTTTTCTTGCGGCGGGTCTTTGCCGCGGCCTTTAAATGGCCGCGGCAAAGACCCAGGGAGAAAGGGGCCGCGGCGGCGGCCCCTTTCTCCCTTCAGCCCCACCGAGGGAAGCGGGGTGCAGCGGGTGCCCAGAGCACCTGCTGCACCCCGCTTGGAGGCCGCGGGGAACCGGCAGTTTGCCGGTTCCCCGCGGCCTCCAAAAGCGGCGGGATGAGGCCTAGAGGCTGTGCGGCAGCCTTGGCATCATCCCGCCGCCAGAAGGGGCGACAATGGACAACCCCTTTTGGGGCGGTCTAAAAAGCCCCATAGTATAACTATCCATAACTGAGCAGTGATGGGATGATGCACTGGGACTCCAAGGAGCATCATGTCAACACAGCTTAGTTATTAATGGCTTGAGCGTATTCTTAAAAAGAAGTTTCCAGCCTGGAGGTTAGACCTGCCAGGGTACTAGAGAAGAGTCAGCTGTTTGAGAAGGTCAGTTGCTGCTCACCAAAATGTTCTGAATGTGAAGGAATGGATCCAGATTGACTTTCTTGAGATTCTCATCTGCATTTTGATTTTAAGTGCTGAGCTACAAATCTATGCTTAGAAATGTACTGGCATGGCCACCCCCTCACAGAAGAAGCCAGAGAGGTGACTAAAATTAATCTCTCATCGTGGGGTTTCCACAAACTCATTGTTGTTTTAGTAGTAGTTGTTGTGTGCATTTCTGAATTATGATTGCCCTAAAATAGATCTATCACATGGGCTTCCATGTCTGAGCAGGGAATTGAACCCTGATCTAGCATGATAATCCAGTGCTCAAACCACTACACCACACTGACTTTCTCTATATCTCATACCTTCCAACATTTCACAGATGAAAACTGGGACATATGTGGCCAAGCAATATCAGTATGTGGTCATGATGGCAAATTTTATTAATGAGGAAGAAGAACACAAAAACTAAAAAAGGCTGTGGCAGTTTGCTTTTGCCTCAGCTGACTGAGAAGGGCAAGATTCTCCCCACCATCACCACCAGTTTCATTGAGTGCAAACTACATTTGCATTTTGAATTCAGTTTGCAGTGGCTAAAGTAAGCTGAGGACAAAGTGGAAGAAGCCAAGTGAAACAGAGATACTTTAAAAACACCTGAGAAAGTGGGATGACAGAGGAATAATTGGGTCTGTTCCTCCCAAATCAGGACAGTTGGAGGCTGTATATCCCAGAGAGGCCCTTTCCTTTTCTTCTGGCTTTCAAAACATGCAAAGTGATCAGGATTTTGCAGAATGGTATGCAAGATTATGTATGCATATAATTCTATATATTCTAAGGAATTCTAAATATTATTTTTTTTCTTTTGCTTGCCTGATTAATAAACACATGATGTAGCTGTTCTTACTGCAGGTACTAACTTGCCCAAATGCACAGGTCAGCCATTTTTGCAACACTAGTCTGTTTCACGCTGCACAATCATAACACTTAGATCATTTTAACTGCCACGGCTGCATGGCTACAGAATCCTGGGATTTCTTGTTTGGTGAGGCACTAAAGTTCTCTTTCTCAGATTTCTAAATAGCTCATGAAACTACAAACCCCAGGGTTTTGAAAATGGCACCATGGAACTTAAAGTGCAATCATAGCACTGTAATTGTGCAGTGTGAAAAAAGATAATTGAAACTGGATTTATTACAGGTGTATATACAATTGGTACCTCTTCCAAGCATGCCCTACAGATATCCAGTATTTATGATCTGGATCAGGCCATAGCAAAATCTTTCTGGCTTTAGCAGGAGGACTGGTCTTCATGGAACTCCAGAAACAAGAGAAAATTATTGTATCTAATCACTCCATTAAATGTTAATTGAGGAAGGCCAATGATCACAGAGGAGGATCTGTGTATTTTCTAACATGGGAATATCCACCCCAGGAGGTTTTGGCTTCTTGAATCATAGTGCAGATACAGAGAGTGGTGTATCTAGACTTCTTAGGTCTCTGGGGGCTGCTTGAATGGGAGCGCAGTGGGGTCATCATCCCATTTTCAGGGAAGGATTGTGGAATAGTGTAGGATGAATGAGTAAATGAATACAGGAAGGTGAATAATGGATGGGATAGAGGGATAGAGGGATGGGAATACTTTACTTCTAGTTAAAATTTCTGCAACAGGAAACTGAATGTGACAGGTAATCAAGCAGACAAACAAATAAACAAACATTGCTCCTCTGAAAAGAGGGGGAAGTAAGGAATCGAACATCTGCTTCAAGCAGCAAATCCATTTTACATTCTGCTGCACTAACAATGCAAACTGTGCCGAATCATGATTAGAAACATGCCTTTATTCCCTTTAAGTGTATTTTTCCACATAGGTGTGGATGCATGCACAGGTGCATGCTTGTGATATGTGTGTGTTCCCATAGCACAGGGGTGAGGAATACAAGATGTTTCAGATGACTAGAGCAGGGGTGTCTTTAGGGGGTGCAGATTCCACTGGGCAACACCTTGGAGCAGGGTGTTATTTGGTGTACTGGTGGGAAGCAGCTGATTTCTGGGTCTACTTTTCTTTGCCACCTGACCAGCAGCTTCACAGACCCAGAAAGGCTGTGGAGCAGCAGGAGCAGCTCACCCCACAATGCGGAGGTTGTTCCTCTTCTGAGGGGAAAGAGCCACAAGCACTCAGGGAATAAGGAAGGGAAGAAAGATGGAAGGAGGTGCTTGTCCTTGTTGTGGCAGACCTGCACAGAAAATCCAGGCAAGGGACAAGCCCACTTGCCCTCTTCCTCAATCCAGAGGGAGAGCAAGGTCCACTTGACAGAGAAACCTGGCTAGCCCCCTGCACAATGAAGCCAACCAGCAGTGCCAATGCCACCGTATGTGTGTGCACCAGGTGTGTGGGTCCCTTTCTGCCTCTCTTGGCTCATGTGAGCTGAATGAAAGAAGAAGAGGAAACACTGAAGAAGGAACAGCAGGAAGGTGGGGTGGACCAGCCATGAAGGCTGTTGATGAGAAATGGGAGTATTAAAAAATGATCGACATAGGATGTCAAATGTACTAGGCACACCGCTGGAGTGCAGTTCTTATCTCCATTGGACAACATAGGACGTTATCAGACGATGGAAATCGGAAGTATAATCCAATGGCAATCCAAATGCAATCATGGGGTTTTACGCTTTGCATAAGAGTGTATCTCATGCAATTTCGGACAAAAGGGAAGTCATTCTGAACACAATCATGGGTTTTACGTTATTGTGTATTAGAGTATCTCATGCAGTTTTGGGCAATGGGAAGTCCTTTTCGGGCAATGGGAAGTCATTCTGAATGCATTCCAAATGCAATTAGAATTCACGTAAATTCGCTAAACTAGCGAATTTATGTGAATTCGAATTGGCTCAATTCAAAATAGAGAGAAATTCCTCCCGTCTGATAAACTCCATAGTCATTGGTAAGAGTTGCTGTCCAACAGGAATTGGAAAGGCATAGGATGGTTACCCCAGCATTGTAGGAAGCATATTTTTCCTTCATTGAAGCTTGAACATAAAAGGATTTGAAAACAGCAAACCCATTTGAGAAACAGGCGCTATTATGTTATAAGAAATCACCCCCACTTTACTGAATAGGTAGAGTTTCCCATCCAATTTGTTTGTTTGTTTTTTCCCCTGAGAGAGTGGAGAAGATGAACAAGCACCATACTGTAGAGCTTTCTCAGTTCTTGGAAGAGGGGAGTGTATGAACATAAAGATATCATTCGCATTCCTGAATACCATGTGGCAGCTGTGAGCTACAGTTACTGAAGATGAGGTATTTTTCTACTCTGAACACAGTTTTTTCAGGGAGAAGGAAATTGGAACTTTAATATTGGGTGGGCTGTAGAAATGAAGACCATATGTAAGCTTTGAACTTCCGCAGTCAACATTAGGCAAGTCACTATCCTCTCCCCCTCAGTTCTGCATCTACAGTATGTGTAGCGTCTGTAACATTCTGTCTGCACTTGAGCCTCAGTGATGCTGTGCCTGCAAAGAGTTATATGAAAACAGTTTCACATGAAAATGAGGGAAGATATACTTGGAACTTCAGTGGTGGATTTTCAGCAGAAGAGGCCTTACTTTTTCAGTGGAGACATACAGTCAAAAGCCAACCATCCAACTGCACGGATACGCCATCCACTTCCCACACATACCTTTTAAAATTATGGCCTCCAGTGATGAGACTCAGCAGTAGAGTGACCTTTTCTAGTGAATACAGCAGCTAGAAGGATGTTGTGCTCAGTGATAAGAGATGGATATCCTCTTCAAGAAAGATGCTTTAATTCCTGGATCCTTTGTTAGCACATAATATCTATGTTCCATATCAGTTTAAATGCAAATGCTAAATTATGCATGATGTTGTATTCTAGATGTTTGAGATGGCTGTAATTCCAGTCCAAACATATATAAGCGTCAGTTGGTTTACAAAACAGATATGGAACAACTTTTTTATCTCAGATGGTTGAAGAACGTCTAGGAGATGAATCTGTGGATCTTCAAGAGTGCTGCTGCAGTTGAAATTAATAGTAGGATGAACTATTAGAAAGTATTCCTAACTTCTAAGTTTTGTAACACTGATCCATATTGTGAAGATATCATCAATGTATCTCTATCATGTAAGTGATTTGCTCCAGTTTACCCATAAATAAATGAGCAGAAGATGGAGCCACATATATGCCCTTTACTGTGCCCTCATTTAAAGATAATATTGTATGTTAAAAGTAATATTATTACATGTGAAGACCAAGTTAGCTAAGGCACTGATAACATCTGCACCATATGTTTTCTTAGTTCAGAAATTTAGGAATTCAGTAAGAGCCTGAATGTGTTCGTCATAAGATTTGTTGTTGCTGCTGTGTGCTTTTGTCATTTGTGACTTATGACACCCTTAAAGTAAACCTATCATGGGGTTTTCTTGCCAAGATTTATTCAGAGCACATTTGCCTTTGCCTTCCTCTGAGGTTAAGAGAGTGTGTGTTGTTCATGGTCACCCAGAGAGTTTTCAAGGCTCAGAGGGATTCATACCCTGGTCTCCAGAGTCAGGGTCCAGGGCTCAAACCCTTGCACCATACTGGCTGTCATTATGAAGCATGTTGTTATAAAGTGATGTGACATCAGATGTTAGAGGAATATGGTTGAATATTTGTTGTTTGTTCAAGACTGCAATTCTTTTATTTTAAAAATTATTACTATTTTTAATATAGGGTGGAAGATTCTATGTCAGAGGCTGTAGCTATGGATCAATATACCGTGTTCTCCGAAAATAGGACAGTGTCTTATATTAATTTTTGCTCCCAAAGATGTGCTAGGTCTTATTTTCAGGGGATGTCTTGTTTTTCCACGAAGAAGAATTTGCATTTATTGTTGAACAAAAAAAATGAATATTTATTATATACTGTATATATAATTATATTAAAAAACTTTGCTAGGTCTCACATTTAGGGAAGCCTTATATTTAGCAATTCAGCAAAACCTCTACTAGGTCTTATTTTCAGGGGATGTCTTATTTTTTGGGAAAACCAGGTATAGTGAGATAATTTTTGTGACTGTATTATACCTAGAAACAGTAGGGTGCCCTCTGTTATCGGGTTTGTGAATTTTAGGTAACATGTAAAATCTATTGCGAAATGATATGGGATTGACTGATAAACTGTTTCCATGTCAACTAGGTTCTTTTTTAATTTTCAAGATCAAATACAATGTCAAATATTCCAACTTATACATAATAAAAATAATCATACACCCTTGGTATGATTGTTTAAATCTTATTAACTAGGTTCTTTTTTTTTAACGAACGGTTTATGCAATATCCCTGTTGAGATCTGCTATAATGTCTCTGACTGCATCTGTACTGCAGAAATAATCTAGTTCAACACCACTTTAACTGCTGTAGCTTAATGCCATGGCAGTCTGGGATCTGTAGTTTTGTGAGGGATTTTAGTCTACTCTGTTAAAGAGCTCTGGAGCCACCACAAACTACAGATCCCAAGATTCCATAGCATTGAGCCACGGCAGTTAAAGTGGTGTCTGTCTGGATTATTTCTGCAGTGCAGATGCAACCTTAGTCAAGCAGTTTTTAAGTTTTTACATCATTTAATTATCTAAGGCATTTGGAAATGTAGTCAGCAGTTATTAATATAGTAACTGCACCCCCTTTATCTGCAGGCTTAAAAATAATGTCCATTTCTCATGTGCAGATTTCTCGGTGCTGTTCTTTCTCCTTTTGAAAGATTATGATGGGCTGGTAAAATTGTTTGATTATTTATGTTTCCATTAATAGACAGAAGGAAATTTTCTAGAATGGAATTTCTATAAATGTAAGGTGTCCAATTTTTGGAAGGATCAAATTGAAGAAGAGGGTCCGTGTCCAGAAGTTATGAAATACCATTTCTCTCATCACTGAAAAATTCTTTCAGTCTCCATCTTCTTTCAGATCTTCTGATATCAGTTTTCATCTGGGCTCTATCAAATTCTCTGGGTTAAGTCCCTTAGATAGCAGCCTGATTTCATTATGAGATAATTTGCCACCTCTGAGGTCTATTTCGGGTGTAGAGAGATGTTCATTCTTACAACTGATAGATCCTGTTGTAATTATTTGGAAACATTGTGGGCAATTTTTTAAATCAGTTTCTGGAATATTTAATGGGCTGCTCACTTGACTTTTTTTTTTTTTTTACTGAAAACCTTCCTTTAACAATATTTCTATTTAGTATAGAATTAACAGGTAACAGGACAAGATGGTATCTAAGGATCTCTCTTCTGCGTTTTCTCTTTTTGATTTCATAGATATTATATGTAGAGATCTGTCTAACCTGGTTTAAACAACATAAGAATTGCTCGTAGCTCTTCCTAGTCAAGCATTTTTTAGACAATGCTTGCTTCAGCATCTTCACCTTTTGAATGTTATTTTTAATTAATATAGTAAAAAGAAATATGTTTAAAATATCCCTTTTTTACACATCTGATTGGTAGCCATGTGATGTGTTGTAGCGTTTTTGGTGGATTTCTAAACTCAAGATAGTTCAGGATGATACAAAATTTTCTATATGCTTTGAAATGTTCAGTAATCTATATTTTTTATATCTTCTCTTGTGAGAACATAACAAACACAAGATGCTGGCAGTTAGTATTCATAGTAGACTATACACACACACATACACATTTGCAAAGTCTGACTGCTGCCACCTTTCAGGAAATTTTTCCCTTCTGAGCCTTGGTACCATTTTCAGTCATTCATTAGTTATATATTTTCTATGTAAAACATTCCTACATAATGGAAATTAGAAGATCATGCTCAGGATGGCCATTTACATGGCCAAAAGAGAGATAATTATCCTTCTCTACTACCCCACCCAAGATTAGAAAATACACAAGTTTGCATTTATTTGCAACTAGATATAGATGCAAATTTAGAAGTAACCACTATAAATTAAATAGAAATGCACCATTGTAGCGCTGTGGCAGCTAGTGGTTCCCATGATGGGGGGTGTTGAATCTGCTCTGGGTTTTAGTATAAACTTTATATGAGTTCTCCAAGGAGATTGGGTTAAGTACCTTGGAGTTATTCTTTAAAGACTGGATTAAAATGCAAAACACAAGCCCAAGGACATGGTAGCCACCCACTACTGCTACTGTCACTGGGAAGGCTGTGGACAGGTGACCTGTGTGGCTTCTCAACCCTACTTTCTAACTGTCTTATCACATTACAAAAGAAAGATGAGAGGCAGTGAGATAGAAGCAGATTTCTGCTTATCTTCCCACATAACCATAAAGCACTTCTGCTCTACTGCTGAGAGAGACAATCATAAAATGCATGCTTTTTGTCCTGATGGGAAAATCTGTTTGAGAAAAGCCATACATTTACGACTGGTTCCCTATGAAACATGAACAGAAGTACTACAACGTTATGTAGGATGGTAAGCATAAAGCCGCTTCTGTCTTGCTTCCTCTCGTCTTTCTTTTGCGATGTGATAAGGCCCTGAGTGCTAAGGTTTGAAGGACAGCTTAAGGCTTCCCATTCTCCTTCCTTACAGACATGGAATGGACTCATCCTTTCAGACACAGGATTGTCTTCTAACAGTCCATCCAATAGTGGACTCTCAATTGTAATTTAGGATATACAGCTACCCTAAACATAATGAAGAGCGTAGAAGAGGCTTCCTGAATGACTTATGGAATATCATTCCATTCTTCATGATTCTAGCTTGTCATGCTGATATTTTACTCTCTCCTCTAATGACTCAAAGATGGAGGCAAAAACTGTGAAATTACCCATTAAACACTCAGACTGAATAATCCTACTATTTTAAAGGCACAATCCAGGCCAAAGTTATCATTGTCAACATTCGGGTGGCTTTCAGAGTACAGGCATCATACACATCTTAATATCCTTTACACTGAAGCTGTGAGTTTATGTGTTTAGATGTGGCAAGATCATGGCCAATATATTTTTTTATCAAACTGCTCAGCAGTAAAGGTCATGAAGACAGCAAGAAAAGAAAGATGGCAATATGAAACCCATGATGCAAATATACAGAAAGAAGAAAGGTTTTCAGAAATAGAGTTCTTTTTATGGAAATGTTTCATTTTCTCTAAATTAAACACCCAGGCTTGTACTTTTTGAACTTCTTTAGAGACCACCTACATAATATTTGGTTTACAGTCAGTATCTTATGCAAACCTCATATGTTCATGGCCAACCACAGATGCAAATTCTTTGTCAAAATAATGAGATGCTGCTAACAGACTTTATTTTTTAAAATAAGATTTCTTTTTTAACCCCTGCACAGAATACCTAATTTCTGCTGAAACACTGGAGAATAGACACTGGAAAGAAACTCTATCATTGTTTATATGAATGATTTCACGAAGTTCAAACTTTCCCAAAAGGATGGTGAAAATCTTGTGTAACACAGAGAATTGTTTATGTTAAAGACCAATAGACTTTCTGTTTGAATTTTTCTTTGGAAAAAGGAATTTACAAACATTTATTTTCAAAGGTCAGATGTGTTCTGTGTCCTTTTAACTAAACATTTGGTCAGTTTATTATACACTTTGGGGCAGGGGATTGTTAGAAAAACTTAATTTTAAAACGCACAGTCCTTACATTAGTTTAAATATTTAATGCAACCCAAGATATCTCAAGCAGCCTTTTCACATGATGATCCAGGATGAATTAATGTCTGGAAAAAAGGGGAAGAAGGGAGAAAGGAGGATAGCAAAAGGGCCTTTGGCCCTGCCTCAATTATATTAATCTCTTGTGTACATAGAGCTTTAACACAAAAAGTTGTATGTGCTACATCTCCCAGAGTTTCCTTCCTGAGAGGCAGAAATGGAGACAGCGAAGGTTGCAAAGCAAGTGACACAAATAAGACATTCTCTGTGACATTATCTCTCTCTTTTTAAAAAGAAGTCTGGGGCAAAGCAAAAAACGCTGGTTTCAGGGTGGCTTGAGGATGTGGCGTACACATGCCGCATGCCCCGACACTGCCTACAAAAACCAGGATGAATGTCTTAAGAACTTCCAATCAAGTAAAGATTTAAAAGGGACATGTGTAGTCAAAGGTAATCAACCACTGCTGTCTATGGATTTTATTATTGGCCTGTTTATGTGTGATTAACAGGCAGTGTGGATAAATGTCCCAGGTCTTCTTGCTCATGTCTCCTTCACACAACCAACAACACCTCTGGAAGGAGACTAAGCAGGTCCTTGTATGGGCTTTTCCTGATGGATCAGAACTAAGGAAAAGGTTAGAACTCCCTAATGTACAGAATATATACACTTACAAGGTCATTCATAAATGTCCCTGAACATCCCTAGTGTGCAGAGCCACCCCTGCTATTAGGCAGAATGAAGCACCCATCTCAGGCTGCTGAGGAATGGGAAACATCAGGCATGTGCTAACAGACAGAGTTGTCTTGCACCTTCATTGCTAGTCTGCTGGCCACAAGTACACTGGAATATGCTGCTCTGTCATCAGCATTGATGTACGATTCAGCTGCAAGTCATTTCGGTGCTGTTTCCAGGGCTTATTTATCAAAGTGCTCCATGTAAACATTTGCTATCACAGGGCTCAGAGGGCTCCCCATTGCTACCTCATCTCCCTGCTCGTAGAATCCATTGTCCTGAAAAAGCCCACAACATGGTTCCGATATGTGGACGACACTTTCATCATCTGGAGCCATGGAGAAGAAGATCTGGCTGTATCTCTGAACCATTTGAACAACATCCACTCTAACATCCAATTCACAGTGGAAAAAGAAAAGGAAGGAACACTACAATTCTTGGATGTCCTAGGTATTTGCAAACCAAACCAACGTTTGGGCCACACAGTATACAGAAAACCTACAATACAGACAGATACCTGCACAAGAACTCCAGCCATCACCCAGGACAAAAAAGAAGCACAATAAAAGCACTGGTAGACTGGGCAAAACAGATCTGTGAACCCCACTTCTTGGAAGATGAACTGAAATACCTGGACCAGGCTCTACAGGCCAATGGTTACTCCAGTGCAGACAGCAGAAGGGCTGCCAGAACCAGAGAAACCCAGATTAGGGAAGACAAACAACCACCCAAAGGGAAGATATTTTTACCATACATCAAAGGAGTCACAGACAGAATAGAAAAAGTGGTGAGGAAAAACAACCTGCAAATTGTTTACAAACCGATGAAGAAAATCCAGCAAATGCTTCACTCAGCCAAGGAAAAAGAGACCTCTCACAGCCGCAGGAGTCTACCGCATTCCATGCAGCTGCGGACAGGTCTACATAGGGACCACCAAATGCAGTGTGCAAACAAGAATCAAGGAACATGAGAAACACTGCAGACTGGGTCAGCCAGAAAAATCAGTACTAGCAGAACATACTATAAACCATCCTGGGCATAAAATGCTGTTTGAAAGCACTGAAATTCTGGACCATGGCAACCACTACCATGTCAGAATGCACAGGGAAGCCATTGAAATCAATTAACACCTGGACAATTTCAACAGGAAAGAGGAAACCCTGAGGATAAACAAGGCTTAGCTACCAGTCCTGAAGAACAGCAAGGTTAAGACTCAACCTATGCAAATGAGAAACAGCCTGGGGCCAGGCGATTCCCATCAGACAGTGAGCACTAATTAGCAGACAGTAATCCTCTTTTGCACATCCTCCCACCCTGAGGACTGCCATTAGCAACAGAACAATACATTTGCAAATCACTCCTCCCTTCCCAGGGTCACACAGGATATATATATCCAATCCTTTTCCAGGCTATCATCTTCTGAAGATGCCAGCCACAGTTGCTGGCAAAACGTCAGAGAGGAACTCTTCTAGAAAATGGCCAGATAGACCGAAAGCCCCACAAAAAACTATGGATGCCGGCCATGAAAGCCTTCAACTCCACATTATAATGTGGTTTGTTTGTTTGTTTGTTTTGCAACATTTGTTTACTTATAAATAAACAGGTTGATCAGGAGAATGCTAGCAAATACCAAGATCAAACAGGCAATCCTTTAAAGCAGGGATGGACAACTGTGTGGTGGCAGGGCTAATTTTGTTCCCTATGCTTCTGTTCCCATGGGACACACTGAATTATCCCAACACACAGTAAATGATGTTGCATCACATCCAGTCATTATTTGGGGTCATTTTCCTTTAAGGAGGAGAAAGAAAAGGAGGAGGTTCTAGTCCATGTGCTTGGGTGAGATCTAATTTAATTTACACTTGAGCCATTGCATTCTGGGAGCCAGTACTTAAGGCTACTCAAGGCTAGCAGAAGCTTCATTTCCTTTAAGGAGGAGAAAGAAAAGGAGGAGGTTCTAGTCCATGTGCTTGGGTGAGATCTAATTTAATTTACACTTGAGCCATTGCATTCTGGGAGCCAGTGCTGGGAGGCTACTTAAGGCTACTCAAGGCTAGCAGAAGCTTCATTTCCTTTAAGGAGGAGAAAGAAAAGGAGGAGGTTCTAGTCCATGTGCTTGGGTGAGATCTAATTTAATTTACACTTGAGCCATTGCATTCTGGGAGCCAGTACTTAAGGCTACTCAAGGCTAGCAGAAGCTTCATTTCCTTTAAGGAGGAGAAAGAAAAGGAGGAGGTTCTAGTCCATGTGCTTGGGTGAGATCTAATTTAATTTACACTTGAGCCATTGCATTCTGGGAGCCAGTGCTGGGAGGCTACTTAAGGCTACTCAAGGCTAGCAGAAGCTTCATTTCCTTTAAGGAGGAGAAAGAAAAGGAGGAGGTTCTAGTCCATGTGCTTGGGTGAGATCTAATTTAATTTACACTTGAGCCATTGCATTCTGGGAGCCAGTGCTGGGAGGCTACTTAAGGCTACTCAAGGCTAGCAGAAGCTTCATTTCCTTTAAGGAGGAGAAAGAAAAGGAGGAGGTTCTAGTCCATGTGCTTGGGTGAGATCTAATTTAATTTACACTTGAGCCATTGCATTCTGGGAGCCAGTGCTGGGAGGCTACTTAAGGCTACTCAAGGCTAGCAGAAGCGCGCGCCGTTTTTTTTATCTAGTCAAGGAGGTGTTTAGAGAATATAAGAGGAGCCGGCCTGAAGCATCAGAGGAAGTGAATCAGAGACTTGCCTTTGGAAGGAGCTAGTAGCCAGGAGCTCTCTACATAACTATAGGCCCTGTGACTTGAACTCAGTGACAGAGCTTGGGAATAAAGGCCAAGTCTAGCAAGGGAAGCCCACAGTCTTGTTTCAGTGCCTCTTTAAGACTTCCCAGTATGGACACTGAAGGCCCTGCTGCAGTCACCTGCAACACCTGTGGGATGTTTGTCTTCTTGCCTACAGAGGTGGCGAACTACACCTGCCACAAGTGCAAGTTGGTAGTCCTCTTGGAAGAGAAAGTACAGCAGCTAGAGGAGCAGATATCTGCACTCCAGCATCATAGAGAGCAGGAGAATCTCCTGAACAGGTCAGACCAGAATGTCTTGGGTGGGAAAGAGAGAGAGGAAGTTGTTGCAGTGGAGGAGGTCACTCCACATACAACAGAGGTAGATGCTTGGAGGAAGGTCACACACAGAAGTAAGGAAACCAGGGAACGTTCTGTGAGCGGCTTGCAGCTACAGAATCGCTTTGAATCTCTCTCTGTTGTCAGAGATGATGAGGAAAAGCAGCAGGGACAGACATCAGGGACAGAGCAGGAGAGCCTGAGAGTATCACGAAAAGGAACAGCCACTGCTAAGCCTCGGAGGAGGCGCGTGGTCGTGGTGGGGGACTCCTTGCTGAGGGGTACAGAAGCAGTGGTTTGTGGGCCTGACAAGATGTCTCGGGAGGTGTGTTGTCTCCCCGGAGCAAAGATCCATCATGTGACGGAGAGGCTGACAAGACTTGTCAAGCCTACTGATCAATAACCCTTTGTTTTGGTTCATGTGGGTACCAATGACACTGCAAGGCACAGCCTTCAGAATATCAAAAGGGATTATGAGGCACTGGGAAGGAAGCTGAAAGAGATGGATGCACAGGTTGTCATCTCATCTCTACTCCCGGTAGAAGGGCATGGTCCAGGAAGGGAGAGGAAAATAGCAGAGGTGAATAACTGGCTCTGTAGATGGTGCCGCCAAGAACAGTTTGGATTCTTGGATCATGGGCTGCGGTTCCATGAGGAGGGACTTCTGGCAAGGGATGGACTGCATCTCACGCCAGTTGGCAAAAACGTTTTTGCCAACAGTCTGAAGAATCTGATCAGGAGGGCTTTAAACTGAGTTATGTGGGGGAGGGAGACATTATACTGGAAGGCAAAAGGGATGGAGAGAATAGTCCAAGTGGCATAGAGGGAACAAGGCAAACAGTGCAAGGACCCAACAGTAGGAGGCAAAAAATGTGCAAAAGCAGCAAGTAAAGAGGACACATGGTCTTAAATGCCTCTCCACTAATGCACAGAGTATGGGAAATAAGCAGGATGAACTTGAACTCCTAGCACAACAAGGGAAATATGATATAATAGGCATCACTGAAACCTGGTGGGATGAGTCTCATGATTGGAATGTAGAAATAGAGGGGTATAACCTTTTTAAGAGAAACAGGCCAAGCAGGAAAGGAGGAGGAATAGCATTATATGTCAGGGATATTTACACCAGTGAAGAGATGCAGGAAGTCAATACTGGAAGCCAGGTGGAGAGCATCTGGATAAAAATTAAAGGAGAGGGAAAAAACAGGGATGTTACTGTGGGAGTCTACTACAGACCCCCGACTCAGGCAGAGGAATTGGATGATGCCTTTCTAGAACAGATAATCACATACTCAGAAAAGAGAGATGTAGTAGTGATGGGTGACTTCAACTATCCTGATATTTGCTGGAAGTCAAACTCAGCCAAATCCTCAAAGTCTAGCAAATTCCTCACTTGCCTGGAAGACAATTTCATTGTCCAAAAGGTGGAAGAGGCAACAAGGGGATCAGCCATTTTAGATCTGATCTTAACCAACAGGGAAGACCTAGTTGATGGGGTGCAAGTGGTTGGATCCTTAGGTGGAAGTGACCATGTTCTCCTGGAGTTTGTAATACAGTGGAAGGGAGAAGCTAGGCATAGTCAGACACGCACTCTAGACTTTAGGAGAGCTAATTTCAATAAACTTAGAGAAATACTGGGAGTGATCCCATGGTCAGGAATACTAAAAGAAAATGGAGTTCAAGATGGATGGGAGTTTCTCAAAAGGGAGATATTGAAGGCACAATTTCAAACAGTTCCAATGAGGAAGAAAAATGGAAGATGTCTCAAGAAGCCAGGATGGATGACTAAGGAACTTTCAACTGAGCTAAGTTTTAAACGGAACATGTATAAGAAATGGAAAAATGGAGAAATCACGAAAGAGGAATTCAAACAAATCGCCAGCACATGTAGGGGTAAAGTCAGAAAAGCTAAAGCGCAGAATGAACTCAGGCTTGCTAGAGAGGTTAAGAACAATAAAAAGGGCTTTTTTGGATATGTCCGCAGCAAAAGGAAGAAGAAGGAAACAGTGGGGCCACTGCGTGCAGAAGATGGCAAAATGCTAACAGGGGACAGAGAAAAGGCAGAATTACTCAACACCTTCTTTGCTTCAGTCTTCTCAGAAAAGGCAAAGGGTGCTCAACCTAAGGACAATGGAGACAGAATAGAGGAAATTCAGCACAGAATAAGTAAAGAGGTAGTACAGGAATACCTGGTTAACCTAAATGAATATAAATCTCCAGGACCAGATGAACTACATCCTAGAGTATTAAAAGAACTGGCAAATGTAATATCAGAGCCATTGGCAATAATCTTTGAGAACTCCTGGAGAACAGGAGAAGTCCCAGCAGACTGGAGGAGGGCAAACGTTGTCCCCATCTTCAAAAAGGGAAAAAAAGAGGATCCCAACAATTATCGTCCAGTTAGTCTGACATCAATTCCAGGAAAGGTTCTAGAGCAGATCATTAAGCAGAGAGTCTGTGAACACTTAGAGGCCAATGCCATAATCACAAAAAGCCAACATGGGTTTCAGAGAAACAAGTCATGCCAAACGAACCTGATCTCTTTTTTTGATAAAATTACCAGCTTGGTAGATGAAGGGAATGCTGTGGATATAGTATACCTCGATTTCAGTAAGGCCTTTGACAAGGTTCCCCATGACATTCTTGCAAACAAGCTTGCAAAATGTGGGATAGACAAGTTAACTGTTACATGGATTTGTAATTGGTTGACTGGCCGAACTCAAAGGGTGCTCAACAATGCCTCCTTTTCATCCTGGAGAGAAGTGACCAGTGGGGTCCCACAGGGTTCTGTCCTGGGCCCAGCGCTATTCAACATCTTTATTAACGATTTGGATGACAGAATTGGGGGCATACTTATCAAATTTGCAGATGACACTAAACTGGGAGGAGTAGCTAATACCCCAGAGGACAGGATCAAAATTCAAAATGACCTGAATAGACTAGAAAGCTGGGCCAGTGCTAACAAAATGAAATTCAATGCGGAGAAATGTAAGGTTCTGCACTTAGGGAGGAAAAATGAAATGCACAGATATAGGATGGGGGACACCTGGCTGAATGAGACCACATGTGAAAGGGATCTAGGAGTCCAAGTAGACCATAAGCTGAACATGAGTCAACAGTGTGATGCGGCAGCTAAAAAAGCCAATGCAATTTTAGGCTGCATCAATAGAAGTATAGTTTCTAGATCAAGGGAAGTTATAGTGCCACTCTATTCTGCTTTGGTCAGGCCCCACCTGGAATACTGTGTCCAGTTCTGGGCACCACAATTCAAAAAAGATGTGGAGAAACTGGAGCGTGTCCAAAGGAGGGCAACTAAGATGGTGAAGGGTCTGGAAACCATGCCCTATGAGGAACGCCTTAGGGAGCTGGGGATGTTTAGCCTGGAGAAGAGAAGGTTAAGAGGTGATATGATAGCCCTGTTTAAATATTTGAAGGGATGTCATATTGAGGAGGGAGCAAGCTTGTTTTCTGCTGCTGCAGAGACTAGAACGCGAAACAATGGATGCAAACTGCAGGAAAAGAGATTCCACCTCAACATTAGGAGGAACTTCCTGACAGTAAGGGCTGTTCGACAGTGGAACACACTCCCTCGGAGTGTAGTGGAGTCTCCTTCCTTAGGGGTCTTTAAGCAGAGGCTGGATGGCCATCTCTCAGGGATGCTTTGACTTGGAGTTCCTGCATGGCAGGGGGTTGGACTGGACGGCCCTTGTGGTCCCTTCCAACTCTATGATTCTATGATTCTATGATTCTATTTCTAACTTTTTTTTAAAAAAGGCATGAACTAGAAAAACAAAACTGCCAAATCTGCAAGTGGATTTATTGGGATTGACACCATTTTCAGGGGAAATATTGCCCCAAAATTGGTCCTGGGTTTTTGAAAAGGGATTTGGGGGACTATGGGGAGCTGCCAGGGATGTGGTGGCTTAGTGATTAAGGCGCCAGTCCTGATGATCAGAAGACCAGAAGGTTGGCAGTTCCAGGCCTGAGCACTGCATGATGAGGTGAGCTCCTATCACTAGTCCCAGCTTCTATCAACCTAGCAGTTCAAAAGCATGCAAATGCAAGTAGTTAAATTGGTACCATTTAAGTGGGAAGGTAACAGCGTTCAGTGCAGTCATGCTGGCCACATGACCACCAAAGCAGTTCTCAGACAACGCTGGCTCTTCAGCTTAGAAACAGAGACGAGTACCACCCTCTACAGTCAGTTACGACTAGTCATTCATGTCAAGGGTCAAGGGGGAACTGTCAGGAGTTTTCTGGCCCAGAAAAGTAGGATCAGGGGGCTGCATGCCCCCTTCAAAAGAGAAGCACTTTCCACAAAAGCAATAGTGGATATCAGTACTCTGCTTCCCACCCAGGCTAGACTAGCCAACAACTCATAACTTGTTTCATTCTTGTTAGCTGCTTGCCAGACTTCTAGCTCTCCCGCTCTGCCAGGTAGTTGTGACCTGAATACCTTGCTTTATAAAAAAACAATAAGCCATCAGAGCCTGTTAAGCAAGTACTTATACACAATACAAAAGCCTAGGGAGATGATCAGCTCTTCACTTGGTATCACACAAGAGCCTTCCCATAAAAACATTTTGGCTGCATATCATAGCTAAGCATGTTAAGGGGAGTGTAAGCTTTCAACATACTGGGTATTGATAGCATTCATATATTTTAAAGGCCAGAAGGGAATAGCATGGTGATCCAGTATAAATGCATGCACATTAGCTTGTTGTTGTGTGCCTTCAAGTCATTTCCAACTTATGGCAACTCTAAGGGGGAGATATCAAAGAATTTTCTCAACAAGATTTGAAGGAGTTTGACATTACCATAAGCTAAGAGAGGTTTACTTGTTCAAGGTCACCCAGATTTGTAGCCCTAGTCTCCTGGATTTGTAGTCTAATACTCAAACCGCTACAATACTCAAACACTCTGGCTCTCATGCATAAAAGCAGGCAGAAATAATTCTCTACATTTATATATTCAGATTTTTAAATTTCCCATCCCAAGGTTCACCATAGTTTTAAAATTACACAGAAAATTAATAATTTTGAAATCACATATACATTAGTGATTCTTCCTCCAGTAATTCCCATAGGATTATTTTGAAATGAAGTTTTATTGCCAGCCACAGAAAACCAAAACAGAAACTGATAAGGGAGTTTATCCCATTAACAAATAAGCCATTTTACCTCTTCCAGATTGAATTCAGGATCTGGGATGACCCTGGATGTTATCATAGCTAAATCACCATGGATCTAGCCATGATACCATCTCCGAAATGCATCCTGGGGTAAAGCCTTACTCAGCCAACACTTTTTTGAAGTCGGGGAGCTTCCAACTTCAAAAATTGGCCAGCTGAGAGAGGCTTTGACCCTGATGTATACGAGTGGTGACATCTCGGATAGATAGGTGGCAATTTAGATATGATAACATCAATGGGATAAGCTCCCAGGTCTGGGCTTTGGACAAAACAATTCCACTAGATCTGTCATATGCTTATTTAAAATAGGTATGCATTCCCTTTTAGCATGATACCCAAATGAATCCATAAAGGAACATAGTAAGTTCAAATCCTGTGGTCTTCAGGACAACTTTGATCGTCACAAAATGGAGCCCTGGGGCTTTGTGTGAATGACGTATGTCCCCTTCCCCACTCTACAAATACACTTCTTTCTGTGTGACTCAATAGATATTGGGAACTAGATGATAGGAAAAGGAGCAATCTATATTATTTAGGGAAGCTTTCCCAGGACTGTGCCATCCGCCCCAGGATGCCTCCTTTTAACTATGTATTAAGAAGCCGTGCCCTCCCTCCAGTCCATCTGCCTTGGTCCTGGCCCCAGAGGGAGAGAAAAACCACCGGACCTCCTCCCCCTTTCCCATCACCTTCCCCTCTTCCTTTTGTGTTGTCTCTTTTAGACTGTAAGCCTGAGGGCAGGGATCCATCTAATTTAAGATTGTATGTACAGCACTGTGTAAATTTACAGCGCTATATAAATAAAGGATAATAATAATAATAATAATAATAATAATAATAATAAGTTTCAGTAAGAGGCCCAGCAAGGCTCAGTCCTATCCCCAGCATATAATGATTTCATGTATGATGCCTGCATAAAAAGGGCACTAGTGGCTGAACAGTCTCTTTAAGTTTATCACACAGGACTTGGAGAATAGGAATGAAGTAGAATGGAAGGGAACAGAAAGGGGGGAAAACATATGTTATCACACAGGAGAACATCGCCGATGCTGCCGGGCATCCCCAATCCGTTCCCCAACTGTTCCACAGCAGCCGATTTTGAAGAACTGTTCAGAATCGTTCTTCAAAATCTGCTGCTGTGGAATGGTTGGGGAATAGATAGGGGATTCCTGGCAGCATCGGCAGCATTCTCCCGTGTGATAGCATACATTTTCCCCCTTTTCCCTTCCGTTCCCTTCCGTTCCACTCCATTCCTGTTCTCCAAGTCCCGTGCGATAAGCTTCATGGTTTGAGTCTTTCATCCAATGGCTACACAAAGTCAATGGCAACTCTAACTGCTGATCTTACAATTACTGAACCCTGGGTCTGTCGGCCAACTATGGCCCAAAGCCAACATTCATTTCCAATCTGCCACATAGCAATGACGTCCAACCATGTGGTCAGACTGAGAATCCAGGATCCAGGCCAGAGTCAGGAACTCTCTCTAACCAAATAGAACTCCATTGTATGCTTGTGCCCAGAGCCTATATAATTACTTTATTGAACTACAGCTCCCAGAATCTTCTAGCTAGCATGGCCACTTGTCATTCTGACTGAGGGATTTTGAGACATGAAGTCTCCCTTTGTGTTGCCTGAGCTCCTGCTAAACCGATAGCTGCAACACCACCCTTTTGTTCTCAGTAATATAGACATGCTCTTGGGAAATCCTATCTTTGAGAAAGATGGCACTCAGGTAGAAAGGTATATACAGGGACCTGAATTCCAACACTAAACTTCTTAGTCTGAGACCTCTGGTACTATTTACTGTCTCAACAATACTAAATATCAATATTTCGTCTTTCTCATCCTGCTCTATATCCTGAACATGCCATTAAAAATGTAATACACATCTATCCTACCAACAAATGCAAAGAGCTTGGATGTAGTGCTTTCTGCTTCTCCCTCCACCTGTCCCAAGAAGAGCAATTTCTTGCTCTGGTAATAGTCAGCTGATGATTCACCATATAATCTAATTGAACTATTGATTCCAGAGCTGAGGCTTCAATTTAAAATTCTAGAAAGGAGGGAGAGAGAAGGGAAAGACTGAAGACCTTTCTGCAATAACAACACTACTTACTATGTGTTGCCTCCTTCCTCTCTCTCTCTCTCTCTCTCTCTCTGCACTGTAATATAATCACAAAAGAAGCAAGATCCAAGAAGAGAAATTATACCTTGCATATAATATTTTAAAAGCAGTTTCCAAGCATATCACTCTTTTCTGGAGCAAGTGAAACTAGTACTGCAAGTTCTGATTGATTTAAAAGGTAAATTAAATCCACTAATTGGTCTATTAATTAAAAAGGAGAAGCTGGTGATGGCAAATTTTTAATCAGTTTGGCTTCAAGGAGTCACCTCTTTATTTCTTCAGCTCTTTTGATTCCAGTTTGATACTTAAACTAGAACTGGGGGAAAAACAAAATATAAAAGATCAGTAGAACTTCCAAGAAAATCCTGCACTATAGATGGCTCTGTGTTTAAGATTTCAGCTATTCTTTTTCCATTCATTCCTTCTCCTGTTGACATATGCTTAGTGACATATGCTTTGGTGCAGTGTTGTTTTTAAGGTTGCATGGTGTAGTGGTCTGAGCATTGTACTATGACTCGGGAGACCAGGATTCAAATCCCCATTCTGGAAGGCAAGGGCAAACACTCTCTGAACAAATCTTAACAAGAAAATCCCCTATAGGTTTGCCTTGTATCATGTTGTCATGTGTCAAAAACAATTTGAAGGCACACAGTAACAAATATAATCTTTTAAGGAACATTAGTGTTTTTAATATTTTAACTTTATAAATTGTTTAATCACTTTTAAAATAATTCTTATATGTTTACTTTGCTTAATGACTATGTATCATTTTTAATTTGTATTGCTTTTAAATATGCGGTTAGCCACCTTGAGTCCCATTATTGAAAGAAAGGCAGGATGTAAATGAATGAAATAATAAAATACATATTCGGGTGTACGTTGTACTACACGTGCAGGGTGTCATAGCTGGCCTCCCATTGCTAGGCAACAGAATACAGAACTGTCTGAAGGCAGACAAACAGAAACGGTTTCACAATTCCAGAAAGCTTGCCTGTCTAGGAGGGTGTAACAGAAACATAGGACGTGATCCGGTGAGGGGAAAAAGCTGGGAGTAAAAGGCATACTCCTGGCATAGTCATGAGATCATGCTGAAGATTTTCATACACTTTGTGTTCACCCTGGACTTATCCCTTGAAGATCCAGGAAGGTTCCAGCAACAAACCATTCATGGAGAAGTCCCAGGAATGGTTTGTTGCTGGAGCACTCCTGGATCTTCATGGGGTAAGTTTTGGATGAGAGTGATGCCATCTGAATCTTATGATTATGCCAGGAATATGCCTTTTACTCCATAGTCATCCATCAGTTGAAGATTCAGGAATCCTGCCATCAGCAAGGGTACACAATTCAAAGGTCAAGATGTCCAGGTAGACAGCTAAGCAAAGGGTCCAAAGTGCAGATCACAGAGGTAAGGACCAATGAAACACATAAGTTGTTCATGGCATTGGATTGCCATTCTCTTCTCAATCATGCCCTCCTTCTTCATGGCTTGAGGAGCTGCCTGTGTGCTTACGTTTGCATGTCATCCTTTGAGGCTGCTGTTCACCTGGAGAAGCTGACTCCTGGCCCATGGCACAGGTTTTTTGTTTTGTTTTATTTTGTTTTGTTTTTTTGGATCATACAGAATGGACATATCCAGCTGATGGTAACAATTAATAATAAATAAATAAATAAATAAAATTTTATATTTTCCCGCCTCTCCAACAGCATTGGAGCTTACAACAAAAATAAAATTCATGCTATATAATCCCATTATCCCTTCTCTCCTAAAAATGCAGCATATAATTTTGCATAACATAAGTCATTAAAACAGTCAGAGACAGGGAGACTGTATCTTGGGGCATTCTGTATGGTAGTCTGTATCAACAGGTGACCAAGTGGATTACTCAGGGAAGGCCTGTTGGAAGAGATCTGTCTTGACAGCCTTTTTAAAA
Source organism: Urosaurus nigricauda (assembly GCA_034509955.1). Taxonomy (NCBI): domain Eukaryota; kingdom Metazoa; phylum Chordata; class Lepidosauria; order Squamata; family Phrynosomatidae; genus Urosaurus; species Urosaurus nigricauda. Next base: position 96,189,862 of record JAOEGL010000005.1, on the reverse strand, counting down.
CTGTCAAGATTGGTGATGTTTCAGATCTCCTCCAACAGGCCATTCCATAGCTTGGGAGCAGCAGATGAAAAGGCCCTCTGCAGCCAACATGGTCTTTATTGGCTGCAATAAGTTTTCCCAGAGAACCTAAGTGTGTGGGGTGGATTATATGGAAAGAGACGATCCCGCAAAAAGGTTGGACCCAGGCTATGAAAGGCTTTAAAGGTCATCACCAACACCTTGTACTGTGCCCGGAAACTAATAGGCAGCCAGAGAAGATATTTTAAGATAAGTGTTATGTGGATGCTTCTAGCTGTCTTGGTTACTAGTCTGGCTGCCATATTTTAAACTAATTGACATTTCCGGACAAGGCACAAGGGTAGCCCCATGTAGAGCGCATTACAGAAGTTGAGTAATGAGGTTACCAAGTGCATGTACTACTGTTTCCAGGTCCCTGGGTTCCAGGAAGGGACGCAGCTGGTGTATCAGCCAAAGCTGATAACAAGCACTCCTGACTGGCACATTAACTGATTTGATATCTGAAGCAACAAGTCTAGGAGCACTCCCAAGCTGTGAAAGCAATCCTTTGAGGGGAGTGTGACCCTGTTCAAGACTGGTTGAGATATACCTATATTTGGATTAGGGGCCCCAATGGCGAGGACCTCCATTTTATCTGGATTCAGCTTCAGTCTGTTTTTCCTCATCCAGTCCAGACTTCCACAATATCTGATATTTGGAGGGTCAAGATACGCTGGGAAAAATGTACAAATCTAGATAGTGACTACATAGAGATAAGTTAACAACTACAAATCAAAACAAACTTTCTGTAAAAAAATTTTTAAAAGGTGATCATTAAAACTTTTGGATACCTCTCGTATCCTTGTTTTTATCTGTGAAATGTTGGAGAATATTTCGTTGCACACGTGTTACTGTAGCATAACCCTACTTGCAGATATTTATGCTATACTGACATGATGTAGGATCATTGGTTGAGAATGTTATACTAGTCTCAGAAATAAAATCCTAAACGAGTCCCTGTAGTCTAGAATTCCAACTCAGTCCCAAACATTTTGGCCATCTGATATTCCAGGAACTTCAACAGGCAACCAAAACAAGTGGCCTGACAACCTCATGCTCTCATTAAAGTAAATGAAGTAATTAAATGAAGCAGGGTTCCAGGTAGATGGCTTGTGGACAAAGAGAAATAAGGACCCAGAACCCTAAATCTGCAATTCTATACTGTGAGGAAAACCTCTGCAGAGGCTTGCCAGAGAGCATCGCCAGCTAATCAGGTTGCAAGATAATTGGTGAATATCAGGGAGTGAATGGACACTAAAAGATCAAGTGTAAGTGATCTAGCCAAGACAGTTGATCTCGACAGGAACCTTAAAGTGAAACTATTCTAACAGGGAACAATTATTTCAAAGGGGGTAAAGGGATATGCTAATCTAAAATAATTGGCACAGGTTTTTTTGATGTCAGCTATGAATTTAGAATAGGGATGGGAAAACCTCTGACACATGTGTTTCTTCTACTCCGGTAAAGGAAAGGCCCCCTCTTATCTCTGACTCAAGTTAAGATCTGGGATTTCCCTGCTCAATGCTGAAGGAGGACTGCATTTTGTCAGCACAGTGCAGGGAAACCTTGCTATTATCTCCAATATGTGACTGGAGCTAAATGAAGATTTAAAGCCATTGAAAATTTAACTGCCTCATGTTTTAAATCCTTTTAAAGAGCAAGGTATTTAAACTGATCCTCCAAAAAGAAGAAGTAGAAATCAGAAGCTTGCGTTTTAAAGTTCATTCCGTAGTTTATTTCAAGGAGCTTACTTTGGAGTAGACATGCAGAGACATGAGCTGTGAGCTGTGCTTTGTATACTTGAAAGCTGTAGCACAAAAGCTTACTCCTAAGTGAACTTGAATAGAACTGAGTTGAATTTGATAGCTTGAAACTTGTTGCAGTGTGCCTTACTCTTGAAACATTGTGGATAAAATTAAACATTGTGCTTTCTATGCTTGAAAACAGTTGCATTGGGAGTTGCTTCTGAGTAGTTTTGCCTGGAAAGGAGCTGTGTGTTGTTTCCTGGGACAAGTTGGCAAGGTGTACAAATTGGTAAGGTGGCCCCACTTAATATGTCTTTGGCCCTTCTCCCACTGCCTTTCACCTGGCTACTGAAATATTCAGCAACTGTCACCCCAAATTGGAACTTCACCCCAGGTCAAATCTCTACCCCATGCCATCATGCCATGATTACACAATTACAGCAAAATGTAGTAAACAAACAAACAAACAACAGCCAACCAGCTAACCAATATGAACTAACAAACTGACAGGCACACTACACAAATATGTGAACGAGGTGGGCAGATTATGAGCTGCACTGTGTAGGGATGTATTCACACAGGGAATGTATCACCATCTCGAATGAAGAAGAAAGTGGGGCCAATTAGCGAATGGATGAAATTATGTGCTAGCTCGTCACATGCAATGCAAAATACACAACAGCCATATGAAAGAGAAAGCAGTACCAATGTGAATGAATTCATCAGATCAGTTGGCTTCTCCCTTGCAAATTAGAGTGTTTGCGTGTGCACTAGAGGATTGGACCGCATGCAGATTGTACAGTTCAGGACCAAGGACCTCCCACCCATCCCACCCCACCCCAAGTGACAAGGAAAAAAGAAGAGGCTAATTCATTTCCCCCCTTCTCTAATGCCTGTTAAACAGCCACTTTTCTCTCTGCAGCATAGATTTTCCTCTGTCTCTCTCCCTGCGCCAGTCCAACCTGCCTTCTCTGCTGGGGCGCAGTGCAGAGATTGGAAAGAGGGAGAGCCAGAGCTTGAAAGGGCTGCTTTTCATGTTATCATGTCCCTTCAAATAAAGGTATCATTGTTTGGATGTTATTGGACACACACAGGTGGTGGTGGTGGTGGTGGTGATTTTTATCATGTTATTATAAGTGGCTCATACTTATGGCAGGGTTGTCTTGGCAAAATTTGTTCCGATGAGGTTTACCCTAGATGCCCTCTAAGGCTGCCCAATTCCTCCTCTTGGAGTACAGGAAGGAGAATCGCAGCAGAGGTTCATGGGAATTGTAGTTTCTTTCCAATGGGGAGGGGAATCCGAGGGCAGATGTAGAGATGCATTTCATACCACCACAACTTTGAATTGATTGCAAATTTGAAGTGGAAGAGGTTTTATAAATGCAATAGTTTGCTGAATTTACCAGTTTTTGGGATGACTCATCATTGCATTTGGATGGACACTCAGTTGCCTTTGACGTCGTTTGATCATCTCTTTCGAAATAACCTGAAACTCCATTAATGACCCCTGATTGGCCTTGGATTAATTTTCCAATTTCCCTTGTGTGAAAAAGTCCTAGCTGTGATTTCAATGGAAAGAATGAAATGGGAACAAGAAGTGCTGAAAGTGTGCAATTGTGCAATTGTGAAAGGAGGAAAAAACTGTGTGTATGCATTAAGTAAGGAAGACTAGGGGAGAAAGATGGGAGTGAATGAGGCAGTGAAGAGGACTGTTTGTGGGAAAATTCATCACCAAAAAGATGTGATAGTGATTGTTTCTGTCAGAGTATGTTTCTGTTTGCTTAAACAATGTGATTGTTCCAAGACAACTGGCTAGAGTAATAAAGTCCATAGTGAAACAAGAAATTGAATGTATTGTTATTGTTAACTACCCATTAGTCAATCTCATGGCAATCACGTGTATGAGACATGTCCAGTCCTCTCTGTCCTCCACTGACTGTCCTGTAGATTCAGGCCTGTGGTCTTCCTGATTTAATCTATCCATTTGGCATGCAGCCTTCCTCTCTTTCTACTGCCATCTACCTTTCCCAGCATTATTGTCTTTTCTGTGAATCATGCCACCTCATGATGCGGCCAAAGTATGATAACCTCCATTTGATCATACAGGCCCTCAGGGATGGTTAAGGCTTAATCTGTTCAAGGAACCATTTGTTTGTCTTTTTGGCAGTTCACAATATCCTCCACACTCTTCTCCAGCACCACATCTCAAATGAGTTGACTTTCCTCCTATTCACCATCTTCCTTGCCCAGCTCTCAAATCTGTACATGGTGATGGTGAATTTGTACATGGTGATGGGGATGGATTGGATTATTCTAGCTTGAGTGCTCAGTTGCTTATCTTTATACCTTAGGCTCTTATACATTTCTTTCACAAGTGCGCTACCCATATCTACTCTTCTTCTTACTTCTTTGCTACATTCTCTGTTCTGATCAGTGTTTGATCCAAAGTATAGGAAATCTGTAACTATTTTGATTTCCTCATTGTTTAGGTTGAATTTATGTAGCAACTCAGTTTTTGTTTTCCTTGTGTTCAACAGCAACCCTGCCTTTGCACTTTCTTCTTCAACCTTCCTTAGTAATTGTTCCAAGTATTATGTTTTCCACTAGTACTGTGGTGCCATCTGCTCATCTTAAGTTGTTAATGTCCCTTCCTCCTATCTTCACTCCTTCTCCTAAGTCTAAACCTCCTCTTCATATATTTTCTGTGTACAAGTGGAACAAGTAGGGTGATAAAATGCAACCTTATCTAATCCCTTTGCCAAATGGGAACCTTTCTGTTTCTCCATATTCTGTTATAAAAGTAGCCTTTTATAATAATAATAATAATAATAATAATAATAATAATAATAATAAAATTTTATTTGTATACCGCCCTTCCTGCGATCAGGGCGGTTTACAGCATGTACAGTTAAAACATTACAATAAAAAATATTAACAAATAAAAACATAGTCATCCTAATACAGTGGTGATATTCCAACGGCTTATCAGAAGACGGGTCATGTTAAAAAATAACAGTCAAGGATAAGCCTGGTTGAACAGATGTGTTTTCAATGCCTTTTTGAATCGAGGAAGAGAGTCAGTCAGGCGGAGCTCGATAGGTAGTGAGTTCCAGAGGGTCGGAGCAGATATGGAGAATGCTCTTTTGGCAGTTGCCGATAGCCTAGCCTCTGGAACATTCAACAGATTTTGTCCACTTGATCTAAGCGTGCGGGGCGGATTGTGTGGGGAGAGACGGTCCTTTAGGTACTCTGGGCCCAAGCCATTTAGGGCTTTATAGGTAACGACCAGCACTTTATACTGAGCCTGGAAGCGAATAGGCAGCCAATGAAGGTCTTTCATAATCGGTGTTATATGGTGGGTCCTGGACACCCCAGTGACCACCCGTGCTGCCATATTCTGGATTAGCTGTAGCTTCCGAGTGTGGTACAAAGGCTGCCCCATGTAGAGCGCGTTGCAGAAATCCAACCAAGAGGTTACCAGGGCGTGTACTACTGTTTCAAGGTCCCCCCGGTCCAGGTAGGGTCGCAGCTGGCGTATCAGCCGAAGCTGATAGCAGGTGCTCCTGACCGTCGCATCCACCTGAGGAGTAAGATGGAGCGACGAATCAAGGAGCACCCCCAAGCTGCGTACAGTGTCCTTTACGGGAAGCGTGAGCCCGTTCAGGACAGGTGGAACCACCTCCATCCCTGGGCCGGGAGAACCTATCACGAGTACTTCCGTTTTCTCTGGATTCAGGCTGAGTCTGTTTTCCCTCATCCAGTCCATTACTGATTCCAGACAGGCCACGAGAGGAGCGACGCCATCCCTGGTCACTGCATCAGTCGGAGACATAGAGAAGACTATTTGGGTGTCATCAGCGTACTGATAACCCCGCGCCCCATGGCTCCGGATGATCTCTCCCAGCGGTTTCATGTAAATGTTAAAAAGCATGGGGGACAGAATGGCTCCTTGAGGGACCCCAGAGGTGAGGGCCCTCTTATCGGAGCACACGTCCCCCAGCTGCACCATCTGGAGCCTCCCAGAGAGGTAGGACCGGAACCACTGGAGCGCAGTGCCCCCGATTCCCACCTCTACCAGGCGTTCCAGAAGGATACCATGCTCAATGGTATTGAAAGCCGCTGAGATGTCCAAGAGCACCAGCAGGGACACGCTACCCCTGTCGATGCCCAGACGGAGATCATCGACCAGGGCGACCATGGCAGTCTCAACCCCGTGGCCAGCCCGGAAACCAGTTTGAAATGGATCTAGAAAATCCGTTTCATCCAAGATCAATTGAAGCTGGATTGCAACCGCCCTCTCGATCACCTTCCCCAGAAATGGCAGTAGCGAGACTGGCCGATAATTGTTATGTACCAGGGGGTCGAGGGAGGGCTTTTTCAATATAGATTTTACAGTGGCCAGCTTAAGATGGTCAGGAAACTGTCCCTCCCTCAATGATGTGTTAATAATTCGGTGTAACAAAGAAGTTACTACCGGTCCCCTCTGTGCCACTAGCCATGAGGGGCAGGGATCGAGAGAGCAGGTTGTCTTCCTAACGCTTCTAAGGATCTTGTCCACATCCTCAGTACTGATGGACTCAAACTGATCCAGTAAAATCGAGTCCACGGAAGCTCTGGACGCCTCTATTCTGGATTCTGCTTTAACACTGGCATCCAGACCCTCGTTTATCCGAGAGATTTCATTCGCGAAGAAGTTGTTAAACTGGTCACAGCAGGCCTTAGTAGGTTCAAGGATCTGGTTCTGGGCAGGAGGGAGCTGAGTTAGCTCTCTCACTACCCTGAACAACTCTGCTGGACGCGACTCTGCGGACGCGATACGAGCAGCATAGAACGAGTTCTTAGCTGCTTGTATCGCCTCTCCATAGTCCTTCAAATGATGCTCTAGGAGAGCCTTGACGGATAAACGATGGTGTTTCCGCCAGGCGTGCTCTAGCCGTCGCAGAACCCGCTTCCTTGCCCGGAGATCTTCCGTGTACCAGGGCTTCTTTTTGGAAGCAGGCCTGAGAGGGCGCTTGGGAGTGATACTGTGTATAGCCCTGGAGAGATCCGTATCCCAGATGTTAACTAGGACATCAACAGTGTCACCATCATTTCCAGCCATATATCCCTCTAGGGCTTCTTGGTACAGGTTTCTCAGCAGGATTATCAAATGTAGTGGCACTTTCATGTCTTTGAGAGCATACTGTTACACCATCTGTTATGGATCAAGATACAGAAACCTGGTCCCATATCCTAACTGGCAATTGTACTCAGCCCTGACCTAGATTTGCTGCTGCTTCCATATGGATGCAGCTTCATACATGTTCTGAAATATGTAGTCTAGTTATTTTTGCTCTGGAAGTACATGAGTATCAGGTCTGCTGTTAGATAGAGTGAATCAATTGCTTTCAAGTACAGGGTAGCAACTGTTGCATCTAAGAAGCGGGCATCATCTAAAAAGGGGGGGAGATATGCATGTTCATGTACTACTTTAAAATTAAAATCTGAAGATATCATAATGCAACAAATTCCTCCAAAATGTATAATAGTGAGAAAGACTGTAACCAGTTGATGTGTATTCAGTCTACTATCCACCAGGTGCTGCTTCATAGTCCCACTTTTAATTCTAATGGCTCTTCACACAACAGTGTTCAGTTTGTCTCCCCATGTTTGCAGATATTTTACCACCAGTTCCTTTATTTGTAAGTAGATCTGGATAGCATGGGAAGCAACCAGCCTATTCTCACCAAAGACTTGGGATAACAGCATTATATCCACCACCCCCTTTAATTCTTACTTTCCGCCTCTATTTGTGTTGAGGGGATCTTAATAAAAATATTACATGCTCTCTCTTTTGGAATATTCACATGAAGAGGAGAGCTCATTTTGGCTCACAGAGGGCAGACACAAGGTTGGAAGGAGCTAGGAAACCAGAAGGAACATAAGAAAGGGGGAATAAGACATTGGGCAGATTTGCATACTCTTTTAAAAGTTGCCGCTATAGATTTTTTTTTCCTTTGTATTTACTATTTACAGATATGTTCTGTAAGCTTGCATGCTTTCCACAGTGAATCACTGGGTTTGTTCTCATGCATTTTCCTTGATATAGGTCTTTTTCTGAGGAAGGAGAAAATATTTAAACACAATATAAACCAATCCATAACAGCTTGAAGATCGTAGGATCGGGTTATTTGATGACATGTTCAGAATGCCAGGTGATTCAGGCCAGAAAAATGAACCACTTATGGCCAACATGCTTTAATTATGACTTTGCTTGCTTGCTTGCTTGCTTGTTTGCTTGCTTGCTTGCTTGCTTGCTTTGGGAATGACCCCAGTTTTTTAAGTAAGACAAATGAAAGTCTTCCAATCAAAGGCAGAGGTGGTGATAAAGGAAAGACAAGACATAGTTGTTTGTAAAGAGAGAAAAGAGAAATGACACACTGGGACTGTGGCAACCAGGTGAAAGCAATTGAAATTGGAACAATTTAAATTATCATTTTTATCGCAAAAATGGGGAGAAATTTTGCTCATGCTGGAAATTACTATGCTTTATACAAATCAATGCATGTGTTTGATGGATAAAGCATTGGAATGTAGAAATTGCCATATGTTATCAGCCACAGTGAGTGTTACATTCGCACCATGTAAATCCACTTTCTGCTTCTGCCAGTGCACCCACTCCCTCTTGGCCTTGGTTTTAAGAGAGAGAGAAGCACCTGGACAAAATAGCTCTTCACATGTTGGAGTAGCCAATTTTTTAAATTTTTATTTAGATTCCACTTTTCTTCCAAATAGGATTCAAAGCAGCTTACAGCAAAATTAAAACAAAGTAGCTAAAACAATTTCAAGTATAAAAGTTAAAATAAATAAATTAAATTAAATTTTAAAATTTAAAACAATTACAAATACTTACAAATACAAAGCATACTAAAACAGCACACCCAGTTTGAACATCTCTTTGGAGGGAGTTCCAAAGCCTAGGAGCATCCACCAGGAAGGCTCTCTCTTGTATCCTTACTAGCTGAGCCTGGGAGAGTGGTGGGATGGAAACAAAGACCTCCCCAGAAGATTGGAGTTTTTCATATGACAGAATTTGGGGGTATAATGCAATGGCAATCCGAATCATGGGGTTGCCCATTATTGTGTATGAGTGTATCTCATGCAATTTCGGGCAATTTCGAACGCAACCATGGGGTTTCACATAATTGCGTATTAAAGTATCTCACACAATTTCAGGCAATGGAGGGTCATTTTTGGGCAATGGGAAGTCATTCTGAATGCATTCAGAATGCAATTAGATTCCACGTAAATTCGCTAAACTGATAAACTCCATTGTGAGAGTCAGGCAGGCTTGGATGGGGAGATAAAGCCTTTCAGACAGTTTAGACGTAAGCCGTATAGGGCTTTATGGGTCAAAACTAGCACTTTGAATTGTGCCTGGAAACAGACTGGTATCCAGTGAAGCTGTTACAACAAGAGAGTTATACAGTCAGCAGTCTAGCAGCAGCATTTGGAACCTGCTACAGTTTCAGGAACAGTTTTCAAAGACAGCCTCACGTTACTTCTCCAAACTAAAGATAGTCATAATAACACTTTAATATTTGCTACATAACTTGCCAAATAGTTGATGTGCATATGTGAAATTTAATGATACTTTATTTCAATATTGTCAGTGAAATTCTATATATTCTTACTCAGAAGTAAACTCCATTGCAAGTAACTTACTAAGTAAGTATAAGATATCAGAATATATTAGTTCGCATGAAGGCATTTAGTGTTTGACAATATTTGACACCTAATAAGATGTCATATCAAATGTCTGCTGAAACATTTGAGAGATGCCAATAGCTCTAAAGCATATGAATTTTTAATTTTGAGGTTAAAAGTTCGCATGCAAAAATTTGAGCACTGAAATGGGAAGATGTGTTGAATTGTGAATATTCATTTTAGCTCCAACATAGGTCCATTGAAGCAAGTAATAGTAATCTTCTGTGGATGACCCTTTGGGCCCACAATGTGTCTGCGCAGCAACGGCAGCTCTTCTAAGAATCCTAATTTTCTGAGAGATTCCCCCCCACCCGAGCTCATATAAATCAAGGTTATTTTCTGAGGATTACCTAATCTTCTGTGATAATATCCCACATGTTTTTAGCATAGTCTAACTACATATCTTTTCTCCCTGAATTACCTTGACAACATGTGCAAGAGATGTTCCTTCACAATATGGAAGAGGAGGTAAACATGATGGTTTGTATCTGGAGAACATTCCCTTCACTGTATCGGGATTAACAGTGCTTTCAGGCTATACCCGAACCTCTGCGGAAACAGCAGCCATTACAGCAGTCACCACCTTTACGTCAGATCTATTTGCCTAACTAGGCTGCATCACCACTCCAGAAATAATCTGCTTTGACACCATTTTAACTGCCATGGCTCAATGCTATGGAATTCTGGTGCCACAACAAACTACAGTTCCCCGAAATCCACAGAGTTGAGCCATGGCAGTTAAAGTCGTGTCAAAGCAGGTTATTTCTGTAGTGTGGATGCAGCCTCTGCCACCAAGAGGCTACTATGCTTAGCAAGCTGAAAAACAAAGGCACAAAAATTGAACGGGGAGATCACAGAGAGGTCTGCCACCACCAACATTCTCCAACTCCTTCAGCTGAGCAAAGAGGAAGAGGAGGAGGAGGAGAAACTTACCTTCTCCTCTCCTGGGCAGTCGTGAATACTGGGTCCAGATGGAGAAAGCAAGCAAAAGCAGAGAATGGGAAAGAAAGTCTTTTGGAGTGCAACTCCAAGAATCCATTGACTGGGAAACTCTTGGAGTTGCAATCCAGAAAAGTAACTTTCTCAAGCTCCAAGTAAAAGGGTAGTGGCTACCATACCAAAGAGATAAGCTTATACAGGAAGGGGGGGGGCTATTATGGCAAAGGCTTTTCAAAATCTACCACTGTGTTCTGATAGAATGGTTAATTTTCCCCACACTTTTCCTTTAAAACATTTGTAACTGTTTAAAATAATGCACTATTTTGTAAAATATATTTTCCTGCTTTATTTGATCTAACGAATTAATAAAATTTGGCTTCCTTTTTAATAGTGAAAGAGCAGACATATATATTTTACGAGGAGAATTTAAATCTTTCGTTTGGCAGAAGCCATGGTCACAAGTGCAAGTGGTCATGATAAAAAAACTGTGGCCAGAATACTGTATCTTCTTTACATATACATAAGCACTATACTGTAGTTATGGCATGACACTGGATCTGCTGAGATCAATGGGGATCCAGTCCCTTTTCACTCAGGTAGCAGTTGGATGTTATTTCCACCAACCCCATGAGCAATTCTTAACACAACAGGCAGAAACAGGTTCCCTGTCACAATTTCCACTCACTCCAGAGACTGCTTGCATGCAGGGTGGAAATGGCAACCCAAGCAACAGGAGACTAGACCCCTTCAATTGCAGCAGCTGCTAGCCACTAAGTAGAGATATGGGGACTTTCACAGTCACTACATAGCTCCTAAACTAGACATTATGTAAGGACCATGAATACATAACAGTCATGACTGTATAACTCCAAGTCAAACTTCTTAAGTGTGATATAAAATTCTGGCCTATAAAACTAGGGAGTTTATTACATTTCCTTTGCTCTTGCAATAGACATGGGATGTAACTTTAAGAAGGCAGATCTTATTGCATTTCCCCTTCACTGGCAGTACATAGCCTGTATGCAGCCTGGGCTTCTCCGGGCTTCTCTGCATCTTTTCAAAAATAGAATTATCCCATTCTTGAAAAGCTACAGCAGAAACTTAGCTTGCATATTGTCTGTGTACTGCCCAGTGATGAGGAAATGCAATAGGATCTATCTTTTAAAGTTACATCCTGTGTCTATCACAGAAGTAAAGGGCAATGCAATAAACTCCTAGGAATGGAGTGTAAAAATTATTAAAACACATTGGCCCGATCTAGATGGGCATTTAGAGGCACCTTTAGGGATAGAAAAGGTGGTACTCATATGCTTTAGGGTTAGGGAGGGTGCAGCGTCCGCACCCTCCCTAACCCTAAAGCATATAGGTGCCACCATTTAAAAATGGTGGTGTCCATAAAGGCGCGCCATGATGTTATCATGGCGCACGCAGTGTTTAGAAAAGCTGCACGCGCCATGATGACTTCACACCATGGGAGGGCGCCAAGCGTGCCTTTCTTGCGGCGCAAAAAAGGAGCTCAAAAACTGAGCTCGTTTTTTGCACCGGGTATTTGGAGCAGCCTTCAAACAGCCGCACCAAACACCAGGGGAGAAAGGGGCCCGGCGGCAGCCCCTTTCTCCCCACAGCACTGCCGAGGGAAGTGGGGTGCAGCGGGCGCCCAAGGCGCTGGCTGCACCCCACTTTGAGGGCATGGGGAAGTGGCAGTTTGTTGCTTCCCACAGCCTCCGGAAGCAGCGGGATGGAGCCTCTGAGGCTGCCGGTGTAGCAGCCTTGGCCCCATCTCGCTGCTTCCTGGGGCGGCTATAGACTGCCCCTTTTGTCACTGAATGAAATTGGTTGGCAGAATGTTCAGGACAGGCTAAAGGAAGTTCAGTTTTGCATGTTATAAAAATTGATAAAGTCACTTACATCCATTCTAACCTTGACTCCACAGCTGCGCATCCACATAAAATACACTCGTCCCTCCACTTTAGGGGTGCAGGACTCCCATGAATGTGGAAAAACCTCAGATAACAAAAATACTATGTTTTTACCTGACACAGTACCTCTCTAGGAATATCTAGGTCCTCCAGTGCAACTCTGTAGTCAATATCTGCCAGACATTGGCCAGAGAATTGCACTGAAGGAGTTACAAATGCCTAGTGGAATATTCTTTCTAGGAATCTCTAGGTCCTTCGGTGTGACTTTTGGTTACAGTTGACCATAGTTGTGCTGGAGGACCTAGATATTCCTAGAGAGAACATATTATAAAATCCATGAAGGGTCAAAGCTGCAAAAGTCAAAGCTGCAAATGTGGAGGGACCAGTGTAGATACTTTCCTGTTTTAGAAGGTTGTGGGTGTTGACCAAAATATCATTTCTGGCTTAAAGCAAAGGGTTCAGTCATGGCCAAAACTGCTATGAGAACATGCTATGTGACATCCCAGGGTTTGTGCATGTGTGTGTTTTAATTCTCTAAACCAGCACTCCTCAGATTATCTGATGTGGGGAAACAGAAATGATTGTTTTAGCATCGTATTTGGGCCCATTGGCTACAACTGTTTGTTTCTTTCCTGGAAACTCTCCACAGGCCCACAGCTGATGGCTTGCAAATCATGTTTGACTATTTCGACTTGTCCTGCAATAAAACAGAGGACACACTGTGGCATGGGCAACATATGATGCTGGTCTGCAAACACACAGGCACACATATCCTACTGATCATCTTTTTGGAATGGGAAGGAGTTGAAAGCCTTCTTTCCACTTTCTTCTCCAGTGAGGAAAAAATCCCCTACATCTCTGAGAGGAGAGAAAGTTCATCATTCACTTCCATGGATATCACCAGAGTATCAGCGAGTACAGAACAAGCTTGATAAAAATGCCAGGAAGTCAGGGAAAATGAAGAACCTGGTAGGAGGGCTCCTGCAAGGGCTTTCTGCTTTCTTCATTCATGGTCAGCAATGGCATTGATTGCACTAGTGGCTGAAATCTGTCAGTAGCTAGTCAGAAGAAGCACATCCTTCTTAACTCCTGCTGGGCCTCAGTGGCTCTTGATATCACTGAATGTGACACCCTTCCACATTACATTGGCTTACAGTCGTCCTGTTTGTTCATGTAGGGCAGATTTTAGAAGGTGGCACAGTGGAGCACTTGCACAAATTATCATTCTTTGTCCTCTGCTAACCCACAGGGTCCTATCTACTCCCCTACACTACTTCCTCCATATAAACCTTCCCAGGGGCAACCCATGGTTGACTAGAGAAACCTGCCTATGGAGTTTACGAGAAATTGGAAGTATAATCCAATGGCAATCCGAACATAATCATGGGGTTTCACATTATTGTGTATGAGTGTATCTCACACAATTTTGTGCAAAAGGGAAGTCATTCCAAATGCAATCATGGCTTTTACATTATTGAGTATTAGAGTATCTCACACAATTTTGGGCAATGGGAAGTCATTCTGAATGCATTCCAAACACAATTAGAATTCATGTACATTCGCTAAACTAGCAAATTTATGTGAATTCAAATTGGCTCCATTCGAAATAGAGAGAAATTCCTCCCATTTGATAAACTCCTATGTTTCTGTGCTCTGGCTGAGGGACATTTTTAAAAATAAGGGACAGGGTCTTTTCTGTGGAAATATACAGAAGGTACAACTCTCTTGTCTGAAAAATTCACTTGACTCTTTTACTTTTGGCCTACTACAGCCAGGTAAAGGCAAGCATCTGTTTAGTTAAGCATTTGCCTTCTCTTTTATGTTTTTTTGTTTCTTCCAATTTCATATTCTCTGTAGAATTTTACTGCAGAATTTTCCTATTTTTAATGTTTTCCTGTATACTTTGTTTGTTACATATTGTAAACTGCCTTGGGCAGGCTTCATTAGTTTGAAATGTTTGAAAAAGTTGACTTGGGGGCTATGATCCCCACAATTCATGACTGTAAGATGTGGAGAACACTATTCATATGTCTTAAAAAAGAATTAGGGAAGTTACTGGAGGATAAGTGTGTCAGACAGTGGTCATGATAGTTAAATAGAACCTCTGTGCTCAGGTGTGGTATACCTTGGAATACTAGTTGCAGAGACAGATGCTAGCAGATGGAATGCACATTAGGTTCCCAGAGGGATAAAGCTAGCAAGAGGACTGTTAAGGGGAGTTAAATCTGATTCAGCAAGCAATTCCTCTAGAAAGGAAACACATTTTGAAAGGATGAACACATCAAACCTACCAATCCATGCAAAAATGAATTTAGATATTCAAACCGATTATGGCTCATTTATTATGATTTCCCACTCTGTTTTGTGTTTGAAGCACATTAAAAACCCAGAGCCACTGGATACACCCTTACTCCCTATCTAGTGCTCAAATGATGTGCACACCCCAATGATAACCATATTAGTTACTGAATATTTTCTCTTCCCATTTCTATGAAAGTACTTAAACAAACAGGAGAGATCAATCAGCAATTTAAAATATGAATGGAACATAACAATATGAACTTATTGATCTATTTATCTATCTAACTATCATCCCTTTCCAGTCCTGAGAAACATAAGACTTTTGTGTTATAGATTCATGATTTAATGTCTTCTCATAGAAGGACAAATGAAAGATGGGGGGGGGGTTCACCCTCCTCCTGGTACTCCATTTCATAAAGCTGGTGTTTTCTCAATCAATACAGAGTCAATGTTATGCTAAGGTAAGACCAAATAATCACAGTCTGAAAATAACTTATCTTGGATGACACCATTGGTGCATCTAGATGAGCTAACTGGTAGCAACTCTCTGCACGAGTCAGGAACAAGATACTGGTTGTTGTTGTTGTTGTGTGCTTTCAAGTCATTTTCAATTTATGGCAACCTCAAGGTCAATCTATCATGGGTAGAGATGTGAAGGCCTATGGAAAAATTAGGGAAAAAATTTATCTGTGTTTTTCCTGAATCATGTGAAAATAAAATACTCCATAATTGATTTTCTTCCTTTTTTTTTTCTTTTTTTTCTGGGTTTTTGTTTTTCTTTTCATTTTCCCCATTTTTCTTTGGGGGATGGAAAAAATGAAAACTGGAAGAAAATCATTTATGGAATATTTTATTTTAGCATGATTCAGAAAAAACAAAGACAATTTTTTCCCAAATTTTTCCATGGGCCTTCACATCTCTAATTTCTCTTGGTAAGATTTGTTCAGAGGAGGTTTGCCATCGCCTTCCCCTGAGGCCGAGAGCATGCAGCTTGTCCAAGGTCACCCACTGTGTTTCATGGCCAAGCTGAGAATTGAACCCTGGTCTCCAGAATCATAGTCCAGCACTCAACTATGCCACACTCTTCCCCCAATATCCTGTTTACTCAACTTGGACAACCTGAGTAGGCTGTACCATTATCAAAATAGTGTTGAAGAGGTTCACCTTTTGAAACTGATTTATAAAGAGAACAACTTGAATAAATATACACTTCTCCCTTTGACTTTTTTCTTATTTTGTTGTGTTAACAACCTAGAATTGAAATAAATTTAATTGACTTTAAGGGAAAGATTTTAACAGGGCCCAGGGAGGTCATATGTGACCTGTGGGCCACATTTTGCCCACTCTGACCTGGATTAAGTCAAAAAGAGCAAGAAAGTTATTTCCACTTTAGCTCTCTCTTTTTCTAAACCAAAGCATAGCGCCTATCTTAAGGATGGGTTCACCAGGCTGAACCATTTACTCTACTCAGAGGCCAAGATGGCAGCTACTTAGATATCATTCAACTCTCTCATCCCATGACAAAATGATAAAAAAAAAACCTGAGGACTAGTTTTTACATCACATGCTGGCAATTGATACTCCTCTGTGGCCGCAGCAGTTAAAGGAATGGCAATACTCCTGTGTAAACTTTTCTGTGCTTTTTCCTTGGTATAATAGATATTCCCTGTGCCAGCAGCAGGAACAGAAAATCATTGTTTTGGTGATACCCACCTCCGTCAAAGTGATTTAAACAGAAGCAGCTGGATCCAGGTTGAATAAGTTACAACTTTAATCACTTTTCTATGTTTTTAATTGTATTGTTCTTTGAATTATATTGTTCTTTGTGAGCCTCCCTGGGTCCCAGTTCTGGAACAAGAGTGGGATATACATCATCACAGCTTCTTCAGCTTTTTCAAGTATCTGTATAACAGGGGTTTGCATGCTCTGCAGTCCACAAAAGTCAATTCTGAGATTTTCCAAAGGACCACAGCTGTACCACAATGGTCACTGTAGTCATTGTGACAGGAAGCGATGTTGCAAACTTTCATGTCCTGAAGGTTTTTGAATTTAAAAAACAAAACAAAAACACCATGGTTGTTCACTAAAACATCGGGGGGAACGGTAATGGCAATCTGAAGAGCAGCTCTGGACTTCTCAAGAGCTGCACTTAGCCTTCAGATCACACAGTTCCTATCCCTGATTTTTATAGAAAAAAATGTGTGACCAGTGTCAACTGATGACTTTCATGTCAGTGGGGAGATTATTCTGTTCCATGTTTTTGTCTGAACTTTAAAGGAGCTATCCAAGTTGTTTGAGGTGGAGATAAAAGTTCAGGATAGTCCCCTTGAAGTCTGAACTAAAACCTGGAGCAGCTTCATCATCCCACTAAAATGGAAGCCATCAGCTGCTGCTACTCGTGCCCTGAACAAGCCCCAACTGTGATGATTGTACACAAGTATTTTTCACTCTGCATGCCTTCACAGTTGTTCCATGCTATATCAAAACATTTATCAAGTGAACTCCCTCCTCCTGATAAACTAGCCACTCATCTGTACAGTATTTATGTTCAGTCCTGTATTTAACTGAATGATACATTTATCTCAATAGATTTAGCTCAATGCTGCAGCAGTGATGCTGCTGTCTTTAATCTCAATATGTTACTGATACATTTAAGTGGGAGACTAGCAGCAAAGGGGAAACATTCTTAGCAAAGCTGATAAAGTTCATATTTACCGCATGATATACTAATGCCATCTTAAAATGCAAATGCTCAGCACATCTGGCACTGTTCTGATGAAGAGATGTGGTTTATTCATTATAATTACAAAATGCTTGCTTACTGTCTAGAATAATGGAAAGAGCTAGAGATTATGTACTCGAAAGCTACCCCGAGGAGAGGATGTACAGCTGAGAAACGGTTGTTGTAATGGAGAAATATTTAAAGAACAATAGGCACCCAGAGGAGATACAGCAGCAGATACAAGATTGCTGTTTGGCTCCAGCAAAGAGCAGAAGATAAGGAACTGAATGAAGGGGAAACCTCTAGCTATCTACTGGAGTAATTGTAAATTGAAAAATCTGCTTGTAGATTAGACTCTGTACACAAAGACCAAACTGCAGCCTTGCAGATTGATGCTAGCCAGCCAACATGTTGCCTGCTTGTTTTTTTTTAACTGAATGTACCTCTTTATCACAGGGCAAATTGCACTCAGTGCAAAAGGCCTGGAAGCCACTGATCTGGAAGGTACTGTAATGTCCCTGCTCACAAGGAGACAGCTTATCCTTAACATCAGTTTAATACCTAAGGTTGTTCCTTCAATGTGATGCTAATGACAAGAGAAGGTTTTTCTAATGGTTTTAAATGGAGAGTGGTTACTACTATATGCTATCAGAAAGAAACCCGACAGATATGGTGGGGCTTAAGACCAAGGCTAGGACTCTGAAAAAGACAGTCTTGCTCTTGGACAAGTTCTTAAATGGTTTTAAAACAGAGCTTGGAAGTAACATGTTATGGCAGGTGGCCCATGAGAGGTAGCAATGTTATTCCCCCCCCCCCCCCAGATAATGTAAGAATAGGTAACATACTTATTTTCTTAATGTGAACTAAAATATTTACTCATTATTTGGGGGCTATTCTTCTATTTGTAAAATATATTTTTGTAAATAATAATAATAATGAAATAACTAAAAAATGATGCTGCAGTAATACATTGTGTGTGTGTGTGTGTTGTGCCTTCAAGCTGCCTGTTGACTTATGGCAACTCCATGAATTGCACATTATTTCTAGAATAATGGGTAAATAGTTACTTTTTAAGGAAAGGCAGTGAGAAATATTCCAGCAAGAATGTGATATACAGTTCGTTCTTCCTGGACCCCTCTCCTATATAATGGAAAATGGTGGGTCCCTATTGAAAACAATGGGACTCATGCCCACAGTGCAGTGTGGCATGCATGCACCATGGCACTTGCATCGTTTCTCCTGACACTCAGCTTTCAGCGTATGCTTTCAGCGTCATACATGGGTGCGCCATATGCAGCTTTCAACATGTTGAAAGCTACATATGGTGCACCCATGTATGACATGGGCACACTGTATTGACTGTTACCCTATCCTCTATCTGTGGCTTTTTATGGAATTTGTTCTTAAATTTCTGAATTTGTTTTTAAATTTTAAAATTTCTGGTACTGTGTGTAATGCGTGCAGGACTGAAGAGGTCCGCTGGGTATGTTTCTGAACAGACTAACCATCTGTGGCCCTTCCCACAAAAACAAATTTGGAGATTGTTCTCACCAAAATCTCTTTTGAATGTTCGATGCACAAAAATGTGACTGATGAGGGAAGCAAGGTTGGTGCGTGTTGTGTAGGACAAAAATCCCCTTCATGTGTTCATCAACAAAAGTGAATCAACACATTGAAAGAAACAGCAGAATTACACCACTACCTTCCCCCAGCTCATGTAAAGCTCAGGCCCCAATCCTCTGTCCCTCTCCCCATGTTCATGTGAAGAGACCTCTCTGTGTGGACATATGCATGTAAGCTTGGATGGGAAATGGACGCCTAAACATACAAGGTGTCGGTTCTGTAAAGGTGTGTGAGCAGAGGCATCAGTCACTCAGATGTCCACATTTAATGTGTGGAAGATAGCAATGCAGATTTGAGGAAGGCTCAGCCACAGGTTCCCACTGTCCCTTTCAATATGCGAACCGCTTCATACAGTTAAGAAAGGACGGGAGCTAATGTCATTGCACCTAATGAGGGATGACCCAACACATTTTGCTGCCTGAGATGAAAATCAAGGTAGAATCCTCTCCCATTCTATGTCCTGATCTTTCATGAATGTTACCAATGGGAGAGCATCCTCCACCACAATTTAAGGTAGTGGGAGGAAAAGCACAGGGAAGGCCATGTGAGCACAGCTCTAAATTCCCATGTCCACAAGCTTGGAATCTTAGTTTGAAAATTAATTTGATAATGTTAATTGTTAGAAAGTGGAAATGAATTCATTGACATAAATACAAACAATTGAATTCATTTGATATGATAATGTTATTGTTGATTAGCTCATTAATTAAAAAGTTAATGCTGGGCAGGGCCATGGGACTTAACAAAGTTCACTGTTGACCTTAGGGGAGGCACATTTTGTTAATGGCTTCTTCATAAGTTCTCTTTTTGTTCTTCTCCTGTGGCCTTCCTCCAACCTTGAGTTTTTTCCAACATAAAGTCTATAATAGGATTGTTGCCTGGAAATGGTGGGAGTCCAACATGTCTAAGGAAATATCAGATTGCGAGGAAAAAACTGTCCCAAAGCATGAGACCCATCTGACAACCAATTTTGTTTGTCACTCACCTGCATCTCTCTTTTCTAACCACTCCCACAAAGACATTCCCTTCATTCCCTCTCCAAATGCCTAGTTTGTTTAAAGTTAATAAGGAGTAATTTATTGCAGTTAGCACTGATCATCATGTACAGCAATAAGTGGACAGCTACAAAATCAGACAATTAATTAAGAGTGGAGAATTGTTAATCTGAATTTTGGCATCTCTGAGCATATGCAGAATTTTTTTCTGCACAACTGAATCACTACATTATTTCTGTCTCCTAGCACCCTGTGAAAAATAATGTAAGAATTGCAAAAGGTTAATTACTGCTCAACACAAATAAGATTATAATGTATATTATGGCCCTGTTCAGACCGGCCATTAAGGCCAGCCTGGGGACCGAGTCGAGGTATCACATAACACATGCCCCAACTCTAAGGGGAAGGCAATGGTAAACCTTCTCTGAACAAATCTTGCCAGCTCTCCAAAAAAACCCATTATAGATTCGTCATAGAGTTGCCATAAATTAGAAATTACTTGAAGGCACACAGCAACAAACACACAAGCCAGTCCAGAATATAAACATTACTGCACACCTGCACTTCTACCCCCAGAAAAACCCCAAACATTTTCCTTCTATATAGGTCAATGACATTCGGAAAGGGCCTTGTCTTCCTTGAGCTTCAAACAAATCCCTCCCTCCCTACTCCCATTCTATTCCAATACTCACTTTAGTCTTCTTTTCGATTCTTCTCTTTTCTCCTTTCCAAAACACAGTTATTCTTCTGCTCCACACATCCAGCTATTTATCCTGGTTCCCACTAAGTTTTCTCCCACCCACGCACCCCTTGCAAAAAAATATATATTTCACAATCTGTTGTTAGCCTGCCTTACAATCTAGGCATGTGATGCAGTTCCTCCAGTTCTAATATTTTTCTCCTGAATTACCAGGCCTTCTTCTTTTACCAAATGTGACAGGAGAGCCATGAACCCTAAGGAATTCAAAAATTCTAACAACTAAGTTTTTACTTCAGTGTTAATTGAGGAATCTAGATCATTATGTGAATTCACTAGGGGGAGGAAATAGTGAAATAATAAATTACTGTATATACTCATGTATAAGTCTAAAAATTTAGGTCAAAAAATTGACCCCAAAAACCTGAGTCGACTTATCCATGGGTCAATGTAAGTACTCTGTCTTAACTCTTGTTTAAAAGAAGCAACCATCCCCTGGTGAAAAGCAAGAGTATAATCTGTCCTGGAAGCACTGACCCCCTTTACTCTCTCATACGTCCAGTCTTAAGAATAAGCACAAAGAGTTATGTCTGATGGACTTTTGGAAGTTATTTGACATTGTTTTGCTTTGTTTCATCTGTTAAATCCTTTCCTATATGCCCCTAAATTTTACCCTCAACTTATCCACAGGTCACAGCAAAATCCATAATTTTGGCCCCAAAACTTGCCCTCAATTTATACATGAGGTCGACTTATAGTCGAGTATATACGGTAATGATTCAATCAACAAGTTAATTCCAAGATCTGTTCATAAATAGCTGATGATTTCCCACCATCTACTGCCTAATGGTAGGACCATCCCTCATGATCAAACATTTCCTCATCCTCACTCCAGTTCATTGACTGCCATTCACAGGTTAATGACATCACATTAAGCATGTTCTTTGCACATTACAGAGATGCAAGGCAATAGCACACACAGTACTGTATAGTCTGAATAAAACCTACTCTTTTTACAATGGCCCTAGTATATGCAGCCTCCAGCAAGAAAAAAAACCACATGGATATCAAATCAGAGGTGCACAGCACAAGGGCCGTTTCCTTTCGCTCTTCTCCTATTTTTGAAACTTGGGTACATTCCTGACTTGAGAATTAGAGCCATTCATCATTGTTCCTGCCACTGGCTGGGAACGTGCAAACTGAAACAAAGCATTCAGCATTCACAACATCAGTCAGCTTTAAGCAGAGCCACTCCAGCTCAGCAGATTGAACCTTTTCAGTGCCAAACATGAGAAACCCATAAAAGAAATGCACAAGAAACAAGAAGTCAGCTACTGGGATGAGGCACAAGGGGTCCCAATATAGTCAAATCCCATTAACCAAGAAATGATAATTTTATAAACCTAATTAACTTGGTGTTAATATTCATTTTTTAATATATAATTTGCACTAAGAAACAGCAACAAAAAACCCACCAGGTCATCAGAGATACATACTGTACTGGAGCCCAGTAAATAAATGGGAGAAAAGGAGGGACAGGCAATCAATATTCTGGTGTAGTAAGAAATATTTCCTTCTCCAGTGACAATCAGCTCTGCATAATTAAAATAGCTTAGAGTGCTGAACTAATTTTCAAATTGGAGGTTTCTTCCGGTAGTGGTTCTTTACATACAAAGTTTCTACTGCGACTGAATTTAATTGTGAGTCTAATTACAATTCTAATGAATGTCTTCAGCACTGCATGTACAAATCACACTTCACAGTGATGCAATATTAGCACCAGGAACAGTTCTTCCTGGTTGAAAATATAGATTAACAAACACACACAATTATTATTACTCTTAAAACATATTTAGGGTGCAATAGTTTATTCTAGGTTTGTGAAAGTGAGTCTATTTGGCTGTATTTTTCCTATATATTTATTGCCTGCTACCAAAGTCTCTGTTCAAACTGATCAGTATATACTATCTTTACAAACAGTTCAGTTTGGTAAACAATGAGAAAACAAATTTGCATGGGTGCAGCAATCAGAAAGGAAGAGGGAAAATAAGGTTAGATATTCCCAGCATGTTTTTTTTTTAAGCATAGCGCTATAGGTTTGACCACCAAACTGAAAATTGCACCAAAAGTAGAGGCTAGTGAAAGAAACAAAATATTCCTGGATTCATTTTGGAAGAAGTCTTCAAGTGGTGTCCAGAAGGATCAGAATGTTGTTTACTCATGCAAGCCTTCCCTGACCTGGTTGTTTCATTTCACGTGTGTATATTGTTAATTCTGAATAAAAAGTTTGCTGAAATAGGTTGAACTGATGTTCTTTTTGGTGGCGTAGGGGCCTCTCTCTGTTCTTCTCATGTTATTTCTGCCTCTGGTATCAAATTTTCTGTTAAAGAAAGAATGCCGAGGTACACATGTACTTTGTTAACTTTGCATTTATATGCTATTATTTCTTATCTTTATAAGTGGCTCTTCTGCCATAATTGGCTCCCAAAGTAGTTTGCAAGAAGTAAAACCACAACAAAAAATATAATACAGTATGTTAAGTAGAGATGATGGGGAGAAACATGGGGGAGATTTGCTGTTTAGAGGTCTTGCTTCAGATTATTTGTGCCTTGCATTTTACCTCCCCGTTGCCTGCTTCACTAGTTCATTCCTTCTTTTGCAATTTCATTTTTAGTTAAAACCAATTGCTGAAGCCTTCATAAGATACACCATTGGTGATAAGCTGGCACTCTCTGTGGTTAGCAACGATAAGGTGGGAGTATCTTCAATGTCAGTCCATTGCTCTCAGTTCCTCTTTCCAAATTCCAGGAGCCAGGTCATGCTAACCAGAGCATGGAGGAAACAACCAAAAACCAACCTGTAATTTGTAATCACTTCCCTTTTCACATAACTAAGCTATAGGAACATTGTATTTCAACTATAACTTAGACAGGAATAATGTATTGCAGTCAGCTATAGCTGTAAAAAGGTACTCCTATATTTAAAGTATATGTAGTTTTACTACATTATGGAAGAAGCATATCACATAGTTCCTTTGCAGGCTTGTGCCTGTTGGAAGTAAATGCATTTATAAGAAGTAATGACCTCCTCTGAACAAATCTTGCCAAGAAAATTATGACAGGGTGGCTTTGGGTTTGCTATAAATTAAAACTACTTGAAGACACACAACAACAAAATGACATGTTTATAGGGCAATAGAAGTACAGATAGTTTTGAGTTCCCTGCCGTGTCTCTTCTTTGTCTTGTTTGCTCTGTTGCTTCCCCATGAAACATGGATAATCTCAGACGTGACTTACATCCTCCCACATGCTTTTTTCTTTCTTTCTTAGTCACATAACCGGTCATCTTTGCTTTCTCCTCCTCATATGTCATCCTCTAACAAACATCTTTCTCTTCAGTAATGATGGTGTTTTGTTGAGTGCGGAGCCTTGTGCTGCTGCATTAAAATTAAACAGAAGCTTATTTTATGTAGTTTCAAAAATGGAAAAGTAAAGTGTTACTTTTGACTGACAGCTATATGTTACAAGGTAACTTAAGTGACAACTGTTACTAATTTTTACAGGTACTATTTAGCTGCTAACTGCTCAGCTGTATAACCTTGCTCCCCATATTTCTGGAACTTTAGGACATCAATCCTTTATTATTACATTTTGTCGCTGTACACCCTTCCTAACTAATGATTTAGCCAAAACATACACTAGCAAAAACAAACGAGTCAGCACCAATATTGCTCTTCAGGAGGAATCAAGTGACTGTTCGGATCAGGTGGTATGCTAAGAAACTGGCATTTGGAATGGAAATTCTCACTTGTTTTATTCTCCTGCACAAAAGCCATAAAGCATGTCTCATTGCCTGTGAGACGGTGAGGTTTTGTTTTGAAAAACTATTTCTGTGTACATTGCACAAATTTTGCAAAACTACAATAGCTGCTGCTTTCTTATGTTTCCAGATTAGAAGCATCAGAGTGGATGTTTGTACCTTTTCATCTCTCGCTCACTCGCTCTCTCTCTTTCTCTCTCAGTCATACATTTCTATGCATCTTCTTTACAACTCTAGCTGCTGCCAGTAGTTTCTGAAGAAGATGTGAGAGCATCCTGGTGGATATCAATCCACTGCTCTCCTTCCTGTCCTGCGGCTTCTGGCATGTAATATTAACTCTGGCTGAAGTCTGTGAGGAAACCAGAATGATCTCTGAAGCTATCACTAGTTATGGCAATTGCGAAGTCAGTAGTTGTACAGGAGGAATGGGAATCATGGGGCATTCCAGAGGTTGTTGGATTGCGACTCCCAGCGTTTCTTACCACTAGCTGGTGGTAGTTGTAGTGCAACATCATCTGGTGATCTGCATGATTCCCATTTGCATGTGTTCTCCTTTTTGGATTAGGATGGGGGAACATATAGCCCTTGGGCTAATTTCAAAAACCTCAATTCAGACTAACATTGCCAGGTAGTACTATCCAAGGCCCTGAGCTTTCAGAGCCCAGACCTGAGACTTAGGAGTGAACCCTAAGTATAATGGAATATATTGTTTGGTTATGTCTTGGAGGTCCTGGGAATTTCCAGAAAATAGGGAAATATAACTGTCATTTGGATGTATTTTCACAAATAAAACTGAGAACTACACCAACAAATAGCACAATCTTCCTACCATCTGGAGGAGGCAAATGTTATATTTTTTGCTATATTTTCATTAGGAAAATGAAATAATTATAAACAACTGATTGTGTGTAACTAGTTGCTTCCAAGCTTTGTATATGACATATTTCAAGGTGTTTTTTTAAAAAAGGAGGTTTACAAATATTTCAACCAGCTCCTCAAATTAATAGCGACCCTATTAACATAAAGGTTAAATTCATTCCCTAATGTTATGATAAAAGAAAGAAAAATTAAGACCATCCATATTTTCCAGCATCTGAAAATTTAAAAGTAGGTATATCTGAAATTGTTTTACTAAACTCCTTACATTTCAGTATTTTGTAACATCTATTGTGGCTATGCTAATTAGTTTGTGTTAATTAACCTATTGAGGAACTGGGCTTTGATCTACCAGCTCAACCTTTGCAAATTATATCTTATTTAACCTAAATGTCAACAACACTGTTTAGAAAAAAAATCCAAGTAAAAATAATTACTTTTAAAACATTAATCAGAGTAAATGCAGATTACAAAGTGGTAAATGTAGCAATATGGCAGGGAGATAGAAAACAGCTTTTCTGATGACAGTTTTTCACTCAAATTTGTAACATTCAGAGGAGCTGTACTTTTAGCCTGTTTTTAGCATGATTGACAGTGGTCCTATAGATGCAGTTTTTGCCAGCATATTATCTCCCAAAAGTAAGCTTTCCACTGTTTTAAGATCCTTGCGGAATGCTTCATCTCAAGCCCACCACCACTTTTAATTGGGGATGTTTTATATTATATTTTATCATTGTTTTTATTAGATTTTAATGGCCTTTTAAAAACCTTTAAATTAATATTTTTAAGGTGATTGTTTCTTTTGTGTTTTTTAACTTTTGTAGTATTTGTTGTTTTAAATGTATTTCCTTTTAACTCATGTTGTGAGTCACATTGCCCCCACATTGTAAGAAAGGTGGAATATAAATTAAATAAATCGATAAAATAAGTAACCTATTAAAATTAAAATTAGATTATCAAATCAGAGTGGGGAACCTATGGTCCTACAGAGGTCACTGGACTGCAGTTTTCTCATCCCCGGCCAGCAATGTCATATCCAATGAAATAAGAAGCAAAACATTACAAAATTGTCAAAACATTCATCTCCTTTTAGAAAGGATTTGTTGGAATACAATATGTTTCTTGAGTCTACATTTTAACTGATCACACACCAGTTTTATTTACTTTAGTGTTACTTAAATACACTAAAAGTACCAGAACCTGTCAGATCTTGGAAGCCAATCAGGGGGGCAGTACAGACGGGTGGCTTGGTGCTGCTCATCATTGCCCCATGTCTGTGCTGCAGCATCTGTATGCTGCAGCACACACACGGTGTCTAAAAAGAGCCGCTCTAGGTGGCTCCTTTTTAAAGACGTTATAAGGACTGCAAAGCAACCCTATCATGCCTCTTCCTCCCAGAGGCATGTGGACGCTCAGGTGCCCTTACCTCACAAGGCTGCATTCCATGTGGACAGGGCTGCAGCGTTGTGACATAAGGGCGCCAATACCAGGGCTCAGCGAATGCGGACATCGAGCCCTAGTATCGGCGCAAATGGTCAACCCTGATTAGTTCTTGGAAAGGAGACCACCAATAAATATGAGATGCTGTAAGCTATATTTCAGAGGAAGAAACTGACAAAACCACCTCTGAGTATTCCTTGCCTGAGAAATTCACTGTATGTAATTCATGGGGTTGCCATAAGTTGACAGGCAACCTGAAGACACATGCACATGGACATATATTTGTGGAACAACAATTCTAATCAATAGACTGAATGTGACACTTTGCCAAGTTACAGTCTAAATACAGTAGGCCCTCTGTATCAGTGGACTTCCTGTCCATGGATTCCAGCATCCACAGATGACAAGCCTGAAGGAGGAGGCAGAAGAGGAGGAGGAGGAGGGGAAAGAAGAAGAAAGATGAGGCGGGAAGAGGAAGAGGAAAGAAGAGGAGAGAGGAGGAAGAGGAGGAAGGAAGAAGAAGGGGGAGGAAGAAGAAGTGGAGGCAGAAGCAGCAAGAAGAGGAGGAAGAAGGAAGAGAAGGAGAAAGAGAAGGAAGAGACAGAGGCAGAGATGGCAGTGGGTAGACGAGGAAGGAGGAGGAGGAGGAGGAGGAGGAGGAGGAGGGGGAGAGACTGTGGTAGTGGGGAGGAGGAGAAAGAGGAGGAGGAGAAAGGAGGAGGAGAAGGAAGAGAAGAAAGAGGTGGAGGCGGATGTAACAGCAGGAAGAGAAGGAGGGAGGGAGGAGGAGGAGGGGGGGGACAGGTGGTGGCAGTGGGAAAGAAGAGGTAGAAGAGGAGGGAGGTGAAAGAGGAGGAGGAAAAGGAATGAAGAGGAGGAAAAGGCAGAGGCAGCGGGAAGAGGAGGAAAGAATAGGAGGAGGAGGAGGCAGCCCTCTGCTGCCCACCGTAGTGAGAGTGGCAAGGTGGGCCACACCACCATTAAGGACAATGGGACTTGAGCATCAGTGAATTTTAATATCCATGGAAAGGAGCCAGAATGGATCCCCCTGTGGATACTTAGGGCTGACTGTACCAATAAATATTTGATATTGATAAATATTTGTTATTTGAGAGCAGCATGCATGTAGCTGGAAAAAGAAATATGAGGGTGAAGTTGAGAAATCTTATTTTTTTTACACACCAAGAACATGAAAGATGTAGCTGAACCTCCAGGTGGTTCCTGGATCAACTCAGGCCTACACCAAGATGGGAATTATGTGGCCCTCCTTGTTGGAACAGCATCCCCATCCAACACTGGGACCTGGAATCCAGCATGTGTAAGACCACACAATCCTCATTCCTGGCCTATGCATCATGAACAGTATGCATCATTTTAGATTTTAAATTAAAAATGATGGAAATATGTTTGTTCCCTCAAAAAAAATCTTTAGGTAAGAAAATCTTTATTAGTCCACAATATGAAAATTATTGGAGAGAGAGAGAAACATATAGATAGAAGAGAGAACTGTTCAATGTATATCCAGACACAGCAGGCAGAAGTCTTCTCTGATCTAAAAGTTTCCAATTTTACCAATAGAGTGAGGGCTATACTTTAGAACGTTTCTGAAGCTTATAAAGCATGTTCTGAAGTGAAGCCAGCTTACCTGTTCCTGCATTTTTTGTTGCTGCACAGTCAGGCTTGGATCAACTAAGAATCCCATAAAAGAACAGCGTGACCTTTTATTTCCTGCCATAAAGGATAGAATGAAATGAAAGCCCCCCCCCCCCTTAGTGCAGTCACACCTGGTTGTATCTTTAATTATCAACTCTCTACATCTTTGGTGAGTGAGAGAAGAAAACTTCTAACAAAACCTTCTGTATCATGTCAGGCTACTTGTATCAGACAAATGAACACTTCTCTCTATTGGCTGGAAACATGAAGTATGACATGCAGGTATGTAGAACCAAATTAGCACCATGTCCATATTTTATTACTTTTGCCCTGATGTGCTTCATGGTATATTCCTTCAGGAAGGTTCCATGTACTAACAATAATGAAAATCAAATGATTTCAATTTTCAGGTGTATAGGCCCAATCTGATCTTTGGTGATAGTTCTATTGTAACCATCTGATCAACCAAAGGAAGTGCCATGCTTGGCTGTTGGAGACTTGAAGAAGCAGGACAGCATTGTAGTGAAAATTAATTATCGCTTTATTCTGGATTCTAAGACACACAAAACTACCTCGCAACATTTAGAATCAACCCTGAGTTTCTCCAAGTTAAACAACACTTTAAAAAGTCCTTTGTCCAGCCCCTCCTCACACTTGTAGCCAGCACCATTTGCCCACTTCAAAGGTGCACTTTGCACCTTCTCCATTTCTATCTCCCTGCCATCTCCCAGGAGAGGGAAGGCACCATCATAAACAGTCATAAACAGCCCAGTTTTCCTGCTGCAACCATCTGTCCCAATCTTCAATTCCCTTTGCTTTCCCACCTCTTCAACCACAACACTTTGTTGTCAGATTCCTATGGAATCATAGGAACATGACAGGAAGGGACCAAATGTTCAAATGAACATCTGCATGCATTTTTGTGCACATTTCTCCTATTTGTTCTCCTAATACATGTGTTTGATTTTTTAAAAATATACATACATTTGTGTAAGCAATATAATGGATTTGTGAACAACAATGTTGCTAGTATATGCGGTTTTGTGTGTGAATCACCACCTAATATGCACATATTCATTTTAATTTTACTAGAGAACATCAAATCAAAACAGACTTTCTGTCGATATTTTTTAAAGGTGATAATTAAAACTTTATGATACCCCCTTGATCTTTAAGGAGCTCACAAGATCATCTTTATTGCAGCAGATGAAAACAGTTTCTGCTGTGGAATCAATGTACACAATGCATTACAGCATTGTATTTGGGAAACAAGGCAATCCCTGCCCTCAGTGATTTTACAAGCTAAATGTTGACAGAGCACAAAACCCTTCAAAAGGAAAAATTGGAGGAGTTAATGTGAACAAGTGTCATTATGTGTAGTGAGGACAAAAGGCTAAGCCAAAGGCTTTGTTGAAAAGGTGGGTTTTGATGATGGATTTGAAGACAGAAGACTAAGGAGCAGCAAGCAAAAATAGGCAGTTCTTGTTTAGGAGAGCCATTAACCTTTAAGCGGTTGAAGAAGGACAACTGGGGGGGGGGAGTGAGATTATGGGCAGAGAAAGGTAAAATAAAATAAGGAAAATAAACTCTTGGAGATCTTAGTGCATGTGTTTTCAAAATGGTCAGTTTCATGAAGAAAATTGTGTAAAGTGGCTCATTTTGCTAGGCAACTCTTCATCTGCATTTTCTGTTGTTGTTATTATTTTCTTATATCCCACTATAGGGACTCTGTTGCCAAAAGATGTATATATGGATGCTTTCCTAATAATTTAGCAATATGAAAAAATTAGATACCAAATCCTTGCGGTCACATTCAATTCTTTGCCTACTTTGAACATGTCTCCCCGCAAGCCACTTTTAGTTGTATGTAACCATTTATGATACCCATCCAGTTTCACATTACCAAATTGTTGCAGGTTTGATGAGCCTTTTTGCTGTACCTCAAACATAATATATTATTAACTAATAGAGAAAATGTTTTATTAAAACTTAAATAGTTCTTTCAACATATTTTCCAAAGCACAAAAGCAAACTAGTTTAGTAGTGGTCTGAGTATTGAACTGTGTAGTGGTCTGAGTAGTGGTGTAGTGGTGTAGTGGTCTGAGTATTGAACTGTGACTCCAGGAAACCAAGGTTTGTATCCAATGGAAACCCACTGGATTACTTCAGGCAAATCACACACTCTTGGCCTATGAGAAAGGCAATGACAGATTTCCTCTAAATAAATCTTGACAAGAAAATCCTATGAGAGGGTCACCATAAGTCGGAATCAACTTGAAGGCACATTACAACAAATCTAGCCCAGAGTAAACTGGACAACATTGGTCTGGATTATAAATTGGGAAAATATGTGGATTAATTTCTTAAATGATTAATTTTTTTAGATCCTTAATGTGGATGGATTACATAGATTTCCTTATTACCATGTAAGGTATTCCTACTACACTTTCACAAATTCATTATTTCAGATTATTGGACTTTGTTAAGGGTGAGGATGCCAGATACGGTAAGATAGGAGGTTGTTTTTAAATGCACCTCATGGATTTTAAAAGCATTTTTAGGGGACAAAATGATGGTGAAAGTGGGGTCATTTGCTTGCTGAGCAGGAGAACCCCAGATAGTAGTCACGGTCATTTCAATATGGCAGATCCCCACCCCCACTCCAATTGGCCTATATGGATATTGTTGGGATCTTTCAGAAGGGTTCTGATGGAAGGAGGACATAAAGTTCCTACTGCATACATTGTGCAGCTTTGGACTTTTGTGTGCTGTACTAGTGATATTTGCAAGTCATATTTCTTCACTGGGAATGAATAGGCAGAGAAGATAAAGCAATTCAGTTGTACAGAACAAATGTTTTACATGTACTCCAAGGCACCTTGTTTCTGTGACTGGTCTTTGTCACCAGCCATGTACTGCTGCATTACAAATTGGTAAGTGTCCTCTAGCTGATATAAACAAATTATTTATATTTTATATTAGTTTTTTAGCTTTTATTTTGTAATGTCCAACATTTTTATTGCAAGTCCTTCATTTTGCACTGCCTTGTTTTCCTTTGTAGTTAGAAAATCTGGTCACCCTTCATTTAATATCACTCCATAAAGGTAAAGGTAAAGGTAGTCCCTTGACATGAATGTCTTGTCATAACCTACTGTAGAGGTGGTGCTCATCTTCGTTTCTAAGCCGAAGAGCCAGCATTGTCCAAGGACTACTTTGATGGCCATGTGCCCAGCATGACTCCACCGAATGCTGTTACCCTTCCACTGATAAGTGGTACCTATTTATCTACTTGCATTTGCATGCTTTTGAACTGCTAGGTTGGCAGAAACTGGGACTAGTGACAGGAGCTCACCCCATCATGCAGCACCTGGGCCTTGACCTGCCGACCTGCCGATCTTGCAATCAACAGAGGCAGCATCTTAACCACTTGAGGCACTGCATCCTATCATTCCATATTAATGTCTAATCCACAGATATGTGAAATGTAAGTGAGCAGTGTACATGTTGGCAAGATGGAAAGAAGAAAAGAGAAGTGCAGATTGGTGGCAGAATTTAACTGAATAAGTCATACGTTGACTTTAGGACAGCCTCTCCCATGCTACAAGTTTCCAGACATGTTGGCCTCCCTCCATCCCCAGGCAACAATCTAATTATGGATATTGTGGTCCTCTCTTTCTACTTCCTTCTACCTGTCCCAACATTATTGTTTTTTCCACTGATTCATGCCTTTTCTCATGATGTGCCCAAAGTATGACAGTTTATGTTTTGTCATCTTAGCTTCTAGGGATATTTCTGGCTTGATCTGCTCTAGGACCCATTTGTTTGTCTTTTTGGCTGTCCATGGAATCCTGAGCACTCTTCTCCAGCACCACATCTCAAATGAGAGGCAGTACAGACCAGTGGGAAAGACCATCCTGGGGGCAGAGTCAGGGCCTCGCATCCACCTGACACATGCCCCGACTCCAGCCACAGGTTGGCATGATGCCATGTGCCGCTCCACACAGCACACGGTGTCACGGCACTCCTCTGTCGAGACTCTGAGTTGACTTTCCTCCTGTCTTCTTTCCTAACTGATAATACAATAGCTTGTATGATTCTGACTTTTCTGCTGAGTTGTATGTCTTTGCATTTTAGGATCTTTTCTAGTTCTTTCATAGCTGCTCTCCCCATTCTTAATCTTCTTCTGATTTCCTGGCTGCAGTCCCCATTCCAATCAATGTTTGATCCCACATATGATAATTCCTTTACTATTTTTATTTCTGCATTGTCTAGTTTGAATGTATGTAAGTTCTCTGTGGTCATCATTTTTGTTTTCTTTATGTTCAACAGTAAGCCTACTTTGCACTTTGTTCTCTGATCTTCCTAAGTAGTTGTTCCAGGAGTATCTGCTAGTATTGTGGTGTTATCAGCATATTTTAGATTATTCATATTTCTTCCTTCTATTTTCACTCCTCCTTCTTCTGTGTCCAAGCCTGCTTTCCTTAAAATATGTTCTGCTTATGAGTTGCCATAATATCAAATCAACATGATGGCAAATAACAAGAAAGGGTCTGGTGATGAGAACCTCCATACCATTCTCTGTAAATTCCGTTGCCGATTTTGAAAACTAACATTTTAAGTAATTAATGAAGCAATGTTAATTCAACAAATTAAGCTATTTAAATTATTAACATGAATGGGAGGGGAGAAATCTCCAACATTTAATAGTTAATTTTAAAAAATTAATTTTCAAATCTAATATCCAAAGCTCAGGTTGGAAATGACACTATTTTTTTCCTCCACATTGCTTAAGAGGAATACACCACTTTTCTTGTTTACGAGACATCCCAGAGCATTTGTAAATTACAACAGCATCCACAAAGTTGAAGGCCATTTGAAAGAAGCATCACTGCTTGTATGTTGGTTCCATTGTTTTCAGTCAAACAGGTTAGCTGGTTTTTGTGTAACTTGGAAAAACCTGCTAGGCAAGAGGTGACTGGAACAAAAGAAAAATGAGTATACAGAATGGGTAATGACACTTTAAAACCCTATTAAAAACACACTCACAGCTATTATCTTCTCCTTGCCTTTGAGCAAAATTCTTATCAACACGTCTACAGTTGACAAGTGCTATGACCTGTTGGAAAAAGAATGCATAACTTTTTTGAAATGTTACAGTGCTATCCTGTATATCCTCTGTTTACCTCTTCGCATGCTTTTAAACAACTACAGTTCTTTCAAGTTAAGGGACTTTTGTGTTGGCCGTATGTGCCCCATACAATGCTTTAATATGAGGAAGGTTGGAACTGCCTGCAGGGTTTGGGTTGGTAGAGAATTGGTTCCTATGAGTCCAACTTACTACTAGCTATTTATATGTAGCCTAGCTTGACCATCTTCTATCTACTAGACTCAATGGCCCCCAAAATGTGCTCTTTAAGGGGCTTTGGACTTCAGCTGCCAATATGCCAGACTATTGACCAACATGGCTGAGGCTTCGGGAAGCTGAAGTCCAAAATCTCTTAAAGGGGACCACTGGCTAGAGGATTCCCCCCCCCCCCAAAAAAAAATGACCAAAGCCTACAAATAAAAAGGGAGAAAGTACCCACTAAAGGGATAATCAGAATTATAATGTCATCTAGTGTGTTGCTTTTGACTTCACGTCAGTGGCAGAAATTATCTTCTACATGCTTCAGAAGCACTGTTCTCCCAGATGAGGCCTAAGGCAGGAAATGAGCCTAGTTAAAGGATCAAGAAGAAGGTCAAGAGGAAGAAACTTCAGGACCCCATCACCACTTATCAGCTAGCATTTGTCCCTCAGGTTGGAGCAACCTGCATTTGCAATCATGGATCAACTGCCATTGTTTGCAGTGTTGCAGTGTTAATGAAAGGACAAGACCCAACCATGTGATGGTTACTTTACTCTAGCTTTGTTCAGTTGCTCAAAACAAGTCTGATAAAACATTAACAGATAGCTCAGCGCTACTGCTGGGCAGAACAAAGTAGCTGTTGAGTTAACTGTTTCAGTGGGGTAGAAAGCAACCCTGAGGTGATGGTGGACAGAGCTATACAAGTCTTGAAGCCTGCCCTGTGCCCTATAAATTGGCTGAAACCTTCAAGATTTGTGGAGGTTGCTGTTTGGTCAATTGTGTTAAAATAAGTTTCAACTGCCAGGCTGGTAGACTTTTGAACTTAGAACAGGGAATAGGTGCCATCCTTTGCTCAGATAGCAAAATATGTTTGGGCACTCCTACTGATCTTCAAGAGCACATGTATGATGTTGGCTGAACAAGTTATTTTCATATCCCCTGCCTATAAGGACAATGCCTAGAGTGATCAGCCAAGATTTTATACTAGCTGAGCTAATCTGCTCACCATATGACTGTGTTAAGGTTAAGTTCAACTACTAGTCCATCTTTTCTCTTGGGCCAAATCATGTGGGACAACTCTTTGTCATCACTAAAGCACCCGAATAGGTGACTTCTGGAACCTTAATCTTCTCCACACTATAATATGTGAATTACTTATGTACCCAATGGATCAGAGTAACTCTCTGATAACTCCCAAATAAGCTATCCTGTTTCCCCGAAAATAAGACATCCCCAGAAAATAAGACCTAGTAGAGGTTTTGCTGAATTGCTAAATATAAGGCCTCCCCCGAAAGTAAGACCTAGCAATGTTTTTGTATATAAATATATATACAGTATATAATAAAATGTTCAATTTTTTATTTTTATTTTTTATTATTTTATTTTATTTTATTTTTGTTCAATGATAAATGTGAATTCTTCTTCATGGAAAAATAAGACATCCCCTGAAAATAAGACCTAGCACATCTTTAGGAGCAAAAATTAATATAAGACACTGTCTTATTTTCGGGGAAACACGGTATATATGCAATAGCCCCTGCAGCCTTGGCCCATGCTGTGAGTGCTTCCAAACAGCAAAACAAGCTGGGAGAGATCAGTCCCTATCTTTATGTCTTTTTTTTAAAAGTATCCACATGAGAAACTGACATATTCAAGCTAGTTTCAAATATCATAACCAAGGAGCTTTGGGAATTTTATCTCAGTTAAGAAAAAAATCTAAGGATCTCCAAGAAGCTACCTTTGGTTTTCCCAAAACAATAATTCCAGAGTTCTGTCAGTGAAGCCTTGGTGTAAAACTAGTTTGAAGCCAGGGACTGGAAGCAATGCCAAAATGTCATAATCACTATTGTGCTGGGTTCAATTCTTTAAGAAGTCTGGCTGTACAACATGGACACCAATTATGGCCTTCTTCTACCATTTTCCCTCCTTTTATGATGCTCCCTGAAGCAGGTCATTCCATCCTGCTGTATCACATGGTTAATTCTGATAGGTTTTACTTTCTTGTGTGCATTTGCCCAAATATAAAAGAGTACTCCAGTTCCTATTTAAGTCAAAAGCAACATCATTAAATGACATTATAATCCTGATTATCTCTTTAGTAGGTACTTTCTCCCTCTTCTCCTATTCATAGGCTTTGGTCAATTTCTGCCAAGATTACTTCATTCATTTTCAGGCTTGAGATAGCTCAGTTTATGGTCTCATTCATCATGCTGCCAACACTTTAGGGTTTCCCTTTGACACTTTGCTAAAGCAGATTCATTTAATCTACCCTGCGTAATGGGGCCATTGGCAGCATTTAGCAGCGATTGGCCTGTGCCATCCATTGGTTTAGAATCCTGTGGTTTTGTTTCCATCATTCTTTTTTGAAATCTGTCATACTGTGGGACTCATTTTTTTGCTGAAGGCATTGCTGCACAGGAGGACAGTTTACTTTGGTTTTACATCAATTTCGGTTTACCCTTTCAGATGTAATTCTACCAGTTTAAATCAGTGCCCACAGTTTGCAAAATTAGAAGATGGTAGATTTTTAGAATATTTCCCTACTATCAATTTTTAAAAAGGAAACAAAACAAAACAAAACTCTCCCTATATATTAAATGCTAGTATATCAGGAAGAAAAGCTCCACAGAAACCTTTGTCCTTTTTTGCTAGTTTATACCATGTCAAAGATTTTTTTTTCCTTACAGGGAAATACTTTTTTATTGATTGAGAAACCACTCTGCCATCCTGTGGGTAAAAATGCCTGGAATAAGTAAGCAAAAGCAAACTTCTATTTGGAGTGGCCCAATTCACATTTGTAACTCCCTGATCTTCTGATTTATTCTGTGTAACATATAAGACAGACTTGTATCATGGATAATTCTGAAAACTTTCCTCTGCTTGTCTTTCCACTGCCTGCAGAGAAAGCTGAATGGGATTATTATCTCAGCATATTTTATCTGCACTGACTTCTAGTCAATTCCTAGGCTCAATTCAAAATGCTGGTATTAACCTTTAACAGCTTGAGTCAGATCACCTGAAAGATTGTCTCATCCCAGATATGCTTACTTGGAGCCTAAAATAATCTGGGGTTTTCTCTGGAATTCCCCCCAACCCAGCTAAATGATAGCAAGTGGGTGTGTACTAGACACGGTGCCTTTTCAGTGTCAGCAACCATTGTGAAATGCCATCCCTTCTAGACAGGCTTGCCATGGCACCAGTTTTAGGTTTTTCAGCCCCAGTGAACACCATTTCACTTCCCCACCTTTCTATGGTTAAATATTTTTAAAACTGCTGCTGATTTTATCCTTGCTTTAAAAAATATTTTTAAAATGTTGTTTTCCTCTTGTATTTGTTTTTCATAGTCTTAAATTTTTTAAGTGAAAAATTGGCCAAAAATTGGGTGGTGTTATGATATATGCTTTTAATAAAATTCTAGGGACATGTGGACTGTACTATGACCCCTGACTGACCTATCCAAGGACCCTCCATAAGCCCCAAGCGAGGAGATCACGTAGTCAAGCCCACTTGGAAGGACAGAGTCCCTAGTAAGCAACTCTCTATAGGAAGTTTGGGAGTCGTCAGACCAGATTTGCCACTGTCCTCCGGAGTAAGACAATAGCCTTGGCATCATATCTGATGAGCCAGTGATTGACTTAACAACTCAGCCATTAAGTCGGCTGCCCCTCCGAATTGTGTCCAAACCTAAGTGCATTATACACAGATTATTTGCTCTTGGCTTAACAAAGCCCAGGCAATCAGCACCTTTGTCCAAGCCTTGATACCTAGCCCCAGGATATGTTCAGCCTTACAAAAGATCCCGAGTTTGAATCCCCCGTTGATGCTATCCTCAGAATGCAAGCTGGTAGCTCCTCTGCTCATAGCTCCTGTGGCCCGTTTCCCCTCATCCCAGCGGTCGTGTCCATCATCCTCGTCTACATCTATCAGCTTCCTGGAGAAGACTTCTAAGGTAGTATTCCAGTAGTGTCTCTCTCTCTCAAATCTAACTCTCAGTCTTACCCCTCCCTTTTTGCTAGCATTGAACATGAGTGTGTGTGTGTGTGTGTGTTCCCTTTTGCTGTGTGTGGTATTCATGCCCCTCAATAAACTGTGTATTTTCATTGACTTCACTTGGAATAGTGTCATCTCTCTTGGGGTTTGTCGGTGGACCTCTGGTAGACAATACTGGGACCGCGATTCCGGCGTAAGACTTTGTTAGGATATTCCTCTCTGCATATTTTGAGGTAATTATAATTCCCCTAAGTAAGAGACTTCCTAACAGTGGTCTCTCTCTGTCTCTGTCTCTCTAACTCATTCTTCCTCTGCAATTTTCAAAAATCAGTCTTAAGAGCTAATAGGAGAAAAGAAAAACAAGATATGGTGACTAACTGTTTTGAGATGCTACTCCAACTTTCTCTGGTTGTCTTCAAGAGAGTTTCAGTTTTAACTGCCATCTGGCAACTTTTCATGTGATGAATCTTACATGCAGATAAATGCTTTGCCTCTTCATGAAATACCTTAAAGGCTCTAGTTACTGATTTGACCTCCCATCCATTAATCTTGTACTTTGTATGTACTGATATGTTGTTTCAAATTAATTTTTGACTAAATAAAACTGCAGCTGGGAACCAGGTATGGCTGGGGTGCAATATAATATCAACCCCACCCATGTCAGGAACGTTGGTGAGAAACTATCCATAACTGGTGAGATTCTTATACTACATTTCAGATCAAATTGGCTGTAATCCAAATGAAAGTGAAACACATACATTTCACCATTAATCTTGGGTAGATCTTCCTGTCCTCCTTTAATAGGCTGCTAGCATAGCAAATACATGTGCCATATATTAAGCAGTAGGAACATTCTTCTATCTTTTGGGATTAAAAGATAATAAACGTCTTGGGTTCCCTAAATATTAACTCTCAGAACTCACATACATAGTTTTATGGTTGTGTCTTAGTCATTGCTACTATGTGATCATGATATCCAGGGGTGGCAATCTGTGTCCTCATGATGGAATGCAGTGTCCTACTCTAAGATTTTTTTTTCTGGCCCTATATTACCCCAGACCACTTTTTTTCTCAAAAGGTATGTGAATTACCTCTATTAGAAGCTCCCAGAAGCAGCCATTCATGTTTTGATTAGGGATAGGAAGCATGCAACAAACAACAACAAACACCTTCATTTGTATACCACTTCATACCACCTAAGGAGTGTCTAAGCGGTTTACAACTGTAAGCTACTTGCCCCCAACAGTCTGGGTGCTCATTTTAGCAACCTCAGAAGGATGCAAGCCTAAGTCAAGCTTGGGCCCTTTTGCTGGTATTGAACTCGCCACCTTATGGTTTTGAGTGAGTGGCTACAGTACAGGCATTTAACCACTGCGCCACCAGGATTAAATATCAAACAATGCACTGTTTGATATTTTAAAACATACAGTTTATCACAACCTAATGGGGACTTTAGGTTTCTATTTTAGTTTTTGGCATTTTTGGCAGTGTGCACAAAACCTGAGAGTTCCAGTGGCAGAAAACTGGCTTGCAAACCCTTTAATGGTTGGATCCTGAGGTTTAATTTTGGCAGGACACCACAGCACTCTGGCAGAGAATTTCAAATGCCTCTTCCCAAACTGCAGATCCCAGGGTTCCATTGGTTCCAACAGTTAAATCATAGTACTATAACTGTGTATTGTGAAAAGAACCCTAATCTAGTCCACCCTGATTTTTCCAAACATTCCAACAAAATGCCCTAATAAGGCTAAGGAGGAAAAGTGAGTGTAAGCATGATAGCTTCTCTCACACATTTACCGCATAGTAAAGGGGAGAAGATAAAAGAAGCCAAATATAGCAAGTATACCTGATCCTTTAAGAGAAGTACAGTTCTTTCAAGAACAGGCATCATCTCTATTCCAATTCATCAGTCTGAACTGAACTTGTTCACTGAGATTTACCTGGCCAATTACCAACACTAGAAATCTAGGAAATCTCATATTAATCTTATCTGTCGCACTTCAAGAAAAGAGAAAGGAGAAAGAGCAAACACAAGAGATGAAAAAGGTGACTGGTTGGAGTTTCACTGCCAGAATCTCCCAGCCACTAGTAGCAATGCTATCAGGGGGGTTCTGTTGGTTGTAATCTTAAAAGTAAATTTTCATAGCTCTGAGAAATCATTTTCTGTCACTAGTGTACTGATCGCTTTGAATCCAAAATGTCAATATTAGCTTCCCCGCCAGACTTATGTTTATGTTCAAGACAGCCTATAATGCTTTGGTGGAAGAAGCCATGTCATGTGCTAAACAGTAGTCCTCCAGCTTCATCTTCTGGAATTCACTAGACAGATAATAACACTACTGTTATTGAAGGATATTAGGCTTAATAGCACAGAAAACTAGTGAGATGTTCAGGAGAACCAGTGGGGACATTATTTCTCTGTCACTCTTCTAGCGGAAGCCAGCAAGAATGGCAGCAAATGCTCTTCCGTTCCCAAACCTTGTGTAGATGTCAGACTTAAAGAGACCCACAGAACCAGTTTCCTCAAGAGGTTTGGTCACTGTACATTTGATCAAGAGGGTATATATTGGTAAGACTGCTGGTTGTAAAACTGTAAACCCAATTAGAGTTTATTAAGAAATTTCTTTGTGAAGGCCCACTTCAGCTGGCCATGACTGTAGATCAGTTCTCAAAGAGGCATTAACCACCTCCAGTGAGCCAGCTGTTTTTCCTATCCTGACCAACTGGCTAATTTCAGGGAGAGGACACAGGACCATCAGGGAAAGAGATAACAAGCTTGAACATACCAGTAGTATCACTAGGGCTGGCGTTACCCAGTAAAATAATTTGTGTCACACCCAGACCTTTTTAACATCTTTGCCTGATGAAGAGGTCAGTGGAGCTTCGAAAGCTTGCAACGTGTACTTTGTGCATTTTGATTGGCCAATAAAGATAGCACTTTTTTGTGGATTTTGGATGTTATTATACTTTTCTACATGGCCTATATGGCTACCCTTAGATATGTAGTTTGGTACAGATATACCACATTTAATGAAGTAGATGTGTTCCTGATTACTTCTTTAACAAAAACTTTGGTACCAGAGGCAGAAATAACATGGGGGAAAAGTAGGAATAGGTTCCTGCATCACAAAAAAAGAAGAGCAGTTCAATAAGTTTCAGCAAACCTTTTACCCACAACTAATATGCACGTATGAATTGAAAAAAACAGGTCAAGTAACCTTTTAATAAATTTAAAAATAAATAAATCCAACCTTTTAGAGACTACTTGGGAACTTTTTCAAAGTGG
This sequence comes from Urosaurus nigricauda, assembly GCA_034509955.1. Lineage (NCBI taxonomy): Eukaryota > Metazoa > Chordata > Lepidosauria > Squamata > Phrynosomatidae > Urosaurus > Urosaurus nigricauda. The sequence continues at coordinate 96,148,709 of JAOEGL010000005.1, read as the reverse complement.
ATCAAGGAATTTTTCCCCCCACCAACTTCCACCTTTCTTATGATTTCCACTTTGGTGGTCAAACATATAGATCTGTGCTCTCTCTTTCTGTGTGATCTGTAAGTCTGTTCTTCCCTTTTTACATTTCATGCATGCTCAGTCAAATTGGCTCGAGTAGAAACCCACTTTTTTCTGACCTCATACTTTATTTCATTGTTTACTGTAGACATACTCCAGCAATCTGACACTGAAAAATATGTGTTTGTAAAACATGCTTCTAATGCTAAAAAAAATTTCCAGCTAGATAGAGGATGGGGGAACGGTGGGCTGGGCAGGCATAAAAAGACTTTGTATATACCTGTAAAGGATTCTGGAAAAGGAGGACATTTTTTAAAAAGTCACATTACAGTCAACCCTTCCAATTTGCAGGGGATCCCCCCCGCAAATCAAGAATATCGCTAATATTCAAGCCCCATTGATTACAATGGGGATGTGCATCTGTGTGTGGCGCTGCATCTATGCTTCAACCACGTGCACCATTATGTCCCTCCCAGCTTGCTGTCCCCAAAAGACCAAGGGACGCAGACAGCAAGACCATGAGTCGGGAGGGACGTCTGTATATTTTGGAATACCATTGGCCTGAGAATGGGACCGAGGTTGCATTGCATCTTTTCATCTGGGTCCCAGACTGTAGTCTATTTACTTTACTCCTACACAACTCCATGGGCATCAGTGTGAATCAAGCTCACAGCTACCTGCACAAGTATAAATAAGCATCCTGGACAAATGTGGACAACAGTTCATTTTCTCAATCCAAGTAACACTGGATATTCACATGCAAACAGGAAATATTTACAAAATGTCCAATAGTTAATATAAAGTAGATGATCATATTTCAGCAATTTTCAGGTGTTTATCAATATTTTCAAAGCTTTTAAAAGTATGATTTTATTTTTAAAAGCTTTAAAAACAACTGCAACTTTTAAATCTTTGTGAGTTCTTGTTTTTTGTTTGGTTTTTGTTTGTTTTTAAGCTCACATTCAGACTAGTTTTGCTTTACAACTAATGGTGGAGCTCTAAGATTTTCTCTGGGTATTGCATGAGGCATAAATAGTTATGAAACGTCATGCCTCTCTACGTTCTGTTGAGCTTGCAATCTTGGTGGAAGGGAGAGCAAATTCTCAGGTGCTAAACGACAAATTGCTGATTGGAACAGATACTGGAGTGAGCTGAGTAAGCAAGACTTTCAAGGGTGCATTTTTTAAAAAAGAGAGAGAGAAAGAAAGAAAGAGACCTCCATCTGAACTGGTCAAGGGCTAAATATTACACAATGGTAGTACTGTTTCTAAATGAATTGGCTTTTTCCAAGAGTCACTGTGGGGCTGCAATTGTTATTTATTTTAATCTCTGAGATGAACATGAACCAGTATTATAACTAGTTCTAACCAACTCTAATCCTTCTCATCAACATGTCTTGCGGTTCACAATGAAAATGTCTACAGTATAAAGGTGGGCCATCCTTCCTGAAGGACAGTTTTTCCCTAATGCTATAAATCTTCTAATTCCAAAGCTGCAAGACAATATTGTGTTCCAAGTCTCATGCTTTCAATTGCAGTAGGGCTATAGTAAGGTCCAGCAAACCTTGCCAGTGCCCAATGTCTACTGTGTGAAAATGTTCTCTGGAGAAAGAGAACCCTTGAAGAATAAATAGGTTAATTTGTTTAAGGAAGCATTTAAGCCATGTCTTAGCTTCCAAACAATATCACATCCCATGCAGCAAGCAATATACAATATTTCAAAGAATCATCTGAGGATAAGATGATATGGTATTTAGAACTTATAACAGGCTTCATATTGGTCAGGAACCACCTAATTATCTATCTGAGAACCCCTTTAAGCCACTTGGAATTTGTTAAAGTGAGACATAATAATAATGACTAAAATCAGAGAATAAGCAACAGCTTACCTTCATATGCATATGAAATCATGAAAAGTCCTTTTCCTGGAACAATCATTGTCAAAATCATGTCAAGAAATGTTGGTTCAAAGTTAAATTGTTATGTCTCTTCTTCAGATATTATTGTTGTTGACTACAATAACAACATAACATATAAAATAATATAATGTAATATAATAGAATATAATGTAATATAATATTATGTTTACACTCCTTAGTTAAGAATGTTTCACAACAGTCTCTTTGAGTAAGTACTTGACGAAGCTTCGGAAAGAATGTGTATGACAAGTTGCTGAGAGAAAAATGATGTTATCTTGAAGGAACCTTGAATCTGTTAGGAGACTCTTTGAGAGGAAGAGGCCTGATGAAGCTGGAGTGAAACAGCAGGAATAATCACAACCCCCATAATTTATATTCTTGATAAGAACTCCTACAAGTTCCATGTTTAAATTCCTAATAAGAACTCCTACTAACTTTATTTGCATTTTCACAAGGAATTCTACAGACTCAAAAGTGTTTTTATCTTAGAATCATAGAGTTGGAAGAGACCGCAAGGGCCATCCAATCCAACCCCCTGCCATGCAGAAACTCTGAGTCAAAGCATCCAAGCAGCATTTTGCATGACTTCTTATATTCATTAGGAACATGCTGATGTTTACTTGGAGTATTATTCCTTCAGACGAAGGGGCCATTCACACTATGTTGTAAACCAATTTGCAAACCAGTTTAAAAAGGGGTTGTTCGTGCTTGCACCGGTTTTTCCCACCCTGAATTCAAGGGGGACCAGCACAAATCCCCCTTAACTCGGTTTTCCAAGATTGTGTTTTTATCTGTTTCTTTTCCAAAACACCAGGTTTTATCAGGGTGCTGCCAATGGGAATTTGTTCCTGATCCTATTCAGGGTATCCAGGAGGGATGGGTTAACATGCACAGGGGAAATCATTCCCATCCCTTTGCTCTTTCCCTGCCAGCCAAATGCCATTGTTTTTCCCCCTCGGTTGCGGGAGTGAAAAAAGCAGAAATGGATTCAAGCTTCTCACACTTTGGAAAGCCATCTCTTTAAAGCATAGCCTGACTTTTTTTTTTTCTTTTCTGCCCATCAATCCCCTTATCAGCACTGATGTGTGATTCCCAGAGCTCAACAAAGCCATGGAGGGGGTTCTTTTTCTTTTTCCATTGTGAATTGGATGTTGGGGTGGATGTTGTTCAAATGGTTCAGAAATGCAGCCAGATCTTCTTCTCCATGGCTCCAAATGATGAAAATGTCATCTACATATCGTAAACATGTTGTGGGCTTTTTCGGTGCTGTTTCCAAGGCTTGTTTTTCAAAGTGCTCCATGTAAATGCTGGGCATAAAATGCTGTATGAAAGCACTGAAATTCTGGACCACGCCAACCACTACCATATCAGAATGCACAGGGAAGCCATTGAAATCCATAAACACCTGGACAATTTCAACAGGAAAGAGGAAACCCTGAGGGTAAACAAGGCTTGGCTACCAGTCCTGAAGAACAGCAAGGTTAAGACTCAACCAATGCAAATGAGAAACAGCCTAAGGCCAGGGGATTCTCAGCAGACAATGAGCACCAATTAGCAGACATTAATCCTCTTTTGCATATCCTCCCACCCTGAAGACTGCCATTAGCAACAGAACAATACAATTGCAAGTCACTCCTCACTTGCACAGGATGTCACACAGGATGTATATATCCAATCCTTTTCCAGGCTATCATTCTCTGAAGATGCCAGCCACATATGCTGGGAAAACATCAGAAATGAACTCTTCTAGAACATGGCCACATAACCCGAAAGCCCTACAAAAAACTATGGATGCCACCATGAAAGCCTTCGACTCCATATCCCAGGGTTTCTTGCTAAGAGTTGTTCTGAGGGGCTTGCCATTGCCATCCTCCAAGGCTGACGGCAGGTGTGTGTGATGTAGACGTCCATCATTTGATTGGCAGTGTAAAAAAAACCCAAGAACGAGTGAAATGGTGACTCCAGTTTAAATTGATACAAATGGTAATGTGAACTTCATCATGGTTAAATTGCCACAAAGAGATTTGATCAGGGTAAACATGGTGAGAACTTCGGTACTGCATCATCAAATCTCCCCGGGCTACTTGTCACAAAAAAGCTAGTGTGAATGGGGCTTCATTGGGGCTATTGACAAAATACTCTTTGGATACATATGGATTATTATTCCTTTGGGCTCAGATAAACCATTGGTTATTGACTAAAAACTCTTTGGATACATACAGATTATTATTCCTTCAGGCTCAGATAAACCGTTGGTTATTGACTAAACACTCTTTGGATACATATGTTTTGCTCCGTATACTGTCCTTCATTTATGTTGCCTGGAAAAATACAATTTTGGATGTTTTATTGACTTTTGGTTAATTATAAGGAACATATTTTACTCATATTTCATTCCATTCCATTGTTGGGAGGTTTCCCTTTTTCCTGTAAGACCCAAGAATGTGCTGAGCATTGTAATCATCTTTTCTATATGTATTATTGTATATTATATATAATATGTATTATTCTGTCTTAATTTTCAGACATTGCAGTTTGTGTTTATTTCATTGCAGCCTTGTAGTTTATGTTTATTCAATTTTACTACATATAGCTGTTACTATAGTAATATTATCTGTATAGACTACTGTTATACCAGGTGTTGTGGTGCTTTCATCCCTCCAATTTCTACCGAAAGTCTTTCCCAGATCAGCTGGAGAGCTTTGTATTGGGAGATGACAGCTAAAGATGGGAAAATGTTGGTTTTGAACCCATGATCCTTATGGCACAATCTGAGGGCAATTACAACAATCAAACCACCTCACCACAGATTTGTACTAGCATCATCATGTCTTTTAATCCTTGCATGTCCCACGGTGTCATTTTATTGTCACTATCAGTGCCAGAGGCAACCATTTTCAAAAGGTCGTCCACATTCCCTGTAGACTTTGTTTGCTGCAGTGCTGTGTTGGCCCATTAGCCCTTTCCATCACCTTTAACATAATTTATCAAAGAAAGTGGCAAAACGCATCGTTGATCAGTCTCTCTGGTTTAATTTAGCAAGACAAGTCATAATGACTGTGTTCCTTAGCTAGTGATGCCAAAATGCTGTTTCCCCATATTTAATGTGACACAACTTGGATAGCTGTAATTACTATGACAAGATAAAGGGAATTAGTTAAAACTTAATTAAAACCACGTGACTTGACACTCTGACACTGTACATATTTAATAACATTAACACTTTGTTTCTGGTTTATTGAAAAGGGAAAAGGTGGGTGTGCATTTTCCTTTGCATTAAGAAGTATACCAATTAAGGAAGAAAAATTAAAACACTGATTGTGAATAACCAGATAAGAAACAAAAACTAAAAGCAGGTATATGTTTGGTCTTGTGGAGCAGTAATGAGTTTCCTCAGTGATACTTTTCAAAGACATAGCTGTGTTAGTCTGGATCAGTATGCAAAGGGATCTTGTATCATCTTTGAGACCAACTCAGGGAAAAATTGAAGCTTTCAGAGACATAAGGCTACTTCATCAGATGCATCTTTCTCTCAGTTTGTCTCAAAGGTGCTGCAAGATCCCTTTGCATCAGGGATACCTGTTGTTAAAGCAAGGGTAAAGGCTTTCTTTCTTTCTCTAACTGCTCAGCATAGTGCACTTTCCTTCCTGAGGGAACCCAAAGTGGCTAATAAATACAAAAAGTAGATAGGTGCTACATTCTTAGTAGCGGTTATGATAGAATCTTCTTGCACAGCAGGAGCCTGTTTTTAGGTTACATAAATACATATAAGCCATAGAGAGCTGCTATCATTTCTTGGATTTTCACATCCCTTTGCACTTCAGAGGCAGCTGTCTGTCTTGTTAAAAAGTAAAGCAGCATATTGAAAGAGTTGTTGGTGTTATACCCTTAAAGAAATGTATTAACATCTTTTAAAAATTCCAAAACTTGAGCAATTAGGGAATGTAGGTGAGTAATGGTGTGAATGCTAGCCAACAATGCTCATGATAGGTAGTTTTCCCCCAAAATGTTGGAACTTGCAGAACTCCTAGAAGTTGCCCCAAGACATTAAAAAGTGCATATGTGGGGCAAGATATAATGATGATAACATCTGTATGAATTGTCGCCTTTAAATCATGCAATCGTATCAAAAGTGAACTCTTATAAATTATTTTTAAAGGACATGACCTAGAATATGGCCTAATTTATATAGCACAGAACAGGTGAAATGCAATAGTTGTGTTCACATGAACAGTATCAAGAAGCATCATTTTTACATTTATTTAATTTTATTTAGATAATGTCAGATCTCACTGATCAGTTCAATTAGAACTGCCAGGATACTTCGCACTTAGGAGAAAAACAATAAAAGCATAACAAATTGTAAAGAAGTAAATTAAAAGCATCAGAGAGGTTTTTAAAAGCAGGAGATTGATATCATTAGCAAACCTAGGAGCAGGTTTTTAAAAATCATTAAAATGTTAAAGAAATTAGATCTTTGCTTGGTGCTGAAAGGACAATAAACACAGAAGAGTACTCCATTCACCACTGGCCTCACTTCAGATGGGAGAGGCATTATAGACTTCCCAAAAATATATCAGTATATGAGCTGTCTTGTTGGCATACACATTCCTCAACCTGGTCCCAAGAAGCATACAGCTTTAAAGATCGAAACACCACTATGAATGATCATGTAAAAAGACCAACTGCCAGTGGAGCTGACTGAGTAGCAACAGGAAAAGTTCTATCCAAACTGTATTGATCAGTAGTGCTGCTACAATATTCTAGACTAGGTAAAATTTTCAAACACTCTTCAGAGGCTGCCCCGTGAGTAACCTACTACAGTGATCAACTCTGGAGGTTACCACAGTGAAGATAATAACAGCCATGCTACCTCTATCCATCGTGTAGAAGAAGACAGTTATGCAATTTGGTTATTCAGAGATAGTGCCAGATTTAACAGTATTTCAAAACTATAAACCAGGTATTGCAAAATGCAATCTTCCAGATGATGCTGGACCTCAACTTCAAGTAGCCTGAGCCAGTATAATGAATGGTAAGGAAAGGTGGAAGTCCAGCACTAACTGGAGGGCCACACTTTGTCAAATGATACTGTAAACATTATATTTAGTAGGAATACAACTTGTAGAACAGACTCAACATCAATTCCTTAAGCAAAGGAACCATCTATGTGGCATCAGTTTTGTTTGAATGTTAGTTTGTTGGCCTTTATCCAGTTCATTATTGATTTCAGATCCCAGTTCAACACTTCCACCATCACATTTGAATCTTACGTAGAAAAGCAATGGATAACACCTGTTGCTGACAATGTGGCATTACCATATTGATAACACCTCTCTTAAAATGACTTGATATGCTACATCAGCTGTTTGAAAAAATGTTAAGCAGCAAGCAGAAAAAAAAAGACTTGTGTGGCTACAAAGTGGCCTGGATGTGATAATGGGCTGGACAGAGGACAATAGACTGAAACTGAGGCCTCATTTCCACTTGCAGATAAATCGGTGCCCCAATCACATTTTCTGTCATTTTCTGGCATCAAAATAACCCACCTGTGGTTTCCAATCACCAATTAATTAATTCAAAATGATTTCGTTTCAGCTGACTGAAGGGGAAATTTGAATCGATTCAGATCCCCTTGTAGTTCACACTTGCGTGGAATTGATTTATTGAAAAGAAAGTGGGAAAAAAGCAGCATCAAAAAGATGCAGTTAAATGGGTCTGGAGCATGCCCCCCCCCTTCAGCAATTCAAATTAAGTAGGAACCAGAGTCGTTTTAACTGATTCAAGCCGAATTGCAATCTGGTTTAAAAGGTAGTGGGACTGAAACCTGAGAGTTTCTTCACACAGGGCAAAAGGATCAAGACATCTTTTAAATCTCTACACAGTTTTTATGTTGTCCTGGACTATCTTCTGGAAATTCCTGGCATCAACTGTAACATTTTATTCTCAACCTCAAATGGGATTCTTTTTAATTGCAAGACATGTCAGAACAATATGTTCCATTTTCCTCTCCTCCTTCTTTTTTTTTTTTTTTTTTTTTTTTGTTAGCATATTTCTAAGTAAGAATACTTCTTGGACAAAATTGTTCTGGATAGACCACCCAAAAGGGGCGGTCTCTATCCACCCCAGGAAGCAGCGGGATGGGGCCAAGGCTGCCACACCGGCAGCCTCTGCGGCCCCATCCTGCCGTTTCCAGAGGCCGCTGGGAAGCGGCAAACTGCAGCTTCCCCGCGGCCTCAAAGCGGGGTGCAGCAGGCGCCTTGAACACCCGTTGCACTTTGCTTCCCTCAGCGGGGCTGAAGGGAAAATGGGGCCGCCACCACAGCCCCTTTCTCCCTGGGTCTTTGCCGTGGCCGTTTGAAGGCCGCGGCAAAGACCCACCGCAAAAAAAGAGCTCTGTTTGGAGCTGGGTTTTTTTGTGTCATGGAAAGGGTGTGCTTGGCTCCCTCCCACAGCGCAAAGGCGTCATGGCGTGCGCAGCGTGTCTAAACACTGTGCATGCCATGACACCATCATGGTGCATCCATATGGACGCCACCATTTAATAATGGCAGTGCCCATATGCGCTAGGGTTCGGGAGGGGGTAGAAGCTACACCCTCCCAAACCCTATTCGTGCCCTTTTTAGCCCTAGATGCGACTCTCTTGGTGCGTCTAGATCGGCCCAATAGGACTGAAATGTCTCAAAATATGCATAGGATCACATTGTAAGTATGCATAACATCATTTTTCTGAGATCCATCCCACATGACGTTTGCCTTTCATTTCCCTCTCCATCATCTCATTTTAAATAATAAGACGTATGAGACTCAGACCAGTCCCACTCTCAATGTGGTTATGTATCAGAACATTTTTGTACATCAATTATGCTATTTATACAATAAAAGTAATTTGGGATGGGATCTGGATAAGTAACAAATGTGGGAAAACAGATGTTGGGGTCATCTGGGAGTGTTTCAGAATTTGAGTGGCTAATGAACTTGGGGATAAAGGATTTGGAAATTTGGGTGCACAATATGATCAGCTAAGGAATTTTGGAGAAATTTTTTGGGGGGGAATGATCTTCCCATTGGGGGAAATAATTTTTACAGTAGTTTACAGGTGATGGAAACTACTGTATTTTTGGCTTGTTTTCTGTGACAGTAGTGCTGTGAGCAGAAAAAACATGGGCACAGATGTGGGATTGCTTTTCTGTTGTTGAAAGAGACTTTCCCAACTTGCTTGCTTGCTTGCTTGTTTTTTTATGATTCAGTTTGGAATATGCCTACCTATATGCCATTTCTGAGCAAACAAGTGTCACTTGTCACCCCTCCCATTTCACTCCACCAGTCTCAGTGGAAATGAGCCACTGTTACAAGTACCTTGTCCAAAAATGGAAGATCAGACACCTAATGATAACTGCAAGATTCAAGCATGAGCTACTAGGAACTTCTACAACAGTTGTTGACGATGACATGCTTTCATTCCTATGGTTCACGTGTATTTTAAAAACAGAAATGGAAAAGAATTCTATTTTAAGAGCATTATTTATTAAATGTTAAAACATTATGTCAAGTGACAACGAATCCCTCTCCTACTGCCCTTCCTCCACCACCAGTAATAAATACAACAAGGGAGGAGGAGGGGAGGGATAAGAACGACACACTATTCTTTCTTGTTCACGCTTCTACTAAAAATTATTAATTATAACATGATAGTAATAAAATCTAATATCCCAAAATGTTATTTTTCAACCTAGGAGGCTTATGTGTGATGAAATCATACAAGTCCCTTTCCACTCCCCATTTCAAGCTTCTCTTGGTCCTACTTCTTACAATCCAAGAAACTGAAAGTTGTTGCAAGTGATTTTTTGTATGAGAGGGCATCCAAAAGACATTCAGTGCCTTTCATTAGTGCCCTGATGGGTAGCTTGCTGTGGGTCACCCCTCCCTTAAGGCTGTCTAAAGGGGGAACTGCAAACAGATCCCTATCACAGTAGTTACTACTGAGCAAAAGCTCCTGCTCAGAGCAAATGGCTGAGCTCTCACATGTCCTTGGCAAGCCTTCCTCACTCCTCTGTCAACCCATCCCCCTTACTTTTTGACTGTACTGATGCCCCTGGAGACTTCCCTTTAGCAGAGAGAGGCTTCAGCAAATCCGGAGCCTCTTCCTTTGGCAAACATTTCATCCCATCCCTGGGGGACATGTGCCAGGATTTATGCCAGAAGGAAGCTGGCAGAAATCCAAGGAGAGCGTAAGCCCAAGTTTTTAAAGTGGCTCCATTCCAGCTGAGAGAATGTGTTTTCCAGATGCTTAACACATTCAGGCTGCAATCCCACCCACTTGCCTAGAAGTAAACTCCACATAGAGAGGCTTACTTCTGAGTATTGGATTGTTCTCTAAGGTTATCATTTGGCAGCCTCAGTCTCTGAAGCTACCAAGAGGAATAGCACTGTGCCTGAAAGTGGATCATAATAATTTTTTCAGTAGGTTTTATTCCAATGTTAGTCCTCCCTAGAGCAGACCCACTGCTAATAAAATTAGAGGTTTTGTGGGGTTTTCGGGCTATGTGGCCATGTTCGAGAAGAGTTTCTTCCTGACGTTTCACCAGCATCTGGGGCTGTCACCTTCAGAGAATGTTTGCCTGGAAAAGGGTTGGGTATATATATCCTGTACACACACACACACACACACACACACACATATATATATATATATATAAATGGCAGGCCTTGTACAAAATATTTTGCATATCCTCCCACCCTGAGGCCTGCCATTAGCAACAGAACAATGCACATTCAAATCACTCCTCCCTTCCCAAGTTCACACAGGAGATATATATACCCAACCCTTTTCCAGGCAAGCATTCTCTGAAGATGCCAGCCACAGATGCTGGTGAAACATCAGGATGAAACTCTTCTCGAACATGGCCACACAGCCCTAAAACCTCAGAAAAAAACTATGGATGCTGGGCATGAAAGCCTTCGACTTCAAAATTAGAGTTAATAGTGAGTTTAACCCTCTATATCTCATATTTCTTTAGTTTGGGAATGGAAGGCAGGCTACAGTTTTTAAAAAAGGGATACTTGGGATTTTGTTCAGTCTGTATTTTTAAGCGAACAGTCTTTGATTTTTATTTCCCATATTAATGAGAAGCAGAACTCAATTAACTTTTCCTTTTTGCAATTTTTCAGCTTTTGCAATTTAGTTATTGGCTCAAAAATATATATCCAAATTCATTTTAGAATAAAACTTACAGAAATTCCACAGTTTATAGGGGAAAACATTAAAAAATTGTGTCTTTTGTGAAAAATGCATTATAAATAATGTGAATTTACAAAACCCAACTTGCAGGCTGGTTTCAAAATAGAATAGATGTCCCTAATGAGTATATATGTGAAGCTGACAGGCTGCAAATAGATGGATCTGCCTATTTCTGCTGGAACCAATAAAATAAATATAAAATCAGTTCAGATCTATGAATAACATTTTCAAAAACTGTGTGTTAAAATATTTTATTCACATCCTAGGGTGTAAGTTTCTAAAAAGAAAGAAAGAAATTTAAGTTTCAAATATTTAGATTTTTACTAATTCCAAAATGGATAGTATCTGTTTTCTTCAAAGACATTTTTCCGGAAATGGAAGAAAAATTTCTAGGAGCTAAAATGGTTTGTCCCTTCATTGGTAATCATTTGCCTACTATACAGTTGACCAGTTAGTTTTACATGTTAGGAATATAGGCTCTGAGGTCAGATGGGTCATCATTTATAATGAATAGAGATTATTGTGGTTCCTCAAGTTTTCCATCAGTAAAGCAAAGGATAGTACTACAATGAATTTATTGCAAATAAAAATACAGAGACTTTTCTTTCCTTAATAATAAATTATAAACATTAAGGAAAAAAAACACACAGATCCATTTATTATTTGTTGAAATAGTCAAAGTTTGGCCAGAAGCTTCATAAAGTTACTTCAGGGATCTGATCCAATCTGTGAAGCGACCAATTTTCCATAACTGTGGTAAATAAGTGCTCCTACTAATCATGACGAAATTGCACACAACAGATTGTGAAGTGTGCTTGATCACAATGGAGAAATTAGCTTGTGGATACTGACAAAGGAATATAAATTTTATTTTACAACTGCCATTTACAAAAGGGAATAACTGTTGATTATACTAATTCCTAACACTGCACTGGCAAACTGTTCTCTTATGATTTCCAATAACACTAAAACAGTAAAAGGGAAAATATGGAAGCGGGGAGTTATACTATGCTAAATAAGAAGTGCATAGGTCATGAGGGAAATGGCAAGGTCATCCCTGGAAATTTATGCACAACAGGAAAACTTAAATTTTAAATAATTAAATGTCAGTTTTTATCACAGAGGAGCAAAAGTGATGGACTCCAAGCAATATTAGGAGAAAGAAAAGTGACTATATTGACCAGTTTGAGGAAGGAGAAAGTAGAGGGCCTTTCTCTCTAGTTACAAATTCACAGATACTATTGGTTACTTTAGGTTCTCCAGCCTTCTAGTCATTCAAGCATCATAGTCATTCCCATCTTAGGAGTTTATCACACAGGAGGAATTTGTCCCAATTTCGAATTGAGCCAATTCAAATTCATGTAAATTTGCTAGTTTAGTGAATTTACGTGAAACGTAATTGCATTCGGAATGTGTTCAGAATGACTTCCCATTTCCCAAAAATGACACCCCATTGCCCAAAATTGTGTGAGATACTCTTATACGCATTAACGTAAAACATATGATTGCATTCAGAATGACTTCCCTTTTGCCCAAAATTGCGTGAGAGACACTCATATGCAATTACATGAAACCCCATGATTGCGTTCAGATTGCCATTGCATTATACCCCCAATGTCGGGAAATGTAGGGTCATTTTTGGGAAATGGGAAGTCATTCTGAACGCATTCCAAGTGCAATTAGATTTCACGTAAATTTGCTAAACTAGCAAATTTACATGAATTTGAATTGGCTCAATTTGAAATTGGGAGAAATTCCTCCCGTGCGATAAACTCCCATGTCTAGTAAATATTTTCAAGCCCTACACAGACTGCATATCATTCAATAATCTTGTCTTGGTAGGGAGAGTCCCTGTTAATCCTGTCATCCCACTTTTTCTGCGGCTTTCAAAATGTCCATTTCTCTTTGCAGAATCACAAAATAAACCAACAGAGACCAAACACACTGAATCCACTGAATTTCATGCCCCAGGGCTGAATTTTGTGGCTGCATTATTGGCCAAGGGCGGGATTTCATTGTCCAACATCAACTGAATTTCATGGCCCAGGGCTGAATTTCATGGCTGAATTATGGGTCCAGCTGAATTTCATGGCCCAGCATCCACTGTTGCTGGGGTTGCCAGAATGAAAACTGCACCTTGAATGATGGTGTGGAAGAGGAAATTTCAGTAGCTATTCCTCCTGTATTTTGTAACTGGCTTCCTGTACCTGGATTTATAAAGATCAAGGCTGCTTTCTAGACTTATCAAACAAAGTCATAATAGTGAAACCAGTTGTTTTGGTTGTTTATTAATCATGTTCATCATTCATAAAGGTTTTGTTTTGAAATACAGGTAGGCCTACTTCTAGCACTAGGAATGGCAAATTGAAACCAAATTGTTTGCTATGAGCTATGGGTATAAAAGTAGCTTTTGCCCCTGGCCTACTAATTTCACATCTAATTTCTTTGCTTTTTTGTGTTTAGGGTTGTCAAAGTGAAAACGGGAGAGGGCTCCTGTACCTTAAATGGTTGTGTAGAAGAGAGAATTTCTGCCACTGTTGTTTGTCATGCAACCAGGTAACAAGCAATGCTGTTTCGAGCAGTCGGGGATCTTTGGGGATCTGGTCCAGAGGAGAATGTAAGCCACTCAACAGCTCACTGCAAAGAATGTATCCACCATTTTGAAGATAAAATCGCTCAGGTTCACTCTGATTTAGATACCAGAGTTGATAGAGTTCCTTTGGATGTAATCACAGCTCTTGATGGATACTTTTCAGTTTGTGCTGCCTGAGGATATGGACAGGATCCTTGGAAAATGAGAGCTACTATATAGGTAGTGGACCCTTGCCCTTCCTGATAATTGAACAGGACAGAGGAGGACTGGCTGAGTAGGTAGGGAAGTGATAAATGCCTCTTGGTGTAATGGTTTGAGTGTTGGACTACAACTCTGGAGAACAGGGTCCAAATGCCAGCTTGGCCATGTAAACCCCCTGGGTGACCCTAGATAAGTCACAGTCTCTCAGGGCCTCAACAGACCGGTATAAAGAGCTGACCTCAGAGCAGAGTTGGGGTGTGTTGCCTGCATGCTAGACACCTGGACACCACCCCCATGCTGCCCCCATGCCACCCACCTGGCAAGTGGCATCAAATTGTGTCTTCAGCGCAGCACTTTCATGCACCCAGCTTTCTAGTGTATTCAAGTCATTTTGAATTTCGATCCTGTCCTCTGGGGTATTAGCTACTCCTCCTCATTGAGTGTCATCTGCAAATTTGATAAGTATGGCCCCAATTCTGCCATCCAAGTCATTGATAAAGATAGCACTGGGCCCAGGACAGAACCCTGTGGCACACCACTGTTCACTTCCCTCCAGGATGAAAAGGAGCCTTTGCTGAGCACCCTTTGGGTTCAGCCGGTCAACCAATTACAAATGCACCTAACAGTTACTTTGTCTACTCCACATTTTACCAGCTTATTTGCAAGAATGCCATGGGGAACCTTATCAAAGGCCTTACTGAAATCAAGATATACTACATCCACAGCTTTCCCTTCATCTACCAAGCTGGTAATTTTATCAAAAAAGGAGATCAGATTAGTCTGGCATGGCTTGTTTCTTTTAAACCCATGTTGACTTTTTGTGAATATGGAATTGTTTTCTAGATGTTCACAGACTCTCTGTTTAATGATCTGCTCTAGAATTTTTCCTGGAATTGATGTCAGACTAACTGGATGATAATTGTTGGTATCTTTTTTTTTCTCCCTTTTTGAAGATGGGGACAATGTTTGCCCTCCTCCAGTCTGCTCAGACTTCTCCTGTTCTCCAGGAGTTCCCAAAGATTATTGCCAATGGCTCTGATATTACCTTTGCCAGTTCTTTAATACCCTTGCTAATCAAAATATCATGAGGGACTTTATCAAATGCTTTGCTGAGATTCAATGGCATGTTGGAGCCTCAAATGGAAAGACAAAATTTCTAGTAACAATTTAGATCCTCAGTACAAATCAAAGGGCTGCCTTTCTCAACCTGGGCACCTTCAAGTATCTTGGACTACAACTCCCATCACTCCAGCTAGTGGTCATATTGAATGATCATCCAAAACTTCTGGTGTCACCCAGGTTGGAAAAGGGTAGTTTGGGTTAACAGGGGCCTAATGGCAGTTCTTTGGAATGGGAGTAAGGAGGCAAAGAACTGCAAGGAAAAACCCATATGGTAGAGGTATCCCAAGACTCTGCTTTAACTTTCCCTTGGAAATTCATGAAAAAAGCATAGGAAATGAGACCATGGCTATTAAAATTGATGTTAAAATTATTCATTTATTCTTTAAAAAATAAATGATTTTTTTTTTTTGCAAGTCTAATTATCATCTTAATGATTGCCTTAAATGTGTGACTCCTGCTGGATGCCCAGAGGAAGGCAAAAAACCTCCAGGATCTCTGGCCAATTTGTCCTGGAGGAAAATTCCTTCCCGACCCCAAAAGTGGCGATCAGTGCAACCCTGGGCATGTCAGAAAGAGCCATAAGCAAGCAGTTCACTAGGTGCTGCTGCTCTTGCCCTCTCATTCAAATATTTTCTGAATGTCTTCTTGCAGGCTACAGCAGTCTGGCCTAGAAAAGGAATTGCAAAAGAATTCAGATACTAAAATGCCATGCTTGATCATCTGCAAGCGGTGGGAGGTGTAAAGACAAATAGTAGTAACTGGAACTTATCACACTAACAAAATCCTGTTCAACAGTAGGATTTAAACTAGATTTAATTTTTTTAAAAATCACCAGCAAATGTGGGAAGTTTATCACACGACATTCCAGCAAATGTGAAATTAATATCTCAATGATTGCCATAAATGTGTGACTCCTGCTGGATGCCCAGAAGAAGGCAAAAAACCTCCAGGATCAATGGCCAATTTGTCTTGGAGGAAAATTCCTTCCCGACCCCAAAAGTGGCAATCAGTGCAACCCTGGGCATGTCAGAAAGAGCCATAAGCAAGCTGTTCACTACGTGCTGCTGCTCTTGCCTTATCATTCAAAGGTTTTCTGAATGTCTTCTTGCAGGCTACAGCAGTCTGGCCTAGAAAAGGAATTGCAAAAGAATTCAGGTACTGAAACACCATGCTTGATCATCTGCAAGCAGTGGGAGGTTTAAAGCCAAGTAGCAGTAACTGGACCTTATCACACTAACGAAATCCTGTTCAGAAATAGGATTTAAACTAGATTTAATTTTAAAAAAAACAGCAACTGCGGGAAGTTTATCATACAACATTCCTGAAAATGTGAAATTAATGTCTTAATTTGTGTGACTCCTGCTGGATGCCCAGAGGAAGGCAAAAAACCTCCAGGATCTCTGGCCAATTTGTCCTGGAGGAAAATTCCTTCCCGACCCCAAAAGTGGCGATCAGTGCAACCCTGGGCATGTCAGAAAGAGCCATAAGCAAGCGGTTCACTAGTACGGGTGCTCTTGCCTTCTTATTCAGAGGTTTGGTGAATGTCTTCTTGCAGGCTTACAGCAGTCTGGCCTAGAAAAGGAATAGCAAAAGGATTCAGATACTGAAATGCGTAGCTTGTCCATCTGAAAGCAGTGGGAGGTTTAAGGACAAATAGCAGTAACTGGACCTTATCACACTAATGAAATCCTGTTAAGAAATGGGATTTAAACTAAATTTATTTTTAGAAAAACTCCAGCAAACATGGGTAGTTTATCACACGACATTCCTGCAAACGTGAAAAAACGTGACAATAAACCGAAGGTAAAACAGAGGAAAACGGCAGCTTTTTACTTTTGGAAAGAAATTGAATTAATTACCTGGCTACAGTTTCAGCTCAACATGGTGCAGTACTTTTAAGCATTTCCTGACAATTTCCTGACATTTCCTGACAATTCATATTCCATTTTCTTGAAGTGCCTCACTCAAAACTGTTCATCCCTTGGCTTTCAAATTCACAAATCTTTTTCCACAGCTGTTCAGAGAGAAACATATTCAAGATCATCAACTAGATTGAGAAGAAAGGGGGAAGTGAAGCATTACTTACCTCATATGATTTGGATTAATTTACCATCAAATGAATATTGATGGTTCCAGTTTGGCAGGACAGTTATGATTAATCCTCTCTTGTCCCTCTTTTGTAGCTGCTTTTGAAATGTCCCACTTTCTTTTCTTCCTCCTACCTTCCCCTTTCCTGTCAGATTTCTTCAATTGCCGCAAGTGAGTTCAAAGTGCAAGAGACATTATTATTATTATTACATTGTATTTATACAGCACTGTAAATTTACACATCTGCATCAGTTAACTTAGCTGGAGGAAAGAAAAGAAGGGCAGAATCTTACCCTTGCCAGTGGGCTTAGGCAAAAGCAAAGTGCTACCTTCTACCTTGTGTTGTTGTTTATTAATAACTTTTGCCATCTTGATACTGTGATGTTGCTTGGTCATAAATGTCCTAGTTTTCACCTCCAAAATGGTGACAGGTATGATGCTTGTTTTTTGTCTTTGTGTTGATTTTGTAGATGGTACTTAAAAGGGCCACTGACTGGATTTCATTTCAAGCTCCATATAGTTGGTCACTTTTCACCTGTGTGATGAATGGATGAAATCAAAGAAAGACATAGACACTGACCTGACTCATGATTACACAGTTTGCATGTAACTGATCCGGTCTTTCCATTTCTCCATTTTGCTTTAGAGCTGCCCAATGCCACCACTTTGGGACTGACTGGTTAGTGGTCAAGCTTTACATCTACCAAGTCTCTCCAGATACATCAGGTTTCTGTCTTTATGCAGAAAAGGAAGCCTGTTAATTTTATAAATGGTCATTGAAGAAATTATCCTCAAAGGCATTTTTACCTGGAGATAAAGCATGGTCTACATTTAAAATCCTGGAGATAAAACGTCTGAACATTTGGGCATATCCCTCCATTGAAATGATAAATGTTTCAAATCTTCTTTTCCATGAATCAAGATCCAAACCAAGAACAACAAAAGTAAAAAATACACAGTAAAGAATGCTGTTCAAACATGATGCATTAGAAAAGCATAAAATAAAATGAAAA
The DNA here is from genome assembly GCA_034509955.1 of Urosaurus nigricauda. Classification (NCBI taxonomy): domain Eukaryota; kingdom Metazoa; phylum Chordata; class Lepidosauria; order Squamata; family Phrynosomatidae; genus Urosaurus; species Urosaurus nigricauda. Next base: position 96,130,476 of record JAOEGL010000005.1, on the reverse strand, counting down.
TGAAAATGAAAATACTTACCCCTCTTTCTTGAGAATCATGGGCAATCACATTCTACACATATAAAATAGATGACCTAATTCATTCCATGGCCATTGTTTTTTCTCTGTATTAACAGCTTCCAAAATATAGAATTCAATAGCATTTCACTGTAGAATATTAATGTCCCCTTTGGCATCTGGAATCAGAGGTCTGATGGAAAACAATGAATATTTAGCAAACTTTTCAAGTAACTTGACTTGTGAGTCTTACCTGTCCTTTCCAGGTACATTTGGTGAAGACTGGCTGGAAAAAATCATATTGCCGGTCATATTTTTCTATATGTTCCACATGACTGTTGTTATCCTCTTAAACATCTCAACAATGTCTGCTTGTGATGATGTTCCTTCTGCCTCATCCTTTCATTATATTGTATTGCTATTTAGTGGCCTGCCACCATTCTACCTGAAGCAACTATCAGAGAAACATATAACAGCAAAACCAAAGACCACTGGCTAAAGATGAGTCAACAGTGTGATGCAGAAGCTTAAAAAAAGCCAATGCAGCAATAAAGTAAAAACTAACAGTAAAGAATGCGGTTCAAACATTAGAAAAGCATAAAATAAAATAAAATAAATATATTTACCTCTTACCATATCTACAGATACACCAGGTTTCTGTCTTTACACTGAAAATGAAGCCTGTTAATTTTATAAATGGTCATTAAAGGCATTTTTAGCTGGAGGTTAAACATTATCCAAGTTTTAGAATCCTGGAGAATAAACTATTGAACATTTGAGCATATCCTTCCATAGAAATGATAAATGTTTCAAATCTTCTTTTTCATGAATCAAGATCCAAACCAAGAACAACAAAAGTAAAAACTCACAGTCAAGAATGCTGTTCAAACATGATGCATTAGAAAAGAATAAAATAAAATAAAATACTTACCTCACTTTCTTGAGAATCATTGGCAATCACATTCTTCACATATAAAATAGATTATCTAATTCATCCCATGGCCATCGTTCTTGCTCTGTATTAACAGCATCCAAAATATAGAATTTAATAGCATTTCACTGGAGAAAATTAATGTCCTCTTTTGCATCTGAAATCAGAGTTCTGATGGAAAATAATGAGTATTTAGCAAACTTTTCAAGTAACTTGACTCGTGAGTCTTACCTGTGCTTTCTAGGTGCATTTGGTCAAGACTGGCTGGAAAAAATTCAGTATCAAATCATATTGCCGGTCATATTTTTCACTGGGGAATATGAATTTCCCCTTTCCCATCTGAAATCAGAGGTCTGATGGAGAACAATGAGTATTTAGCAAACTTTTCAAGTAACTTAACTTGTGAGTCTTACCTGTGCTTTCCAGGTGCATTTGGTCAAGACTGGCTGCAAAAAATTTGGTGTCAAATCATTTTGCTGGTCATATTTTTCTGTATGTTCCACATGTTTGTTGTTATCCTTTTAAACATATCAGCAATGTCTGTCTGTGATGATGCTCATTCTGCCTCATCCTTTCATTATATTGTATTGTTATTTAGTGGCTTCCACCTTTCTACCTGAAGCAACTCTCAGAGAAACGTATAACAGCAAAACCATCAAATTTCAGCCACTAAAACTATACTTGTTACAACACAGAATGTAACAGAAGTGCCAGACCATTTAATCTCCTCCACTTCTTCTTCATGTAGTACCTCTAGGTTTCTGAGAGATTTTTGTCTCTTTCATTGTTATACATTGTGCCATTATCATGCTAATTTTATTCCTCACTCATCTGTTTTCTGTAATGATGAAACAAAGAGTTGTTGTTATATGCCTTCAAGTCATGTTCGACTTATGGCAATCCTAAGTGTACTTTAAAAAGATAGGAGAGAAGAAAAAAAGAGGAGGGTACCTGAATGTATTGTATCAAGTAAGGAAACATGGATTGTCTTTTTGTCTTGCTAATGGAACTAAACATTTTTATGTCCTCTCACTTAGCCAGAGAGAGGAGGGGTCTAACTGCATTAATTTCCTTCCACTACCATCTGAACTGAGACCAGCCATATCTTGACAAAATGCAGGCTTGCGACTAACATCATCCTAATTTTTTCTCCTGTCGGTTTCTTAGCATCCTTCATGACGAAGAAGCCAGTGGAACTTCGATCGCTTGCAACATGTATTTTGTGCACTTCGGTTACTCCAATAAAGGTATCATTGTTTTGTGGGGTTTGGATATTATGGATTATAACTGGCAACTACTGTATATTCTCATATATATGTCTAGAAAATATAGTCAAATAATTGACCCCAATAATCTAGGTCAACTTATCCATGGGTCAATATAAATACTGTCGTTTAAATCTTATTTTTAAAAAAACCATACCCTGGTGAAAGGCAAGAGTATAATCTCTTCGGGAAGCATTGACCCCTTCCCTCCATTCTCTCATCTATCCAGCATTTAGTATGAGCACAAAGAGTTATACCTGCTGGAATTTTTTTAAAAAATTGGCATTGTTTTCCTTAGCTTCATCCTTTACATCCTTCGCTACATGCCCCTAAGTTTTATCATCATCTTATCCTCGGGTCATATCAAAATATGTAATTTTGACCCCAAAACTTGCCCTCGGCTTATACATGAGGCTGACTTGAAGATACTTGACTGTAGTCAAGTATATACAGTAAACTGAAACAAATCATGACCCAATGGCATCTCATTAATTTAGCACTAAGAGATACTTAATTGAATATGTTTACAATAGAGCTAGTTTTATCACCCTTGGTAACAGAAGACAAGATGTCTTACTTGATTCATCCAAGTGGTTTTAACTTACGTGTGCCAGTTATTGTTGTATCTTCAAGTCATTTCTGACCTAGGGCAACCCTAAGGCGAACCTATTGGGGGGGGGGGTGGCAAGATTTCTTCGGAGGGGGGTTGTCGTTTGCCTTATTCTGAGTTTTGGAAGAGAGTGACTTCCCCAGGATCACTCTGTTGGACTCCATAGCCAAGCAGGGCTTTGAATCCTGGTCTCCAGAATTGTAGTGTAATGTTGAAACCATTGCACCATGCTGTCTGGAAACCCTGCTCTTTAATCTTCCCTTTGACATCTCTAACTCACTGGGAAATGCTTTCCCCAGTGTTCTCCCAGCAAGAGTTTAACTGAGGAAATGCAACTGTAGCCAGAACCATAAGCGCATCACAATACAGAGTCATAGGAGTTTATCACACACCTGGAGTTCCGCTAGTTCCATCACTGAAACATCATCGATCTGCAACGAGAGCCCTCCAGTGTGATCGCGCATGGTGCTTTTAAAATGAAATGCTTCCTTTTTCATCATGGAAGCATTAGCGTAATTGTTTAACATAAATAGCAGTAAAATTTATTCGGCCATTGACTAGTACAAAAATAGTCAAAATGACATTTACACAGTTTAAAGTGAAACTATACAAGTAGTTCCCGTAACAGTATCGAATCATCAGTACAACATAGGTCTGTTTAACAACATAGCAGCTTCCATTTATCAGTTGTGGAGGTACTTTACACATGACATAACAGAATTTGGCCACCTTGTGGAGCACATTGGGGACACGATTATCCAAACGGTAAAGTAAATAAAAAGAATCAGTGTTACCTGGGAATTTATTTAAGAAGGGATAATCAAATTGTGGCAGATGTTCCTATAAAGTTGGCAATATAAAAGAACACGCTCAGTCGTTTCGATGGCACTGTGATCACACTGATATAGACTAAGTTCATAAGGTATTTTCCCAAATCTACCTTCTAAAACAGCTGTTGGTAGCATATTAAAGTGAGCCAAGGTTAAAGCACTTCTGAATTTGGGTAGAGTAACATGAAATAGATATGGTGCTTGAGAAGCAACCAGAGTTTGATTACTGACCACAGTACATCTTGGGATAGCAGCGATTTCCATCTGGCTTTCTATGTCTAGAATTTTTTGTTTGATAGTCTGTTTTGCCTGATCAATATCTAACCTTAGGACTGCATCTTTGGTAGCACAATGGTTTTAAAAAGGGCCCTTTTTAATAACAGATCAAATCATTATTTTAAAAGGGCCCTTTTTTAAACAATTACACTAATGCTTCGATGACGAAAAAGGAAGCGTTTCACTTTAAAAGTGCCATGCGCGATCACACCATTACATATCAGTGACATTTCAGGAACGGGAGCATAGCAGAACTCCAGGTGTTTGATAAACTCCATAGCAAGCATCACAGTTGTCATGTTATGACAGTGGAAAGCAGGGGAAGGGGATTTCTAGGTGCATATAATAAATGGAGACATGATGGTGGTTGCCAACTTGGATTGATTTAAAAGGGGATGGACAAATTCATGCCAGATGTAACTGTCAATGGCTGGTAGTCATGTTGGCTGTGGACTACAGACATATCTCAGTTAAGAAAATCTGCGATAATGATAGTGCATGAGCCCCATATAACAGTATATACAAAAAGGATCTAGGAGTCTTAGTAGACCAAAGGCTAAAGATGAGTCAACAGTGTGATGCAGAATCTAAAAAAAGCCAATGCATCAACAACGTAAAAACAAACAATAAAGAATGTGGTTCAAACATTAGAAAAGCATAAAATAAAATAAAATAAAATAAAAATACTTACCTCTGATCAAATCTACAGATACATCAGGTCTCTGTCTTTACAGTGAAAACGAAACCTGTTAATTTTATAAATGGTCATTAAAGGCATTTTTAACTGGAAGTTATACATTATCCAAGTTTTAGAATCCTGGAGAATAAACTATTGAACATTTGAGCATATCCTTCCATAGAAATGATAAATGTTTCAAATCTTCTTTTCCATGAATCGAGATCCAAACCAAGAACAACAAAAGTAAAAACTCACAGTCAAGAATGCTGTTCAAACATGATGCATTAGAAAAGCATAAAATAAAATAAAAATACTTACCTCTCTTTCTTGAGAATCATAGGCATTCATATTCTGCACATATAAAATAGATTACCTAATTCATCCCATAGCCATTGTTTTTGCTCTGTATCAACAGCTTCCAAAATATAGAATTCAATAGCATTTCACTGTAGAATATTAATGTCCCCTTTGGCATCTGGAATCAGAGGTCTGATGGAAAACAATGAGTATTTAGCAAACTTTTCAAGTAACTTGACTTGTGAGTCTTACCTGTGCTTTCCAGGTGCATTTGGTCAGGACTGGCTGGAAAAAAAATCAGTGTCAAATCATATTGCTGGTCATATTTTTCACTGGGGAATATGAATTTTCCCTTTCCCATCTGAAATCAGAGGTCTGATGGAGAACAATGAATATTTAGCAAACTTTTCAAGTAACTTAACTTGTGAGTCTTACCTGTGCTTTCCAGGTGCATTTGGTCAAGACTGGCTGCAAAAAATTTGGTGTCAAATCATATTGCTGGTCATATTTTTCTGTATGTTCCACATGTTTGTTGTTATCCTTTTAAACATCTCAACCTGAAGCAACTCTCAGAGAAACGTATAACAGCAAAACCATTAATTATCAGCCACTAAAAATATACTTGTAACAACACAGAAAGTAAGAACAGAAGTGCCAGACCATTTAATCTCTTCTACTTCTTCTTCGTGTAGCATCCTTCCTGATGAAGAAGCCAGTGGAACTTCGATAGCTTGCAACATGTATTTTGTGCACTTCGATTACTCCAATAAAGGTATCATTGTTTTGTGGGTTTTGGATATTGTGGATCATAACTGGCAGCTACTGTATATACTCATGTATATGTCTAGAAAATATAGTCAAAAAAATTGACCCCAAAAATCTAGGTCGACATATCCATGGGTCAATATTAATACTGTAGTTTAACTTTTATTTTAAATAAGAACCATCCCCTGGTGAAAGGCAAGAGCATAATCTCTCTGCGAAGCACTGACCCCCCCCCCCCCTTTTCTCTCATCTATCCAGCATTTAGTATGAGCACAAATAGTTATACCTGCTGGAATTTTAAAAAGTTTTTGGCATTGTTTTCCTTTGCTTCATCCTTTAGATCCTTCGCTACATGCCCCTAAGTTTTATCCTCAACTTATCCTCTTGTCATATCAAAATCTGTAATTTTGTCCCCAAAACTTGCCCTTGGCTTATACATGAGGCTGACTTACAATCAAGTATGTACAATAAACTGAAACAAATCATGACCCAATGGCATCTCATTAATAATTTAGCACTAAGAGATACTTAATTGAATATGTTTACAATAGAGCTAGTTTTATCATCCTTGGTAACAGAAGACAAGATATTTTACTTACTTCATCCAAGTGGTTTTAACTTACGTGTGCCAGTTGTTGTTGTATCTTCAAGTCATTTCTGACCTATCGCAACCCTACGGTGAACCTATTGGGGGGTTTTGGCAAGATTTCTTTTGAGGGTCCTTTGCCTTATTCTGAGTTTTGGGAGAGAGTGACTTCCCCAGGATCACTCTGTTGGACTCGATAGCCAAGCAGGGCTTTGAATCCTGGTCTCCAGAATGGTAGTGTAATGTTCAAATCATTACACCATTCTGGCTGGAAACCCTGCTCTTTAATCTTCCCTTTGCCATCTCTAACTTACTGGGAAATGCTTTCCCCTATCTTTTCCCAGCAAGAGTTTAACTGATGAAATGCAACTGTAGCCAGAACCATAAGCGCATCACAATACAGAGTCATAGGAGTTTATCACACACCAGGAGTTCTGCTTGTTCCATCACTGAAACATCACCAATATGTGTTGAGAGTCCTCTGATGTGATCACGCATGGAGCTTTTAAAGTGAAATGCTTCCTTTTTCATCATAGAAGCATTAGCTAATTGTTTTAAAAAGGATCAAAACATTATTTTAAAAGGGCCCTTTATAAAACAAACAGTTACATCTGGCATGAATTTATCCATCCCCTTTTTTAAAAAATCCAAGTTGGCAAACACCATCATGTCTCCATTTATTATATGCACCTAGAAATCCCGCTTTGATGACGAAAACGGAAGCGTTTCACTTTAAAAGCACCATGCATGATCACACCAAAGGGCTCCTGTCGCAGATCCTGACGTTTCAGGGACGGTAGCATAGCCGAACTCCAGGTGTGTGAAAAACTCCATAACAAGCATCAAAATCATCATGTTATGACAGTGGAAAGCAGGGGAGAGGGATTTCTAGGTGCATATAATAAATGAAGACATGATGCCAACTTGAATTGATTTAAAAGGGGATGGACAAATTCATGCCAGATTTAATTGTCAATGGCTAATAGTCATGTTGGCTGCAGACTACAGACCTACCTCAGTTAAGAAAGTCTGCGATAATGAAATGTTATACAAAATCTTTTTTCACTTGACCAGTGCATGAATCCAGTATAACACTATATACAAAAAGGATCTAGGAGTCTTAGTAGACCACAGGCTAAAGATGAGTCAACAGTGTGATGCAGAAGCTAAAAAAAAAAGGGGGGGAAAGCCAATTCATCAATAAAGTAAAAACTAACAGTAAAGAATGCTGTTCAAGCATGATGCATTAGAAAAGCATAAAAACTTACTTCTTACCACATCTAAAGATACATCAGGTCTCTGTCTTTACACTGAAAATGAAGCCTGTTAATTTTATAAATGCTCATTAAAGGCATTTTTAGCTAGAGGTGAAGCATGATCCACTTTTTGAAATCCTGAAGAATAAACTACTGAACATTTGAATAACAAAAGTAAAAACTGAACAACAAAAGTAAAAACTCACAGTAATGAATGCTGTTCAAACATGATGCATTAGAAAAGCAAAATAAAATAAAATAAAATAAAATAAAATAAAAATACTTACCTCTCTTTCTTGAGAATCATAGGCAATCATATGCTGCACATATAAATTAGATTACCTAATTCATTCCATGGCCATTGTTTTTGCTCTGTATTAACAGCTTCCAAAATATAGAATTCAATAGCATTTCACTGTAGAATATTAATTTCCCCTTTCCCATCTGGAATCCGAAGTCTGATGGAGAACAATGAGTATTTAACAAACTTTTCAAGTCACTTGACTTGGGATTCTTACCTGTGCTTTGCAGGTGCATTTGGTCAAGACCGACTATACATTCCCACTGTGAGCCATGGCATAGACCTCTGCAGCCACAGTTCTGCAGCTCTGCACAGATCCTTTAAGTATACCAGTGTAATTCGGTGGCACTTATACTTTCTAGCATTTCACAGATGAAAACAGGACATGTGTGGCCAAGATGGCAAAAGATGTTGACATAAGCTAGGAAAGCCTACTAGGAAAGGCAAGATTAATCCATCTCACCCTCCTCTCCCCCTGCTGAGTTAATAAAGTGCAAACTCAGGTTTAAAAGCAACTGAAAAATTGGGACAATGGAAGATCAATTGGGGCTGTCCCTGCCAAATCAGGCACCAATGCACCAATGGGCACCAATACATGCAGCATTGAGTGCTCCACAGGTGTGAGGCCCTCTTTGGGTATACAGAATAGCAAGACTGTGCAAGTAGAAGAGAGGACAGTCTAAGTAGTCTGGATTCTGTCTGGTGTTACCCCCCATCAACTTCTGATCACCTTAGTGCCCAACTCATGATGGTGGTTAAACCAAATAGTTAGAGTCAATGTTAAAAGCCCACTTAAGCATTCTCAAGTATTGGAATGTCATGATATTTATATGGGAACTGAACAAGCTCGTTCAGTACTTTAAGATTATTTGGTATAACCATTAAGCCAGTGCGGCGTAGTGGCTTGAGTGTTGTGCTATGACTTTGGACACCAGAGTTTGATTTCCAGTTTAGCTATGAAACCCACTGGGAGATCTTGGGCAGGTCACATGCTCTCAGCCTTACTGGAAGATAATGGCAAACTTTATCTGAACAAAACATGCCAAGAAACCTTATTATTATTATTATTATTATTATTATTATTATTATTTCTATTTCCCACCTCTCCCCACTGATTGAGGCAGGTTTACAACAACAATAATAGGTCCGCCTTCGAGTGCCATAAGTCAGAAATGACTTGGAGACACATAAAAACATGCAGGGGTAGCTGTGTTGGCCCGTTAATAAATCCAAACAAAAATCCATCAATGATACCTTTATTGGCCAACCAAAATGCACAGTATGCTTATTGCAAGCTTTCGAAGCTTCATGGGCTTCTTCATCAGGCAAGATGTTACAAACCAAACAGGGGAAGAAGAAACAATACAATTGGAGATATTCATCAGATGCCTGCATGTTGTTTCAGTCCTTAGTAATGATGGTATGCTGGGGAGGATATCTTTTGCAGACAGGCTCCTTCTCCTTCTGGCCATGTGGCAATAGGGAGATTTTCAAAGTCCGGGCAATTTAAAGTCCATTTGCACCTCCACAGGGACCCCTCTTTGGCAATCCAATTGTTCCCCCCCTCTCCCATTTGTTAAATATATAAATAAGTATTTCCCTTAGTGAAAAACACATAGTATAGTATGGGTACTTCAGCTGCATTACATTCCATTACATGTAAAGTATGATTATATTACATTACATCATATCATATGACCATCAAAATGTAACCCTTCCATCAGGACATTTCATAGGGACTTTCTCTATTCAGCTGTTTAACATATTTGTAATAATTAACAATTGAACCATGTAACATAAACTTTTATCCATCATAACTATCAGTAGCAGGAGCAGCAGTTTCTTTCACGATTTCTCATTTTCCCATAGGCTTTGTTAAGGTATTATAATATATAGGTATTTCAAACAGACTTTTCTTGTACACGTACAGAGTTCTGTCCCTTGCATCATTCTTAACCATCTTAATAATAATTTAACTTATACAGTAATTCATTCAGGTATACATTCTCATCTGTTTGAGGAAATACATCTCTTACAGGCTTCTGTGACCAAATAGGCATTCAAGGGTTATTCTCCTGTCCCTGTTTCCCATTTTTTGCTCCTTTACTTATGCATTCAGAAGCAGATGATAACCAGGGAGCTCATATGCCATTCTGTCCGTGAGAGTCTCTGCCAGGGCATTTGCTCCCATGTGAAATCTGTAAGCAGTGATTCTGCCAACTGAGGAGTTATTTCTGCCCAGCAAACAGTTAATGTTGTTGGCTGATTGCTTCAGTGCTGTGTCCTTTTGTGCTGCGTGGGAGTTTTCATTCATTAGGACAGGGGGATGGAGAAAATAATCAAAGCTTGGAAAATGCATTGGGCTATTCAGGGAGTTGTAATTCAGAAAGTAACTGCTCCGAGCTACTTGAAAATTCTATGTTTCAATGTGATTGTGCCATATTCTCGTACAAATCTGCCATAAACCGGGGGGGGGGGGGGAAGCAGTTCCCAGAGATGTAGAAATGCATACCTATAGAAAGAAGCTCTTCTCTCAGTGTGTATAGCATGAGTGTCTGTTGATTAGCAGTGAATTGTACTGTCTGTCATCTTGTCAGCTCAGACATCTACTGTACTATATAGGAAGAAAACTGGATAGCGTTTGTGATTTTGAGTGGAAATCCGATGAAAAAGAAACAGGTTTTAAAAATCTTTTCGTTCTCACCACTTGACTCTAATGCAAAAATGGAGAATAAGGAACAAGATGGCAAAAAAACAGTTGTAACTGAAAAGCCCTAACAAATTCTTTTCAAAACCACTATTTAATTATGCCATGTTTTCTTAATCACGCTGTCTTTCAGACACCTGTATGGTTCTGTGAAAATGTATATGAAGGCCAGTTTGTTATTCCCACAAAGTCATCACCCGTTTATGTTTCATGATGCTTAAAAAATGAGACTGAATTCCCACACCTGAGGAACAAACCTGACTGCTGCCTTCCTAAACATGCCCATCTGCTGAGATGGCCAGATGCCCACTTACAGGGTACATTTCACTGGATAGTTTTATTATACCTGAGGTCCTAATGCAGCATACACTGAGAAAGAAAATCTGTTTGGTGCCATATGTCAAATTTTCTTCAAAAGAGGTCCCACTTTTAGGTAATCTATATAAAAATATGTCAGTGTAATGCTTTTTACTAGAGCTCTCCACATTTATGTTACTCTCTTTTTTAAAAAAAAATTTAGCTGGGTAGGTATAAATCAAACTTAGAAACTACAAAAAAAAGTTAAGCATGTAAGCTTTAAAAGTAAAAACAACTCAGGTTTGGTAGGCTTGTGGCGTAGTGTTGCAGGTAAAGGAGGTGGGAAGGTTAGAATCTGTCGCTTTAGTTCTGAGGGCTTGACTATTTTGCTGTTGAAGATTGCGTGTGGAACTTATTTGTAGTTTCTAAATTTTCTGCAAACCTACCCAGCTCAGATTTTGGGGGCACCGTGTGTTTGTGTTTGAAAGGGTGGCTGTAAGTGTATTTGAATCACTGGATGAGTATAAATTGGTATGTGTCTCCCCTCGTGATGATGTAGATAATATATGGAGGGCTGTGTGTAAGCATGAAGATGATGAGACAGTGTTGATGTGGTACCCTCCCAACTCAAAAGTGCACAAAGGCTCATACTTCTGTTTCTGGGAGCCCTGGTGGTGCAGTGGTTAAATGCCAGTATTGCAGCCATAACATTGTGAGTTCAATCCTACAGGGCTCCAGGTTGACTCAGCCTTCCATGCCGTAGGTCAGTAAAATAAGTACCCAACTTGTTAGGGGGCAATTGGTTTATAGATTGTAAACCACTTAGAGAGTTCTTGGTTCCCAATGAAGCAGTATAGAAATGTAAATGCTATTGCTATTCTAGGAAAACAGATCCAAAAAAGATCATTGGGATTTACTCCCAAGTAAGTGTGTATGGAGTTGTATCCCAAGGGGACTTGGGGTGGAGCTATGACACACAATTATAGCCCTTTGAAACTACTTTACCTTCCATAGTTACAGCCTTTAGAATTTTGGGATTTATAGTCTGGTAAGGGGTAGTCAAAATTCTCTGCCAGAAAGCCCTAGTGTTATCATTTAGCACCTCACCAAGAACCCATAGGGCAGAGCCACAGCAGTTAAAGTGGTATCCAACTGCTATAATTGTACTATATGGATATCCCTTAGACAGCCTTGCAGCAAAAAATTTGAGCTGTTTATCTAGATTAGTCATAAACTTCAGCCCTCAGATCTACCAGACTGATTTTGCTCAGTTTCAAAGAATCAGTGCCTGTGGTAACACTAGAATTAATAGAACAAACTTCAGGATGTACCTTATTGTTTAATCACAGTGGCTAACAACTTGTGTGAGTCACTGCAAACAACCTGAAAGCAACCACCGAAGAAAGGTGTAACTTCTAGAGGCAGTTCAAATACATGCCTACCAGGAGTATTACATGGGAACAAACTGAATCAAGGCCATCCATTTGCAAGGAGAAAGATTTCATGGGAAATCTGCAGGGTTATAAAACCTTCAGTCATTTTTCTAATAAAGTCTTACAAGACTCAGGAGATTGATGAAAGCTTTCCCATAAATTTGTGCCTTTTTTAAAAAAAGAGCACATTCTCCTCAGACTAACAGGCCTTGAGAAATCAGCACCAGTTGTCCACATTTCTAGGAAAGTTACAGAATAAGCAGCCTGAATATCAGCCTGAATATCCTAGTTATGTTCAGAGTGGCCTGATCAATACAATTAGGTTAAATTAAAATTAAAATTGACTATTTTCTCCCTACCCCAACTATTGTATGAGAGTGAGAATCAACACCATGCCATCTAATGACTTTACCACATGGGGAAAATTGAGAGTTTAAACAGTGATTATCCTGTGAAAATCATGCAATTGTGATTAAGATTGTGATTTAAGATTTTCACACACAGCATGAGTAAAAGTCATTATCCCAGGAATCAACAGGGAATAATCAGGCAATATGTTGCTGTTTATTGCCTGGTTATTCCTGGGATAATGGTGCTTTAATCACGATTGTTGTGTGAAAACCTTTATTGTGAATACACAATTTTTACAGAATATTCCCAGGATAATGGCATTTTAATCGCAACATCATGTGAAAATCTTAATCACAAATGTGCAATTTTCACAGGATAATGACCGTTTCAACTTCCAGTTTTCCCCATGTGATAAAGTCCAAAGTCATGACTGTGTTCTTTGGTGTAACTCCATTTCCCAAATGTGTCTTTCATTCTTTAAGAGAAAAAAATAACATGTTTAGGAAAAGCAAGGAGGAGACCATCTCTCCAGGTGCTTCTATAAACTGCTGAAGTTCATAAATGTTAAATGTAAAGCTGTACTTTAGAGTCATCCAGCACACTAATGGTAGAAACCTAGACTGCATTACTTTAGGCAAGTGAGGACATCATATTTTTAAATGCACGACTATGTACACAATTCTAAACCATCATGGATTTGTAACTGGTTGACTGGCTGCACCCAAAGGGTGCTCAACAATGGCTCTTTTTCAACCTGGAGAGAAGTGACAAGTTGGGTGCCACAGAGTTCTGTCCTGGGCCCAGTGCTATTCAATATCTTTATTAATGACTTGGATGACAGGATTGAGGGCACAGTTATCAAAGTTGCAGATGACACCAAATTAGGAGGAGTAGGTAATACGCAAGAGGACAGGATCAAAATTCAAAATGACCTGAATAGACTAGAAAGCTGGGCCAAAGCTAACAAAATGAAATTCAACACAGAAAAATGTAAGGTTCTGCACTTAGGGCAGAAAAATGAAATGCACAGATATAGGATGGGAGACACCTGCTGAACGAGACCACATGTGAAAGGCATCTAGGAGTCCAAGTAGACCACAAGTTGAACATGAGTGAACAGTGTGATGAAGCTAAAATGGAGAAGGGTCTGGAAACCATGCCCTATGAGGAATTACACTAAGGGAGCTGGGGATGTTTAGCCTGGAGAAGACAATGTTAAAAGGTGATATGATAGCCCTGTTTAAATATCTGAAGGGATTTCATATTGAGGAGGGAGAAAGCTTGTTTTCTGCTACTCCAGAGAACAGGACCTGGAACAATGGATGCAAGCTACAGGAAAAGAGATTCCACCTCAACATTAGGAAGAACTTCCTGACAGTAGGGGCTGTTCACCAGTGGAACAGTCTCCTTGGAGTGTGGTGGAGTCTCCTTCCTTAAAGGTCTTTAAGCAGAGGCTGGATGGCCATCTGTCGGGGATGCTTTGATTGGGAGTTCCTGCATGGCAGGGGGTTGGACTTTTTCAGCTCTATGGTTCTATGATTCTATTATTCTATGTCAAGAGGGAAGATTTAGCAGAAGCCTCAATGCTAGTTTTCATTACACAGAAAATGCTAGTTTTCAATACACAGGGAATTTTTAAATCAGGAAAGACAATTAAACATAATACTCAGTAACCATTAATCTGAAACAGTACATCCAATTATATCACTTTATTCTATGTAATATACTAAATGACTATGATTATGATTAAATGACTATGAAATAGTCGCACAAATAAAACAAAAACACTAAGGATGTGTTGTGGTGAAATTGTAGGGAAGATTTTTTTGTTTAACTGGCCTGATTTTGAGATTAACTTTCCAAATTTTGCAAAAAAAAAAAACTTTGTGAAACATTCTCTCATGGTAAATATAAACAATATTTCTGTTGTTGGCATATGCCTTCAAGTCAATTTTGTTTTACAGCAACCTTATCATAAGGTTTTCTTAGCAAAATTTATTCAAAGGAGGATTTCCATTGGTTTTCTCTAAGACTGGGAGACTGTGGCTTGCCTGGGATAGTACAGTTGGTTTCCATGGCTGATCAGGGATTTCAACCTGGAATCTCCAGTCTGACACTCACACCACTGCAGCATGCTGGCTCTCAGAACTAGATAATATAGTTAGTGCTTTGTTTTGTGATTGGAAGATACACACTGACTTAATTTGCAAGTCTGGTTGTTGATGCATGTGGTTCTCAGCAAAACCCATTGTTGCAGGGCAAGATGAGCTAAAAGTAGGGAATACCAGTTTGACACTCATTTTCATAGAGTGCTTATTAAGTAGAAGAGGAACAACACAAGCATCAGCATGTCAATATTCTCTCGAGATAATTCCCAAGATGTGGGACTCATGAAACCAAATGCAGACAATAAACCAGGTGACCACTTGGAATCAGATGTAATATTGGGGCTATACAGACTGCCCCTTCAGGGTTGAGTCTCCACCACCCCTTTCTGTGGAGGATTGGGGCCAGAGCAGCTCACCGGCAGCCCAGAAGCCCCAATCCACCACTTTTCCGTGCCATGGAAAAGAAAAAAAAATGCTGCTTTTCTGTGGCATGGAAAAGGGGTGTCCTTGGGGCATCATGCTCCTGGACACCCCCACACCCACTGCCAGTGGAGAAAGGCGTTGTTCAGCCCCTTTCTCTCTCACTTCGTTCCCACAGCCGTTTGGTTGCCACGGGAATGAAGTGTCATAGCGCCACTTCCTGGGTGCCCTGTTTGGGTGCCCAGCAGTGATGTTGGCATCATGGCAGCCCCCGTGTGGACAGGAGGCCACTATGATACTGGTGCCATGCTGTACTAGGGTTCCAGACTGTGCAGTTGCTGCGCAATCCAGAACCCTAGTATCCCTTGGGTCCGTCTGTACCAGCCCATTGTGTCCTTCATTAAAGGCCCCTGAGTAAATTCAGCAGTCCCAGGATAAGAGGACAGATCCTCTAACCTAATTGAAGGGGACTTATGGCCTGCATACTTAAACTGGGTCACAGAGATTCACCTTCCTTGCCTGTTGAGTTTATTCTGCCCCTATCTGTGATCAATGATTGGAGATTTGAGATGAAGGGGAATTTAAAATCCACTAAGATTTTACATTTTTAAAAAAGAGCTGTGATTTGTACTCATGGAAGGAGACTGTGTCGCTTGCTTGAAGGTTGTTACACTATAGCAGTTGGCAAGATTTACTCTTAGTACTGCTCTCTTGGCTTTATCCACCCTGTGGCCTTAGTAAAGTAGTAAAATACAGTAATGTATTCAAGCCTTTTACTCCAGTAAGTTTATCTCATGGCACTTTCAGGAACGGGAACAGAACAGAATGGAATGGCATGGAACAGAAAATGGGTGCTACCGCATGGGAGAACTTCGCTGATGCCACTGGGAGTCCCCGAGCCATTCTCCAGCTGTTCCTGGCAGCTGATTTTGAAGAACGGTTCAAAACTGTCCTTCAAAATTAGCTGCCATGATACAGATGGGAAATGGCTTGGGGAATCCCGGCGGCGTTAGAGTCATTCTCCAAGGCACTAATACCCGTTCTCCCCCCGTTCCATTCCCATTCCATTCCATTCCGTTCCATTCCCATTCCTGCAAGTGCCATATGATAAACTTACAAGTCTCAAGTCAGGGCTCAAGTCTGTGCCTTCAAATCTCAAGTCAAGTCTCAAGTCCTTGCAAGATACTTTCGAGTCTCAAGCTGAGTCTCAATTCTGGGTCCCAAATTTAACAGAAAAAAAGAGGCAGAGAGCATTTTTCAGAGGGGAACAGCAAATGCATTAGGGTACGGTCTACTCGGCAGTATGTCTCTGTTGCACATTGGAGGAGCCTTCTAAAAGGATTGAAAAGCTTAAGAAGGATTCTTCCACCTCAAGTGTGTTGCCAAACACTGCTCCCCTCTGCAAAATGTCCCTGCACTCTGCGGATGGATCTTTCCTGTTGCTCAGAGTGAATGATGACAGCAAGTCAGTCACTAAAAATATACAAGTCAAAAGTCATGTCAGCGTATCATTTATTGCTGAGTCAAGTCCAAGTCAAGTCACTCTTGCATCCAAACAATCAATTTGAGTTTACATCACTGGTGATGTCCATTGTTGTCCAGAAGACATTTCCATATTTCTAGCCCCAGAGCAGAAAAGCATCCTCCAGCCTTTGCTAAAGGTTCAGTAACAGTGGGTCCTTGTTACCTGCTGGGGTTTGGTTCCATGATGACCCGTGGATAACAAAATCCATGGGTGCTCAAGTCCCATTAAATATAATGACAGAGCAAAATGGTGTCCCTTATATAAAATTGAAAAATCAAGGTTTGTTATTTGGAATTTATACTTTTTTGGAATATTTTCAAGCCGTGTATGCTTGAATCCGTGGGGGAAAAAATCCATGGATAAGGAGGGCTGACTGTCATTAAAGAACAGATAGCACCCAAAGATCTTTCGCAAAGTGTTTTCCAGTCTTTTGGACAGCATGTGGGAGAGATTCAGGTCATTGAATCACATGCTTCTGCCAGTTGAGCTACAGTAGACCTATGTGAATAATTGCAATGCTTTTGGAGAAACTGAGCTGAGTATATCAATAATCCCCTTAAAATGTATGAAGATGGGTCCAGGGCCTTCCACAAGTGCAGGGAAATCTGGCATATCTATGGCTTATTTTATGACTGTGAGACTCGCTGGTCACTGTTGGATGGTTCCAAATGTTTGTTTTAAAAAAAAAAAAGGATGCGGGAAGGGAATGAAAAGTGGCAGGAATTCCACTTCTGATTTGTATCAGGACAGCAAACAAGTAAAATGATATAAACAATTTAAAACCATTCCAGCTTTCAAACAATACAATAATCAGGATAGAAACATATTGAATACAGCTCAAACAGTTGAAATCACATACACGTACAATTGAAAATGTAAATTAGACCCCAGAGGATTTATTTAAAAGCCATAGTTTGACTTGGCATCAGAAATAAACTGATTTTGAAAAAGGGGGGGGGGACTGGGTTTGCATTAAACAGTGCCAGGGTATCTGTGACTTATTTAAAAGGTAAATTTCCGTTATTGGAAGCAGAAGAAGCATTTCAACCTTTCTTCTTTTTTTTACCCAGAAAAAGGGCATTCCAAGAGAGTCAGGATCAGGGATTCCAAAAGCAGCAATGAGAGGATTTTGTACCCTGTATCTGCACTGCAGAAATAATCTGCTTTGGTGTTGCAACAAACTATCATTCCTAGAATTCTATACCCTTGAGCCATGGCAGTTAAAGTGGTCTCAAAGTGGATTGTTTCTGCAGTGTGGATGCTGCCACAGGAAGGAAATAAACCTACTTCCAACAAGCCCAGTCACGTGATCCTCAATCTAGATCTGTCTGTCTGGTTTTATTTTTATTTTTTGAGGTTTCACTCCAAGGATGAAATAAGTGGCTTCTTCCACCTTAGGTCCATAAGATATATTTTTTTAAAAAACTGCTAAAATCTTGGTGAAAAAGAAAAAGAAAGAAAGAAAGAAAGGAAGGAAGGAAGGAAGGAAGGAAGGAAGGAAATAAAGAAAAAGACAGGCAGGCAGATAATAGATAAGTCCTAGGAATCTTAAAATGAAAATAGCCAAAGGGAAGAAACTGAGGCCATATACAAGACAAGATGAAAATTTACAAGACAAATAGCCAATAATTTACCAAACAGACAGCATATGCCATTTATTAAAGGCTATTAATTAATAATTAATATTGTAAAGAAATAGCTCCACAGCGTCACGAGTTTGTATTCATGGAATTATTACTATTAACCTATTGTATGGAGCAGAGAAATAGTATGGTACACTATTGCGTTCAATCCAACTTACACCACACTAGCTGTAATTCTTGTGTATTTTAATTATTAAAAAAAAGAAGAGGAGGAGAAAAAAAATTAAAAACAATTGAAGAACACGTAGAAGAAAGAAAATTGGTGTTTACAGTAACATCAAGATTACTTTTGCTTTTTGTTAGAAATTATGATGCTTTATATGCATACTTTAATAATTCAATTGTTTACTAATTGCATAAAGATGGAATAATTGTAATTTTTGTATAAAGATCAATAAAAAAATAAAAAAACATCGATGTTTGAGAGCTAATGATCAAGCTGGCAATTTGGTGTTTTTATTTTATTTATTTATGTAGGAAAAAAGCCATCAGACACACCAGAAATACTTTTCGGGGGCGGGGAGGAACCAGCATAGGAACCAGAGACTTTGATTTTAAGTCTGTGAGAGAACGAAGAATTCTCTGCACTAGTCGGGTTAACTCTGAACAACCTTTGTAAGAATATACATCTAATCAGGATAGGGTAATAGTGCCTCGGCATCACACACACACACACACACACACACAAAATAGAACAGAAACGACAAACCCAATCATTATCAAACGAAAACTGGTTAAACAGAATAAGGTAGGCAGTTTGATTCTTTTTTTAAAAAAAATCATGATGATTCTTCCCGGCTGTGTCAGACACGAGGCATTAAAAAATAAATTAAAAAAATAAAAATAAAATGTATTTAAAAGCGACGAGGCATTTTTAATTGAAGGAAAAAGGGAATGCATTTTTTTTTTTGTGCCGAGGGAGAGACTTCAGCCTCGCCGCCTCTCCTCGAAGCATCCCATATTCTTAGATGCGATGTTGCCTTGGCAACCACGCTTGGTGACCTCGTTATTTCAACCTAATCCTGCTTTGAAATTATAGTTGCTCCACCCTTTTGCCTGGCTAGGCTGATAACATAATCATTGTAAATGAGGATTGGGGAGAGGGGAAGCAGCAAGATACCATTTCCCCAGTGACATAAGACTAGTCTCACCTTATCACGAAAATAGACCAACAATTAAAGTGCATAAATCTCCGTGCCCCAGAAAAAGGGAGGACTGGGGGATTATTTTGTATGTGTGAAGTTTGCCGTTCTGCTTTGCAAAACGCAACGGCGGCAGTGTGCTGCTTTAATTTGGAAATGAACATTCTTCGACATTTAATTTCATATATATATATATATATATATGAATGCTATGAGTAAAGTATAGGCTTCCTTAATTAGGCATCTGTTCGGCCTACAGAAAGATCTAGGAAAAACTACACAGGAATCAAAATTCCTTGCGAAAAACAGACTTTCCGATTTTTAGCAGACTCCTTTATTTTAAAAAGGTGAACGCAGTTAAAGGTAGTACTTTTAGGAAGAGGGGGAGACTGAACATTTCTGCTCCAACCACAATGGATTTGCTCATCATAACATGAACTGTAATTCTTTTATGAGAAACGTAGACAACGTGACTTGATTGAGGAAGGCAATTCAGTGACCCGTTTGGAAGGTTTCTTGTCTTACTTTGTACAATAAGGACCAAATTGTGTATTTGGTCTTTTGACGGACTTGATCCCGACAGATGCACCAACACATTTTTAAAACACCAATAATAGCTCCAACAAAAAGATTTTTGCAATCTGATCTTATGCTAACTTCAATGGAACTAATACAGTAATTACACTAAATTGATACACTGTTTGATACCTGTTTAACTGCCATGGTTTCATGTAGTGGAATCTTGGGGTTTGTACTTTGGTGAAGTACTTGGAGTTCTCTACTAAAGAGATCTAATGCTGTCATTCCAGACAGTGGATTAGATCTCTTTATCAGAGAATTCCAAGTATGCCATTGAATGACAGATCCCAAGTTCCTTTGGATGGAGTATTTTTTCTTTGTTCAAATTATTATTTTATTGTTTAAATATGGAAATGTTTTAAACTGAATTGTTTTGACTTTTATGCCACGCTGAGATCTCACCATTTCCCTTTATGTATTCCAAAGTCAGCTTCAAACTGTGGCAACCTTATGAATGAGAGATCTCCAAGAACAGCCAATCATCGACAGCCTTGCTCCGATCCTGCACTCTCAGGGCCATGGCTTCCTTGGTTGAGCCAATCCATTTATAATAGGGCCTTCCTCTTTTAATACTACCTTCCACTTTACTGAGCATATTTGAATGAGTCATATCAGCTTGTAACATACCCAAAGTATGATATCCTCAGTAGACATTTTGGCTTCTTGTGAGAGTTCAGACTTGATTTTCTCCATTGCAGAAATAATGCACTTTGATACTGTTTTAACTGCCATGGCTCCATGCAATGTAATCCTGGGATCCATAGTTGTGGAACCAGAGCTGTCTGACAGAGAAGGCTAAATATTTCACAAATCACCGAATTTTTAAACATGGAACCATGGCAGTTAAAGCAATGTCAAACTTGTATTATTTCTGTGGTGCAGATGCAGCCTTGGACTTATTTGTTTGTTTCTTTTGCAGTCCATGGTATCAACACTCAGAATGAGTTAATATCTTCTTGTCAGTTTTCTCCACTTTCCAGGTTGCACGCCCATGCATGAAAATTGGGAATACTATGACATGGATGGCTCTGACGTTGCTATCTACTGATCTAGTTTTACACTTGAGGATCTTATCTAGTTTCTTAGCTGACCTTACGTCTTCATTTTCTTTTGATTTCTTGACCATTGTCTCTATTTTTATGACTGAGTATACAAAATCTTGAATTATTTTGATGTCTTCATTACACACTTTAAAGTTACATAAAACATCTATGACTATTTTTGTTTGTTTTTTTGTTTGTTTGTTTTCTTCATATTGAGCTGTAAGTCTGCTTTTGCACCTTTTTACTTAATTCTCCTTTGTGGTTTATTTATTGATTTGGTTTGATCCCAATTTTCTCCCAATAGGAGACCCAAAGAAGCTTGTTTCAGTCATGTTGCAGTTTTCTGAAAGTAATATAGCATCATCTGCATAGAGTATCAATGTTTCTTCCACCTGTTCCCACTCCTTCTTTCTCTGAATCCAGTCCTGTTTTATGCATGATATGTTCTGGGTATAAATTAAACAGACAGGATGGAAAAAATGAACATTTGTTTGAATTTCTAGCCAAATGAAAATCATTTTGTTTCTCACTTTTCTGAATCCAGCTTGGACAGCTGACATGTTTTTGCTCCATGTATAGGAAAAAGTTTTTGTTATAAAATTTTGAGCATAACTTTCTTTCCAAGTGAGATTAATGGAATGGTGCGATGGTTACTGTAATCCCTTGGGGTCACATTTTGGAGGGATGGGAATGTATATTGACTGTTTCTGTGAGCTATAGGGTTTTTTGGGGGGTTGAAATATATATTGTGTGTTTCTGTGAGCTAAAATTTTGTTTTGTTTATTATCTATCAGATTTTCGGGTTTTTTGTTTTGTTTTGTTTTGTTTTTTTTAGAATTTGGATACATTCAGTTTCTGTGGCTCAAAGCAGTTCTATTGGTATGCCATCTGTTTGTGGTGATGTATTTCTCCTGGGTGCTTTGAGAACTCATGATATACAGCAGGATATAAATATTTTAATAAAATAAAATACTTCTTCTATTTGAACATAAAAAATAAATGTTCTAATTTCACAGTGCCTTTATAGAAATGTATGGTGCAAGAATAGTTGTAATATTGTTTACAGTTCTGGTCACTACGTGTGGGAAAAAAAAGCATATTATAGAGCTGGAAATGTTCTGCTTTTCGTACATCGGGGTGGACAACTGTTGAAGGCTAGGCAGTCGTATTAGCTGCCTAGGAGATCTTGAAGGGGCACACTTGCTCCTACAAATAGATAGATAGATAGATAGCAACAGAAAGAGACAGAAAGGTTGGCCAAACTGCTTCTAGGGATACGAGGCATTTTCACCATGTCTGGGGTTTTGCTTTCTGTTTTTTAAAAAAGGCCTCTCCGGCACCTATATTGGTCCAGAGACCCCACAAATTGTAATGGAAATGAAAATTTCACTTTTGAAAAATTGTGCAAAAAATTGCTTTTGATCCCAATCGAGGTCAAGGGGGACTCCCTTGGAAATGCCCTCCACACCACCTAGAGTGTATTTGGAGGCATCTTGGAGCAAAAAGATGTTTTGCAATTTGACCTCTGAGGGACCCTACCCCCCCCCCCCAAAAAAAATAGTCCATGAGCCACACTTTGCCCACCTAGCTTAAACCAAAGCCCTGAAACAGCTCCCTTATAAGAAAAGGATAAAACATTTGGGACTGTATAGCTTATTTTAAAAAGGTAAACATGACATAGATTTATAAAATTATGTATGGTTTTGAGAAAGTAGATAGAGAGAAACTCTTCTCACACCCTCATACCTCAGTTAACAAAGCTTCTGACAAAGCCCTTTTTTAAAAGTTTTTTTAAAAAATCTATGTGTATCTACCCATCCTTTCCTTATATCTTTGTCATCCGAATAGCTGAAATTTTTATTTTATTTTATTTCTTTTTTGGTTTTTGTCTTACCAGGAATGGCATTGGGTGCATGGTAAAGAAGAGCTGGACAAAAGCAGATGTTTGTTGCCAGGTTTCAACTGCCATAAAACTTGAGCTGGGAAAGAATGGGATTCTAATCTAGCTGATCCTATTGAAGTAATGTGTTCTTGACTATAGCAGGCAGGGTAAACAGCATCTCATTCTGAATCATTTACTGAGCATGTTAAACAGCAAAATAGAGACAAAAGGTGAAAGCACATCAGCATATTTTTAAAAATCATAGGCCCCATTCCCACTACATTTGGATTCGAAGTGTGACACGGGCTATAGGACCCTCGTTCATACTCGAATCGACTTCTGATCCTCATTGGATCGACTAGTGGAGGAAAGGACCAGGTTAAAAGTAAATAGCCCGGGCTTTCCTGACACTAGTTTTAAAGTGGTCTTTTTCGGAAGCGTTTCCTGTAAGTGGGAATGCTGGTCAGAATTGTGTTTTTGTTGTTTGTTGTTTGTTTTTGTTTTTTAGGAGGGGGTATTGATCGCAAAATCAACCTTGTGCATTTGCAATCTTGTGCATTTGTGATCTCGTGCATTTGCGGTCTTGTGCATTTGCAATCAGTATAATGAAGAAAAAGAAAAAAAACACACACTTGCTCCTGGGGGGTCCTTCCTTCCCCCCCTTCCTTCCTTTTTTTCCTCTTTTTCTTCATTATACTGATCACAAATGCACAAGATCACAAATGCACAAGATTGATTTTGCGATCAATACCCCCCCCAATAAAAAAAAATTCCACTGCGGGAAGGGGATGAGGCGTTAAGGGCTGTCACCTTACATGGCAGCTCTGGCTAAGAAAGCAGTTCCAAACAATGTCCCTTTTCATAGTGTGAACAAGGGGCCTTTTGGAATCGCTTTCATAAGCGGAGCATAGCCCGATTCCAATGCGGATTTTTCCACAAGTGGAAATGGGCCCATAGATTTGTACATTTGACAACAGA
Organism: Urosaurus nigricauda; assembly: GCA_034509955.1. NCBI lineage: Eukaryota > Metazoa > Chordata > Lepidosauria > Squamata > Phrynosomatidae > Urosaurus > Urosaurus nigricauda. The sequence goes on along the minus strand of JAOEGL010000005.1, from coordinate 96,106,575 downwards.
CTGGAAATCAAGAAAAGTGAGACAGGGGGAGAGTAACACCTGCATTCATTTTGGAAGACATTTTCAAGTGGTGTCTAGAAGGTACAGGGTGTTTTTGTTCAGTTATGCAAGGTTTCCCTCACCTAGTTTTTTTTTCCTTCCATTTCACATGTGCATGGTGTTAATTTTAAAATAATAGCAGTATTAACATTTAGCATTTACATTTCTATACTGCTTCACAGTGAGCCAAGCACTTTCTAAGCGATTTACGACATGTAAGCAGACAGCCCCCAACAAGCTGGGTACTCATTTTACCAACAAAAAGATGGAAGACTGAGTCAACCTGGAGCCCTGTGGGGAAATAGTAAGAAAAGAATAGAAAAGAATTCTTCCTACAGCACATAGTTAGACTGTAGAATTTGCTATCTTAGGATATAATGTTTGCCTGCCAGCCTGGACATCTTTAAAAGGATACAAATCCATGGAGACTAGAGCTGCCAATGAAAGTTGTTAATGATAACTGTCTAATCTCAAAAACCATATGCCTATATATACCAGTTGCTGGGAAACATGAGTGGGAAGATGCATACAAGTCTCTCATAGGCTGTCGTGTTACCAGAGTAGTAACTACATTGGCCTTTAGTCTGATCCAATATAGTTCTTTGTTCTTGTATATTTTCATGTTATCAAATTTGATACCACTTGCATCCTATTCAGTCCTGGGAATTGTAGCTTGGTGAGGCACTAGGAGAGCTCTCTGGTTGGGTATTCTAAATACCTCTAAACTGCCAATCCCAATATTCCATAGAAAGAAACCATGGAAGTTAAAGAGGATTCATGTTGCAATAACTGGTAGTGTACAAGGTCCCCTTATATTTAAACCACTTGGAAGCCCAGGCAAGCCTGCAGTTAATGATCCCTAAACCAAATAAATATGTGTTGCTTATTCACTGCTTGGGAGCTGAAAGAAATACATTTTACATCTTTCACCTTGTAGATGATGAATATGAGACTTGGCTCATGGCTTTAAAGAAAGCCTCTGTGCCCACAGTGGGTGCTATAAATCCTATGATTGTGAACAGGAACCTAGGGAAACATACCTTACAAAATATCATTGCTTTGTGGGATGCAACAGGTTCTGCAGTTCTTAAAGATATGGCCAATGAGATTATAATGGGATTATTAGAAACTAGCTGCCTGGGAAAATGTCTTTTCTTAGGAGAATGATTGGTTCTAGAACCTAGTTTTATATTAGTAAAAAGTATATATGGAGACACTTGCAAAATTCAAGATAATGGTGTGGTGAAATTAATTCCCATTAAAAGGCACACAGATGGTTATAAAAAGAAACCTGGTTAAAAAAAAAGTTTGATTCAACAGAATCAATGTTTAATTAAATGTTGTTGTTGTTTTAAATATTGTTCTCAGGGAGCTACTTCATAGCTTCCTACAAGTCCAACAGATTGTCCCAACAAGATGGTTCAGTGTAACTGTTGCTAAAAGATGGGACATCTTGCCAAAGTAACTTATAGCATGTGGTTTAACCAGCAGATCCAAGTAGTTATAAGGACCTAAATATTGTGAAGTCAGCAGACCTTGTCAAATCTTGAAAGCTGAGCAGGGTCAGCCCTAGTTAGTACTTAGATGAGAGACCACCAATGAATACTAGGTACTGGAGGATATATTTCAGAGGAAGGAACTGACAAACCCACCTCTGAGTATTCTTTGTCTGAGAAAACCCTATGAAATTCACAGGGTCGCATAAATCAACAGCAATTTGAAGGCGCAGAGACACACAGAATGTTATCGTTACAGTATCATATTACTGTTGTTGTGTAGATAGGGCTGCTCCTACATACAGAACAAAATATATTATGCATTTTGTTAATATAGGGAGCCCATTTGCACTTTAACTGCCATAGCAACATTCCACAGAATCTTGGGATTTGCAGTGCTGGAGAGGCATATTTAGAAGAACTCTACTACCACCTCTAACTAGAAACCCCAGTTTCTAGACTTTTATATTACCTAGATCAGATTGTTTGTACTACTGGGGGGGGGGGGGGGGGCAGGAGTACCACTTACTAATATAGTCTTAAAGTTTGTGAGTTATCTGGGGAATCAGTTTCCCCTTGTGGATCAGGGATCATTTGCATGTTTTACCGGTACACCACCACTATGTTCCTGATGCAAAAACATGGAGACTTTGTAGCTGCAACAGGGGAACCTTGAAGAGTACCCTGTGCATTGGGACCTTCAACCAAGGTAAAGCAAGTTTTTTCTTCTTCAGTTTGGACTGAATTCACGTGTTTTACCTCTACATCACCAAAATGTTCCCAATGCAAAAACATGGGTCCGTTTTACATTGGCAAAAAGAGGTGTGTTGAAGGCTGCTTGAAAACCCAGCCTTTAGATGAGAAAAAGGGAAAGTGTGCCATGAAAACACTATTTTGGAGTTTTAAGGGAGAAGAAGTGCTTTAAAAAGGAGCTGGCCCATTTTACATTGGCAAAAAGAGGTGTGTTGAAGGCTGCTTGAAAACCCAGCCTTTAGATGAGAAAAAGGGAAAGTGTGCCATGAAAACACTATTTTGGAGTTTTAAGGGAGAAGAAGTGCCTTTAAAAAGTAGTTTGATTTCCCCACTACTTTTTTAAAAAGGGTGCAGCATTGCTGGCCCGTTTTACACGGGCAAAAAAAGGCGCTTTTAGGGCTAAAAAGCCCGCATTTAGGGTTAGGGAGGGCGTAGCCTTTACACCCTCCCTAAGCCTAAAACGCATGGACGCCGCCATTTAAAGATGGCGGCGTCTACACGGTGGCGCCGTACAAGCGTCATCACGTGCGCAGCGTTTTGATGCGCTGCGCACGTTTTGACGCTCTGGTGGCGCGGGAGGGCGCCAATCGCGCCCTTCCCGCGCCGCAAAAAAAGAGCTTGATCCCGGAGCTCTTTTTTGCGGCGGGTCGTTGCGGCGGGATGAGGCCTCTGGGGCTGCCCGTGTGGCAGCCTAGGCCTCATCTCGCCGCTAGAAGGGGCGAGTTTGGACCGCCCCTTTTAGCCAATGTAAAAAGCACCCCTATTGCATCTAAAGGCTAAGGTGTAGTTGAACGGTTAAATGGGGCTCTGTATCTTTAAAGCGCCCATTTAAAGGCAGCAATACAAGTGCGGAGGGAGGGAAGGTGCCAAGACAAGAAGAGACCTTCAGAGCCCGGCCAGAGTGCGCCTGCACCTTCCTTCACCTCCTCCCTTTGGTTGAGAGAGTGTGACTTGCAGGGAAGCAGGGCAGCAGAGGTGCTCCAGGTCCCTCTCCTCCTCCTCCTGTTTCCAGCTTGCCCTGGCCCAGCATCAGGAGGACCTGGAGCACCACCGCTGCCCTTCCTCCCTGCAAGTCACACTCTCTCAGCCAAAGGGAGGAGGAAGGCAGCGGGGAGGAAGGGAGGGAGGGAAGGAGCCAGGAAGAGACCCCCAGAGCCTGGCCAGAGCACGCCTGGCCCTCCTGCTTCCTCTTCAAAAAGAAGGCTGGAAAAGTAGGACGTGTCCTGGCAAAGGAGGACGTGCCTGGTCAACTTGGAAAAGGGGGGCCTCTGCTCAAGAATGGAGGACATATGGGAATCCCTCCTGGACAGAGGGCTGAAACCTCAAGACAACTCAATATAATGCTCTGACAGAACACAGACTACAACTCCCATGAGCCTTTGCTACCATTTCCCAAGATGCCTTAATTTGCAACAGAAAGCCGACCAGTATGTTCACATGTGATGAATTCTTTCGTATTGACTCTGCATTTTCTTTTTGTGTAGATGCTCTCTTGTTTTGTGTGTGATGAGCTTGTGCGTAATCATGTGCATTTCCGAACTGACCTCACTTTCTCCCTCTTTCGGAATGGTCCTGTACTCCCCCATGTGATAAGCTCCGACTGTATGGTGTACCTGCGCAATTGCGCAATTCGCAGCCAGCAAGGGAAAAAAATGTTTAAAGCGCGGCTAAAAGCCACGTTCCTTGCCGCCCATGTAGCTGCTCCGCCTGTGTTTGTAGCGTTTTGACAGCTTCCCATATAGTTGCTGAGCCACAGAAAAAACCTCAGTCTAGCTGCCCTGTACTTTTTAAATGCACACCTGGGGCTTGCTGTCTAGCTGCTAAGCATTAAGGAAAGTGCAACTTCATGTCACACTTTCTTGCCAATGTAAAAAGCCCCATGGAGACTTCTTGAGGAGTCCATTGTTCTCTGCCTACAAAGAGGCCTGTGGAATTGGAATGAAGACATATTGGATTGCAAAAGAGGGGTCCCTGTGGAGATGCAAATGGACTTTAAATTTCCTGGACTTTGAAAATCTCCCTATTGCCACATGGCCAGGAGGACGACAAGCCTGCCAGCAAAAGATATCTTCCCCAGCATACCATCATTGCTAAGGATTGAAACAACATTCAGGCATCTGACTAACATCTCCAGGTGTTGTTTTTTTTCCCTCCTGTTTGGTTTGTAACATCTTGCCTGATGGAGAGCCCATGGAGCTTCGAAAGCTTGCAACAAGTATATTGTGCATTTCAGTTGGCCAATAAAGGTATCACTGATGAGTTTTGTTTGGATTTGTTAAATGACCAACACAGCTACCCCTGCGTGTACACCATCATGTCATTTTACATAATGATAGTACAGAGCTTACAGCATTTATTACACATGATGGACTACTTCACTTACAAAGTTTTCTCTTATAGGTTTGTATCAAGCCCTAATGGATTTCAAATAATGACACAATTCATCCTTTCAAATCACAAGGGGTTCATTGTTCTCTGGATGATATCACTGTGTTTGGGAATATCCCGTAAGGACTTGAAAGTAACTTGTAGTTAGTATTACTCTCTATCACTATAGCAAGCCTAGAGATTAACTTGGATAAATGTGAGCTCCATTGAACTAAACTGAACTTTCCCTTTTAGGGAACATAGTATCCCATAATTATTAATATCCTGGATCTGCATTACTTTTTTCCTGTATTGCCTATAATTGTGACAACACATGCTTCTAATTATGAACTGGGAGCATACAGAACTCCATAAGGAGAAGCCTATAAACATCTTCATTCAGTAGACTTGCCAATGGAATTTTAAAAAAAAAAAAGTCTGGTTGTGTTTTGGCTATAGAAAACTGGATAATTTATTGTGGGGCCATGTATTGAAATTATGTAGCAGTCAACATAGCAACCACAAAGGAAGCAGGATGAGTAGGAAATCACATTGCTGAAATGTCAGCAAAATTACTTTCCTTTTTTCATATGAAATGGAGTGCAGAGCAAAATATGACAGTGATTGTGTGTCTCAGTTGCTGTTACCGTTACCTGAGATTTTATTGGAAGGTGATGATGAAGTAGTTGCACATTACTATTACTCACTGCAGTTGCACAAGAACAATTCCTAGCTGCATGCTTGACATGATCTCTTCAAGAAAAACCATATAAATTTTCTGACAGATTTATGGTCTCCTTGGGTGCTGCTGCCTCTTCCTCCCCAAAATAAAAGTCTGCATTCCCTTTGGTGCTCTTTTTCAGAACTAGTTATGAACCAATTATGAATTTTCATGGTGAATGTGCTTTAAGCAGAACCCATCAGTTTCTTGTTCCAGAATAACTGCCTAGGTTATCTTATATTCCAAATTTCAGTTTTAATAACAGAGTTTGTTTCACAAAGATTTGAAGGGTTTCAGCCACAATATTTGGCTTTACTTCAAGTTGTCTTATATTTGCATTTGAGAGAGACCATTTTATGGATCACACTTTTGCTATCACCTTCTTCCCTCTTCCAATTTCTCCTTTTTTGGGAAGGACAAATCACCAGGAATAGATTAACACACCAACAGAACTGCAACAATTCACAGAGACAGAAGTAAGCTTAGTCTTAACTAAAATCTGTCAATAAATATGGAAAACAAAGCAGTCACCACATATTGGAAGTGATCAATACATATTCTCATCCACAAAAAAGAAGATACAAAAGACTGCGGTAATTACAGGACCATCACATTAATTTCCCTTGCAAGGAAAGTCATGCTTAAAATTCTACAGCAAAGACTCCTACCATATATGGAGCAAGAAATCCCTGAGGTGCAAACTGGATTCAGGAAATGAAGAGGTCCTAGGAATCACATTGCAAACATACGTTGGATAATGGAGCACATCAGAGAATTCTACAATAAAATCTGCATGTGCTTTATTGACCACAGAAAAGCCTTTTACATCAGCCCTGGTGGCGCAGTGGTTAAATGCCTGTACTGCAGCCACTCACTCAAAACCATAAGGTGGCGAGTTCAAGACCAGCAAACAGCTGAAGCTCAACTCAGGCTTGCATCCTTCCAAGGTTACTAAAATGAGTACCCAGATTGTTGGGGGGCAAATAGCTTACAATTGTAAACCACTTAGACACTCCTTAAGGGTATGAAGCAATATATAAATGAAGCTGTTTGTTTGTTTGTTTGTTTGTTTGTTTGTTTTACTGCATAGATCATAAAAAGCTATGTCTTGCACTTAGAGGGATGGAAGCATCACAACATCTGATTGTCTTGAAGCATAACCTGTATTCAAGACAAGAGGCTGCCATCAGAATAGAATATGGAGAAACAGAATTGTTTCAAATCAGAAAAGGGGTCAGGCAAGACTGCATACTATCACTCTATTTATTCAATCTATATACAGAAAATATTGTATGCAGAGCAGGCTCGGACACAGAGGCAGGAGGAGTAGAAAACTAACAACCTAAGATATTCGATGACACACTACTAACAGCAGAAACAAATACCTGGAGCAATTACTGAAGAGGGTCAAGGAGGAAAATGCCAAATTTGGATTAATGCTGAACATTAAAAAAAAAATGACCTTGGAAGATCTACAAAAATTCATCAAAGACAATAGGAAAATTGAAATTGTCAGAGTTTCCATACTTTGGTTCAAATATTGATTGGAAGAGAGACTGCAATTAAGAAATCAGAAGAAGACTAGGATTCGGAAGGGCTGCTATAAAAGTACTACTGGACTGAGAAGGGCTGCTATGAAAGGGCTGCTATGAAAGAAAGATTTTTAAAATCATAAAATGTAAAGACATAACTCTGAACACTAAAGTGAGGATAGTCCATGCCACTGTATTCTCCATAACCAGGTACAGATAGGAGAGCGGGATAGTAAAAAAAAAAAAGGCAGTAGGAAGAAAATCAACTCATTAAAGATGACATGCTGGAAAAGAGTGTTGAGGATACCATGGCTAGCCAAGAAGTCAAACAAACAAACAGGTTCTAGAACAGATCAAGCCTGAACTCTGTGGAAGCCAAAATTACTAAATTGAGGCTTTCATACTTTGGCCATATTGTGAGGAAAAATAAATAATTAGAATAGACAACGTGCTAGGAAAGGTGGAAGCAGCACAAAGAGGGGACAATTTCTCTAGATGGATAAAAGGGTAAATTAAATCATTGAGGATACAGGCATGGGCCTGCAGGCCCTGAGCAGAGAGGTCTTGGAGTTGTCTCATCTACTCACCATGCGCTGAGGTCAACTTGAGGGCAATTAACAACAACAAAAAGGAAAAAAAGAGGGATTTTTAATGAAAAATTATATTACTATTTTTGGTGTCTCCCAATTCTGTGTAGCAATTGCTAATCAATTTAAGGGTAAGTTTCCATACAGAAAACACACACAGTGCAGCTGCCTCTGTGAAACCAAAAAGAAACCTTGTGGAGAAACAGTGCTCAGAGTGGAACAGTGGAGAGATCAAATGAATGGAAAACAGGCCAAGTGATTTCTGGACAAAAATACAAAGGCAAACTCATACTCTTTTATCCCTGGGAAAACAGGGCTTAGAAAAAAACCAATGGCTGTCCATTCCATTAAGGAATTGATATTTATTTTTATTTCTTATTTTTGCTTCTGCTGCATTGCTAAAAATATAGCTAGCCCTGATTGTGAAAGTATTTCTGGACTGCTTTATGAAATTAGCAGTTATGACAACACAGGAAGATTCATCATGGGCCAGATATTCCGGCAGCATCAAGCTCTCAACAGTTTCTTTTGACAATAACTGACAATGAGTTGGAGAATCAATAAATGTTACAATGGATATGCCCCATTCTCCGGCTGAGCAGAGGCAGGATGTTACTCAGTGGCAAATAGTACTTTTCATGGAAAACAACAGGATTTCCTTAGAGATGTGTGTTTCTGCAATCAGACTTGAAAATTAAGCACATATTTACCTTTCAATGATCATTCAAAAAGCAAACCACATTAGAGGCACAATACTTAGATGACAACAAAGCTGTGTTTTGACAAATACATATTTACCCATGTGAGACAGCACCTCTAAATATACCTTACATTTTGGCCCAAGTCCAACAGTAAAAGTGAACCACAAGGTGATCCTTACTTTGTTGTATTTCAGTGGATATTGTAGTCTATGTTTTTTTAAACTACATATCAGTTGGATCAAAACTGCAAATATCTATTTGCTCAGTAATCTGTAGTGATTGTAAGTTAACTATACGCTCCCAAGCCAAGAATCTTTTTGCAAAAATTATTATTCATTATCCAAAATTATTTTTGAGATGGGGAAGCCACCGCCTAATTCAAGTACAAGACACTAACTTATGCTCATCTAGATCAATAATTCCCAAACTTTTGTACCATAAATCCCACGAATCACTCTATAAATAAGCATGGGTCCCACTATAGAAGGAAAACAGCCACTCCTCCCCTCCCCAAGACATTCATATGTTTGCAGGCATATATTGTAGTTGTCATTTACAGTAACTTTTATATACTTTAAAAAATACCATAATATTGTTAGGTTTAAACACAAACAACACAATAATTTTATATGCAGTGAAAACTTATAATTGGGTTGAGGATGAACTTTAACTATAAAACATAGAGAATACAGTATTTTTTTTTTAAATGGAGTGGCACCATTGGGAACTAGGTTCTAGAGCAGATTAAGGCCCAACTCTCCCTGGAAGGCAGGATGACTTTAAAATTTAGGGCCATGTAACCAGGGATGTAAAGGATGAAACAAAGAAAAACAGTGCCAAAGAACTTACAAAATCCCTATAGGCGTAACTGTTTGTGCTCACTCTAAAGGCTTGATGGATGTGAAGAGAACTATAGTGAATGGCTGTGTGATATGTTGGGGAGGCAACCAGGCACAGACAGGGCTAAGAAGACATACACATGTCAAAAAAGGATGTAAAGGCGAGAATTAAGATAGAGTATTAATTCTTAGCACACACACAAAAAAAGGAACGATCTCTTTCTCTAAGTAGTGTAATGAAAGGCAAGATATTAGTCTGTCCTGGGAAAACCGAAAAAAGCACCAACACCCTCTACTCTCTCAGCACTCCTTTGAAGAGAAGCATCAAAGAGCTTCCAGCACTGCCATTTTCCTATCCAGGCATTCAAAAAGGCCAGAAGTGGCGCCGTGGTGGAAAATCAGTGCTTCTTTTAGGTTGTCCCAAGGACTAAGATCTCACCTTTTTCACCACTCTACACAAAGAAAGGGGATGATTCCCTTTTTGATAATAGTTAAGGTACATTAGTTACATTGATCTGTTTAAGATCCAACCCAGATTTTTTGGGCTGATGTTTTTACTAAGGTTTCTAGAGTTATACATGAGTATATACGGCAGTCCCCACTCAGCATTAACACTGAGCCACTCACGTGAACCTGTAAGACAGAGCAACAGGTCATTGAAGTAAATATGGGTCAAGAAGCCATGAACTTCAGGTCAGATCCACCCATGTGCATTTGGTCAACAAATTAAGCATGTAAATGAAAAGGCAGGATGGTTAGGACCTAATGAATTTCCCAATTATTAATATTTTATTTAATTCAATGAATATTTAAACAAACACATCACCTCAGCCACCACAATTTTTGACATATCCTTCCAAAAAAACTTAGCCCTCCGTGGTAATATTCCTGTAATGACCATACAGCCAGAACTGATTTAGAATGCTGACAAGTAAAATTGATAAAGAGCCATACAAACTGAAGAGAGAAACGTAATTGTAGTTTGATCTGTGTGTAGTGGGGCTTCCCATCCACTAAACTATGATTGAGATCCAAGCCTTGATAATGTTACATTGAATAGCAAAGTTCCTCAGTCTAGAATTTTCAAGCTCCACCTTGAGAGTGCAAAGGTTGGACAAATATCCCAAGCCTTCCATTCAGCTCTTTTAATCTCCATTTGAACACTCAGAGGTGATATCTGCTCTCTTTCATATCTTTTGTAACAAGGTAGGCCAAAACTTTTATTAGTTGTAGCTGCCCGTAGGCTTGGCACATGCATAGGACTGGGTCCAGGCACCTACCAACCTGACTTTTAATCAATAAGCATGAAATAAAAACCCAGCCTGAGTGTCTGCTGCAGTCAGACGGCCAATTGTGGGATCCACATGGGCAGATGCCACTGCATGGTCCTATTTCTCCAGTGGAACGACACCTACCCCCATAGTTGGGCATAACCCACACACCCCAAATCCTTTAAAGGGACCCCCATTCTATATTAATGACTGAGTAGGCCATGGATAAAGACATCCTGGATCTGGATCCCATTCTAAAGTGCACAAAAAGATGTGATGAGATGAAAACAAAATTAACATTACACAAAACATTCATTCCACACAACAATTTCCATTTTAAAAGGAGGGTGAGTGGGACCAAGCTCACCGGAACAACTGACTGTTGAGCACCAAGGAGCAGAAATATATATCCCCCACATCTAGCCAGAGTGAAAGCTACATTCACTCTGGCTGTGCTCACCAACCAGCGAGTCTCAATCTCAGGTTTGAACCCATGGGCTGACATTTCCCACTCACTTTCCAAACCCATGCCAAGATGCACAGGCCCTGGGAAAAAGAAGGTTCACTTGTCACCATTCTGGGAGACACTGTGCTGTACTGTTCCACCATGAGCCACAAACTTGCCATACAGTAAGCCACGTAGTGCTCTTGCTTCTGCTACCCTCTCACTTCAAGACAGGACTGCTGGGAAGAGGCAAGATTCCCAACAGGTTAGGCCGATAGGAACTGGAGTTTCTGAACCACAGTCTTATTGTGCTTCCTTTTCAGTTTTTTGAATGAATTGTAATTTTTTAAAAATTGTAAAATTTAACCTGTGGGTGTACTTGCACTTTTTCCTCAATAGGTAAAATAATTTCTCTCAGGAAATCTATTAGCAGAGAAGGGAACAGACATAGATTGCAAATGGCCAAAGAGGAAGCCAACTTCTGCAAAATATAAACAACTATTCAGTTACCAAGCAGGGATTTGAACCTCTCATTTTCGAGCACTTGGAATGTTAGTTTATGGTAGTTCTCTGAGAAACTGAACTATTATTAAAACATGGTTCAATTGAAACATAATGGTAGGAAAAATGCAATGAGTAATGTGTTGAATTTACTTAATTAGAATGCAAATTCATATATGTATATGATCATAATAGGCAAATCAGATGCCCAGGTTTGAGGGTCTGGAACGTAGCAACTGTAGGTGTTATTTCCCACCTCACTGAAGGTTTACAGTCCTATAGGTATCTATGGACCTTATCAGACGTCAGAAATTGGAAGTATAATCCAATGGCAATCCGAACACAATCATGGGATTTCATGTTATTATGAATTAAAGTATCTTACGCAATTTCAGGCAAAAGGGAAGTCATTCTGAACACAATCATGGATTTTACGTTATTGCGAATTAAAGCATCTCACACAATTTTGGGCAATGGGGGGTCATTTTCGGGTAACGGGAAGTCATTCTGAACGCATTCCGAATGCAATTGGAATTCACATGAATTCGCTAAACTAGTGAATTCACGTGAATTCCAATTGGCTCCATTTGCAATAAAGAGAAATTCCTCTCATCTGATAAGGTATGACTGATATTATGTGTTAGTTAACAGAATATGCATGCAGAAGGTGTCAGGTGGGAATTAGAAATCTTTTTCTAAGAAAAGTTTTTTTTTTCATAAGCTTTGCAGAATCTCAAGGGTCAAGAAAAAAAATGTGAGTGAAGGAGATTTTAAACTTTGGTAGTATGAAATCTGGGCTTGTTCTCACCAAGAGGGTAGAGGTCATTTAATTTAGCAGAGAAATGTACATTCCACAAAGGTTCTTGCATTTGCCCACCATTGGAAATGGACAGCAAATACAAAATTTGAATCCTGAGTCCTTTTCTTGCCAGCCCATCAATTTTAAGCCCTACTGCAAGGGCAGGAATTGTGTGTCACTCCACAATTGTGCTGTAACTCAATGTTCTTCACCCTTGCCTATGCTGGCAAAATGTTGGGAGTTGCATTCCAACGTCTGGAGATCAGCGCAATTCCCACCCCATAAAAGAGGGAGGAAATATATAGCAGTAGTCTTGGCCTTATTTACTTTTGAGTGAGTCTCATTTTACTTAGATGGCTTGAATTCTGACTAATCATAGACAAGATAGGTCTGCACTTTCAGTTAGTTTGAGCAAAAGCAAACACCCATAGCAACTTCCTTTTTCATTCAAACATACACATTGTTTTCAATATATATATATTTGTATAGATTGCATAAACTATGATCCAAAACACACTGAAGAAATAATTCAGTTTGTGAATTCCCTGGCTCAGTGGTAGGGAATCCTGCGAAATGTAGCTTATTGTTGCACCAGAATTCTCTGATAGAGAAGGCTAAATGTCTCACAAAACTATAGTTCCCAGAATGTCAGCCTCCTACAGAATCAAGGGATTTGTAGTTTTGTGGGGCACTTGCACTCTTTGGCAGAGAAAGTTAAAAACCTTGTAAAACTACTAATCCCAGATTCCATAAGATGGAACTACAGCACTTAAAATGGTGTCATATCGCATTATTTCTACAGTGTAGATGCAGCCGAAATCCGACATTGCAAATAGGCTTCGAAAATTACCTGATTTTCAAAAACTTTCTCTCTGAGTTAAGAAAATTGCTAAAATCATTCATTGCTTCCATCAAGAAGAGAATTAGTGAAGAATTCCATCCCTGCACCAAACACCTGAAAATTACTGAGACAGTATCTACAGAATTAGGTGTGTCTATGCCTTATTTATTGGTTAAATAAGTCCAATACATCTAACTGTGCATTGGACAGAAACCTTTAAGAAAGAAAGTTTCCATGTGAGCTCAATTCTGAAATTCTACAAGTGCCCATGAATTTATGTATACACATAAAATTTGCATGTAATTCTTTTACACAGAAAGCAGCATTTTCTGCAGAGGAAACAGCATTGGGTATTTTGCACAAAAATAATATATTTACATAGAAATATTATTTTCTCTGCAGAAAATCCTCTTTTCTGTTTAAAAAAAATGCTGGGTTTTTTTGTTTGTTTGTTTGTTTTGTTTTGTTTTGTTTTGTGAAAAACAACCACACGTGAAGTTTTCACAGAGTAAGTCCCAAATTGCCAGGATTCTCACCAATCTAGGATTCTTCTCATCATAGTTTTTTGACATGAGAAAAAAACCACCATGTTTTTCAACCATTTTTAAAATAGTTTCGCATATACTTTCCATCTCTAATTTGGTGTTTTCCTGCATCACTGCCTCCTCCACAGTTGTTTCATTTATATATCTTGTCAGTCCTCCGAATATGAAAACAGGCTTTCACTTTAGGTTCTCTAAAACTCTCCTCACACCTGCTTCAATTCCTTATTATTCCTAAGAACCAAAAAGGAGTTCTCTTGGAAGATGTAAGGCCAGATTGATTCACGAAATCCGTGGGTGGTTCACATGCATGCGTATTTGCCCCTTGCTTTTTTCATCACTTGATTCCAGACTAATGTGTGAATTAATTCAAAGCATTTGGTTTGATGTGACACAGGGTGATACAAACATTTTCTCTGGTGCATAGAGACAAAGAAGAAGTTTATTTTCTTCTTCTACCAGGTAACTTTGGCTTGCTTTCATCTGCACGCTATTTACATGCCTCTTGCCTCTAATGCCAGTGCTAATCTCTTTTTGTTCATGCTTCAGGCAGGTTGTCAACCATTCTACTTCATTTTATTTTATTTTTCCGCTCCTTACAATCTTAGCCCAAAACCTGAAAATGTTAGTGAATATGAGTAACATGCTTGTCTTAATCACCGCTCTAAAATTAATGTTCTGCTATTTTTACTTGTTATGGGGAGTATCAGGTTACTTAGTACTGATATATATTTACGGTTGGCCCTCCTTATCCATGGATTTTTTTATCCATGGATATGAGCATACACAGATTGAAAATATTCCCCAAAAGTATAAATTCCAAATAGCAGACCTTGATTTTCCATTTTATATATGGGACACCATTTTGTTGTGCCGTTATATTTAATGGGACTTGACCATGCATGGATTTTGTTATCCACAAAGGGTCCTGGAATCAAACCCAAGCAGATAACAAGGGCCCACTGTATTCTGATCATCCCTCTGTACCCATGGATTCTGTATCCAGAGATTCAAGCATCCACAGCTTGAAAATACTTTGGCAATATCAGTGCCAAAAAGCAAACCTTGATTTTGCCATTTTATATAAGGACACCACTTTACTATGCCATTGTAAATAATGGGACGTGAACATGCATTGATTTTGGTATCTACGGGGGATCCTCTAACCAAACTCCGGTGGATACCATGAGTCCACTGTATTTATTTCTGAAAATCTTACAAATATTTATTTGATGTTTTCCTGCATTTATTTCTTGCAAATCTTACAAATATTAAAATAGCCCAAACTTCGCACCTGAACCTTAAAAAAAAAAAACATTAATCCTTATACACAAAATAGTTAATAATGTATTTGAGCTGAAATCTCAACAACATTAAATGCCCTCATTATCACACACACAACAATATGTTACAGGTATAGTTATTCCTTGTAATCTTCTGTCCTTCAATGTTCTGGGTAATCCAGTTTTATATTTCTTATTTTACCTTAAGAAGAAAACTACCTTTTAGAAAGAAAGAGAGAAACTTTGAAAAACTGCTCTGGGAAGTAAGATGGAGATGGGGTTATGACTCCACAGGTGCTCCACAATTGATGGTTCTTCCTGAAACAAGCAGAAATTCGGAGTTTATCCCAAGCTGAAGCCTTGCAAAGAAGGCAAGAGACTTCATCACTGCACCAGGTTTATTGGTCCGGTGCATTCAAGTCAATGCTTTTTCAGAGGCAACTGGTTCAGTCAATTCAAAGGACATCTGAAACAGGCTTCTGTGTTATCTCAGAATTTCAGCTATCCTTCACATAAATTAAACCTGTTGCCTCTGAACACGAATGCCATGGTTGGAGCCATAAACAATATTTCCGCATCCCTTCATTCTTTCCCTTTGCTCAAACTGTAGTCACCGTGGTTCTTCAACTTGACCTCAGTCACTACGTACAGTATGTCTTTACACACTCTTTGACTTACTCTGTGATTTTGCATTCACGCTCCTTGATGTCAGAATCTCCAGGTAATGCACATGGATACATTTGTGAATTAGCCTTGACTGGTGCTATTGAGAGTATTTTCTTCAACTCCCTGGTCTGCGTGTCTAGGGAGTCTACCAAAAAGAAAAATGAAAATGTGAGGTGAGGCTTCATGAAGCTTAGAAATCAGAGTCACTTAGCCATTGCAAATATACTATTAATATTTTTAGATTGCATTTGTGCCTTATTAATGATCAGATTTATGGAAACCTGTCATTGTGTCATTGTCCCTATTAAAGCGATGGAACAGCAAATAATTAAAAGAAATAATAACAGGGGAAAAAATAAAAACGCTTTGCTAACACAAGGCATGTTTATAAGCATGAGAAATTGTTATCTGTTTGCTAATCACCCACAAAGCACTTCAATTAATTTTTAACAGCAAAAAAGAGGGTGAGATTTGATATATTGTGTATTTTGGTGAAATAGAAACTATTCTTTCTTCTTTCTTCTAGATTACTAGCGACTCCCAGTGGTAAGATTTAAAAATCACATAGAACCAACCGAATAGAAATAACTAATTTGTAACTGAGGCTAGACAGTTACAGAAAGTGACAGCTGAATTGTGTCAAAAGTAACTTCTGAATTTTAAATCATTATTATTAATATGATGAAACGACTGCCAGGATATTTCTAATAAACTTTCCATGCTACCTTTTTAGTGGCAACATATCTGATAGACAAACAGCCTTGCTTGGAGACAGCTACGCTGTAGGTGTACAGGCAACAAATGTACATCATGCACCCACTTTCGCATTAATGCTGAATGTGTAAACCTCGGGCTATTCAGTTTACAGTTTACACTCAGTGTACAGTTTACAGTTTTACATGGCAGAGAATGTCTAGATACCTGCAAGGCCTCCTGGCTTTCCGACACACTTTGCCTTGTTGGTTAGCATCCAAGGGAAAGCCGTATTTCCTGATTTAGTTGGGTTTCCATACAACAGCAGTGCCAACACGCAACGCATGGCTACATATTGCCCCTTTGCACCCAAATTCAGTGATGCACTGTTGAAATTGAGCTGCATGGCAGCAAAAAAAAAAAAAAAAGTCACAACTTTTGCACTTTTTTTTTTAAAACTTTGAAAACTTTTTTTAAAATCCTAACTACCAGATTCACAAAGGATGCCTATATCTGCCCTAAGCTGAGATCCAGAAATCTTAATGTGCCCCCACACTTTCTCCCAGGACTATGATGTTGCTTAAATACTGGTTAATGCTCTGGAGGATCCCCTGATGCATCCAACATGGTGGGTTGATTTTCAAGGTATATTTCAGGCTCATTTGGGACCACTGAACTTTATAATTAATCTAATTTTCACTGTTGATGCATTAACAATGGGTCATCTTTGAACACTTTTGTACCCCACTAATCTAAAGAGAATGAACAGTGATCAGTTGGGCTTCAATAAACAGTCTTGTTTTTCAGAGTCAGCCCTAAATATTAGGCAGACAAAGGTAGACTTCTCCAAGCCGCCCTGTCCTCAACTGTTCTACTTACATCCTGTAAATTCATACTTGTGACCTGTGACAGATTTCCTGCAGTCAAGTGTTTATGCAACTCTTGTTTGTGAATGAGGATTTCCCCCAGTGTTTAGTGTCAGCCTGTAATGGTGTCAGGTTTTCCAAAATATGTGTTAGGTTTGACTACAGATTTTCATTTTACAGAAACTGAAAATCTTATCCCTGTAGCTAGCAGGATTATTATATCACTGTTCAGTTCCTTCGTATCTTTTCATCCATCTACAAGGTTTTAGTTTTCTTTCTTACATGCGTTGAATGACAGTTGCATTGCATGGACATCTACAGGAATTTTTCCAGACCAGGACAAAGCTACATAGTGGTACAAGAATGTAATCTGTGCATTTGACACATGCTGTTCCAATTTTCCTTACATATACATACATACATATACAGTCGCCCCTCCATTTTTGTCAGGACCACCACCAAGAAAATTGAATTCTGCCAATATTCAAGCCCTATTGGCTTGAATGGCGGCATGGCCCCTCGGGCACCCACGGCTGCGCTCCTCGGGCATGCATCCAATTTTAAGTCCCTCTGTTTGCTGCTTGTGAGTAAGCAAGGGATGCAGATGTGAAGTCCACACAAACGGAGAAACAACTGTATATATGTATGTATATATAACCTGTACTTTGTTTCTTAACATCACATTCAGTGACAGGCCTTTTAACAATAGGAGGAAAATACTCAGAATTTGACAGCACTAATGCATAAACAGGAAGCATCATTAACTTCAACAAAAACATGTAAAGTAAAGGCCATTTTAAAGTACTTACACAGACACAATATTTATGAATATATTGGATATTTTTTTAGCATCACCCTTATCAACACATCAACAACTTCACAAAATTTGTCAGAAAAAGTGTTCAAGAACTGTGTTCAAAAATTATTTACTTCGTCTTAGAAACACTGGTGAATTGTGTACTCCTGTTCCGGCATTTACAGGTATAATTGTAAAGGAATAAAGCTGAGGATTGGAATATGATCGTGCACATAAGCACTTCTCCTAATTGTTCCTAATCATGGGAAATAAGTAAGACCTTTTCACATTGGATGTGAATTTTGAAGAAAATTGTGTAGTAGTCGCTTCTTCTATGTCTTCTTCCTTGATCCATTAAACTCATTCATTCTCTCTTTCTCTCCCTCACTCTCTCCTTCCCTTCTCTTGATTAGTCTTTTCTTCTCTCTACTTTTTCTCATTCTCTTTTTTGTTCTACCCATCACTTCACATAGCAACATCCTCTTCCTTCTGTGAGTTGCCCAACCCCTAAGAGAAACTTAAAATCATGAAGTTTATCACACAATATTTCCTGGTTTTCTCTAGTTTAACTCCTGTTTAAATCCTGTTTCACTGCTAGTATGATAAAGCAGATTATTAGCATTTTATGTCTGTGTTGCATTACATTCAGTGTAGCTACCATCCAAGTAGATATGCATAGATAAGATTATCCTGTTGCTCTCTATTGCCTAGATGGCCTGTTGTTATTCATAGGATCAGAGTAGGCAGCATTAGGATACCATTGCCATTGTCACTGTCATCATCATCTCCCCCTTCCAAAATATATGGTAATTACTAATTATTAGAATTGTTATGATGCAGATTGGGAGGAGATACGGGTTTTTCAGTAAACAGTCCATCTTTTTTGGCATCATGTGACATGTCTGTGGCATGTCTCATTCTCCTTTTTTAAAAAAAATATTGTCATCTGGTGAAACTGGTTAACTCTACCAAACACCATAGGTTTCTCATAGAGCGCTCTTGCATTCCACTACAACGGAAAGACAACAGCACTTGGATACTTTGCAAGGTTGACACACCCACAGTCTTATAGTCACAATGTGCAATGTGTGTAACAATAATTACACAATTTGTCTACATAAACTGGCAAGATAGCTTTTTTACTGTTTATAACTTCAGGAGGCAAGGCACCCACAATTTAAAAATAATACTTGAATTAGGAAAATTTTGCTGCTTCCTATCATTTGGAAGTGAAGAAGCAGATGCACTACTACCATCCATTCACAGTTACACTAAGTACCAAGATTGTTGTTGCAGTTGATTCTATTTTTAATGGGGCAACAATAGCTTCCTGTCCCCAGAAGGCCAAAACGATGGCTTTAACATGGATCAGAAAATGCTTCTCTAGAGAGGGTGTATGTCCATCATTGCTCTGGCTTAATTCATTGCTTTGAAATATTCACCATTGAGGGAGCAAGCTAGCTGCTTACCAAATGAAGGGCCAGAACTGTGGTAGCAACATTTGCCACATATCAACCTCTATAAGAGATAGAGACTTATTGTAATAAAATAGAATTGGGAATGTGAGTGTTATAGTTCATCTGTGGTAGCAACTGTTCCCTTTCCACCAGTCCTCTGAAGACTCACATAGCTGCTGTTGTAATATCAACAATGTTCAGTAACTACAGTAGGTTAGCACATCATACTATAAGCTGTCTTCCGCTGTTTGTATGGATTCTTTTTTTAAAAAAGACTATACTGCAGTCAGGAATGCCTGGAGGTTAATACAAACAAACCCATCAGTATATAAAGGTTAGGCCAAAATTAAGATTTTATTTTCTTTGTATTTCTAGGGTGTCCAAATCTCATAAAATTTGTAGAAGCAGCATCAATATGTCAGAACAAGCAATATTGATCTGAGCTACCTGCTGGCCCAGAAAGGCTTTCTTCCAAAACAGTACAGATTCCCAGCCTGGCCGTGGGACTCTTAATAATCGGACTGGCTTCACAGATCATTCTAAACCTTTTCCTCACTAGCTATATGTGCATGTGTCTGTGTGCATTAAAATAAATAAATAATTCTGGGGTAAGGGTAGTCCCTTCCCAACCCAACACCCATGCGCTCCTATTAGCTAATAATAATAATAATAATAAAATTTATTTTTATACCGCCCTTCCGGAGATCAGGGCGGTGTACAAGATTAAAACAACAAGTTACAACCAGGTAAAATAAAACAAATTACAATAACACAATAAAACATTAAAACATTAAAAGATTATCCCTTATATCAAGGGCAGCGACAATGGGGAAGCGGGTGATTGGCAGGCACTTTACATAAAACAAACCGATCAGGGATATGCCAGCCTGAATAAATAGGTCTTCATATCTTTCTTGAATTGGCTGAGGGTGGGGGACAAGCGGAGCTCGGAAGGTAATGAGTTCCAGAGGCGAGGGGCAGAGATAGAGAACGCCCTCCTTGTTGTGTTCACTAATCTTGCCTCTGGGACTCTCAATAAACATTGTCCGGTTGATCTAAGTGTGCGGGGCGGATTATATGGGGAGAGACGGTCCTTAAGGTACTCTGGGCCCAGGCCATATAGGGCTTTATAGGTAATAACCAGCACTTTGTACTGAGCCCGGAAGCGGATCGGCAGCCAATGAAGGTCTTTCAGAATAGGTGTTATATGGGCGGTCCTGGGAGCACCAGTGACCACCCGGGCTGCCATATTTTGTATTAATTGCAGCTTCCGAGTGTGATACAAAGGCTGCCCCATGTAGAGCGCGTTACAGAAATCCAACCGAGAGGTTACCAGAGCGTGTACTACGGTTTCAAGATCCCCCTGGCCCAGGTAGGGGCGCAGCTGGCGTATCAGCCGAAGCTGATAGCAGGTGCTCCTGACTGTCGCATCCACCTGAGAAGTTAGATGGAGCGACGAGTCAAGGAGCACCCCCAGACTGCGTACTGTGTCCTTAACGGGGAGCGTGACCCCGTCCAGGACAGGTGGAACCACCTCCATACCCGGACCCGGGGAACCTATCACGAGTACTTCCGTTTTCTCTGGATTCAGGCTGAGTCTATTTTCCCTCATCCAGTCCATTACCGACTCCAGACAGGCCACGAGAGGAGCGACGCCATCCCTGGTCACTGCATCAGTCGGAGACATAGAGAAGACTATTTGGGTGTCATCAGCGTACTGATAACACCGCGCCCCATGCCTCCGGATGATCTCTCCCAGCGGTTTCATGTAAATGTTGAAGAGCATGGGGGACAGAATAGCTCCTTGAGGGACCCCAGATTTAAGGGCCCTCTTATCGGAGCAGGTGTCCCCCAGCTGCACCATCTGGAACCTCCCAGAGAGGTAGGACCGGAACCACTGGAGCGCAGTGCCCCCGATTCCCACCTCTGCCAGGCGTTCCAGAAGGATACCATGGTCGATGGTATCGAAAGCCGCTGAGATGTCCAAGAGCACCAACAGGGACACGCTACCCCTGTCGATGCCCAGACGGAGATCATCGACCAGGGCGACCATGGCAGTCTCAACCCCGTAGCCCGCCCGAAAACCGGTTTGAAATGGATCTAGAAAATCCGTTTCATCCAAGATCGATTGAAGTTGGAGTGCAACCGCCCTCTCGATCACCTTCCCCAGAAATGGCAGCAGCGAGACTGGCCGATAATTATTATGATCCAGGGGGTCGAGGGAGGGCTTTTTCAACAACGGTCTTACAATGGCCAATTTAAGATGGTTAGGAAATTGACCCTCCCTCAGAGATGTATTGATAATTTGGCGAAGCAACGCAGTTACCGCTAATCCCCCCTGGGCCACCAACCATGAGGGGCAGGGATCGAGAGAGCAGGTTGTCTTCCGAACACTTCTAAGGATCTTGTCCACATCCTCGGTACCGACAGACTCAAACTGATCCAGTATAACAGAGTCCACGGAAGCTCTGGACGCCTCTATTCTGGTTTCTGTTTCAATCCTGGCATCCAGACCTTCGTTTATCCGAGAGATTTTATCCGCGAAGAAGTTGTTAAATTGGTCACAGCAGGCCTTAGTAGGTTCAAGGATCTGGTTCGGGGCAGGAGGGAGCTGAGTTAGCTCCCTCACTACCCTGAACAACTCTGCTGGACGCGACTCCGCGGACGCGACACGAGCAGCAACGAACGAATTCCTAGCTGCTCGTATCGCCTCTCCATAGTCCTCCAAATGAAGATCTAGGAGAGCCTTGTCGGATAAACGCTGGTGTTTCCGCCAGGTGCGCTCTAGCCGTCGCAGGACCCGCTTCCTTGCCCGGAGATCTTCCGTATACCAGGGCTTCCTTTTGGAAGCAGGCCTGAGAGGGCGCTTGGGAGCGATACTGTGTATAGCCCTGGAGAGATCAGTATCCCAGGTGTTAACTAGGGCATCAACAGTGTCGCCGTCACTTCCAACCATATACCCCTCTAGGGCTTCTTGGAACCTAACAGGTTCCATCAGCCTTCGAGGGTGGACCATTCTAATAGGTCCGCCACCCCCGGAGGGGATCTGGGTAGATGCCTTGATGCTTGCCTCCACCAGGAAATGATCCGTCCATGACAGGGCGGAGATGTTGGTAATTTCCGCCCACGGAGTTTCCATGTCCGTACAGAAAACCAAATCGAGTGAATTCCCCGCCGAATGCGTAGGACCCATAATTAGCTGAGACAGGCCCATGGCTGTCATGGTCTCCATGAATTCCCGAGCCGCACCGGATGGAACTGAGTTGGCCACGAGGGGGATGTTGAAGTCTCCCAGGACTAAAAGCCTGGGGGACTCCAACACCAGCTCCGAGACCAACTGTGTCAGCTCGTTAAGGGAGTCTGTTAGCGCACGGGGTGGCCGGTAGACCAACAGAATCCCTAGACTGTCTCTAGCCTTCAGGGTCAGGTAAATACACTCGATATAGGTAGTCTGACGGACATGGTTCCTGGTTAGAGACAAGGTGTTTTTATGCACCAAGGCAACACCCCCCCCGCCCACCTAACCTGCTCTGGTCCTTCACCGAGTACCCGGAAGGGAGGGCCTGAGCCCACACAGCATCCCCCTCAGGCCCAAGCCAGGTCTCGGTTATGCAAGCCAGGTCACAATTGCTGTCCTCGATTAGATCGTATACAATGTGGGATTTTTTCTTGATGGACCTGGCATTGCACAGGAGGAGAGACAGGGTTTGTGGTACGGTTGGAGTGACCCTCAGGTCCCGTTGGTTAGGAGAAGGACAGGAAGGAGAGATAGATATTAAACATCGATCTCGCCTTCCCCTGCAACGCCAATCCTTCCTCCTACCGTCATACCTCCCCTTGCCCCACACAACTTGAATGGGAGCTCCGCTTGCATCAGAAAGGTTATCCTCTCCCTCCCCAGATTGTCCACTCCCTCTTCCCAACCACCCATCCTCCATCTCCTCCATGACAACCGGTATGAGAGAGAGAAGGGTAAAAGAAAACAAGGGTTACCCAGACAGAACAAAGGGCAGCCAAGTCAAGTACATAACCATTAGGACAGCTGTAACTCAGAAGGGGTGAGTGTCCTTGGGCCGTTCTATATGGCTCCTGGGCGACCACTTCCGCTCCCCCTGTCGAAGCTGGTGAAGTTAATGTGTTACAGTGAACAAGTTGAAGCCTTTCCAGTGAGTGGAAGACAGGAGTTTTCATTCTCCAACAACTCTCACTGAGCTGGATTCTCTCTGTGTCTCTTCTGCCCTTCTTAATCAATCTGCTCACACTTTCTAGACCACGCATATCTTGCTGTGAAGACGAAGAGATTGTAGTCTTTCTTTGAATAAGATGCAGAAAGGGACACACACTAAAGCTCTTTTACAGTAGTAGCCTACTATATTCTAGGAATGGGATACGATAGACATGACTGATCTCTTCAGACCCCGTAGAGGCTGGACTCCCAGAGAGTTGAAGACAGTAAGCGATGGATAAACTAAAATGCAAGCAGGAGGCTCTGGTCTCCCCCAACAACTTTATAGTCAGAAAGGGGGGATGCATGAGCCCAAAACCTACTGTGGCTCAGCCTTGAAATAAGCATCAGGTTTTATTGAAGCTTATGGGGGAGAGGGCAGGTTAACAAAGGTGTCTGTGTGTGTCTTCAAGTCGCATATTGACTTATGGCAACTCTGTGAATTTCCTAAAGTTTTATTAAGCAAGGAATACTCATAAGTAGTTTTGCCAGTTCCTTCCACTGAAATATAGCCTACAGTGCCTGGTATTCATTTGTGGTCTCCCATCCAAATACTAACTACAGCTGACCTTGTTTAGATTCTAAGATCACACAGAATCTGGTGCTTTTCAGGTAATTAGGTTAGGTTTATTACCCAACTACCACTGGTTTATCACCCAACTTTCATCCTTGGAAGACACTGCCAGTTACGAATGATGTTGAGGCTGCTGTCTGACCTCCACCCTTGTGCACACTTGTGGTTGGGAGTAACGTTGGGATGCAAAAAGTCAGTGTCCCATCTGATCAACCATTAGGACCATCTCTGGTTTAGTTTCATGTGAAAAATGAGTCCAGTGTCAAGGAGCCAGTCACAGTGCTTTTCCTTAATAGGAATGAAAGTACCTGCACTGTGTTTTTGTGTTAGTTTTTAAGATTTACAAACGAGCCTCATATTGCTGGATTAGTTTCCCTCCAGGATATTAACTCTATCACAGCAGAACTGACAATGAAGAAATGCAGTTACAAACTTGCCATCGCTCTACCATTTAGTGCTTTCCATTGCAAAACCTTCAGTGAACATGCAAGTTGAAAAGGGAACACAATAGTAGCCTACTGCATTCTAGGAATGGGATATGTTAGACATGACTGAAAACTTGGAACTAATTAGTATCAGAAAACAATCAGTTTTGCTTTATCTCTTCATATAATGGGCAATTAAGAGCAGGAAAAAAATTGAACAAAACTGTCAAAATGAGCCTATGAAATTTCTCAGTAATTGGACTGGTTTTATCTTGTACCTTGCCTTGCCAAAGTTGAAGGGTGTTGTGTTTTTTTTCTTTCTTGAAGATTAGAAGGATATCTCTACTTTTGATAACTGTTTTGGTGTTGCTACATTGATATTCATATTTTACTCTTGTTATCTAAACTGCTGATATTTCAACATGCCGTACAGTATCTTTGTTGTTATGCCTTTCTCAAGATAATGCTAAACACATGATACAAACATGACAGTGTATTGGCAGTATTTTAGAACGGGAAGAGAAGATAATCTGCAAATGCGTTCTGCATAATCTTGAGGATTTCTCCCACTTTTATAAAGCTACCTTCTGGAGACAGGCATAAGAGGCCCCTCTTCCACACTAATACTCAGCAAGCCATGGGATTTGTGATGTCCCACTCTGCAGATCTTCTTTTTAACACTGTTAAAGATAAAACTGGTTAATCAGTTGCCAGAAATGTACGGTTGTTCCAAGTCTCAATAAATATTAAGGCAGGAAGGGCAATATCAGCTTGAAGGGAAATGATGTTAAACTCCTTTTCTAACCCAGCACACTGTGATTCTATTTCCCCTAAAACATTGCTATGATTTTAAAAAGCAACAGCATATATTTTCCCTCAGAAATTGTATTTCTGTACAGAACAACTCCATTTTCTGCAGATTTTTCTGTTGTTTTACATGCTTTACATCTAAGTGCCTCCAGTTTGAACCCCGGTATTTCCAATTAAAACAAGGATATGCCCCAACAGCTCCCTTGGCACACTTCCACCCACCCCAAAAAGACTTCATAAATATACCAAAATTGGACGCAAGAACACTCCACTAAATATCTTCATTACCAGGCAACAGACAATAAAGTTGCAACCAGACGTAATGTCATGTTAAAACAGAAATCTTTAAAGAACAGGCTGGAGGTGTTATAATGTTTTAAATTGTACTCTTTGTAAGCACTTTTATATTTTTAACTACATTTTATTCTTTTAATGAGTTATCATTTTTTTAATACTGTAGTTGTTGCTTCACTGGCTACCAGTTTGTTTCCAAGCACAATTCAAAGTGCTGCTCATGACCTGTAAAGCTTTGTTCCAAACTATTTGAGAGACAGTATCTCCCCATGCGAACCTGCTAGAGCACAAAGATCTTCAGGAGAAGGCTATCACTTAGTCCCACCACCATCTCAGACTTGGCGAGAACACAATAGAGAGCCTAAAACTGTTTTATTTAAGCAGGCATTCAACATATAATCATGCAAGGATGGTTTCTAAGGATGTTTTAGTTATGTCTTTTTAATGTTTTTAATGTAATTTTATACTGTTTTAGATTATTTTAATTGTTTTAAATTTTATTCTAATTTTTAAAAACATTTTTGATTGTAAGCTGCCTTGGCTCCCTTCTGGAAGAAAGGTGACATACAAATTAAATAAATAAATCAAATGATTTAATGCTATTTCAGTGAGAGAGAATTCACCATTATATAGTGTGCAAACCCACACCAGGTTTTGAGTTACCACCCCGTAATGCCTTGGAAGCATCAGATAGTATATGGAGGCCTATTCATCCTTGCCTGCGTAATTCTTGGGATTTCCATGCTGGACTCAGAATAAACAACACAGAATAAGTCAAGTGATAACTTGTAGCAATGCCTGTTGCAGGTCTTTCAAAAGGGAGAGAACACTTGACTAGTAAACCTCCACCAACTGTTTTCATTCAGTGGTTGCCATCAAATGGAGTTCTGTAAAGTTTAGTAGTAGGCAGGCACTTTAGCCAGAATAAGCACAAAACATAGCTAAGGAGATGGAAAAGCCATGGCTATATGGCTTCTTACAACTTTTTGTCTAATTTCATATGGCCCTCGGCTTAATTTCATTTTAAAGTCAATGCTTCTGTTTCTGGTTTTAGGTCTAACCTGCACTGCAGAAATAATGCTTTCACTGCCATGGCTCCATCTTATGGGATCCTGGAATTTGTACTTTGTTGCGCACCAGAGTTCTTTGACAGAAAAGGCTAAATAGCTCACAAAACTACAGGCCCCAAAATGCCATAGCACTGAGCCATGGCAGTTAAAGCAGTGTCATGTGGCATTATTTCTTCAGTGCAAATTAGACTTTAGACATCAAAACTGCATTTTTCCCAGGCTAACTGTATATCCCATTGAATTAAACAGGACTTGCTCCCAAGTAATTGTATTTAGGGCTGCAAACCCCTTAACTTCAGTGGCTGTTACCATATTTTTGGTAGCATATTTGTTATTATCTGTAAAATTACTTCAAGCCATTCCTTGTTGACCTTGAAGAACAAAAATAACTTTATCTAGGAAGCATAGGAGTTTGTCAGACGGGAGGAATTTCTCTTTATTTCTAATGAAGCCAATTGGAGCCAATTCAAATTCACATGAATTCTCTAGTTTAGCTAATTTACATGAATTCCAATTGCATTCATAATGTGTTCAGAATGACTTCCCATTACCCGAAAATGACCCCCCCTGGTCCGAAACTGTGTGAGATGCTTTAATACGCAATAACATAAAACCCATGATTGTGTTTGGAATGACTTCCCTTTTGCCCAAAATTGCATGAGATACTTTAATACGTAATAACGTGAAACCCCATGATTGCATTCGGATTGCCATTAGATTATACTTCCAATTTCCGTCGTCTGATAAACACCATAGAATCATAGAGTTGGAAGAGATCATAAAGGCCATCCAGTCCAACCCTCTGCCATGCTGGAAACCAGTGAAATCACCCCCAACAGATGGCCATCCAGCCTCTCTTTAAAGACCTTCAAGGAAGGAGACTCCACCACTCTCCGAGGGAGTGTGTTCCACTGCCGAACAGTTTTTATTGTCAAGAAATTCCTCATAATGTTGAGGTGGAATCTCTTTATCTGTAGCTTCATCCATTGTTTCAGATCCTATCCTCTGGAGCAGCAGATAACAAGCTTGCTCCATCCTCAATATGATACCCTCCAAATATTTAAACAGAGCTATCAGATCACCTCTTAACTTTCTTTTCTTCAGGCTAAACATACCCAGCTCCCTAAGTCTTTCCTCATAAGGCATGGTTTCCAGGCCTTTCACCATTTTGGTGGCCCTTCTTTGGAAACAGTCCAAATCCAGCTTTTCCAATTCCTTTTTGAATTCTGATGCCCAGAACTGGACACAGTATTCCAGGTGGGGCTTGAACAAAGCAGGACAGAGTGGCACTATTATTTCCCTTGATCTAGACACTATACTTCTATTAATACAGCCTAGAATTGTATTGGCCTTTTCAGCTACAGTATCACACTGTTGACTCATGTTCAACTTGTGGTCTACTAGGACTCCTAGATCCTTTTCACATGTAGTCCCATTAAGCCAGGTGTCCACTATCCTATATCTATGCATTTCATTATTATTATTATTATTATTTGGCCCTAAGTCCAGTAACTTACATTTCTCCATGCTGTAATTCATTTTGTTAGCTTTGGCCCAGCTTTCTAATCTATTTAGGTCATTTTTTCCAAATTTCTTTATTTTTAAAATCATTACAATTATACAAACATCTGTCAATCTCAACCATACTGTACAAAGACAAATAACATCCTTGAACAGACAAAGAAAAAAGAAGTAATATATACTTATACATAAACTTAAACTTATACCTACCTATATACCTATCTATCTTTACCACTTTCCCATTCGTACCTCTACCCTCCTATCTCCCTATTCCTTATACTTCAAATTCTCCTATATCCTACTATCTCACTAATTTAGTCTATCCTCTACTATCCCTACTATCCCCTAATTCTTAATCTTCCCTTCTTCCTTTATTTAGGTCATTTTGAACTTTCATCATGTCCTCTAGGTTTGGCACCTCACCAAAATGCTATTAATATTTAAATAGCAATTTCATTATTTAGACATTATTTTGACCACAAGATGTCACTGTTTCAGTTCAAATTTTGATGGAAGGCTGTAGAAGGATGGGAAGTCAGACTGTATATGCCATATCCTCTAATTTTAATGTGGAGTTATACAACACCATCCCAAATGTATGTGTGTCTACCTGGAAACATACCTCCCAAGCATCTTTAAAATTTCCACTAATTAACTGGACACCATTTTGTAAAAAATGAGCCTTTTCTCCCCTCCTTTGAGATGGTTTCCTGCCTCCCAACCCTTCTCCCCTATTTGGGTATCTGATTTTTATGATGAAGTCAGAACTTCTAACGTTTAGCAACTAAACCTACTACCAGATTCTGTAATCTGTAATAAAATTTATTCGGTCTTTGACCAGTATAAAAACACATCAACAGAACAGCATCATAAAACTTGGCATAAGCTATAAACTTATGTTTAAACAATATCAAAAGCAATTCAATCATTTATACAGCAATAGGATTTCCATTTGTCAATTGAGGGTGCACCTTACACATGATATAGCAATATTTCGCCACCTTCTGGGACACAGTGGGATCATGGTTATCCAGCAGGAAGCGTAAATAAAAGAAATCAGTATTACCTGGGAGATAACTTAATAATGGGGTGATGAATTGATGTCGAATATTCCTATAAAATTGACAATAAAGGAGAACGTGCTCGGTGGTTTCAGTGGCACCCGAGTCACATGGACACAAACGAAGTTCAAATGGTATTTTCTCGTATCGTCCTTCCAATACGGCTGGAGGTAGCATATTGAACCGTGCCAAAGTTAAAGCCCTTCTAAACTTGGGGAGAGTAACATAAAATAAATATGGAGCTGGAGAGGAAACCAGGCCTTGGTTGCTGACCACAATATATTTTGAAAAGGAAGCAGTTTCCATTTGTCCTTCTATTTCTATGAGTTTTTGTTTAATTGTGGATTTAGCTCTATTGACATCCAATTTTAAAATTACATCTTTGTTAAGGCCTAGTTCGTTCAGTTTCTTAATAAGGGTCGATTCCCATTGGGATTTATAGGAATCTGATAAAATTAAATTTGTCAGGCCTCCAGAGGTTTTATGTAATTTCAGCCAATAGGTAAATATACTTATCCACAGACTAGATTCTATTTTGTTGGTCCCTGCTTCCCTTCTGAGGACAGCATTTGGAACGCAATGTACGACCTGGAAGATTTTTCTAAGGAACTTGGTTTGAACACGTTCAATTGCATTAATGTTGCTATACGGCCCCAGTTGGGCTCCATACAAAAGTCGTGGGCGAACCTTGGCATTGAACAACTTAATAGCAGCAGGGATGAATTGGGCACCTTTAACAAAGGAAAAAATTAAGAATGGCGGTTATAGATCTTTGAGCATTACTAATGACATACAGTCGTCCCCCGGGTTACGAAGGTAATCCGTTCCGGGATTACCTTTGTAACCCGGAAGCTTTCGTTTCCCGGGGGTCCGCTATTCGCAACGGACCGCGCAGCCAATTTAAAGGGGCCGCGCGGGGTTTTTTTTCGTATCCCGGGGGATCTTTCGTATCCCGGGGGATACGTTAGCGGACCCGGCGGTTTCGGATCCCGGGGTTTTCGTAACCCGGGGGATTCGTAAGCCGGGGGACCACTGTATTCTGCATGGGCAGTTCTCCTCCCAGTGGCATGAAATACAATTCCCAGGTACTGTATTTAAAAATCTTAACCTGCTCAACGTAACAACTTTCTCATCTCCATTGTTTCAATTTAGGCCAATGGGCAAAGATAAGCATCTTGGTCTTGGAGTAGTGAATTATCAACTTCTCTTCATCACAGTACAGAGCAAGGGAATTTAAAGCTCTTTTAAGTCCAATAGGGGACAAAGAAAGAATAACATCATCGGCATAAAGCAACGTATTAATATGCTTATTAGCCAACTTTGGAGGGTGAAAGGAAAGATTGTTTAAAGTGACTATCAGGGAGTTGATATAGTAATTAAATAAAGAAGGAGCCAAAACACATCCCTGTCTTACACCCGTTCTTACTGGAATTTTCTTAGAAACATGTCCTTGATGGCTGCATCTGACCTTAATACTGGAGTTTTCATGAATCTTAATAAGAAGCAACAAGAGTCGTTTGTCAATGTTAGTGCATCTTAATTTTTCCCACAATCTAGGTCTATTAACGGAATCGAAGGCGAATTTAAAGTCAATAACTGCCACGTATAATGGTTGGCAGGAATGGGAGTATTTTTCGACAGAGTCACAGCAAGAGAAAAAGACTAGAGCAAAAGCCCATGTGTCCAGTAGAAGCTAAGAGCCTTGGTGGCTTTCTCTAAAAGCATCACTGTTGGCAAATTGGGAAATTTCTTTGCACTGGATGCAGGAATTGAAAGTAAATTCAGTTCTAGAACAGGGATGGGTATCATGCAGCCCTCCCTGTGTTGCTGGACAATAACTCTTAACATTCCTTACTATGCTGTGTGGACTAGGGCTCATTGGAGGTTCAGTTCACTGTATCTAGAAAGGTGCATGATTCTGATTTTTGTGTCTGGTTGTGAAAGCTGGGCAATGAAGAAAACTGACAGGGAGAAAATCAACTCATCTGAGATGCAGTACTTGACAACAGTTCTATGGATAGCTAAAACTACCAATGGAATGGATCTTAGAGCAAATCAAGCATACTCTCCCTAGATAACTAAGTTGAGGTTGTCATGATGCCTCATGATATATCATGAGATGATGTGACTCACTGGAAGAGACAATAATGCTTGGTAAAATGGAAGGCAGAAGGAAAAAGAGGAAGACTGAACTCCAGCTGGATTGGTTAAAGATGCCATAGCTCTGAGTCTGCAAAATGTAAGCAAAGAAGTGAGTGGGGCAGCTGATGACCAGGGATCTTGGAGGTCTCTCATTCACAAGATCACCGTTAAGTCAAAGTTGGATTGATGGCAGTTAACAAACGCCATGATTCTCATACCTCTTCTAGACCAAGAGCCAAGGTCTGTCAGAGAGAGTGATGCTGTTGGCACACTGCAGAATTAATGCAGTTTGACGCTGCTTTAGCTGCCACAGCTCAGTGCCATGGAATTCTAGAATCTTTAATTCCATGAGATATTGAGCCTTCTCTCTCAAGAGAACTCTATTGCCACAACAAACTACAAATCCCAGGACTCCATAGGATGGAGACATGAGAGATAAAGCAATGTCAAACTGCATTAATTCTGCAGCGTGCCAACAGCATCACTCTCTCTCTGACAGAACACAAAGTAGCCTCTAAGATGCAAAGGTTGAGACTGGCTAAAGAGGAGTAATTATTCAAGGCTAGGAAACTTTTGCTCATCTTTACAGGCGAATGTAAACAGAAACAAGCTCGACAGACATTTGTCTATTGAGCTAGATATTATAGTGAAAGCTCTGAAGTATGTAAGGTACAAATGTATTTGGAACTATGTGGTGAATCCGTACATAGGAATATAACAATATACTGTTCTCACCTGATGTCAGGCAGATAGAATTCAGTACAGAAACATGTGTGTATAACAAATCAACATTTGTAATGCACTGTTTAAATACTCCTCATTCTATTTGAATAGAATGTGATCCCCCCCACATGCAATTTGGAAGATTTGGGGCTTTGGGGGTGGAGAGAAACCTCTCAAATTCTGTTAAAAAAAAGAATCACATGTTTTACTGGGGTTTCCACAAGGATACACATTATCAAATCTGTGGCCATTTGTCCACTTTGTGTGGAGTCACATAGCTATGTATATTCAACACTGGGAGGGTGAATAGATGCAAAATTCAGCAGGAAAGTGAAGACAATTCAGCATTGATGCAAAGGTGTAAAACTCTGCAAAATTCACAGGTAATACACTTATGTGTAGACTAGCCATAAGTAATAAATTTTGAGTTCAGCTGTACCAAGGGAATGTTGTGCTTTATAATTAAGCCAGTAGCATATTAGCAACTCAGCACTAATATTTGAGTCAAATATAGTATGTTTTGACATATTATAAACCACAAGCAAATGCAAAAGAAACAAAAGTATCCAAACACAGTAATATGGAAGCTCTCTTGTTTACTAGTGCAATTTTTGGTTGTATCTTGTCTCTTGCCCAGATGTCGGGAAATAAGGCAATTAACACATCTTGCCACCAAGGCAAGACTATCAGGACTATAGGATTTTGTTAGATGTAAGAGTTACTAAACTCCACTAAACTATTCCAATCCCACCTCTTGCACATGCAGATTTAATAACATCCATAATAGTGTAATCTATAACCATTACCTAAGAAGAGATCCATTACAGAGCAAAACAGAATTTCTCAATACTCCCAAACTTTAAAAAACAAAGCTTTTAGTGGAACTGATTCCAGCTTTGACCACACAAAGGACATTTGTCTTGATAAGCAGGTTTTCAAAAGGTAGAAGAAAGAAGACCCTGGAAAACTCAGTAACAAACCAATTCCAACTTTAAGTACACAGCATGACGGTTAAGTGTACTGTGTGGAAACAAACTCAGTTCTTTACCCCCAATGTGTCATGAAAAATGAAGTGGTGATATTTGCGAATGGGAACTCCTTTAGCTTCGGCAGTCAAAACCTTGGAGGGCCAGCAATTTAGTTTTGTGGTAGCTATGTCATTTAAGAAATCATGTTGTCTTAAAGTTGAACTTACAAGAATCTTGTAATTAGGCAGGATATTAAACAGCATATAACAAAATTGATGACAGGAGACTGACTCCTAATGAGACACATTTATTTAGCACAAAATTCAGCAGTTGGCAGTAAAAGCTTGGCCATTTTAGGATGTTCTTTGTTTTCAGGTTTTAAGAACTACCATATGAAATTACACAAGAAACATACATAGCAAGCAGTGCAGGCAATAATGTGCTTTGCCAGAGGGTATGCCTCCAGTACTTTCTTCTGATTGAGGGAAGAGGCAGTGGTCACCTAACCAACATTATGCAATGTTCTGAATGTGCTGAGAATTCTCCTCTCATTGCTCCCTCTTTTGTCAATCAATGATTGGGTATACCTGCAAGTAAAGCACTTATTGCCTTGTAAAACACAAGCAAAAATATGATCAGGCCTCTGATTATGCAATAAGGCTTCAATTTCCAACATCTCCATCAAATATAACTCTTTCTCATCATCATAGTGGCCTAGCACAGAATGACCCGGTGTGCAGCCTGGGCTGACAAATGTTTTATAGTTTTTAAGGCAAAACTGTGTTTTATACCCCTGACTTCAACAAAGATCTTCTTTGTGCACATGTTTCCAGAACCACAAAAGATTAGCATGTGTGCTCACTCATTTCCAACTGCAGTTAGGAACAGGGGATGAATGTCAACAATTTCTTAATGGAAAAATATGTGTGTGTGTACAAGACACACATAGAATAGGAAAACCTCCATTGTTGTTTTCTCTCACAGCGTCTACAGAATTTCTTAAGACAGCGAAAGAGATTCAGAGGATAAAAATAATGGGACTATATCTTTGGTCAAGATTAACACAATGACAGTTCACAGTAGTATCTGACAAGTCCATTTGGACAACATTCAAGATGACAATTCACAGAAATACAGAAAATCCCTAGGAGAGCAAGCCTTCTGCAAGAGTCATATGTATTGTACCATACAATTAAACACAATTTTACCCCCTCCAAATCACTATTTTTTTTTAAGGCTTAAAGTAATTTTCTAGAACATGGTGCAGTATCAAACCATTAATGAATCTTGAAAGTCACAATCCTGATTTACACACAGGACATCTGGTACCTTTTGGTAATTATGCACAGCTGGCTTACACCTAGTGACACAAATACCACCACAGGTCTCGCTCCACAAATAAGATCATCTTGTTGGAAGAAACATAAGATGATCACACAAACAACATATACATTTCACATTTCAATGACTTCACCGTCATTCACACAAATGATAACTTCTACTTCAGAGATTGGCAGCTGTAAGATTAGTGTTTCCTCCTGTTGTAACCACCTGGATGAGACTCCCAGAACTTGGACGGTCTTTTCCAGTGACCCAGTCATAAAAGGTTCTGTTTAAAAACAAACATTTTTTAATTAATAAATTCCAGGCCTCCAAGTTTCAAGCTGCCATAAAAACAAATAAAATGTAAAAACTCTGAAAGTCAGAGATATAGGTCAAATCCCATATCACAGTTTCAAAATGCAAAACTCTGTCAACATACTTCCACAGAGGTGAGACACTGCAGATGGTTTTAGAAGGCCTCAGCTTGTTACTAAATGCACTTTAGTCATGACAGTTCTAGTCTAATGAGGTAGAAAATAGCATGGTCCTTCCAGAGAGGCATTCCCACAAGCCATGTAATGTTTTTCTATACACAGAAACACACTATAACATAAGAGTCCATGCACATACACACAGTGACTGCATATGATAATGGCAGACATATTGTAGCATGAGCAGCTGTGAACAAAGTAGAGTGGTCAACCCCCATTCTGGGGTGAAATATCCCTCCAATTCTGTTCATGAGCTGCTACTCTTTCCTAGCACATAACATTATTATATTAGCTGGGCAGATGCCAATATAGCCTTTTTGTGCCAACTTGTTTTCCAATTGTTCATGCAACTACCAGCCATTAGTGCCAGGACCAGTTAGCAACCACTTCCACTGCACAAAATGTTTTGTGCTTTCATTCACTGAGGATATGAACCAATGTGCATAAAACAGATTTTCAAGATGCAAACAACTGGGATGCAATAACAAAAGCAGCAGTCACTGAGCAGCTTATGTTTACTCACTCAGCAATAAAATCTAATGGTGTCCAGGAGTTGAAGTCTGCATCAGGCATATATTTCCTGTTCATCGGTGTATCCAAGGTAACCCTAGGACAAAGACAGATAAGCCCTTCAATTGCAGTCTTCTGTATCTGATGAATGTTGCATCTCTTTTGCATCAGAACCCTCAAAGACTGCTCAGCATAAGATGAGCAAGAAATAATTCTTTTAATTAAAATTTAATATTTTCACCATGGATAGAGAAACAAGAAGTTACTGTGCTCCCAGGAATTTCCTGTTTTCTTGTAAACCTTTATAAGCCAGAGGCAAAATGACACAAAATGTATAACACTAGTTTTTAAAAAGCCTTCACTGGTGGAGCCCTGGTGGCGCAGTGGTTAAATGTCTGTACACTCACTTAAAACCATAAGGTTGCGAGTTCAAGACCAGCAAAAAGGGCTCAAACTCGACTCAGGCTTGCATCCTTCTGAGGTTGCTAAAATGAGTACCCAGATAGTTGGGGGCAAGTAGCTTACAGTTGTAAACCACTCAGACACTCCTTAGGCGGTATGAAGTGGGATATAAACGAAGCTGTTTGTTCACTGCCAATGAAAAATAACTGAGTTTCAGGGCTGTTTTGAGCTGAGGTAGAATAATTAACCGTTCTCCCCTCTCATCCCCCCTCAATGTCTCCCCTAGCTGGTTTTCCCTCTATATAGTTGAAAGCAAGGGTGGGAGTGTACAGTGAAATGTTGGCTGGGAAAGGATTAAGCATTCCTTCATCTCTCCCAGCTCTTACTCTGCTTAAAATGATTCTTTCCAAAGCTGCTTTTCAGCTTCCAGTGTGAGGCTTCCTTCCATATGGTCATCTATTATACACCAATTTCCTCTCAGGTAGCCTGGCATGTTGTGGTGTCAACTGAAATCACAACGATTGTAATCTCACACAGATGTCCAGAAATAATTCATGATACAGAAGGGTAGCTTTATCTTTTGACAGAGATGGCCTCCTATGCCACTCCTGCCATCACCACAGTACCCCCTCCCCAACCATTTTAACTTGCTGTTACCATCCCTGCTCTATACTATCAGTGTACCCTGTGAATATTGGGATTCCCCCACTGGGTTCTGTGGTATCACTCTTGGGGCAGCTCATTTTCTCCCTGCTGAAAAGGGGAAGTTTTGAAGGCATGGATCAACTGGTTATCAGCCACCACATCCATGCTTCCAGAGGCATCACTCCTTGGTGTCTTCCACTCCAGTCAGCAAGTGCCCCAGGAATCAGGTGGTTAAAAAGCAAGAGCTGTCCAGTACTTCAGTGGTACTCAAACCTTTTACTCTTGAGATCCCCCTTTACATCTATTTGCAGACATCACACAGAGATACATCCCAGTCAACATAGTATATGAATAAAAATATTTTGTTTATTTATTTATTTATTTATTTATGGAGATTTATATCCCACCTTTCTTCCAAAATGGGATTCAAGACAGCTATTTAATATGTGTATTTTCATTCACACATTTATGTCTATTCATATTTTAACATTTTACAAGGAAATAACATCATTCAAATTAGAACAGTTCTCTAATGTTTTTCTAACAGTTTTTCATGTGTAAAATTTACACATGCATTGAGCTAAATATTGAATTTACTTAAATAAATGTATATTCAATATTTAATTTTACACATTAAAAAGTTTGGGAAAAGGCGGAGGGAGAATCAGGTTCTCCAAGTCTTGGACCTCCAAGTCTTACCCCCCCCCCCCCACCTTGAACAACTCTTGTCGTCATCCCCAGCAGGGTCCCGCCCCACAGTTTTTGAACCACTGCAATAGTTAATTCAGTCCAGGTCAGTCACAGGGTATCTATCAGGATGAAGGGAGAAGCAAGACACTGGTCCTCAGTCCACCCAATCATTCAGCAAGTCAGTAATCCAGATAAACAACTCCAACAAAAAAATTAAAGAGAGCTGAAAAGTGTAGCCAGTCCAAGGTCAAGAAAACACAAATGTCAAGAGTACTGTCATTTGCCGAAATGATACGGTTGTGTGTGTAACAGACACGGGGGAGCTACTGTGGGATTTATGGGTAACTGTCTCCAAAACACTAGATGCCTCATTAGGTCAGGGTCTCCTATTTAACAGTGGGAATGACACAATCTCTCTTTGTCACTCCATGAAGGATGGCAATGAGTCTCCAGCATCTGCAACCTCTGCCTCAAGCCCTGGATCTTTGGGCTCATAAATACCTTTGTTATCAGGAGCTGCAGATTCCTGGCAATCTGCCTCCTCTACTCCATCTGAATTTTCTGACTCCAGAGGGTGAGTTATGACACTCAAGTAGCCATTGTTGTGGGTGTGTTCACACTGTTGAGGGCTGGCATTGTAGTCAGGAAGAATCTAAGTAGTGGGCATGATCCATTTCATAAGTCTTAAGTTTCTCACCCATGTATTAGATGACTTCTATGTAATCAATTAGTAATATCCAAGCTGTGTAATATAATAATACCATACCACTTCAATGTATTTACTCATAGAAGTGAATACTGAAGTTACTTGTAGATCGGGAAATGAAGAGAGAGTGGAGAAGTGAGACAACATTGCCTTAGCTTGCAAAAGAAGCAAGATTTCAACAAGAAACCTCCTTATTTGTAGCTCAGTCTCTTAGTGATTACACTTCATAATGTGAATATTGTAAATGAATGCAAGACAGTGCCCCCCCCCCAAAAAAAAACCCCTTTATATGTAAGTAGCTTGATACGTTCAAATTTTTACCAAGTAAAACATAATGGCAATAATACTGAAAAATGGCAAGAGCACTGCTTTGCTCCCTTGCAAATCATCTTTGCAGTTCTCAGAATAGCAGGACACACACTGAAGCAGATTAGAAAAAAAACTAATTTAAAAGTCTGTTTGCCCTACACTACAAAAAGCTGATGCTAAACAGAAAAAAGACCCAAGGATAAATATTCAGCAACTTACGGAAGGATAGCAACTGCAGCAGACCCAGGTGGCAAGCCACCATTTGAACCTGACAGACTTTGACAAAGCTGATGGACAGCTGCTTTGGACATGCCATAGCCAATCATTCCTAAAAGGAAGATGGAAGAAATCAGTCTTGTACAATAAAAGGATTTAAATTAGAATTTATATATTAACAAAGTATAGTGGGCCCACACCAACCATGGGCTTGCCTTCCGCAGTTTAAACCTCCACAAATGGCACACCCCAGCTTCTTCAATGGACACACATGCACACAACGGTGAAAGCGGGTGCACACACCATTGAAAAGAACAGGACTTAAGGTCCCGCATTTTTTGCTATCCGCGGGGGGAAGGGTCCGGAGCAAATCCCACACAGATAGCAAGGGCACACTGTACTGTTAAATATTCTGATACAATATTATGGCTTAAAAACAATTGTTTATTTCAGCAGCAAAAATTCCAGGGCTCTTCCATACTACAAAGTAATAATGCTATGATTCCACTTTAACTGGAATCCTGGGCTTTGTAGTTTGGGAGAGAGGGGTATTTTGAATTCCCATCCAGACAGCTCCTCAAAGAAAATCACAGTGCTATAATCATGTTGTGTAAACAATAATTGAATGAATTACTGAATGGTAAATCAAGCCACCTAAATTGATTCAATGGGTCTGTTCTAGACAGAATATCAACTGGATTTTGACCTGCTGCATTCACTCTATATCAATTTTATTAGATTCAGCTGGCAGCCTTAGGAGGTACATCCTCAGCTCTGCAATCCCATCTCCAAATTCAGATCTGAGGCCAGTAATGTTATCAGAGATAATACCAGAGTGCATAGAACATAATGCAGCCTAGGCCAAGCTTATTCTGTATGCACAATAAACAGAACAGGAAAATCCTAATGCTTATTCTCACTATTAAACCACTTTAATGTCTTTATTCTTTGTTACACACCCAAGAACCAAAAAGTTACACAACTGTTAGCAAAGACTTCAGTAGCTACAATAAAACCATAATGTACAGTGAACGTATCAAATAAGTGCAACCCACCCAATTTATAGCTACATTATAAATAAGTGTGCTTCCAGAGAACTTCTGTTTATTCATAATTTTGCATAGTTCAGTGAGATCTATCCAGAGGTAAGTAGACATAGGATTCCACAGAACAAACTATTCAGTGAACATGTTGTGTGCTGCAGAGTTGCCAGATTACACATTTGCTTGAACTGAGGATTATTTACAAATAAACATGCATTATAAGATCATATTGACAACAGGTTCCTAAGCTATTACTTTCAATGCCATTTGTCCAAAGGGATATTGTCAATGTATCCTTATTTTCTCAGGGTGTTTATTATTATACAAGATGCTTTTGCATCAGTCTGTGCCATAATCCTGTAAAGAAACTGTGTTTGTGGTATTGGGTATAGCTTTCACTGTCCACAATCTCTAATTTCATTTTTGTTCATTTTTAAAGCTGCTAGCTATTGTGGATCACAAAATAAGCTCAAAAAAACACAGGCAAGACCTACAAAAATAACCCCTCAAAGCCAGCATCTGTCTGAATAATATTTCCAGCAGTGGAAAATTTGGTTTCTTTGCCCATGTGGAATCCTGTCACTTCTATGAAAGGAAAATAAATTATGCTTAATGCAACTGACAGAATTCTGTGTTTCCTCTGTGCAGAATTGGGATTCCCAGGATAGATCTTTCCAGCATAAAGAATACAAAGTTCTGTTTATGGTTTACTATACTCTTTCCAAACTCTTCAGAAGAAAAAGCAAACACGAAAGAAAAATTACCAGGTCCCTTTAAGTACTATTGACAAAGAGGGTTGAAGGTCATTTTTCTCTGAAGCAAGGCGAGCAAAGAGTAAAATCCAAGGTAAACAAGTATGGTCATTGCTTGCTTTTGTGAAAGTAGATAAGAGTTTAGTCTCATCTTGTCTCACAAAAAAGCAACTAACACCATACAATAAGCTTTTACTTTTTCAGTCTTTACTACAACGTCCACTTTCAAATGTGAAGCATCTTAGAAAACTCAACAAGTTCTCTCAAAAGATTTCATTACATTACAGAGAATTTGAAGAATCAGGACTGTTTTTAATCAAGTGTGAGTAGGTGAAATCATAAACCATGATGGTCAATACACATAAAAACATACACACACACTATATTTTACCTGGAGTTCCAGTTAATGCTGCTTTTGCTCCCGTTAGAGTCAGCAATCCCCCTTCTTTCAAGTGTTTGGTGGCCAAGTGGCTAGAAATTGTTGATGTCCAAACACTTTGTTTCCACAATAGGTCACAGTTTTTGTATAAAGCTGCCCAAGGAAGTTAAAGAACATGTTAGACATCAAGGTCGTAATAACTATGTTCCTAGTTTAGACTAATTTTTCATTGGAATAGTTAGAACTACCTCTTGTACCTAAGCCAGGCAGTACCCATGTTACAATATTAGCTTAACAGAACTACAGCACTTTACAAGTCAATCACTTTACAAGTCAAAGAGTCAGGTCTCCTGTAGATCCAATTTCCTATGAAATATGCCTAAATAATCCAAAAGGTTCAGCTTCTGGCACTAATAATGTAGTGTCAGTTCTGCTCATGTGTCCAATTCTATGCCATTTACTTTTCATCAGAGAAAAAATTTATAGGCAGCTGTATCTCCAAACTTTTGCATTTAACGAGGCAAGAGATTACGAAGACAATACACATACCACTGGAAGTTATGGCAAGCCAATGTTTTAATACTCCTTGGAAAACATGTTCCAGTATGCACCCGAGTTATGCCCACACCTCTTTAAAAGATGGACAGAGAGACACTCAGTGAAGTCTCATTGGGTATCTGACATCATGGAGCAAAAAAAGTAAGATACAGTGCAGAAAGAGACTATTTGAGCTCATCCTGAGTTTGGCAAAATAAAAATTTGCATCCTAATTCAATATGCTATTTCTTAATTGTGTTAAAAGTGTGTCAATATCAGAATTAAATGGGAAGGGTAAAGCTTTCTCTTTGTATTGCAAACTCTTGCTCAAATGCTGCACACTTATTTTCCCAATGGCAACAAGAAGAAAGATGTAAAACAGATTGCAATATAGTATTGAAGCAAGGCTCATTGACTATCAGGATTTACTAGCAGGATTACTATTTAAATGTAATAATGAACCAGTCTTCTTTTCAAGCATCTGAAGTTTACTGCACTAAAAACAAAATTAAACTGAAGCTGAAGCTAGCCAACTAAACGTAACAAAACAAGTACATCATAACTCATAACAGCAGTACAGTCATATGAGAACAAAAACTAAACACGCCAACTCCGGGAAACTTCCTTGGTGGGCTTCCCTGGACATGGATTCCAAAAGACAAATACAAGTATTAAGAATAGTTACATTTTGGCTATGCACTGAGGTGAATATAGCAATCAGGATTCTATATTTCACATTTAAAACCCTTTTGAAATTGCACCAAATCACACCTCTGGAAAGCAAGATGATGGAAGCACTCTCCTTTCCAGAAACTGAAAAAGTGCATGAAATATTTTTTACACAATGCCCCAGTTTAGACTTCCTGTTTATATTTCAAATAGACCATGGCTTGTTTCAAATAAACCATGGTTTGCTGATGCAAAAATGAGCAGCTAGCACAGTGCTTCCCCCACCCCCCAATTCTCTACTCCTTTTCCTGGCTTGAGAGGAGAATAGCTGGCTTAAAAATTAACTTCCAGAGACCCCCAAATTGCCATTTAAGTAGACAGTCTAAACCATTATGGCTTAGACATCACACGGAAGCTTTTGACTTTACAATCTAGGAAGGCTCCTCTGAAACCAGGCACATTTGTTTGTGTCATCCCCACAAAAAAATATAATTTTGGAGCAGGAATGTTACGCCTCACCTGGGCCAAAGGTTTTTTGCATATGGGGAATTATCATTCATGGTTCAATTGATGTATCATTCAGCTCTTAAAGAGGTAACAAAGTGTGGATCTCCAGTTGTTGTTGGATTATAACTCCCAGTATTCACCAGCTCTACTGATTAGGGCTGCCAGAAGCTGCAGTACAGCAACAACAGGACAGCCTCATTTTGCACACTCCATATAAATGTGCACTTGAAAAACTGCTCTGAAGTCTTTTATGACTGCAGTCATGGTGGGGGGGGAAAAGCTTTGCAGTATTATGTAAAAATCTGGGTTTGATTTTAGAAATTCTTTAATGAGTTCCTGGAATTTAATGGAAAATAACCACCAAACTATTGAAGGGGGATTTTTACAGAAGGGCTTGATCTCATTAAACAAGAGACAGAACAGGGTACTGGTAGTATATAGAGAATGTATGAGGAGGAGTTGATTGGCAGTCTTGTCCAAGGGAGATGATTTGCAGATGTATTCATGGGTTTGCAAGCTTACATTTTGCTTTTGCATTGCCTCCAGCCCATCCGCCAGCTACACAAAGGATAGCGTCAACCTTTTTCTCACCCAGAAGTTTTTCAACATCTTCTGTTACCTTTAAATATGCAAAGATAAAGATAATATCAGCAATAACAAAAAAAAACTGTTCTAAAAACACTGCCTGGAGTTTGTCAGAGTTAACTGACACTTCTCACAAGCTAATTTTCAATGAATTGGTAAAAGTTTGTCAGGGTTGTGAAACTCTGACAGGTGCAAGTCTGTATAGTCTCCATAGCCCATCCATAGCTGCCTCAGGCTAGTAAGTCTTTCAATTCAACCTATGTAACATCGTGGTGGTTGTAGGAATCAACTGGGAAGGAGAAACACAAATATTGCTTTCAGCATGGTGGAGGAAAGGAAGGATATACATGTGGTGTTGTTATACAGTCTCTCAGTATGTGTGGACTAGCCATTGGTGGTTTCGATCATTCCCAGATGGCAAGCTTCCGTTCATGAGAGAACTGCTTTGCTTGTTGTAGCTTTTTATTAAGAGATGGAAATTCAAGAAAAGAGCCTAGCACATTTTTGCAGGGTGCGAGGTCTTCATGGCCATAATTCTGAATATCACCGCTATCAATGTGGACATAGTTTCATGAATTTTGGTATCCACGAGGGGGTCCATAATGGATCCCCTATGAAAATTGAGAGACGGCTGTATTTATTTGGATCAGGCTTTTCCCCAAAATTGGGACTCAAAGCGGCTTACAAGTTAAAAGAACAATACTTTGGTTCTACTTCTGTAAACAAACTAAAGGACGCAAACAGAAGAGAGCAAAAGCTATGTGATATTCTAAATTGTAGCCATGAAGATCTGGCACCCCAAAAGAATGTGCTAGGCTCTTTTCTTGAATTTCCATCTCTTAATAAACCGAAATACTTCTCTCATCAATAGCTATATAAAGATAAATGGAACAAAGTTTAACATCAGCTAGTGATTCAATCCTGCAATTAATTTTCACTTTTCAACTTTAAATTGATCAGGTGGTGGTTATAAAGAATATGCACTTGAGGAAGGGCAGTGAGCATTTCTCTGACATGAAGCCACCTCAGAAACATCATGTCTATGAAGAATTAGAAGGCAGGACTTCCAGAAAAAGAGATGCTGTTTTCCTGGAAGATAAGAGCCACAGAATCCCCTTTTTA
The DNA here is from genome assembly GCA_034509955.1 of Urosaurus nigricauda. Classification (NCBI taxonomy): domain Eukaryota; kingdom Metazoa; phylum Chordata; class Lepidosauria; order Squamata; family Phrynosomatidae; genus Urosaurus; species Urosaurus nigricauda. Next base: position 96,062,681 of record JAOEGL010000005.1, on the reverse strand, counting down.
GGAGGCAGCCAATAAATATGAAGGAAACTAAGAAAGACAAGGAGTGGATATAGTTGGGTTAAGCTCACCTGAAACAAATGCCTTCCGTTATATCCTAATCTGTAAAGAGCCAGTATAATGTAGTGGTTTAAGCCTTGGACTATGACTCTGGAGGCCAGGGTTCAAATGCCCCATTCGGCCATAGAAATCACTGGGTGACCTTGGGCAAGTCACAACACTCTCACCCTCAGAGGATGGCAATGGCAAACCTCCTCTGAAGAAATCTGCCAGGAAAACCCTGTGATAGGTTCACCGTAGGACCACCGTAAGTCAGAAATGACTTGAAGGCACACAACAATCTCACACAAATATAGTATGGATAGGTCAGAGAACCATGAGGTTTTCTTGGCACGATTTGTTCGGAGGAGGTTTGTCATTGCCTTCCCCTGAGGCTGAGAGCATGTGACTTGTCCAAGGTCACCCAATGGGTTTCATGGCCAAGCGAAGAATCAAACCCTGGTCTCCAGAGTCACAGTCCAATGCTCAAAACAATATGCCAGAAGTATGTCTTTAACAAACACGTTACAAATTCAAATGCTGTATTGTAGGACCCAGCAGCACGGCAATACACTGAACAGTGAAAAGCTGTTGTAGAGCTAAGAAAAGGGCTAAGAAAAGGTCACTTTCCAAGAAGAAAGAATGCTGCAGACATGGAACGTTATTCTAGATAACTAATCCACACATGGAAATCCAGAAGTTACATTAACACCCCCTTGATTTTCTGTTATGCGCACTGAACACCTTTAGAAGGGACACACAGAGGACAAACTTGGCAGGTTACCTGATTTGCTTGTTCAACAAAGGAATCGCTCATTTTCACAAGGACACTGGCACTTGCATCTTCATTTTCAGTGAAGTCGATGCTGGCCACCCACTGATAAAACAAAACAAAGGTGATCTACATTGTTTAAAGGTGATTTTTCTCTCTTTCACAGTGATTCCCCAAACCATTTTAAAAACCCCTAGGTGGGAGACAATACTTCAGCTGTGTAGATTTCTTTATCTATAAGGCTTGACAACCCTATTTATGATTATTACCATCATTATTATTATAGTTACATCCCACTTTCCCCCCAAAATTGGGACTCAAAGCAGCTTACAATGTAATTATATACACTATAATATATATATATATATACACACACACACACTATGTATATATAATTACATTGTAAGCAACTTTGAGTCCCAATTTAGGGGGGAAAGCAGGATGTAAATATAATAATAATAATAATAATAATAATAATATGTATTAAATATTTAA